>OX451738.1:575441255-576641255 GCA_948472305.1 Vicia faba
ATATATATATATAATATATATATATATATTATATATATATATATATATATTAATACATTTAGAGTAAAAACACCAAAAAATGTACATATTTTATTTTTTAATATTTAATACTAAAAATGCCTTTTTTACAAATATATCTTATCTTATTTTATTTTTGTATGTAAATAATGAATATTATATGAATTAATTAATTAATATACATTTTGATTAAAATTAGGGTTTTTGCCCTAAATTTGAAAATACTCCAAAAATAATACCTTTTTATTTTTCTTTTATTTATATATATAATACTTTTTTTTATATAAAAACCTTTCTTTTTGCATTTTGCATATTTATTTCAATTTCTATCTATTTATACAATTAAATTACCTTGCAAATATTCAATATTGATGTAATAGTCTTAGGTTTAAATTCTTGTCCAAATAAACCCCCATTTGAAACATTGTACCCCCCTTCCCATATTATTGTGATGTAATAGCGTAGGAATTTAAATTTCGCACTTTTAATGCTTTCTAAACATACTATGCTAGAATTAGGGTTTTGTATGCGAATAAAAATGAACAAAAATAGTTGGACCTAATACAAGATAAATGAGCATGAAAATAAACAACACATGTCACACTTGCACCCCTAGGGTATTCCACTTTGTTGCCTTTCAAAAATGGGCCATATTGCATGTTGAACTTCTTTGGGGTAAAACAAACAATCAAATGATCATAGTCCCTCAAAATGTTGCCTAAATAAAATGATCAAGTCCCTTTTAAAGAAAATTGCCCAAAGACATTTAACATTATTGCAACTATGGTCTAAACGATGACCCGCGCCCGTCCCTTTCATCTCCTAAGACAAGATTGTCCACCAAATGCAATGGTGGAACAAAATTGTCAAAAGGCTTAAAACATGACAAAAATCTTTGAGAAAATTTTAGGGTAGATGAACTCTTAAGTACTTGTCAACTTTCCAAGAAAAACACTTGCCTTATTTCAAAAACCCACTTCACAAACACTTTCAAAATCAACTTTTCAAACCCTTGAAACATATTTTCAAAAAGACAAACACCTTTGTAAAACATTCGAGTAAAGAATTGTTACAAGGGTAGCCTATGCAAGGCATCTTTTTCAAAACCTTTTCAAAGCCACACACAAAGCACCATTTCAAACAATTGAAAACTAAGGCAAGTTGATCTAAGCAAGTATCTAAGAGCCCACGGATAACCATGGATAGAAGGGGTGCTAATACCTTCCCCTTCTATAATCTACTCCCCGAACCCAAGAAAAATCTCAAAGGTTTTTGCTGTGCTTTTTAAACCTTTCCTTAGGATAAAATAAAAAGTCGGTGGCGACTCTTGCTCAACTGAAACATTTGCGAAAACAAACGCAAAACCCTAGTCAGTTCTCCCACCGTATCACAGAACTGG
The DNA here is from genome assembly GCA_948472305.1 of Vicia faba. NCBI lineage: Eukaryota > Viridiplantae > Streptophyta > Magnoliopsida > Fabales > Fabaceae > Vicia > Vicia faba. The sequence goes on from OX451738.1 coordinate 575,442,673, forward strand.
CGACTCTGCTGGGGATAATTTTAAAGTGGAGTAACCTTAGGGCTTAGATCACCCTCTTGCATGACTAATTGTTTGATTTGCTTGCTTTATACTTTGGCTCTGTTGTTTGGGTTTACAATCCTCCACCCGGATTTTTGTGAAACATTCATAGATAGCAATACGTTGTGGAAACTGTGCGGGGTATACCGACACGGTCTAAGCAATAGCTATATTAGTGCGACATATTTGTGAGTACCGGTAACCCTTGAGTTCAATCAAGGAGAGTACGGGGCCGCTGAGTGATGTCACTAAGCACTAATGACCTAGAACCTTACTTGACCATCTTGGCCTTTTATTAGGGGTAGTGAGATGACCGGCTTTGGTGCAGTCCGAAGTTGGTAGATACTCGATACTACACTCATTGAGGTTTGTTTTCTTGGAATATTTTGGTCGCTAGTTAAGTGGCTAAACCAAAACAATGAACAATGAAAATAATCCAGTGATATTGAGCTCCTTAGAACCCGGTTACTATTTATAGGACAGGTTTTTAAGCCAACTACACTCAAGAGGGTACTTGCCTATGAAACCCCATGCAAGCCTGAAATTAGGGTTTGGTATGATTTGCTTGTACATATGATTTGTGCATACATCATAAACATCATAAAACATCATATGCATTCACTAACCATGTCAAGGGTTTTGGATCTTCAACTTTGTTCTTGTTTTGTAGGACATGGAAATTCCTCGCAGAAACACCATTCAAGTCAACCTTGTGAGAATCTCTCCTCAACTCAAGGAGATCACTTCAAGAATTCCGGAAAATTCATCCTTCAGTGAAAGACATGGTAGACTGCTCAGCCTAGTCAACACCAACATTGAAGAAGACATGATGAAAGTGCTATTCCAGTTCTTTGACCCTCTTCACCACTGCTTCACTTTCCCTGATTATCAGTTGGTTCCCACTTTGGAGGAGTTTTCTCAACTCCTAAGAATCCCTATCCTTAATCAACTACCCTTCAACGGTACGGAGAAGGAACCAAAGCCTGAAGATGTTGCCCGAGCACTACATCTACAACCATCTGAAATCAAGGGGCATTGGGAAACCAGAAGCGGCGTCAAAGGATTCTTAGCAAAATTCTTATTTGAGAAGGCACAAGAATGTTGGAACTCATTGGACCTACAAGCCTTTGAAGAGATTGTGGCACTCCTTATCTATGGGTTGGTCTTGTTCCCAAATCCTGACCAATTGGTAGATGTCAACGCCGTCAAAATCTTCTTGTCCAGAAATCCAATACCAACATTGCTTGGGGACATCCTTCACTCATTTTACACACGAACAATGAGAAAGAGGGGTGTTCTCATGTGCTGTACTCCTATCCTCGCAAGGTGGTTTATTTCGCACCTTCCACAATCTGTCTTGAAGAATGACCAAGGCTTAAGGTGGTCCCAACGATTGATGACTCTTACTCACTCTGATGTACATTGGTGTTCTCGGTCCAGAGAAAATGTCATCATCGTCGATCGTTGCGGAGAGTTTCCTAATGTTCCTTTACTTGGAATTAGAGGAGGTATCACCTACAACCCTTGCCTAGCTTTGAGGCAATTTGGATATGCACGGAGGGATGGCCCTCATGACATGTTGATTCCTAGCCTAGTTTTTGACTTCGACAACGATGCGCAAGGACTTCGCCAAAGATTCATCAGAGCTTGAGGGAAACTCAACAAGGTTGATAGCAAGACTCTGGGACACAAGAACTCCATCCCTCTTGAGCCCTATCTCAAGTGGGTACGAGCCCGAGCCCAAAGTCTAATGATGCCTTATCCTCATATGCTCCCAGTGATTAAAGAGCCCGTCAATGAAGGAAAGGTTCCCTACACCATCCTGCATCCAGACATGCCTACATCGTGGGAGGAAATGCAGAAAAGTTGGATTCAGCTCAAGGAGGAACGGAACACTTTTGAAGCTAGCTACTACGCCAGTGAAAAGAAGGTTCTAGAGCTTACCCGCCGACTCCATGAGCAAGAAGCCCTCAACACCTACATCGCACCGAAGAGGATGCGCAATGTCTTTCTGCCTTGAGAAGTTTATTTTGTAACATTTGGCCCATGGGGCATTTATGTACTAACAAATTTCTTCTTATTAATATGACGTGCGTTCTTCTTTGTCTGAAACAACTTTGAATGTCCTAAATCCTTGAATGCATTGCATACATCAGCATACCATTCATCATGTGCATAAGCAGGTCTCACTCCAGGTTTCCTTATCTATCTGCTGTTTATTTCAGTAGGATGGATCTCGAGCAAACAGTCAAAGACCTACAAGCCCAGAATGCACAGTTCTAGCAACTCTTGATGACCTTGGTCAAGAGTCAAGAGGATATCAAGGCTCATCTGGAGAATAAGGACCCAGTGAAGAAGAAAAAGAGGGTCGGAGTGGCTACTTTGGGGAGAAGATTTGACAGAGAAGCTCGGAGGGTGCTTGAATTTCCTCCTACTTCTGATGAAGGGACTAGTAAAAGAGATCGAGTTGCGGTGCCTTCCGAGTCTGATGCAGAGGAGGAATAGGTTGAAGAGGATGAAGATTATTCTGACCAGCAGTATCCTCCAGCTGATGACAAATATAAGGGTTTAGAAGACAGATTGGCTGCCATGGAATTGCAAAGGGTACCGGGTTTGGATTTTGAAGACATGGGCTTGGTCGCCGGAATTGTGATTCCCCCAAAGTTCAAAGTGCCAGTGTTTGTGAGGTACGACGGGCTATCCTGTCCCAAAATGCATCTCAGGTCCTATGTGAGAAAGATTCAACCCTATACGGCAGATAAAAATCTCTGGATTCATTTCTTTCAAGACAGCCTGTCGGGAGCCCATTTGGAATGGTTTTATCAGTTAGAAGGAACCAGTGTCAGAAATTGGGAAGATTTGGCCACCGCTTTCTATAAACAATACCAGTATAATTCTGATCTTGCTCATACTCGTACCCAACTTCAGGGTATGTCACTAGGAACAAGTGAGGGATTCAAGGAATATGCACAAAAATGGAGGGATTTGGCTGGCAGGGTGCAGCCTCCTTTAACCGATCGTGAGCTCATTGATATGTTTCTTGGGACCCTGTCTGGGCCATTTTTCAATCATCTAATTGGTAACTCTTCCGCGGGGTTTACCGATTTGATCTTAACAGGCGAAAGAATAGAAGCTGGCATCAAGTCAGGAAAGATTCAGAAGGGTGTCGCTGCAAGTGTTGAGAAGAAGCCGTTTAAGAAGGAGACAACTATGGTATATTCTCAAAGAAGAGCAGGGAAGATGGAGCGTCGGCCAACTGTGGGGGCCGTAATGATTCAAAACACTCCAAGTGAGCAGCCTCGCTACAACCAATCCAGACCAAATCAGCAACGGGTGGAAAGGCCACAACGGCAGTTCACCCGTATTAATATGACTCCAGCGCAGGTGCTTCCCCATCTGTTGAAATTGAATCTTGCCACTATCAAGGAGGCTCCAAAGAATGTAAATACATCCTCTCCGCATTATCATGCCAATGCTAAGTGCGCCTATCATTCAGACAGTGTTGGACACGACACCAATGATTGTTGGGCACTCAAGCATAAGATCCATGACCTGATAGAGGCTAAGGAGGTAGAGTTTGACGCTCCAGAAAAACCCAATGTGATATCTGCACCTATGCCGAAGCACGGTCGGAATGTCAATGCCATTGAAGAGGATCTGTACGTTGCTGACGTTAGTGATCTGACTACTCCGCTGCTAACCATTAAGTTGAATTTGTTAAGGGTCGGGATCTTCCCGGGATGTAAAGAAGACTGCTACTGTTGCCACTCTCTGCCGTTTGATTGTCCGCTGTTAAAGAAAGGCATCCAAGGCCTCATGGATAGCCGACAAATTTTGTTCGAAAAAGTTCCTGCTGTTCCAGTTCATGTTGAAAATGTCTCAATCATAACCATTCACGCCAATCTTTCCAAGGCCGTCAAAAAGCCTGTTAAGATTACACCAGCTGCAAAGTCTATACCTTTGAAGATAACAATGCCAGGGCCTATTCCCTATGTTTCGGAGAAGTCGATACCTTGGAACTATGGTGGTGACATCTATTACCATGGTATCAAGCAAGTTGAAATAATTGAAGAAAATTCAGCTGATAAAGAAGCCAGCATTAGTAACATTGCGGGCACCAGCAAAATCACCAGGAGCGGGAGAATATTTTCTCCAGAGATTGCCCCTCCAAGAGCAGTCTTTGGACCCTCATCAGCTAAAGAAGTCATCCCTGTACCAGTAAAACTCTCCGCTAGAACTCCTTTGATTAAGGAAATCGTCGTTCCTAGTGCTGCCTCTCCTACCATTGCTGATAAAGGAAAGGGAATACAAGATGAGCCCGTCAGGACGAGGGTTCAGCCCTTGGTGATCCCGGAAGCCTCCAAGAAAGAAATGGACGAGATTTTGAGGATAATCAAGAGAAGTGACTACGATGTGGTGGAAAAATTGGGGCAAACCCCCTCCAAGATCTCCATGCTGGCATTGTTGCTTTGCTCAGAAGCGCACGCTCAAGCTTTGATTAGGTTTCTGAAGGCAGCTCATGTGCCCCAGGAAACCTCTGCGGACCAATTTCAGCATTGCATGGCTAGCCTGACTGCGGACAATGGATTAGGCTTTTCTGATGCCGACCTGACCCCTAAGGGCCGAAACCACAATGATGCTTTGCATATTTCAATCGAATGCCGCGGAACCACCCTTGCACATGTTTTGGTTGATATCGGGTCGTCGCTGAATGTTTTGCCTAAAAAGGCCTTGGACCGGCTAGATTGCGAAGGGTTGGAATTGAAGCCGAGTGATATTGTCGTCAGAGCTTTCGATGGATCAAAGAGAATGGTCCATGGAGAAGTTGAAATTCCTGTCAAGATAGGTACTGAGGTGTTTAAATCCACTTTCTATGTAATGGACATCCGTCCATCATACTCCTGCCTGCTGGGTAGACCTTGGATACACCATGCTGGAGCAGTCACCTCCTCCTTGCATCGGATGCTGAAGTATCCTGTAAAGGGAAAGATCATTACTGTTCACGGCGAAGAAGAGTACATGATTAGCCATTTAAATTCTTTCCGGTATGTGGAGGTAGAAGGAGAGTTCATTGAGACACCATTTCAACATTTCGAAGAAGTGCTTCCTGAGGTAGCAGTGGCAAAATTGGCAGCTGAGGCACCCAGACAGATGGCCAGGATGGCATCTCTGGAGGATGCAAGGGCTGCAGTTAAAGAAGGGAAGAATTCAGCGTGGGGGCAGTTACCCGATTTTCCGCATAAAACTGATAAGTTTGGATTAGGTTTCACAGCCGCTGGCCAGAAAGCTATGCGCCAGTCAAAGATTGAAAGAGCGCCGGTCAAAATTTCTCCTTACAGAATCAACGCCCTGGAAGATGAAGACAAGGAAAGCAACATTGAAGAGTGGATTTATCCAACGGTCAAAGGAGGATTGAGCAATTGGGAGGCTAAAGACTTTGTCCCCATCACTTTTATTCATCAGTAATTTATCTATTAAACATTTCCTATTTGGTCTGTAATATTTTACTTTCAAACAATCCGTACACTATCTTTTCACCTCCTGCCTTGCCCGGGGCATGTAGGTCCACTTGTAAGGGTTTTGACTATTTTTCATATTCATATGCCATGTTTAATGATTCATTGGACGTTTTTCATTTGATAAACTGCTTATGTTCATTTTCTTTCCTTTTGCATTTTTTGTTTAAGGATGGCTATCCCTTACACACACCCACACTCACCAATGCAGGTACCCATCCACTCCAGATTCCATGGGTGACTACTATGCTGTATCTTTCAATAACTCTGAAGATCTGGTCAATCTAGCCGAGTATGAAGATGATGAAGGTTGTGAAGTACCCGGGGAACTAGCCAGGCTCCTGCAACAAGAGGAAAGGGCCATCTCGCCGCATGAAGAGCCATTGGAAACTGTTAACTTAGGAACCAAGGAGGACCGGAAGGAGGTACAAGTAGGTGCCAATCTGGAACCAAAAGTCAAGGAGCACCTAGTACAGTTGCTGAATGAGTATGTTGAAATCTTCGCTTGGTCCTATGAAGACATGCCGGGTCTAGACACCGACATCGTGGTTCACCGTCTCCCCACAAGAGAAGACTGTCCACCAATCAAACAAAAAGTTCGCAGAATGAGGCCTGACATGTCCGAAAAGATCAAAGCAGAAGTAATGAAGCAGTTCGACGCTGGCTTTCTGGCTGTTACGTCCTATCCTCAATGGGTCGCTAACATTGTGCCAGTGCCTAAGAAAGATGGCAAAGTCAGAATGTGTGTGGACTACCGGGATTTGAATAGGGCCAGCCCTAAAGATGATTTCCCGCTACCTCATATTGACATCTTGATCGATAATACAGCTCAGCATAAGGTGTTTTCCTTCATGGATGGATTTTCGGGCTATAATCAAATCAAAATGGCTCCCGAGGATATGGAGAAAACAACTTTTGTCACGCAATGGGGCACTTTTTGTTACAAAGTGATGTCGTTCGGGCTGAAGAACGCAGGGGCAACTTATCAACGCGCCATGGTAGCTTTATTTCATGACATGATACATCATGAGATCGAAGTCTACGTAGACGATATGATAGCTAGGTCGCAAACGGAGGAAGAGCACCTTGAGCATTTGGAGAAGCTGTTCGCCAGGTTAAAAGAGTACAAGCTCAGGCTGAATCCAAGTAAATGCACTTTTGGAGTTAGGTCTGGTAAGCTCCTGGGATTTATTGTAAGCAACAAAGGCATTGAAGTCGATCCGACAAAAGTAAAAGCAATACAAGAGATGCCTGCTCCCCGCACTGAAAAGGAGGTTAGAGGATTCTTGGGGCGCATAAACTATATTGCCAGATTCATCTCACATCTGACTTCTACCTGTGAGCCAATTTTCAAACTCTTGAAGAAAGATCAGGTAGTTGAATGGAACGACGACTGCCGAGCCACTTTTGATAGAATCAAGGAATATTTGCTAGAACCTCCTATTCTGATGCCACCTGTCGAAGGAAGACCATTGATCATGTACCTAACCGTCTTGGATAACTCAATGGGGTGTGTTTTGGGCCAGCATGACGAGTCTGGTCGAAAAGAGCATGCTATTTATTACCTTAGCAAAAAGTTTACCGACTGTGAGACTCGCTACTCACTGCTCCAGAAAACTTGCTGCGCTTTGGTATGGGCTGCTCGCCGACTAAGACAGTATATGTTGACCCATACTACCTTGTTAATTTCCAAGATGGACCCTATCAAGTATATCTTCGAGAAGCCCGCTTTATCTGGAAGGATAGCTAGATGGCAAATGATCTTAACTGAGTATGACATCCAGTACACCACCCAAAAAGCTATAAAAGGGAGTGTACTAGCTGACCATCTGGCTCATCAGGCTATCGAAGACTATCAACCCATGAGGTTTGACTTCCCAGACGAGGACATCATGAATTTGGACAACGCTGAAAGTGACGGACCGTATGACAGACCCGAGAAGGGATCCCGATGGATCCTGTACTTTGATGGTGCTTCAAATGCACTTGGAAATGGTATTGGCGCAATACTCATTTCTCCGGAAGGTTGTCACATTCCTTTCACGGCCCGACTTTGTTTCAGCTGCACAAACAACATGGCTGAGTATGAAGCTTGCATCTTTAATCTCGAAGCTGCTATAGACTTAGGGATCAAAGCTTTGATCGTATTCGGGGACTCGGCTTTGGTCATCAGCCAAATCAAAGGAGACTGGGATACTAAGCATCCTAATCTTATCCCATACAAAGAACATGTCCTGACATTGTTGCCTCATTTCGAGCAAATTACCTTCGAGCATTTCCCGCGAGAAGAGAATCAACTAGCCGATGCTCTGGCCACAATGTCCTCCATGTTTAAACTCAACTGGGATAACGAGGCTCCCCAAATCACCATTAAGCGAATGGATGAACCGGCACATTGCCACGAGATTAATACTGAAGAAGTAGTGGAACAACCTTGGTTCCATGAAATCAAAAGGTATCTCGAGACTAGGGATTATCCTGAAGGAGCTTCCGTAAATGACAAGAAGTTCTTAAGGAAATTCGCTGCTAAGTTCTTCCTGAGCAACGGCATCCTTTACAAACGAAGCCACGATTGTGTATTACTCCGATGTGTGGATAAATTTGAAGCAGAGTTGATCATGACTGAGATACACAACGGCACATTTGGCACTCACTTGAGCGGGCATACAATGGCTAAGAAGATCCTAAGGGCAGGCTATTATTGGTCTACCATGGAGGCTGACTGCCATCAACATTCCCATACTTGTCACAAGTGTCAAGTCTATGCTGACAAAGTTCATATCCCTCCGGTTCCCCTCAACGTCCTGACTGCTCCATGGCCCTTTGCAATGTGGGGCATTGATATGATTGGAGAGATCAAGCCCACGGCTTCCAACGGACATCGCTTCATCCTGGTTGCCATTGACTACTTCACTAAATGGGTCGAAGCAGCTTCCTTCGCCTCTGTTACTAAAAATGTGGTTGCCCGCTTTATCAAGCAAAATCTCATATGTCGATATGGTGTTCCAGACAGAATCATTACGGACAACGGTACAAATCTGAATAACACAATGATCACTGCATTATGCGAACAGTTCAAGATTTATCATCACAATTCATCTCTCTATCGGCCGAAGATGAACGGTGCTGTTGAAGCTGCGAACAAAAACATTAAGAAGATCATTCAGAAAATGACAGTCACTTACAAAGACTGGCATGAGATGTTACCGTTTGCTCTGCATGGATACCGTACGACGACACGTACTTCAACTGGGGCAACCCCATTTTCTTTGGTTTATGGCATGGAAGCTGTCTTGCCTATGGAAGTCCAAATCCCATCTCTGAGGATTATGAAGGATGCAGGTTTGAATGAAGATGATTGGATGCAGACCCGACTTGATCAACTCAATATGATCGACGAGAAGCGACTTGCTGCTATATGCCATGGTCAGACGTATCAAAAGCGGATGATCAAGGCCTTCAATAAGAAAGTCAAACGTCAAGTGTATCGAGTCGGGGATCTCGTAATCAAGCGGATTATCTTTCCGCAAAGTGATCCCAGGGGCAAATGGACTCCCACATATGAAGGGCCATTTGTGATCAAGAGCATATTTTCTGGTGGTGCAATGATTCTGACCACCATGGACGACGACGATTTGCCGCACCCTGCAAACGCAGACATAGTCAAAAGATACTACGCATAAAATAACCCGACAAGTCGAAAACCCGAAAGGGCGGCTTGGGCAAAAATGGGCATCCCGGTGAACCGAAAACCCGAAAGGGCGGTTCAGGCAAAAATTAGGGATAAAAACAAAAAAATCTGTACACCCGGCAAGTCGAAAACCCGAAAGGGCGGCTTGGGCAAAAAGGGGTTTCCCGGTGGATCGAAAAATCGAAAGGGCGATTCAGGCAAAAGTTAGGGAATTAAAGCGTATGACTATGTCTCGTCGGATCACTTCAAAGACAATCTCTTCATCAACCAAGTTCCAGACTTCTGATTAATCCAGTCATCGTCAAACGAAGCACTGAACGGGCAGATATTCAGAGTTGTGAAAGCTATAACAGAATGGAATCCCATGGAATTATTTCACATAGCCATCCTACATTTTGTATAAAATCTTTCAATGTTTTCGACAAAGTCCTCTTACTAGGATGATTGTCTCCTTTGTACAAATATACTCAAAGAAAATCAATACAAATACTTTTCCCAGAAATTTGTGTCATTTCCCTTTTCTTTTTTCTCTTGCACTATTTGTTTTATTTTGAGAAACGTCCAATGTTTTGTTAAATAGGCATATGCATTTGAAACGCAATCACTTCCTAAATGAACCTAAAAAGGATTACTGATAGGATGAAGGTACAGATGAATACCTTGGCACCCTCTCGAAGGAAACCACCAAGAGATTTGAAATCCACATCCCTAGCAAACCCTGAGGCATACCTCCAGCAGACCCTCGAAGCTTATCCCCAGTAAGATTCTGGAAGGTACTCCCCCGCAGAGCACGAACGTCTCCCCCGTTTTTTATTCAAAGTTATTCCTCACAAAGGCTTATAACTGGGTTATTCTCAGCTAACAGCCACAGAAGATCGCACTCGCCAGAATTCTTCCTATCCCCGGCAGAGTTCATCGAAATTCCCCAGCCTAACTTACCAATATGATCCCCGGAGAAGCTTATCTTTGTTATCCCCAGCCGAGTTAAAATTTCGAATTATCAACCCCCAGCAGAGCCAGACTAATGAGCCTTCTCCCCATAGAGTCTTAGAACGAGAAATCTTGGGTTCCCCAGTGAGACCGCCAGAGTTACTTCCCATCAAATTAAAGGTTCTCAGTCTTACCTCCTCAGCACGAGTCTACTAGTTTGATACTCTCCAGTAGAGGCCATCAGGAATTCTCTTCCCCAGTAGTAGCCAAGGATTTATTTTCCCCAGCAGCAGTCAAGATGCTTTTATTATCGACCACCTCGAATTCATTTATCCTCAGCAAGTTAGCTCGTCAGCTTACATGCGCATTCATCACATTCATGTCATAAACATTGATGTCACGTATATTGCATCATGCATCATAACATTGCATGCAACTAACTCTTTACCTTTTCAGGAAAGATCAGTCGACAGACTAAAAATCATTCAACTTCAAGATTTCTGAAAACAGTTCACGGGTTCTCTAAGTAAACGGATGTTAACCTGTCACTTGTTCAGATTCTTCTTCAAGACTTCTGAAAACAGTTTATGGATTCTTCCCAACAACGGATGTTAATCTATCGACTTGTTCAGATGCAACTTTTGAAAACAGTTTACGGACGCTTCCCAACAACGGATGCTGCTCTATTGCTTATTCAACTTCAAGATTTCTGAAAACAGTTCACGGGTTCTCCAAGTAAACGGATGTTAACCTGTCACTTGTTCGGATTCTTCTTCAAGACTTCTGAAAACAGTTTATGGATTCTTCCCAACAACGGATGTTAATCTATCGACTTGTTCAGATGCAACTTTTGAAAACAGTTTACGGACGCTTCCCAACGACGGATGTTGCTCTATTGCTTATTCAACTTCAAGATTTCTGAAAACAGTTCACGGGTTCTCCAAGTAAACGGATGTTAACCTATCGCTTGTTCAGTTTCTTCTCCAAACCACTTAAAACAGTTTACAGATTCCTCCCAACAACGGATGTCAATCTATTGCTTATTCAGACCCCCCGGTTCAGAAATGGTCTGAAGCTTGGACACTTTCCTGATATTCCCTTCCAGATGGCATCTCTAAGCCCATCCCCGACAAGATTTATGTCACTCTCCCAGGTGGCATCGTTAAGCCCATCTCCAAATGGCATCTCTAAGCCCATTCCCGTATCCATTGCTTTGACGAGTGCAAATTTTCGGGCACTCTAGTGTCCAATCTCCTTTTACCCTCGAGTCACGAAAGGCAAGCTTGCCAATCTAACTCTTCGGATTCAAGAAGATTGAACAGGGGAAACTGTTGTACCCCAAAATTTTCCCTCCCATTTCTCATTGATTTCTCATCACAAAGCCCTTGAAGCTCAGGATCCAGTTAGGGTTTCATCTGCTCAAGACTTCTCCTTGCACTGTGGACTCAAAATTAGGGTTTGTGTTTGCATAAAGATGTTTTGACCCAAAATGCCCAAGATGACTTTCATGCCTCATATTGGACTCCCAAGCTTACCCATATCAAGTTTCAAGCCTTGATTCCAAGTTTTGCCCAGTCAATTGGACAGTTGACCTAGAAATCAACTATATTGGGGAAAAAGTCAACTGTGGCCAATTGACAGTCAAACCTCATGAAGTTTGACCCACATCAACATTATGAACTCATATGAACCATTTGATCAAGTTTGGATCACAATTCCACAAGAAAATTGATCAGATCACCAAAAGGGCAAAATGGTCATTTTTAGGGTTTTGACAGTACAAAGGCAATTTTTGACTGTTTGACCTAGCCAATGGCAAACCAAGCTCACACATGGACTCGAGGACCCTATGGAATTATCTTGACATGATCAACAAACTCAAAAGATCCCAAGTACACAAGATTGACAGTTGAATTTCCCAGTCAATTGATCAGTTTTGACTGTATACTGAAAAGTCAAACTTTGACTTTTTGGTCAAAATCAAGAGTCAAGATTCATTTTTCATCAAAACATGCCAAATCATGAAACTTGTTCACCAAGAAATCACAAAGTGCAAATTAGGGTTAGGAATTTGAATTTTTCATAACTTAGAATTTTTCTAAGTTATAAAAAACCCTAATTTTTTCCCAACTTTTCCCCACTTTTTCACCAAGATCCATTTGGATTCAAACAAACGTCAAAACATGAAAGTTGTAGCTTGTTGCATAATCTACAACTTTGATTCACAAAGTTTTCTCATTTGAAGCTTGTATCTCAAGTTACAATTTTTTGAATAAGGGCACTAAACCATTTTTAACTTAGTGAAATTTTAACCTATTTTGACAAGGTTTTCTACCCCACTTCAAGGCCATTTTCCATACACTTCCACCTGGAATTTCAATTTTCATTTCAAAGATGGATTGTAGTACACATTCCAAGCTTTCCAAAATGTCCAAGAACTTCTCAAACAACCTCATGGTTAGAGAGAATCGAATTTCACAATATAGCAAAAAACCACTTTGTTCATGACCAAGTTCCATGCCCATAACTTTGCAATTTGAACTCAGCATGCTTTAGGTTAGATTACAGGTCCTTAAACCAAGTTGCACTAAATAATTTAATGCATATTCATTGTGTTAAGGTGTTGTTCTATGAGTTTGGACATTATATGCAAGATTAATCCCAAATTAGATAAAGTGAACTATCCATTTTTGCTAAAATTCACTTTATGTCAATTTAGAAATCCAACAAGTACATTGCAAATCTGAATGGCACAAGTTTATGAGCATAACACACTGATCAAGGAGGGATTATGCAGCACATTAGGGGCCCTCTACATGCCTAGAAACTCAAGTTGCATTTTGTTGCTTAAGTGTGAAGAAAAGTTCCATAACTCACAACAACTCTCATCTCAGCATTAGAACACAAGAACAAACTTATCAAACACACTCAAGACAACATAACCAAGCTAATACACGACCCTTGCACCTCTAAAACACACTCCATCTCAGAATCATCCTCAAACTGCAAAAACAGAGTTGCCTCTGCAGTTTGAGTGCCAACTCCCATTTCTCTCGAGCATTCTTGCCAAAACCTGTTCCTCTACCTTCCTTACAACCTATGCAAACTATCCAGAAGCTAAGACACAACCTGTAACACCTCTAAGCCACTTCACCATTTTTGTTTTTCTGTTTTGCAGTTGAAGTTCTCTAGCTTGATTCAGAAGCTCTCAAGACAAAGTAAGCATTGAAACAGCATCCCTGGACCTCAAGGAAGCTTTTCCAATCATCACCTTGCACTGAAGGTTCCTACATCTCCAGATAGAAGTTCAACTGAATAGGTAAAATTTTGAATTCGTATCTCTCTTATTATGCATCATTAGTCTTAAGTTTGTGAAGAAATAATGTCATACCCATGCCACTGAACATGTCCATGTCTTTACTTTTCATTTCTTTTGCCTGAGTAGAGAGAATTTGGAGTTTGAAAATGACAGAAAAACTAGGTTAGGATTTGGGGGAGGAGAAATTCTCCTTCATCTTAGAGAGTTAGGTCAAGTTCTATACATGGTTAGAATCGTCTCTTCATGCTGAACATTTTTTATGTTATGAGTTTTTGTTAAAAAGCCAGGAATCAGGAGTTAGCAGCTGGAGTACAGGGCGCGCGCTTTTGAATGTTGTTGAACAAAGGTTGAAGATGAAGCCACATGGGCTGGGCCTGTGTGGTCTTTTCTTTTTACACCCTATTTCCATTTTCTTACCCCCTAAGCCCATTTGCTTCATTTTTCATGATTTTTGACTTTTTCTTTTCTTATTTGACTCATTTATTTTTTCTCAGCATATTAAAATTTTGAAAATATTTTTCTCATCATTTTTTGATTTTATTTGATTTTTATTTGATTTTCTTTTGTTTATACATAAATAAATACATTTTATTATTTAGGATAAATAGAAAAATATGTAAAAACACTTCTATTTTTATTTTTATTTTATATTACCCTATGAAAATATTTTATATAAAAAATACTATTTTCTAAAAAAAAATAATTATTATTATTATTTATATATATAGTACATATTTAAAATAATATAAATATACATATATATATATATATATATATATATATATATATATATATATATATATATATATATATATATATATATATATATATATATATATATATATATATATATATATATATATATATATATATATATTAATACATTTAGAGTAAAAACACCAAAAAAATGTACATATTTTATTTTTTAATATTTAATACTAAAAATGCCTTTTTTACAAATATATCTTATCTTATTTTATTTTTGTATGTAAATAATGAATATTATATGAATTAATTAATTAATATACATTTTGATTAAAATTAGGGTTTTTGCCCTAAATTTGAAAATACTCCAAAAATAATACCTTTTTATTTTTCTTTTATTTATATATATAATACTTTTTTTATATAAAAACCTTTCTTTTTGCATTTTGCATATTTATTTCAATTTCTATCTATTTATACAATTAAATTACCTTGCAAATATTCAATATTGATGTAATAGTCTTAGGTTTAAATTCTTGTCCAAATAAACCCCCATTTGAAACATTGTACCCCCCTTCCCATATTATTGTGATGTAATAGCGTAGGAATTTAAATTTCGCACTTTTAATGCTTTCTAAACATACTATGCTAGAATTAGGGTTTTGTATGCGAATAAAAATGAACAAAAATAGTTGGACCTAATACAAGATAAATGAGCATGAAAATAAACAACACATCTCACACTTGCACCCCTAGGGTATTCCACTTTGTTGCCTTTCAAAAATGGGCCATATTGCATGTTGAACTTCTTTGGGGTAAAACAAACAATCAAATGATCATAGTCCCTCAAAATGTTGCCTAAATAAAATGATCAAGTCCCTTTTAAAGAAAATTGCCCAAAGACATTTAACACTATTGCAACTATGGTCTAAACGATGACCCGCGCCCGTCCCTTTCATCTCCTAAGACAAGATTGTCCACCAAATGCAATGGTGGAACAAAATTGTCAAAAGGCTTAAAACATGACAAAAATCTTTGAGAAAATTTTAGGGTAGATGAACTCTTAAGTACTTGTCAACTTTCCAAGAAAAACACTTGCCTTATTTCAAAAACCCACTTCACAAACACTTTCAAAATCAACTTTTCAAACCCTTGAAACATATTTTCAAAAAGACAAACACCTTTGTAAAACATTCGAGTAAAGAATTGTTACAAGGGTAGCCTATGCAAGGCATATTTTTCAAAACCTTTTCAAAGCCACACACAAAGCACCATTTCAAACAATTGAAAACTAAGGCAAGTTGATCTAAGCAAGTATCTAAGAGCCCACGGATAACCATGGATAGAAGGGGTGCTAATACCTTCCCCTTCTATAATCTACTCCCCGAACCCAAGAAAAATCTCAAAGGTTTTTGCTGTGCTTTTTAAACCTTTCCTTAGGATAAAATAAAAAGTCGGTGGCGACTCTTGCTCAACCGAAACATTTGCAAAAACAAACGCAAAACCCTAGTCAGTTCTCCCACCGTATCATAATCACGTTTGCAAGCATTATGGACGGACTCACTACCTCAGAAAAGCATACAAAATTTCTCAAAATTGCAACAAAGTTGTCAAATTTGAAACACATAATGCAAGATTCCTCGTGCCAAACCAACCTCACCACTCCATCCCTGAGATTCCCAAGAAGCCATACCATCCCTTATCCACGCCTGAAGAGCCCTGATATTAGCCAATCGAATCTCCCCATTTTAGTAAAACTTTCATGTCATCTTTTTGCTTGTTTCTAACGTATTACATGAAAGGATAGGTGCTCAAACCAGGATTTGCCATGTTTAGGGCATAATTTGGATCTTGGTGTGAACTGAATGATTAAGGCATGATCTATTAAAACTAAGGCCAGATTCAAATTCAGGAGACGATTTTGTATGGAATAGGCCTTTGATTTTGGACTTAAAGCCTTTAAAATCATGGATCCCATTTTCGTGTGCCCGGAGAAGACGACCAGAGATCTGCTCAAGCGTCTTTGACTTGTTAACTCAGTTGGGAGTAGGGGTGGTAATATCACGTGATCTGATTGGTTCATTTAAATTTTGCAATGCACGTGTTTTGCTGACTGGGACCTGATACTTGATGCCATTATATTTTTATTGTTTTATTATAATGACAATTAAACTGAATGGCCCAGTGGATACAAGGAAGTGTGCAAGGATACTCCCTCCTAATGTGCCTAGGTTCGATCCCAGGAGTTATTATTTTGCATTTTCTAACAAGTTTGTTTCAGATCTGATGTGCATGAGGAAAAGCAGGAGTACAGTGGGCCTTACACTTGGATCATTCAAATCCTAATATGGGAGATCCAACGCTCCCAAATGGTTGAGGACCAGGGTGTACCTTAAGGTACATTCCCTACTAGATCAGGCGCAAAGTTTGGGACGATTTCGTTTGGGCTCAGCGAATTTCGAATCTTATACCGCCCATATTTCTACTGACATCCAGGACCATTTCATTTTTTGTTTTCTTTTTAGCTTATTTATTTATTTGCTTTATATTTATTAACTTTTTCAAAACCTTTTTATTAAACATAAAAATCACAAAAAATATTAGCTTAGTATTTTAATTAATTAAACTAATTTTGTAAATAAATAAATTAATTACTTTAACATTTTATTTAATTTAAAATTAAGTAGACTTAGATTAATTCATTTTTCTTTTCATAATTAAAAACACAAAGAACTTAGAATTAGTTTCTTTTTAATTAAATTTCAATTTTCTTTAATAATTAATTTTTTTATTTAAATCTAGATTTAGGATATTTAGTCAATCATTTTATTAATTTAATCATTTTCTTAAATCAAACAAAAACAAACAAAAATATTTTTCTTTCTTAGGGTTTAGACATTCATTTCCATTACACGCGCATTTATTTACTTTCGCACTTTTTTTTCATACTAATGTATTTGCTTATGGGATGTAATAAACTATAATTAGGACTTCTCACTTTACTGCTTTCTTTATTTTCCCCCAAGTTTTGGATATGCAAATAATCCCCTCCCCGAAGCCTTGTAATAGTTAGGATTTACAACTCCCACACTTTTAATTTCTGCAAATTATTAACTGTTTAGATACATGCTAACTATTATTATATGGAAATCTTGTACTCCAAAATTTTCCCTCCCATATTTACTCAACAAATGGCAAGTGAGGTCCCCAAATTGCTCAAGGAAGTTCAAGAGTTGACCAAACAAACTCTCTCCTAAAGGCAGTATACCTCAAATTAGGGTTTCCATCTTCATCAAGATGTGTGAACCAAAAAGGACTCAAATGCTCACCATTGTCCTAATATGTTATCAAGATCATCCATGTCAAGTTTCAAGCCTTGCAGAAGAAGTTTGTTCAGTCAACTGCTCAAATGCCTGAAAATCAACTATACTAGGTCAAAAGTCAATTGGGGCCCACATACAATCAAACTTCAAGATTTTTGGTCAACATCCTCATTTTGAATTATTATTAATCATTTGATCAAGGGTTAATCATAATTCCTCAAGGATTGCTCACAATTCATCAAAACCCCAAAATTTGCTAAAGTAGGGTTTTGCAGGAAAAGTCAACTCAACTTTGACCAAGCATAACTTTCTCATACTTTATCAGAAATAACCCATCCAAAGCTCATCTTGAATAGGAAGCAATTCCCTACAATTCATATTCATCTCCAAAGTTCATAATATGCACTCACAAAAAGATATGAATTTTGACATTATAGGTCCTTTTGAAAAGTCAACAAAAACACCTTTTGGGTCAAAGCTTCATACATGAACATGGAAGACTCAATTGAGATGAGACCAAAAGGGTTGTTTAGAGGACATCCTAAGATTTCTAAAAAGTTAAATAACAGATCTCTAGAGTCAAAATTGAGAGAGTTATTCATTGGCCAAGTTGACCATTTTTGTAAAATTGTCAAAAGTCAAATGTGCTCAAATTTGCATTTTTTGCTAAATGGGCTCAACTTTTTATGCTTGCACCTCAATTATAATGTGGTCCCGACTCAAATGTTCACTCACCCATTATGTGCTTCATTTTTCAATTTATTTTGATTTTTCATTAATTAAAAAGTGAATTAAATCAAATAAATGATGAAAATTAATAAAGATATGATTTGATTGGTTTTTTTGACAGTTTGGCAATCAAGATATGCTAAGTAAACAAGAGCAAACCGAATCAAGGCCAATTGGTACAAGAAAGGCATGATTTGGCTCAAAATAGAAAGATATCATATGGCTTACAAATCAAATCAAATCTTGGATAAATGTAAAGATGCATTCCAAGTTTGTTAACCTAATTCAGTCTAGGTTATATAATGAAGCTTTCCAGATCAAAAGGAAAGGGTTAGAGGTCGTGAGAAGCATAGAACAAAACTCAAAAAAAGTGGCAAAAAGTGTTGGATTGTTTTTGCATCTAGAGATCAATTCAGACCATTCCAACGTTGATAATCCATTGTTGGACCTTCCCAGAAGCCAATTGGATCAATTCAAGGCTTGAAGCACTCAAAATCCCCAACTGTAACTCACACGGTTTGGAAATTTTTTTCCTTCAATTCGATTAGCACGATTCTTGCATCATTATCACTTTTGATTGTTATATTTGTGTTTGTCATCATGTTTGCAAGCTAACCATGCCATTTAATTGCATTTTTGATGCATGTACCTGATATTGCCATTGTTAGGGTTTTTTGTTCTTGTTTAGGGTTTTTCAATACAGGCAAAATTAGGCCTTAATTCTGGTACCATGATGCTCGTGAGGATGAGACGAGTTGATTGGTACCAGTACTTTTCATTTATCTTGCTCGTATGCAATTTTGGAGATGAACAGGGTTATACCTACAGCGAACGTCTGTAGGTAAAAGTCTTCTTTCTAAAACGACGGAATCGGTGAAGAAGATGATGGTGTGGCAACATGGGACTGGCCCATTTGAAATTTCGTGCGTTTGGCTGACCCCACTATCTTGTTTTGAATATTATGTTTTGTTTTTATTATACTTACAAGTTAACACGCTAGCGCGGATGGTTGGAGGGAATGCCTTTGATGCATATGTCTTGGGTTTGATCCCAGGCGTGTGCATTTTATTATTTTCTTAATTGTTTTAGGTGAATCCCATGCAATAAAGCATCATACGCCTTCCATACACCCTCAATGCCTGGCCACTGGAGGCCTAGCTAATCAGATCCAACGTGCCAGTAATGAAGGACCATGGTGTTCTACAAAGTCAACACCCACACCAGATCAAGCGTGGTCAACCAGGCTGGTAGTATTTGGGCCAAAAAAGTCAGATCTGCACCCCCAGCATGCTATTCAACACAGACCCATTTCTTCCCTTTTTTATTTTCTTTTTTTAATTCTTTTATTATTTTCCTTAATTATTTTTAATTAACAAAATTAATCACTTTTTTTTATAAAATCATAAAATCAAGAATTCACAAAAAATTAGAATTAGGTTTTTTTTTATCAAATTTAATTTAATTAATTTAATTTAGTTTAGGGTAACTTTAATTTGTTTTTTTCTATAATTAAAAATCAAGTAGAAAATTAGGTTTAAGTTCTTGATTTAATTCTTTTCTTTTTTCAAACAAAAACACAAAAATAGGTTAACTTAATTGTTTTTCTTAATTAACATTAATTAGAACTTAGGATTTTCTTTTAATTTATATTCTCCATTATTTTTCTTGAATAACAAAACATGACAAAAAAACATTTTTCTTTAATCAATCGCAAATAGGATTAGTCAAAGGGTCAAAACCCTAATCGTCTCGTATTTAATTCGCCGCGCGCCTGTTAATTATTTTGCCATTATTTTGTAACTGCTCATGGTTTGTAATAGTTAACTTAGGGTTTTTACTTATCGCTCTTCCCCGATTTTGTGGCTATGTAATTAATCCCCCTCCCGGAAGCCCTGTAATAGCTAGGTTTATTTTCTCGCACTTTTAAATACATGCAAATATTTAACTGTTTAGATGTATGCTAATAGGATTGTATGGCAAGAATGCATGACAAATTAAAATGGATAGAAAACCCTAATGTGCAAAGATAAATAACTGAAACGAATCACTCACACATATTCACTCTTAGGGTATACTCTCACTTCGGTTGCCTTTGGTAAACGATCATTAAGCATAGGGTGTCTTAGTGGTTGCCCTCCAGTCTAAAGGATCAAATGGTCCCGTTCGAAATGCTGCCTCGGAAATGTTACCTCAGAAAGATCTTAAGACTCTAGGGTTACTACTAAGATGTCCTAATATTGCTTTAGTGACCGTACGTCCCTTTTGAATTGGCCCTTACAACTCCAATGACGGTGCTCCCTACTCCGTAATAGTGGGATAGTGCTGTCTAAAGGAAACAAGAATAGAAACAATCTTTTTTCGAGTAGATAGATGCTAGTAGGTACTTGCTCAAATAAAAAATTTTCACACTTACACTTTTCAAACAAATTTTCAAAACAACTTCGTCACACTCTTGAGGACTGATACAAGGGTTATCACGAAGTAAAAAAATTTCAAAACAAAGCACATACACAAGAAATTTAAAAATGAGCAAGTACCTAAGAGCCCATGGAAAACCATGGATAGAAAGGGTGCTAACACCTTCCCTTTCTATAATGTACCCCCCGTACTCGGAATCTCGAAAAAGGATTTTTTATGTACTTTTTTTCCTTTTCGGTTGGATGAAATAAAAGTCGGTGGCGACTCTTGCTTACCGCGATATTTTGCAAACACAAAACGCAAAATGCAAACCAGTATTAAACAGTCGATTCTGCCACCGTATCATAGAACTGGCGACTCTGTTGGGGATTTATAAGTGGGGTATACCTTAGGATCTAGGTCATCAAAATTGCATCTCTTGATTGCTTTGTTTGCTTTATTTTTGAGGGTTTTGTTTGGGGTTACTATAGATCCTACACCCGGATCTGGGGAACACCTTTTAGGTAGTGTGATACGGTGGGAAGAACTGTCTATTTTTTGGAATGTTGGTTTGTGTTTGGCGTTTGTTTTTGCAAAATGTCGCGGTAAGCAAGAGTCGCCATCGTATTTTATTTTATCCAACAAGGAAAGGAAAAAAGCACAAAAAAATTCCTTTTTTGAGATATTTCTGAGTACGGGGGGTAGATTATAGAAAGGGAAGGTATTAGCACCCTTTCTATCTGTAGTTATCTACAGGCTCTTAGGTACTTGCTCATCATTTTCAAAATTGTTTTCTTTGTGCTTGTGGGTTTTGAAAAGTTTTTGTTTTTAACTTCGATTCAACTCTTGCGTCTGTCTTCAAGAGTGTAATGAAGTGTTTTTGAAAACTTGTTTGTGAAGGAGCGTAAGTGTGAGAAAAAGTTTGTTTTTGGATGAGCAAGTATCTAAGAACTAATCTACCTACTCAAAAAAAGGAATCGTTCTATGCTAATTTCCTTTAGACAATGCTATCCCACTATTAGTGATTAGGTAGCATCGTTGTTGGAGTTTGAGGGTCAATTCGAAAGAGGGACATTCGGTCACTAAAGCAATGTTAGGATGTATTAGCGGTAACCCTAATGTCTTAGATCATTTATTCGGGGCAACAATATCTGAGGCAACCACTTCGAGGCAACTATGATCTTTTAGACAAGAGGGCGACCTCTAAAACAACCTATACTCAATGACCGTTTACGAAGGCAACCAAGTGGGGTGTACCCTAAGTGTGCGCATGTGCGAGTGTGTTGATTTCAGTTTTTTTATCTTTGCACATGTTTAGGGTGATTTAATTTGATTTTAGATTTAAGCATTCATTCTTGTCATGCAAACCCTATTATCAAACATCTAGCAGTTATATATTTACAGGAATTAAAGGTGCGGAAATTAAACTAAATTATTACAAGGCGTCGGGTATTTACATCGTCAAAAGCAACCCTTTGAAAATAAAATAAAAACGGTAAAAGTAAATGTCCTAATTAATTATTACGATCCGGGAGCAGATACATCAATAATTGAATAAGGAAAAATAAATCGCGCGCGTGAATTGGGTCGAATGTGAAATTAGGGTTTTGACCCTTTTAAAAGAAAATGGTTTTTATTTAAGAAAAGAAATTAAACCCTAAAATTAAAAGCTAAATTAATTATTAAATTAATTAATTAATGAAAAATAATAAATGACATATTTTGATTTTTTTTGTTATTTTAAGAAAGAAAATAAAATAATTAAACTAAAGTTAAAACCTAATTAATTCTAATTGATTTTATTTATTTACAAAAATAAATTAAGGTTACCTAATTAACATCCTAATTAAATAATTAATATTTATTAATAAAAATAAAATTCTGAAATTTAATTGGATGAAAAGTATTTTTTTGTGATTTTTTGATAAAAAAGAAATTATGTCATTGGTTAGTAAATTAATTAAACAAAATAAAATTATTAAATTAAAATAAATAGAATATAAGAGAAAGAGGGAATGGGCCTGGTTTTGGGGAGGTGTTGAAAGCAGTTTGTTGGGCCCATTAGCATGCAGTCCATTGGACTTTTGGGATCCCCTGCGTATGCGTTGACTGGCTTATGGTATGCCTTCCATGCTTGACCACCAGATATGGCCATCTGGCACGCTGAAGAGTGAGAGCCCATGGTGGATGGTAGGATAGAGTGCACACTAGATTTCCTGAAAATAAATAAGAAAATGCAAATTGCTGGAGGAAGGGATCAAACCCCTGACCTCCAGCCTTTGAACGCCTTAAGGCCAACGTGGTTACCACTGGAGCGCTTATGCTTATTTGTTATAATAATACAATGCAATAATAATATGTAAAAACAAAAGTTATTGGCCAGAAAAAAATAAAACGTACGCGCTGTTTGAATGAGCGAATGGTGGAGTGCCAACGCATCATCCCCTTCCTTGAACCGTTGCTAAAAACACAGAGGCTATACCTACGGACGAAGGTCCGTCGCTACAGGCCTGTCTCATTCCAAAATCTTCTATAGGCCATGGAAATGCATTCTAAGAGCATGGTTGGATTCGTCTCAACCTACTGATCACGACCATAGCCGTTATGTAGGCTAATTGTACCTGAAAACAAAATCCCCAAAAAACTCCATGAAACCCTAATCATGGTGAATCACAGTATAGGTTATGTAAATGAAATTGGCTAATGTAAAAAGCTTGCAAATGGCATCGTGATCACAAATATGTAATTACTTTTCATTATAGATGCAAGAATCGTATAAATCGAATTCAAGAACAGGGCGGCATCGTGAATGACTTACAGCGCTTGGGAGGGTCTGGAAACGCGTGATTTCGATTGGTTTAGGTTGTGGAAGTTGCCAGGAAACGATTGAGACAAGTCTCAAGTCTCGAAACTGCCTCTAGACTTGATTTCGATCTCACACTTTTTGGTGTTTTTGCAAACTTTGTTCTTGCTCTCCCACTGATCTCTAACCTCTATGTTTGTCTGCCCACGATCCTTATGTAATGCACAATGTATTAGGGTTCCAACTTCTGTCCAAATCTTCCTCTTTTAATCACTTTGATATTTGATTTGATTCTCCATTAAAGCTATCCAAAATTGGCTCATTTGCAATCTTTTTGTACCCACATGGCTTGATACGAGTTTCATTACCTTGCTAGCTGTAATTAGAGCCTGAAACAAATCAAAAGATCCTTGGTTTTCAATATTTGTGATTTTATTTGATTTGTTTTGATTTAATTCAAATTAATTCAAATAAAAATCAAAATAATTAATAAAAATATGATATGGACACATGGGCAAGGCTAGAGCACGTGGACCATAATGCCAACTCAAAACAAGTGAAAAAGAATGGGCCCATTTGGCAAAATTTGAAGTTTTGGGGATAGTTGACTTTTGGCAATTTTGCAAAAAAGTCCAACTTCAACCATGCATAACTTCCTCAATTTTGATTCTTTGGAGGTTTTATTGTACTTTTTAGAAATCTTGAGATGTCCTCTAAACAATCCTTTTGGTCTCATATCCATTTGATATTCCATGCTCATATATGAAGCTTTGACAAAAAGGTGTTTTTGTTGACTTTTCAAAATGACCTATAATGTCCAAATTCATAACTTCTTGTGAGTGCATATTTTGATCTTGGGATATGAATATGGATTGTAGGTAATTACATCCTCTTCAAAATGAGCTTTGGATGGGTCATTTTGCATAAAGCATGAGAAATTTATGCTTGGTCAATGTTGGGTTGACTTTTCCTACAAACCCTAATTTAGCAACTTTTGGGTCTTGATGAATTATGAGCAATCCTTGATGAATCATGATCAACCCTTGATAAAATGATGAAATATACTTCAAAATGAGAATGTTGACAAAAAATCTTGAATTTTGATTGTATATAGGTCACAGTTGACTTTTGCCCTAGCATATTCGATTTTTGGACCTTTGAGCATTTGACTGAGAAAAATTCCTCTGCAAGGCTTGAAACTTGACATGGATGATCTTGAGAACATATTAGGACATTGATGAGCCTTTGGGACCACTTGGACTCAAGGATCTTGATGCAACCCAAAACCCTAATTTGGGATAGACTGCCTTAGGAGAGAGCTTGTCTGGTCAACCCTTGGACTATCTTGAGCAACTTGGAGATTTTTCTTGACATATTTTGAGAAATATGGGAGGGAAAATTTTGGGGTACAACAGGTAGGTAGCAATAGACTGTGAGGGAACTGTACGGCATAGACTGATACGGTTGAAGCAGTAGCTACATTGGTGTGGCACTTTGGTTAGTACCGGTATCCCTTATGGTGAAACGAGGAGAATACGGGGCCGCTGCATGGTGTCGTGAAGCATCAAATGACCTTAGAACCCTTAATTGGCCAACTTGGCCATTTGAAAGTAGAGAGATAGCCGGCCTCGGTGTAGAGCTGAGAACTGGTTGATACTCGATGCTACACTCATTGAGACCAGACTTTCGGAATATTTTGGCCTCAAGAAAAGATTGCGTGAGATGAAACCATGACCGATAAAGGATTGTTAGTGATATTGAGATCCTCTAGAACCCAATTACTTTTTCTAGGACAGGTTTAAAACCAACTTAACTTCAAGAGGGTGCTACCTTTAACCTCATGCAAGCCTTAAACCTAAGGACTTGGTGTGACTTAACTGTGTTTGCAATACCTGTGGTTTATAATGACATCATGCATCATAACATGGCATCCATGCTTATTGCACTAACCATTTCAAAGACCAAGGGAATTTATCTTTGTTCTGGTTACTTCAAATTTTGATGAAAAGATGATGAGTGTACTCTTTCAGTTCTTTGATCCCAAGCACCACTGCTTCACCTTTCCAGACTATCAGTTGGTGCCTACCTTGGAAGAATTCTCTCAGCTATTGGATATACCTATTCTTGAACATGTACCCTTCACAGGTCTAGAAGAAGTTCCTAAGCCACAAGTCATTGCCTCAGCTTTGCACCTGAAACGGGCCGACGTGGTATCTAATTGGGAAACCAAAAGCAGAGTCAAGGGTTTTCTAGCTAAGTTTCTGATAGACAAAGCCCAGCTATTTTGGGATAATATGGATTTTCAGGCTTGTGAGGAGGTCTTGGCTCTTCTTATCTATGGTTTAGTTATCTTTCCTAATCCGGACTCATTCATAGATGTGAATGCTATTAAGATCTTTCTCTCTCGCAACCCGGGTACCTACTTTGCTCAGAGATATTTTGCACACTCTCCATACTCGTACCATGAGGAGAAGAGGGATTTTTATGTGCTGCGTGACATTGCTGTCGAGGTGGTTTATTTCTCACCTCCCTAAGTCCATACTGAATAATGAAGAAGGTCTGGTTTGGTCACAAAGGATAATGTCGCTCGCTCATACGGATATTCTTTGGTGTTCTTGAGCTATGGAAAACACTGTTATTATTGACCGTTGCGGGGAGTACCCTAATGTCCCATTACTTGGTATCAGAGGGGGTATAACCTACAATCCTTGTTTAGATCTGTGACAATTTGGTCACGCTCGAAGGGATGGTCCCCATGAGTTACTTATCGAGGGCATTGTATTCAACTATGAGGATGATATTCAAGAGAATCGCCGGAGGTTCATACGAGCTTGGGGAATGGTAAACAGATCGAGCATCTGGGCTTTTGAGCCAAAGACCTCTGTTCCAATGGAACCTTATCTACAATGGGTACAAGATCGTGCTCAGCAGCTTATAATGCCCTATGTTGTTATTTTGCCAGTGATTGTGGAACCCACTACTGAAGAACGCATTCCTTACACGTTTCTCTATCCTTACATGCCCACTGATATTGGGGAATTACATAGGTCTTGGATTCAGTTGATGAAAGAGCGGGATACTTACAGGGATCAGTTCCATGCTTAGGAGAGGAAGGTTTTATAGCTCATAAAGCAACTCCATGAGGAAAAAGGACTGAATGATTATCTCGACGCAAATAGGAATCATCCATGGGACTTTTGATTTTTCTTTCTAGTTTTAGATTTATTTTTAATTGTAACGCCTAAAAGGCATTTGAACTTCAAATTCAGCTAATAAAGTTTTTATTTATTTTTGTTTGCAAATTTAAATTTTCCGAAGTCTTTGAAATCATTGCATGTGCATACCATTATCATACACATCATTACATGTACCATTACAAGTTTTACATATTCTTCACTGTTTATTTCAGCAGAAATGTCTTCCGAGCAAAGCATTAAGGACCTGCAGGCACAGAACGCCCAGTTCCAACAAATGTTTAACAGTCTAAAAAAGGGGCAGGAGGATCTAAAAGCCCTCGTCCTGAAAGAGAAGAAGAAAAAGAAGAAGGCTACTGGTATTCTGAACATGGGCCAAAGGTTTGGAGAGCGGTTGAAGTGATAAGTTGACCTGACCTCTTCATCTAAGGAAGGGGATAACCAAGAAGGGGAGAAGGACCCTAGTCCTGCAGTCTCTGAAAATGATACTGATTATAAAGATGAGCAATATCCTCCTGCTGAGGATAAATACAAACAGTTGGAAGATCGTCTGAGTGCCATGGAAGTTCAAAGGATACTTGGATTGGATTTTGAAGAATTGGGTTTGGTGTCGGAAGTGGTCATCCCGCAGAAGTTCAAAGCTCCATTTTTTGCCAAGTATGATGGGGTGTCCTGCCCAAAGCTCCATCTCTGTTCCCACGTCAGGAAAATCCAGCCCCACACCGCTGATAGAAATTTGTGGGTTCATTTCTTTCAAGATAGTCTGTCAGGGACTTAGCTTGAATGGTTCTACCAGCTGGAGAGAGCCAATGTCCGAAATTGGGAAGATCTGGCTGCTTCTTTCTATAAGCAGTATCAATATAACACCGACCTTGCTCCTACTCGTACTCAACTCCAGAGTATGTCCATGGGGGAAAGTGAAGGCTTTAAAGACTATGCCCAGAAGTGGAGAGACTTGGCTGGAAGAGTCCAACCCCTGTTGTCTGATAGAGAGTTGGTTGATATGTTTCTGGGTACGCTATCTGGTCCATTCTTTAATCATTTGATCGGTAGCTCGTCAGCAGGTTTCACCGAGCTGATTCTGACTAGAGAAAGAGTAGAAGTCGGGATCCAGAGTGGCAAGATCTAGAAAAATACCTCTTCGAGTACAGAGAAAAATTCATTTGGTGAAAGAGGGAATCTAATGTTGTGCACGGCCAGAAGGGACGTAGCAAGGCAGACTACCACCAATATGTGGGGGCAATGCTGATCTCTAATTTGGCACGCGCACAACGACCACAACAACGAAACAATCAGCCAAGGGTGGAAAGACCTCAAAGGCAGTTCACCCAAATCAACATGCCATTGTCACAAGCATTGCAACTCATGTTGAAGATGAATCTGATTACGGTGATAAACCCTCATCCGAAACCTAAGACTTCCTCTCCTAACTACAATCTGGATGCAAGGTGTGCGAACCACTCCAACAGTCCTGGACATGACACAAACAGCTGGTGGTCGTTGAGAAATAAAATTCAAGACCTGATTGATGAAGGAGCGCTAGAATTTTCATAAGACGGTCAGGCTGAGTTCTTCTGCCATCCCTCCAAGGCATACAATCTGAAGTGACAAGTTCTCACAAGAAGACTTTTCGTTCATTAGAATTTTCAATGTGTAACTTTCTTTTGATTTGTTTGAACATTTATTCATATCAAACCTCGTTATTTCATCAATATATTGCACATGTTTGTCTTGAATCAATTCATTCGTATTCACTATTTCAAAAATGCATTCTTATATTTCCTTTTCGTGATATTCAACTCTCGACTAAAAAACTGTAAGCCTTTAGAGGGAGGATGGCGAAAACAATACCACAATCTCTACAGTATGCTTTTGAACAGACCTTGTTGACGATGTACAGGCGTTGTTTCAAATCATAAACAGTGGAGTTATAAGGAAGATAATCCCTAGTCAACCCCTTCGAGCCAAAGAAGTAGGAGTTTTTCTTTTCACACATATTAAAACCCTTAATCATAACCTGGGGCAGGGTAGTTTTCTCAGTTAATTCGGAGCCGCATTCAGTCACAATCTGCCACTTCGTACACAATGAGTGGCATCAAAGACGTCCTTATGAAACAAAAGACGGTGATGGTTCCCTATAATCATCAAGACATGCAGTCATTATCTCTCGAAATAAAAGCCTATTAAGTCAAAACCTATGAAGGAGACTTAAGAAAAAACACTGGGGCATCCCGCTGACTGTAATCACAAAAAGAAATAGTTCAGGCAAAAGACAAGGATAATAAAATCAAAAAGAAAGAGGTCCTACAAACCCTCAACAAAAAAGGAAATGACTGCCTATTCCAAATAATCTGCCAGTACCCGAACCATCACTGGAATATCATAGCAAAGACTCAAACGAGATCTAAATGCATAATTAGTTGAGTTTAGGATCGAAGAACATCACGAAGAACGGGTGGGTACAAATAAAAATTGAGCCTTTATCCTTTGTTTCTTAAACCGTGAACCAGGTCATGTTATAACCCTTAAAAGTCCTAGCTGAAGCATGGGTTAGTTCGAAAGCATACTGTTACAAAAGGTATCCTGACTCCTGAAGGTCCGTTATAAATCTTGAGTTGATATCACATCTTTGCAAAGTTATATTTTTTCTATAAAAAAACTGCATTTTCAAAACTTCAAGACAGACGTAAGCTTTGCATTCTTAAAATAACATTGTTTGCATATGACTATTTGTTCAGCAGCTGAGAAATTCGCATGACGAATATCTAGTGAACAAAAACCTTCTCAACAAAAAGGATTACCTCAAGTGGAAAAACACTTCCAACCAAGGGGCACGACATGATCATTGTTCATCATCTGGGGCAATCAAGTCAAGATTCAAAGAACCTCTCAAAGATGCCAAATAGCCAGGGGAAGATCTCCGTCTGAATCACTTGGGGGCATTGGGCATGAATTCCAGCAACGAATCATGTACGATCAAACAAATATCTTTTGGTAGTGTGGCAATACAACACTACCGATAGTGACAACTCCCTACACCCTGAGAGCGTGGACACAGTCAGAAAATATTGCGCATGAACAAAGACCCGCTAGGTTGACTGGCCTACGCAAAAATAAGGGCATCCCGGCGACCCAAAAGGGTTCGGGCAAAAATTAGGGATAAAAACAAAAAAGATATGTACACCCGGCAAGCCGAAAACCTGAAAAGGCGGCTTGGAAAAAAAAGGGTATCCCGGTGGACTGGAAATCTAAAAAGATAGTCCAAGCAAAAGTTAGGGATTAAAGCGTACGACTATGTCCCATCATCTTGTCACTTGCCTATCAGTAGAAGACTTATCATCCTGATCAGCATCCACAAAGCCTTCGTGGATACTTTCTCCAGCAGGTATAGAGGCAGAAAAGTTCTGATGCAAAGTCATTGTCGTATCCTTAGCATACGACTCTGTGACATCTACACTCCCTACAGAGTAGAGGAAACTAAAGCTTTGACATCGGCTCCCCCAAACAAGAGCTACGTTCCCCAGCAAAGTTCCTTCAGAGAAGCGACATCTATATTCCCCGGTCAAATTTCATAATCGCAAGCGGGTCATAAAGTTTTCTCCCGAATAGAGTTTATTTCTCTGAATACAGAAGCTCAATCCCCGACAGAGTTTATCCCTTTAGCTATGGAAGCTTCTCTCTCCAATAGAATTATTTCCCCACAGAGTTGTTCTCAAGTAGAGTCTCTCCTCGGCAGAATATTCGTAAACAAGGAGCAAATCTCCAGCATAGTCATCTCCGTTCACCATCCCCAGCGGAAGTAGAAGAACCACTTTTTCTACTACGATCAGGAATGTAATTTCCAGTACTCTCCAACAGCAGTCAGGGATTTATTTTCCCAAACTCGGATATGTCACAATAGAATTTCATGTTCATATATCATGACATGCGCATACACATTGCATACAGCATAGTCTCATTTATTTTGAGAACGTCATCATACAATGCATTTCATGCATCATATACGATTAATCATGTACCTTTTCAGGAAAGATGGTTATCATCAACAACTTCCAGTAAGTTCAAGATTAGCTCCTGAAACTAAATAGAGTAATTATCTGCATGATCAAATGCAGCTTTACACGGGTTCGTCACGAAGCAATCTTCCACGGGTTTCCCCTAAATGCAGCTTCACACGGGTTTATCCTGAAAAATCTTACATGGGTCCCTTCTCATACATTTCCTTCTAGAGTTTCACATGAACTTATCACAAAGTAACCTTACCTAGGTTCCTTTTGAAGTTTTACACGAACTTATCACAAAGTAACCTTACCCAGGTTCCTTTTGAAGTTTTACATGAACTCATCCCAAAGTAACCTTACCCAGGTTCCTCCTGAAGTTTTACACGAACTCATCCCCAAGTAACCTTACCCAGGTTCCTTTTGAAGTTTTACACGAACTTATCACAAAGTAACCTTACCCAGGTTCCTCCTGGAGTTTTAAACGAACTTATCACAAAGTAACCTTACCCAGGTTCCTCCTAAAGTTTTACACGAACTTATCACAAAGTAACCTTACCCAGGTTCCTCCTGAAGTTTTACAGGAACTTATCACAAAGTGACCTTACCCAGGTTCCTCCTGCAGTTTTACCCAAACTCCTCACAAAGTAACCTTACCCAGGCTCCTTCTCGGTTCAGATGCAGTTTTACCCAAACTCCTCACGAAACAAACTTACCTAGGTTCCTTCTCAAAGCCCTACTATCTAGGCTCTCATATTGATGTAACCCTACTATCCAGGTTCCTTCTCACAGCCCTACTATCCTAGCTCTCATATCGAGGTAACCCTACTATACAGGTTCCTTCTTACAGCCCTACCATCCAGGCTCTCATATCGAAGTAACCCTACTATCCAGGTTCCTTCTCACAGCCCTACCATCCAGGCTCTCATATCGAAGTAACCCTACTATCCAGGTTCCTTCTCACAGCCCTACCATCCAGGCTCTCATATCGAAGTAACCCTACTATCCAGGTTCCTTCTCACAGCCCTACCGTCCAAGCACTCATATCAAAGTAACCATACTATCCAGTTTCCTTCTTGCAACCCTACTATCCTGGCTCTCATATCGAGGTAACCCTACTATCCAGGTTCCTTCTCACAGCCTACCATCCAGGCTCTCATATCGAAGTAACCCTACTATCCAGGTTCCTTTTCACAGCCCTACCATCCAGGCTCTCATATCGAAGTAACCCTACTATCCAGGTTCCTTCTCACAACCCTACTATCCAGGCTCTCATATCGAAGTAACCCTACTATCCAGGTTCCTTCTCACAGCCCTACCATCCAGGCTCTCATATCAAAGTAACCATACTATCCAGGTTCCTTCTCACAGCCCTACCATCCAGGCTATCATATCGAAGTAACCCTACTATCCAGATTCCTTCTCACAACCCTACTATCCAGGCTCTCATATCGAAGTAACCCTACTATCCAGGTTCCTTCTCACAGCCCTACCATCCAGGCTCTCATATCGAAGTAACCCTACTATCCATGTTCCTTCTCACAGCCCTACTATCCAGGCTCTCATATCGAAGTAACCCTACTATCCAGGTTCCTTCTCACAGCCTTACTATCCAGGCTCTCATATTGAATTAACCCTACTACCCAGGTTCCTTCTCATAACCTTACTATCCGGGTTCTTCCCCTCTTATCTCCAGACAGTAGTCCACAACATTGTAAGACCGGGACCCAATCAAACACGATTGGTTTCGCATCTCTCCAGTAAGTCGTGGTGCAGCATATACCCCGACCAGGCGTGTAGTTCACCTCTGCTTCCCCAAACCGGAGTTATTCCCTAGTAGAGTGACGGACAACTGAATCTCCTAAAAATCTATTTCTCCCAAGACAGAGACTAGCATTCCCCAGCGAAGTCCTCCTCAACAACAGGTATACGGGTTCTCGCAAAGGAATCTCTTATGCGATCGACACCTCTTCGGATGGCATATTTAAGCCCATCCCCGACAATCTTCAGACCTTGACCTCCTAATGGCATCTTTAAGCCCATTCCTGATATCACAAATCAAGTTCCACTTCATACGAGTGCAAATTTCGAGGCACTATAGTGTTCAATCATCTTCCACCTTCAGATCACGAAAGGCAGACAAGCCAATCTACATCCTCAGGTTTAAGAAGATTGAACAGGGGCAGCTATTGTACCCCTAAAGTTTCCCTCCCATATTTACTCAACAAATGGCAAGTGAGGTCCCCAAATTGCTCAAGGAAGTTCAAGAGTTGACCAGACAAACTCTCTCCTAAAGGCAGTATACCTCAAATTAGGGTTTCCATCTTCATCAAGATGTGTGAACCACCAAGGACTCAAATCTCACCATTGTCCTAATATGTTCTCAAGATCATCCATGTCAAGTTTCAAGCCTTGCAGAAGAAGTTTGCTAAGTCAACTGCTCAAATGCCTAAAAATCAATTGTACTAGGTCAAAAGTCAACTGGGTCCCACATACAGTAAAACTTCAATATTTTTGGTCAACATCCTCATTTTGAAGTATTATTCATCATTTGATCAAGGGTTTATCATTATTACTCAAGGATTGCTCACAATTCATCAAAACCCCAAAATTTGCTAAATTAGGGTTTTGTAGGAAAAGTCAACTCAACTTTGACCAAGCATAACATTCTCATACTTTATCAGAAATAACCCATCCAAAGCTCATTTTTAAGAGGAAGCAATTCCCTACAATTCATATTCGCTCCCAAGTTCAGAATATGCACTCCCAAAAAGATATGAATTTTGACATTATAGATCCTTTTGAAAAGTCAACAAAAACACCTTTTGGGTCAAAGCTTCATACATGAACATGGAATACTCAATTGAGATGATACCAAAATGGATGTTTAGAAGACATCCTAAGCTTTCTAAAAAGTCTAAGAACCGCTCTCTAGGGTCAAAATTGAGAGAGTTATGCATTGGCCAAGTTGACCATTTTTGCAATTGCCAAAAGTCAAATGTGCTCAAATTTGCATTTTTTGCTAAATGGGCCCAACTTTTTATGCTTGCACCTCAATTATAATGTGGTCCACGACTCAAATTTTCACTC
The DNA here is from genome assembly GCA_948472305.1 of Vicia faba. NCBI lineage: Eukaryota > Viridiplantae > Streptophyta > Magnoliopsida > Fabales > Fabaceae > Vicia > Vicia faba. Next base: position 575,476,407 of record OX451738.1, read on the forward strand.
ACCCATTATGTGCTTCATTTTTCAATTTATTTTGATTTTTCATTAATTAAAAAGTGAATTAAATTAAATAAATGATGAAAATTAATAAATATATGATTTGATTGGTTTTTTTGACAGTTTGGCAATCAAGATATGCTGAGTAAACAAGAGCAAATCGAATCAAGGCCAATTGGTACAAGAAAGGCATGATTTGGCTCAAAATAGCAAGATATCATATGGCTTGCAAATCAAATCAAATCTTGGATAAATTCAAAGATTCATTCCAAGTTTGTTAACCTAATTCACTCTAGGTTATATAATGAAGCTTTCCATATCAAAAGGCAAGGGTTAGAGGTCATGAGAAGCATAGAACAAAACTCAAAAAAGTGGCAAAAAGTGTTGGATTGTTTTTGCATCTAGAGATCAATTCAGACCATTCCAACGTTGCTAATCCATTGTTGGACCTTCCCAGAAGCCAATTGGATCAATTGCAAGGCTTGAAGCACTTAGAATCCCCAACTGTAACTCACACGGTTTGGCATTTTTTTTCAATTCGATTAGCACGATTCTTGCATCATTATCACTTTTGATTGTTATATTCGTGTTTGTCATCATGTTTACAAGCTAACCATGCCATTTAATTGCATTTTTTATGCATGTACCTAATATTGCTATTGTTAGGGTTTTTTGTTCTTGTTTATGGTTTTTCAATGCAGGCAAAATTAGGGCTTGATTCTGGTACCATGATGCTCGTGAGGATGAGAGGAGTTGATTGGTACCAGTACTTTTCATTTATCTTGCCCGTATGCAATTTTGGAGATGAACAGGGTTATACCTACAGCAAACGTCTGTAGGTAAAAGTCTTCTTTCTAAAACGACGGAATCAGTGAAGAAGATGATGGCGTGGCAAGATGGGACTGGCCCGTTTGAAATTTCACGCGTTTGGCTGACCCCACTATCTTGTTTTGAATATTATGTTTTGTTTTTATTATACTTACAAGTTAACACGCTAGCACAGATGGTTGGAGGGAATGCCTTTGATGCACACACCCTGGGTTCGATCCCAGGCATGTGCATTTTATTATTTTCTTGATTGTTTAAGGTGAATCCCATGCAATACAGCATCATACGCCTTCCATACACCCTCAATGCCTGGCCACTGGAGGCCTAGCTAATCAGATCTAACGTGCCAGCAATGAAGGACCATGGTGTTCTACAAAGTCAACACCCACACCAGATCAAGCAAGGTCAACCAGGCTGGGAGTATTTGGGCCAAAAAAGTCATATCTGCACCCCTCAGCATGCTATTCAACACAGGCCCATTTCTTCCCTTTTTTATTTTCTTTTTTTAATTCTTTTATTATTTTCCTTAATTATTTTTAATTAACAAAATTAATCACTTTTTTTATAAAATCATAAAATCAAGAATTCACAAAAAATTAGAATTAGGTTTTTTTATCAAATTTAATTTAGTTTAGGGTAACTTTAATTTATTTTTTTCTATAATTAAAAATCAATTAGAAAGTTAGGTTTAAGTTCTTGATTTAATTCTTTTCTTTTTTCAAACAAAAACACAAAAATAGGTTAACTTAATTGTTTTTATTAATTAACATTAATTAGAACTTAGGATTTTCTTTTAATTTATATTTTCCATTATTTTTCTTGAATAACAAAACATGACAAAAAAACATTTTTCTTTAATCAATCGCAAATAGGATTAGTCAAAGGGTCAAAACCCTAATCGTCTCGTATTTAATTCGCCGCGCGCCTGTTAATTGTTTTGCCATTATTTTGTAACTGCCCATGGTTTGTAATAGTTAACTTAGGGTTTTTACTTATCGCTCTTCCCCGATTTTGTGGCTATGTAATTAATCCCCCTCCCTGAAGCCTTGTAATAGCTAGGTTTATTTTCTCGCACTTTTAAATACCTGCAAATATTTAACTGTTTAGATGTATGCTAATAGGATTGTATGGCAAGAATGCATGACAAATTAAAATGGATAGAAAACCCTAATGTGCAAAGATAAATAACTGAAACGAATCACTCACACATATTTACTCTTAGGGTATACTCTCACTTAGGTTGCCTTCGGTAAACGATCATTAAGCATAGGGTGTCTTAGTGGTTGCCCTCCAGTCTAAAGGATCAAATGGTCCCGTTCGAATGTTGCCTCGGAAATGTTGCCTCTGAAAGATCTTAAGACTCTAGGGTTACTACTAAGATGTCCTAATATTGCTTTAGTGACCGTACATCCCTTTCGAATTGACCCTTACAACTCCAACGATGATGCTCCCTACTCCGTAATAGTGGGATAGCGCTGTCTAAAGGAAACAAGAATAGAAACAACCTTTTTTCGAGTAGGTAGATGCTAGTAGGTACTTGTTCAAATCAAAACTTTTCACACTTACACTTTTCAAACAAATTTTCAAAACAACTTCGTCACACTCTTGAGGACTGATACAAGGGTTATCACGAAGTAAAACATTTTCAAAATAAAGCACATACACAAGCAATTTAAAAATGAGCAAGTACCTAAGAGCCCATGGAAAACCATGGATAGAAAGGGTGCTAACACCTTCCCTTTCTATAATCTACCCCCATACTCGGAATCTCGAAAAAGGATTTTTTCAGTACTTTTTTTCCTTTCCGGTTGGATGAAATAAAAGTCGGCGACGACTCTTGTTTACCGCGACATTTTGCAAACACAAAACGCAAAATGCAAACCAGTATTAAACAGTCGGTTCTGCCACCGTATCACAAAATTGGCGACTATGCTGGGGATTTATAAGTGGGGTATACCTTAGGATCTAGGTCATCAAAATTGCTTCTCTTGATTGCTTTGTTTGCTTTATTTTTGAGGGTTTTGTTTGGGGTTACTATAGATCCTACACCCGGATCTGGGGAACACCTTTTAGGTAGGTAGAAATAGACTGTGAGGGAACTGTACGACATAGACTGATACGGTTGAATCAGTAGCTACGTTGGTGTGGCACTTTGGTTGGTACCGGTATCCCTTGTGGTGAAACAAGGAGAATACGGGGCCGATGCATGGTGTCGTGAAGCATCAACTGACCTTAGAACCCTTAATTTCCCAACTTGGCCATTAGAAAGTAGCGAGATAGCCGGCCTCAGTGTAGAGCTGAGAACTGGTTGATACTTGATGCTACACTCATTGAGACCAGACTTTCGGAATATTTTGGCCGTAAGAAAAGATTGCGTGAGCTGAAACCATGACCGATAAAGGATGGTCAGTGATATTAAGATCCTCTAGAACCCGATTACTTTTTTTAGGACAGGTTTGAAACCAACTTAACTTCAAGAGGGTACTACCTTTAACCTCATGCAAGCCTTAAACCTAAGGACTTGGTGTGACTTGATTGTGTTTGCTATACCTGTGTTTGCTATACCTATGGTTTATCATGACATCATGCATCATAACATGGCATCCATGCTTATTGCACTAACCATTTCAAAGACCAAGGGAAATTATCTTTGTTCTGTTTTTCAGATCATGGCTTCCGTTCATAGAAATACCATCTGAATCAGCTTTGTGAAGATACCTTCCCAACTTAAAGAGCTAGCATCAAGGGTTTCTGAAACTTCTACGTTCACTAAGAGACATGGTCAACTTCTCAACCTGGTTACTTCAAACTTTGATGAAAAGATGGTGAGTGTACTCTTTCAGTTCTTTGATCCCAAGCACCACTGCTTCACCTTTCCAGACTATCAGTTGGTGCCTACCTTGGAAGAATTATCTCAGCTATTGGATATACCTATTCTTGAACAGGTACCCTTCACAGGTCTAGAAGAAGTTCCTAAGCCACAAGTCATTGCCTCAGATTTTCACCTGAAACGGGCCGACGTGGTATCCAATTGGGAAACCAGAAGCAGAGTCAAGGGTTTTCTAGCTAAGTTTCTTATAGACAAAGCCCAGCTGTTTTGGGATAATATGGATTTTCAGGCTTGTGAGGAGGTCTTGGCTCTTCTTATATATGGTTTAGTTATCTTTCCTAATCCAGACTCATTCATAGATGTGAATGCTATTAAGATCTTTCTCTCTCGCAAACCGGTGCCTACTTTGCTCAGATATATTTTTCACACTCTCCATAGTCGTACCATGAAGAGAAGAGGGATTCTTGCGTGCTGCATGCCATTGCTGTCGAGGTGGTATATTTCTCACCTCCCTAAGTCCATACTGAATAATGAAGAAGGTCTGGTTTGGTCACAAAGGATAATGTCGCTCGATCATACAGATATTCTTTGGTGTTCTCGAGCTATGGAAAACACTGCTATTATTGACCGCTGCGGGGAGTACCTAAATGTCCCATTACTTGGTATCAGAGGGGGTATAACCTACAATCCTTGTTTAGCTCTGCGACAATTTGGTCACGCTCGAAGGGATGGTCCCCATGAGTTACTTATCAAGGGCATTATATTCAACTATGAGGATGATATTCCAGAGTATCACCGGAGGTTCATACGAGCTTAGGGCATGGTCAACAGATCGAGCGTCAGGGATTTTGGGCCAAATACCTCCGTTCCAATGGAACCTTATCTACAATGGGTACAAGCTCGTGCTCAGTAGCTTATGATGCACTACGTGGCTATTTTGCCAATGATTGTGGAACCCACTACTGAAGAAGGCATTCCTTACACGTTTCTCTATCCTTACATGCCCATTGATCTTGGGGAATTATAGAGTTCTTGGATTCAGTTGATGAAATTGCGGGATACTTACAGGGATCAGTTCCATGCTCAGGAGAGGAAGGTTTTAGAGCTCACAAAGCAACTCCATGAGGAAAAAGGACTGAATGATTATCTCGGTGCAAAGAGGAAGCATCCATGGGACTTTTTAGTTTTCTTTCTACTTTTAGATTTATTTTTAATTGTAACGCCTAAAAAGCATTTGAACTTCAAATTCAGCTAATAAAGTTTTTATTTATTTTGGTTTGCAAATTTAAATTTTCCGAAGTCTTTGAAATCATTGCATGCGCATACCATTATTATACACATCATTACAGGTACCATTATAGGTTTCACATCTTCTTCGCTGTTTATTTCAACAGAAATGTCTTCCGAGCAAAGCATTAAGGACCTGCAGGCACAGAATGCCCAGTTCTAACAAATTTTTATCAGTCTGGCAAAGGGGCAGGAGGATCTGAAAGCCCTCATCCTGAAAGAGAAAAAGAAAAAGAAGAAGGCTACTGGTATTCTGAACATGGGCCGAAGGTTTGGAGAGCGGTTGAAGCGATAAGTCGACCTGACCTCTTCATCTAAGAATAACATTAGGCCCTCTAGCTTGTACTAATGTTCCTTGAGTTAGTCAAGAATAACATTAGGCTTCCACATAGTCTCATTAAACGCTAACTAACCTTTAGAACCTTAAATTGACTCATCTTAGCCATTAGAAAGTAGTGAGTTGGTTGGCTTTGGTGGAGACTGAAGTTGGTTGATACTCGATGCTACACTCATTGAGATTGGACTTTCAGGATATTTCGACCGCAATTCAGATGCTTGAGCTGAAACAATGCCTGAGAGAATGATCAGTGATATGAGATCACTAGAACCCGATTACTATTGCTAGGACAGGTTGAGCCAACTGAAAGTTCAAAAGGGTAATCACCTATGGACCCCATACAAGTCTTTAAACCTAAGGTCTTTGTGTGACTTATTTGTGTTTGCTATCTTTGTTTGAAGCATGTACATAACATCATAAAACATCATAATATATCATTTGCACTAACCATTTCAAGGACCTGGGAATTTATCTCTGTTCTCATTTTTTTAGGTCATGGATTCCGCTCACAATATACCATCCGGATCAAATTCGTAGGAATACCTTCCAAGCTTAGGGAATTGGTCTTAAAGGTTCCTGATAGTTCATTGTTTAACAGAAAGCACGGTCACTTGCTCAGTTTGGTTACTACTGGTTTTGATGAAGATGTGATGAGCGTCCTATTCCAGTTCTTTGATCCTAAGCACCATTGCTTCATATTCCCTGATTATCAATTGGTGCCCATGTTGGAAGAATTCTCTAAACTACTCGGAGTGCCTATATTGGAGCAGATACCCTTCACAGGTTTAGAACAAGATCCAAAGTCTGAAGATGTTGCCACAGCCTTGCACTTGAAGCCATCTGACATTGAATCCAAGTGGGAAAGGAAAAGTGGGGTTAAAGGTCTTCTTGCAAAGTTTCTGCTAGATAAAGCCTAGGTATTCCTAGGCGCTATGAGTTTCCATGCTTTTGAGGATATCTTGGCCCTCTTGATCTATAGGTTGGTTTTGTTCCCTAATCCGGACCAACTTATAGATGTGAGCGCCATTAATGTTTTCCTTACTCAAAATCCAGTGCCTACATTGCTTGGGGATATCCTGCATTCTCTCCATACTCGTACTATGAAGAAACAAGGAACTCTTATATGTTGTATACCTTTGCTCTATAGGTGGTTTATTTCGCACCTCCCTCGGCCGGTAATGAAGAATGATCTAGGATTAAGATGGTCTCAAAGGTTAATGTCTCTCTCTCACTCTGATATCTATTGGTGTTCCCGCTCTTAAGAAGACATTCCTATTATTGATCACTGCAGAGAGTTTCCTAATGTGCCACTCCTTGGAATTAGAGAAGGCATCACTTATAACCCTTCTTTAGCCTTACGTCAGTTTGGTTACGCACGAAGAGATGGTCCTCATGATATGCTCATCCAGGGTATTATGTTCGACTACGACAAGGATCTGCAAGGTTATCGTCAGAGGTTTATACGCGCTTGGGGAATGGTTAAAAAGACTGATGGTAAGACTTTATGGTACAATAATTCCATCCCTTTGGAACCTTACCTCAAATGGGTGAGAGCTCGTGCTCAAAGTCTTGTGATGCCATATCCCTCCATCTTTCCAGTGATCTTAGAGCCTATTGCTCAAGGGGACGAGTCTCGCATTATTCTTCACCCTGACATGCCAACAAACTTTGAGGAATTTCAAAGGTCTTGGATCCAACTCAAGGAAGAATGAGATACCTTTAAGGCTCAATTTTATGCCAATGATAAGAAAGTGTTGGAATTGACAAAGCAGCTTCATGAGTAGCAGAGCCTTAATGCCTATATCAACACCAAAAGGAAGCGTCCATGGGAAACCTAGAAGTTTCAAGAAGTTTTTAATTTTATTTCTTTGTAAAAATTTTGTTCCATTTGAATTTACTAATAAAAACTTTTTGTTTTTGTTTTGTTTACTAGAGTTTAAATCCCAAGAGGTCCTTGAAAACGTCGCATAAGCATATCATGTATGTCTTTACATAAATAGGTATTTTAAGACACGTTTCTTATCTTTTCATTGTTTATTTCAGCAAAAACAAATGGCTCTTGAACAAACAGTTAAGGATCTTCAAGCACAGAACGCTCAATTCCAACAAATGTTCCTGGTTCTGGCTAAAGGATAGGAAGATCTAAAAGCTCTCATTGTTAAAGAGAAGAAAAAGAAGGCAAAGAAACAAGTTGGCATCCTGAACATGGGGAGAAGGTTTAGAGGACCAGCCAAGCGAGCTCTTGAATTCACAACCCCATCAATTGAAGGTGACAATCAGGAAAAGGATAACAAGAAGACAAAAGAAGAAGATAACAGCCCAAGGTCTGATGAAGAGGAAGCAGACTATTCTGAAGATCAATATCCTCTTGTTGATGACAGGTATAAATAGCTGGAGGATCGTCTCAATGCTATGGAGATTCATAGGGTACCTGGTTTAGACTTTGAAGAGCTAGGGTTGGTCTTGGAAGTGGTTATCCCATAAAAGTTTAAAGTTCCCGCCTTAGCAAAGCATGACGGGGTTTCCTGTCCCAAGCTGCATCTGAGGTCTTACGTCAAGAAGATCCAACCCCATACAACTGATAGGAAGTTATGGGTTCATTTCTTTTAGGAGAGTTTGTCAGGGACGCGGTTAGAGTGGTTCTATCAGTTGGAAGGAACCAAAATTCGCAATTGGGAAAATTTGGCTGCTGCTTTATACAAGCAGTATCAATACAATGGTGACCTTGCTCCAACCCGTACGCAACTTCAAAACATGTCTATGGGTTCTAGTGAGGGTTTCAAATATTAAGCCCAAAAATGGAGGGATCTTGCAGGTAGAGTCCAGCCTCCCCTGTCTGATAGGGAGTTGGTGGATATGTTCTTGGGTACTCTGACAGGACCATTTTTCAACCATTTGATTGGAAGCTCTTCAGCCTGATTCACCAAGCTGATATTGACATGAGAACGAGTGGAAGCTGGTATCAAGAGTGGTAAAATCCAAGGGGGTGCATCTTCAAGTACTGTGAATAAGCCGTTCAATGGAAAGAAGGAGGCTAGTGCTGCATATGGTCAAAGAAATCATGATAAAGTGGAACTTCGTCCAACGGTAGGAGCTGTAATAATCTCCAACCCTGCTCCAGATCAGCAACAAAATAATCAGCACAGGCAAGATGCACCCAGAAGACAATTCACCAGGATCCACATGCCTTTGTCTCAGGCATTGCAGCATTTGGTGAAGGCTGACTTGGTCACTTTGAAGGAGCTTCCCCAAAACTCAAATACTTCATCTCCCCGCTACAATCCAAATGCACGATGCACTTACCACTCCAACAGTCCAGGGCATGATAGAATGATTGTTGGGCATTGAAGAATAAATTTCAAGACCTTATTGATGCAAAGGAGATTGAATTTGACCCTCCTGAGACCCCCAATGTAATAAGTGCACCAATGCCCAAGCATGACAGGGGTATCAATGTTGTTGATGATATTCTGTTTATTTCTTCTGTGGGTGAATTAACTATTCCTCTTCCAGTTGTTAAGAAGAATCTCTTAAGATCCGGTTTATTTCCAGGTTGTGGTGAAGGTTGCCACCTTTGTGCGTCTCTGCCCAATGGTTATTTTTTGTTGAAGATAGGTGTTCAGTGTTTGATAGACGATCGAGAGATCCTCTTTGAGAAGGTTCCTTCCTAAAAAAGTTTGTGTGAAGATGTATCAATTATTACCATCTCTAATAATCCTACAAGGATCTCCTCTAAAGGTCCTGTAAGGATTACCACTACTCCTAAAGTTGTTCCCTTAATTATTACCTCTCCAGGACCAATACCATATTCCTCCGACAAGGTTGTTCCTTGGAATTATGGAGCTGAAGTCTATTACCATGGCGTCAAGCAAGACCTATTAGCTATCAAGAATGAATTTACTGAATATACTTATCCTAACATTGACAATATTGTTGGGACCAGTAAGATTACAAGAAGTAGGAGGATTTTCTCTCCGGAAATCTCTCCAAAGATTGTTGCTACTCCTGTTGACGTTCCCACTGCTAAGCCGACTGAGACTCGGGGAAAAGAAGTACTAAGTGAGCCTTCCCGAACAGAGGCACTTAAAGAAGCCATCCCTGAAGCCTCCAAGCAAGAAATGGAGGAAATTTTGAAAATCATACAGAAAAGTGATTACAATGTTGTGGAGAAATTGGGGCAAACCCCCTCAAAATTTAAATGCTAGCTTTGTTGTTATGCTCCGAAGCCCATGCTAAGGCTTTGGTAAAGTTTATGAAATCTTCTCATGTGCCACAAGAGGCTTCTGCTGACCAATTCGAGAACTGCGTTGCTACTCTGATCGCCAATAATGGATTAGGTTTCTCCGATGTTGATTTGACTCCTAAGGGAAAAAACATAATGATGCCCTGCATGTCTCTATTAAATGCAGGGACACTACTCTAGATCATGTGTTTGTGGATACAGGTTCATCTTTGAATATTCTACCCAAGGGTGCCTTGGACAGATTGGATTGTGAAGGACTTACATTGAAACCCAGCAATATCGTGGTAAGGGCTTTCGATGGTTCCAAAAGGATGGTACATGGGGAGGTGGACATCCCGATCAAAGTTGGTTCACAGAATTTTTACACCACTTTCTACATGATGGACATTCGCTCGTCTTACTCCTGCTTACTAGGATGCCCTTGGATTCATGGGGTCGGTGTTGTCACCACCACTCTACATCAAATGTTAAAATATCCAGTTAATGGAAATATTGTTACAGTCTGAGGTGAAGCAGAGTATATGGTGAGCCACCTGAATTCTTTCAGATATGTCAATATGGACGGCGAGTTCATTGAAACCCCCTGTCAGAATTTTGAAGAGGTTCCTCAAACGACCGTTGTTACCAAAACTACTACTGTTGTTCCGAAGATTACCATGCCTCCACTGAAGATGGCTTCTCTGAAGGACGCTAAAGATGTGATTGAAGAAGGTGGGTGTACTATTTGGGGCCAACTCCTTGACATCCCCTATAAGTCTGGAAAATTTGGTTTGGGTTTCACTTCAGGAGCTCAAAAAGTTGTTCGTCATGCTCGCGCCGGAGGACCACCACTACACATCAGCAACCATGGAGTCAACACTGTGAAGGATGCTGACAGTGACTTTGACCTGGACAATTGGATCTTCCCTACTATCAACGGTGGACTCGATAATTGGACGGTTAGAGACTTTTTGCCTATCTCTTTTATCCATGAGTAGTTGTTTTTCTGTTTTTAAGGATATGTAATTTTTTAGGGTTATCACACTTCATTTTCATATGTCATTAATAAACCATTGGACATTTTTCATTCAAATATTATGCTCCCTGTCTTTCTTTTTACTTTACTTTGTCAAAATAGCTATGCGCTCTTACACATACCCATATATCGAATTGTAGACCCACATCCACCTTGGATCCCATTAATAACAGTTCTGATATTGCCAATTATGACTTTGAAAATCCGATCTACCATGCCGAGGACGACGGTGAGGAAGACTATGAAGTACCAGGAGAACTTGCTAGACTATTACATCAAGAAGAAAGAGCAATACGGCCTCATGAAGAGCCGGTCGAGGCGGTAAACTTGGATACTGAGGAGAATAAAAAGGAAGTCAAGATAGGTGCCAACTTGCAGAATGGTGTCAAAGAACAGTTAATCCAAATGTTACGTGACTATGTTGAAATCTTTGCGTAGTCATATGAAGACATGTTGAGGCTTGATGCTGATATTGTGGTTCATCGTCTACCGACAAAAGAAGACTTCCCTCCAGTGAAGCAAAGGTTCGACGTATGCATCTTGAGATGTCAGAAAAGATCAAGGTTGAAGTCATGAAACAGTTCAATGTCAGATTCTTAGTTGTTACTTCTTATCCACAATGGGTTGCGAACATGGTACCGGTACCTAAGAAGGACGGTAAAGTACGTATGTGTGTGGATTACAAAGATTTGAATAGGGAGAGCCCCAAGGATGACTTTCCGCTTCCCCATATTGATGTTCTGGTTGACAACACCTTACAGTATAAGATATTCTCCTTCATGGATGGTTTCTCCGGTTATAATCAGATCAAAATGGTGCCCAAAGACATGGAGAAAATAACTTTCATCACACAGTGGGGCACCTTCTGCTAAAAGGTTATGCCATTTGGGTTGAAGAACGTCGAGGCAACCTATCAGCATGCTATGGTAGCATTATTCCATGATATGATCCATCACGAGATAGAGGTTTATGTTGACGATATGATAGCCAGGTCTCAAACTTAAGAAGAGCACCTTGATCACTTGCAAAAACTATTCGAAAGGATGAAGAAATACAAGTTAAGACGGAACCCAAACAATTGCACCTTTAGAGTAAGATCTTGTAGGATTTTAGGTTTCATCGTCAGTGGCAAAGGTATTGAGGTAGATCCTGCAAAGGTTAAATCTATTCAAGAGATTCCTTCTCCCCATATCGAGAAGGAGGTTAGAGGGTTCTTGGGACATCTAAACTACATTGCGAAATTCATTTCTCACCTAACTGCTACTTGTGAACCAATCTTCAAATTACTGAAGAAAGATGAAGTAGTGAAGTGGAATGATGATTGCCAGACAACCTTTGACAGAATCAGGGAGTATCTTCAAGAACCTCCAACTTTGATGCCTCCGATTGAAGGAAGACCTTTGATAATGTACTTAACAGTATTATAAAATTCAATGGGGTGTGTGTTGGGCCAACATGATGAGTCTGGTCGAAAAGAGCATGCAATATACTACCTTAGAAAAAAGTTTACCGACTGTGAAACAAGATACTCACTGCTCGAGAAAACTTGTTGCACTTTGGCATGGGCTACTCACCGACTAAGACAATATATGTTGACTCACACTACCTTATTGATATCTAAAATGGATCCTATCAAATACATATTCGAAAAACCCACTCTCTCCGAAAGGATAGTAAGATGGCAAATGGTCCTGACTGAATATGACATCAAGTACACCACTCAAAAGGAAATAAAAGGAAGTGTACTAGCTGATCATTTGGCTCATCAGGTTGTGGACGACTACCAATCAATGAATTTTGAGTTCTCAGACGAGAACATTATGCTAGTAACTGATTGTGAAGAACCTGGACCGGATAAAGGACCTGAAAAAGGAACCCGATAGACTATGGTATTTGATGGAGCTTCCAACATACTAGGAAATGGCATTGGTGTTGTGATTATCTCCCCTGAAGGCTGCCATACACCCTTCATCGCCAGACTATGTTTTAACTGCACCAACAATATGGCCGAGTATGAAGTATGCATTATAGGCATCAAGGCTGCTATTGATATGAGGATCAAGTTCTTACAGGTATATGGAGATTCATCCCTGGTGATCAGCCAAGTTAAGGAGGATGAGACACAAAGCATCATAATCTAATCCCTTATTGAGATCATGTGTTGACTTTGATTCCATATTTTAAACGAGATTACCTTTGAACATGTTCCCCAAGAAGAAAATCAGTTAGCGGACGCACTAGCTACCGTGTCATCCATGTTTAAGATCAGATGGGATAATGAAGCCCCTCACATCACTATCGAAAGATTAGACAAACCGGACCACTGTTATAAGATTGATGTTGAGGGAGTAGAAGAAAAGCCTTGGTTCCACGAGGTCAAGATGCATCTCGAAGCTCAATAGTACCCTGAGGGAGAATCCATCAATGACAAAAAGTTCTTAAGAAGGTTATCTAACAAGTTCTTCTTGAGTAATGGAATTCTCTACAAGCGCAACCATGATTCCACTTTACTGCGGTGTATGGACAAGAGAGAAGCGGGGAAGATTATAGAGGATATGCACGAAGGTATCTTTGGTACCCATTCTAGTGGACACACAATGGCCAAGAAGATTCTGCGAGTAGGTTACTACTGGTCCGTCATGGAAATAGATTTTCATCATCACTCCCGAACTTATCACAAGTGCCAAATCTACGCCGACAAAGTACATATGCCTCCGGTTCCCTTAAATGTCTTGACTGCTCCTTGGTCGTTTACAATATGGGGCATTGATATGATTAGAGAGATTGATTACTTCACGAAGTGGGTAGAGGCAGCCTCATTTGCTTCTGTTACCAAGAACGTTGTGGCTCGGTTCATCAGACATAATCTTATATGTCGGTATGGGATCTCAGAAAGAATTATCACATATAATGGTACCAACCTCAATAGTACTTTGATCACAGAACTCTGTACACAATTTAAGATCCAGCATCATAACTTTTCTCCTTACCGGCCGAAAATGAATGGCGATGTGGAGGCCGCCAATAAGAATATAAAGAAGATCATACAGAAAATGACGGTAACATATAAAGACTAGCACGAGATGTTACCCTTTGCTCTTCATGGTTAATGTACCTCAGTGCGCACGTCAACAGGGGCAACCCCTTTTTCTCTTGTATACGGTATGGAAGTTTTTTTACCCGTTGAGGTCCAAATCTGTTCCCTGAGAATCATGAAGGATGTAGGTCTAAACGAAGATAAATGGATTCAGACCTGACTTGACAAGTTGAACCTGATTGACGAGAAGAGACTCGCGGTTGTTTGTGATGGTCAGGTGTACCAGAAGCGTATGATTAAAGCTTTTAACAAGAAGGTCAAACGTCAGGTATATCAGGTTGGTGATATAGTAACCAAGTGCATCATCTTGCCACAAGGTGACCCTAGGGGAAAGTGGACTCCTACATATGAAGGACCATTTGTGATCAAGAGTATATTTTCTGGTGGAGCTATGATATTGACCACTATGGACGGTGACGAACTTCCGCACCCTGTAAACGCGGACATAGTTAAAAGATACTACACATGAAAAGAGATTCGCTAGATTGACTGACCTAGGCAAAAACAAGGGCATCCCGGCGAACCAAAAGGGTTCGAGCAAAAGTTATGGATATATATGAAAAGATATGTACACACGGCAAGTCGAAAACCTGAAAAGGCAGCTTGGGCAAAAAACAGTATCCCAGTGGACTAAAAACCTGAAAGGGCGGTCTAGGCAAAAATTAGGGATTAAAAGCATATGATTATGTCCCGTTGGATCACCTTACAGCCAGACTTCATTATCAAATTGACAAGTTCGAATGGTACGGATCAATCCAATCAACTTTCGCCAAGTAGCAAAGGGATGAGACGCTCAAAGATATAAAGGCAATAACAGAATGGGAACCCAATGGGATTATTTCACATAGATGTTTTCTTTTATGTACCACGGTGTATATTTCTCATTTTTACAATGAAATTTATCTTATTAGGATTTTCGTCTCCTTGTACAATGATGCTTGTTATAGGCAGACTTTCTCAAATCAATACAAAAATCCTCTTTTAAAGTTCAAAACTATTGGTCTTTGTTTTCTGTTTTGTTTGCAAAAACGTACAGTGATTATTTTAAATGAACATATGCATTTGAATATGATTACCGCTTACAAATATATGCATAAAAATAGAAAGACATTTACTAAGGGCTCTAAGAATTGAGACAAAGTCGAAAGGCCATTTGTAAATCCCCACAGAACACCCATAGGGGACCATTTTCACAAAAAAAATTCATCAACGGCAAGGGTATGCTCCTCAGTAAGTACAGAAATAGAGGTATCTTCCCACAGGTCACCGCCATATCTTTAGCATATTGCCTAACGATTTCAGATAGTCTGGCATCTCCAAACAGATAAGAAGGTCCAATCATTTCCTTAGCATCTTGGTTAATCCCCCAACATGGTCTATGGATTTCTTTGATTGCCCTAATAGAGTTTCATAAAAATCCCTAATCAGTTTACGAAGCTTATTTCCCCATTAGAGTATTTCTCTAGCTACGAAAATCCATCCCCAGCGGAGTTTTATCTCTCAAAAAATAAAATCTCCAGTGGAATATCCTCATACAGAAAGCGGGAATCCCCGACAAACTTAACTTCAACAAATAGTAAGGAAATACATTCTTCATCTCTGACAGCAATCAGGGATTTTTATTTCCTTTGTTCAACAACACTACAAAGAGCAATTGATACGCTCACGTTCATACATCATTTATAAACGTCATAACACATGCATACAAAACACATACATCACGATCTCATTTATTTTGAGAACATTATTCCACAATGCATCTCATACATCATGACATTGCATTTAGCTAACTCGTTACCATTTCAGGAAAAGATATATCAACAAGACCAACATCATCAATTACTGGTAGGACCAAGCAGTCTTATCAGAAACAACATATTCTGGCTCAGATTATATTTCTCAAAGATTTATTCGGATACTTCTTCCAGTTGAAGATGATCATAGATAGTCACTGGCCCAGATTAAATCGATCAATGATTTATTTTGATACTTCTTCCAGTAGACCTCTTTCTGGCTCAGATTAAATCGACCAACGATTTATTCTGATACTTCTTTCAGTGGACATTCTTCTGGCTCAGCTTAGATCAGGTGTAGATCTATTCTGATACTTCTTCTAGATAAAAAAAAGCATAAATATCTGTTGGCTCAGATTAAATTGACCAATGATTTATTCTGATACTTCTTTCAGTAGACCTTTTTCTGACTCAGATTAAATCGACCAAAGATTTATTATGATACTTCTTCCAATTAAAGACAAAGAGACCTCTTCTGGCTCAGATTAAATCGAACAAATATTTACTTTGATACTTCTTCCAGTCGAAGTCGGTCATAAATCATCTTCTGGCTCGGATTAAACCGACCAAAGGTTTATTCTGATACTTCTTCCAGCGGACCTTTTTCTGGCTCAGATTAAATCGACCAAAGATTTATTCTGATACTTCTTCCAGTTAAAGACAACATAGACCTCTTATAGCTCTGATTAAATCAACCAAAGATTTATTCTGATACTTCTTCCAGTTGAAGACGATCGTAGATAGTCGTTGGCTCAGATTAAATCGACCAAAGATTTATTATGATACTTCTTCCAGTTAAAGACAACAGAGACCTCTTCTGGCTCAGATTAAATCAACCAAATATTTGTTTTGATACTTCTTCCAGTTTGAAGTATACAGTTACTTTGGATGGCATCTATAAGCCCATCTCCGAAAACTCTCAATTATCTCTCTGAATGGCATCTTTTAAGCCCATCCAAGCATACCACCAGTTGACAACGTTACTCTATGCACCAACGAGCGCAAATTTCTGGGCACTCTAGTGTTCAATCATCTTCTACCTCCAGATCACGAAAGGCCGACAAGCCAATCTAAATCCTCAGGTTTAAGATGATTGAACAGGGGAAGTTGTTGTACCCCAAAATTTTCCATCTCATTATACTCAAAACATGCTCCTAGAGGTCCTCAAATGCTCAAGGTGGACCAAGAATTGACCATACAAATTCTCCTCCTAAGCATTGGATTTCCAACTAGGGTTTCACTTTTCACACAGAAATTTGGGTTTCAAAGACCTCAAGTGATTTCCATGGTCCTTAATTTGTCCTCAAGAAGGTCCATGCCAAGTTTCATGCCTTGCATCACAAGTTTGCTCAGTCAATTGCTCAGATGACTGGAAATTAACTGTATTAGGTCAAAAAGTCAAATATGGTCAATATACAGTCAAACTTCAAGATTTTTGGTCAACATAAACATTTTGGAGTGATATCCATCATTTTATCAAGGGTTTATCATTATTCCTCAAGGAATGCTCTCAAATCATCAAGAATCAAAAATTGCTAAATTAGGGTTTCCCAAAGAAGGTCAACTGAACTTTGACCAGGCATAACTTTTACATACTTCATCCATTTTGCCCCAACCAAATCTCATTATGAATAAAATTCAATTCCCTACAAGTTTTCTTATTTCTTAAAGTTCAAAAAATGCATCATTGGAAAGATATGAGCCAATACATTATAGGTCCTTTTTGAAAGTCAACAAAAGGCACTTTTTGTCAAGGCAAGTTACATCAAGATAAATGCTCTAAATGAAAAAATGGTAAACATAGAGATTGTAGGGGACATATTGATATTTCTAAAAAGTCCAATATCATCTTCAAAAGTTGAAAATTGAGGAAGTTATGACCAATGCAAATTTGGCAAATTGATGAAAATGCAAGAAGTCAACTTTGAGCAAAAATGCATTTTTAAGCTCATGGACCTATTTTTTGGGATTCAAGCATGCTTATGATTTACTCAAGGACCCTTAAACCTTCTCATGCACCATTGTGATTTTTATTTTTATTTATTTGAATTTTATTCATTTAAATATCATTTAAATTAAAATAAAATGCAAAATAAGATATTAAGGCGTGTGGCCTTGTTTGTTGGTTAAATAGAAGCCCAATAAGTCAAACAAGGTTGTCAAACATGCAGAAATAGAATGGGCAAGGAAATCATCAAAAATAGCAAGTTTTGATACAAATTAAAAACTCATATTCTCGTCATCAAGCCATGGAGATTTGGCACGAATTTGTTATCCTAATTGCTAGCATATATAAACAGCAGAGATTGAGAGCAAGAGGACATGCACAGCTGCCTCCCAAAAGCCCTAAAGATTTTCCAAAAAAATTAAAGGAATATTACAACTATAGATCACGAGTTTCAACCATTCTTAGGCCAATTCAAGTTTCTTATCATACTCCTGAGGCCTCTAGGAGTCGTGTCCAGCCATTATTCAAGCCTGAATCGTCCCAAAACTCGCTCGGCTAATTCACCGGTCCTTTGGTAAAATCTTGAATTCCAAACTCTTAATTTACGCATTGTTGATGTGTTTGATGGTTTTATTTATGTTCAGGATATCCATTAGAGCAGGTTGGATGTATTGCATGAGAGCCTTGAGGCATGAATCGTGTGATGCCATTGTTAGGGTGTCACGAGTTGAAACCTTTGTAACTCATAACCTAGGAACTTTCAGGCCAAATGAATATCACCATTGAATTTGTAGACCCCAAATTAGGGGGAAAGGGTCGTTTTTGTTCTTGTTGTGTTTGATTTTTGCAGGTTATAGGTTTTTGACAAACCGGAAGGGATGACCGGAGCCACCACTCCCGGTGGCTTGACCGGCGTTGATGCTCGCATGGAGGGACGGGACAACATGATTGGTTTGTTGAAGTTACAAGGGACCCACTTAGCACGCGTGTCTTGCACAGTCAGCGTTAGGCTTGGATTTGTGTTATATATTTACCATTGTATTTATTTAAACGGAAGTACAGTCATCCCAACGGTAGTGGTATTGTGTGTTAAGGTGTTACTATAGACAAGGGTAGGGGTTTGATCCCTGCCTCTTGCCATATTATTTTTCAATTTTCTGTTTGTAGATCCAGTACTCTTGGGTCAAACGCACACACCATGCGCTATCACCTCATCACCTTTGGATCCATCCAGTTGTAGATCCAGCGCTCCAGATGACTGGAGACCATGGTGTACCCCAGGGAGCATTCCCCACCAGATTGAGCGCAGGAATGGGCTTGCTACAGCTGGGCCTTGACAAATTCCAAGCATGCACACCCCATTTACTTTGTATATCAGGCCCAATACATTTTTTTCTTTCTATTCTTTTTAGCTTTATTTATTTAATTGTTTTAGATTTATTTTTCAAAACCATTTTTTTTTATAAAATTAGAAAAAATCACAAAAAATAGATTAAGGATTTTTCCAATTAAAATTAATTTTTTGTAAATTAATTAATTAATTTAATTATTTTGATTAATTTAAAACCAATAGAATTAGGTTTATTTATTTCAAATATGTTTCTAAATAAAAACGCAAAAAATGTTAGAATTAGTTTCCTCTTGATTAATTTTAATTGCATTTTATTTATCACTTTTTATTTAATTAAAATTAGTTTTTTTAACTCAATTTAAATATTTTCTTAATAAAAATAACAAAACATATGCTAAGTATAGAAGTATTTTAGGATTTTTATTTCGCTTTCCGCATTCGCGCGCTCATTTTAAATTTCGCATTTTATATTGATGTAACTGCAAAAAGGGATATAAACTTAGGACCTTTACCTTTTTTATTTCCCCGTTTTTTTGGACTTGTAATTCCCCCTCCCGGAAGTCTTATAATAACGTAGATTTAAATTCCCGCATCTTTATTTTCGTACTAATATTAACTGTTACATGTATGTATAAATATGCTTGTATGATAAGATAAAAGCAAACACAAGCAAACTTAATATATGAAGATAAATAAACTGAAACACAACACACTCGCACATGCGCACCTCTAGGGTACCTCCACTGATTGCCTTCGAAATAAACAGTCATGATTCTCGAATGTAAGAGATTTTAGTGGCGACCCTTTGATTTAAAGATCATAAGTCCCTCGATGACCCTTTCGATGTTGCCTCGGTATGTGATATGAAACTCTTAGGGTAGTTACTAAAGTATCTTACTAGTTGTCTTTATGATTGTACGATGACCCTTGCCCGTCTCTCAAAAATCCAACGATAGGGATACCTACTCACTAATAGTAGGATAGCACTGTCTAAAATAAAAAAGGAAAATAAAAAACCTTTCGAGTAGGTAGATAGCTCCTAGTTGTTGGCTCAAACAAAACAATTTTTTTCTATATACACAACACTTTTCCAAACATTTTCAAAGACATGAAAGCACTTTGTATACATTCTCTCCGAAACGAGAACCATTACAAAAGTTTGCCGCACTAAGGCACCTTTTTCAAAACATCTTCAAAAAATATACTTACATCAAAAGCATTTTTAAAGTGAGTTAGCAACTAAGAGCCCGTAGATAACTACAGATGGAAAGGGTGCTAACACCTTCCCTTTCCATAACCTACTCCCCTTACTCAGAAAATAATCTCGAAAGGTCTTTCCTATTATTTTCACCCTTTCCTTTGTTGGATAAAAGAAAAGTCAATGGCGACTCTTGTTAACTGCAACATTTGCGATAAAAACGTAAAACCAGTAAAAGTCTGTTCTCCCATCGTATTACAGGTAGAAAACATGTTATGAGTCGATACAAAACACGAATGAGTCGATGCAAAACAGAAATGTGTTGATGCAAACCATTATGTGTCGACTCATACTGAGTTGGTTTTGATTTCCAGGAGCAAGAAATGATATGTATCGATGCATAAGTGTATGTGTCGATGCAAAGCAGATATGAGCCGACATAAACCATTATGTATCAATACATACTGAGCTAGATTTGATTTCCATGGACAAGAAATGACATGTATTGATGCATAAGCGTATGCGTCAATGCATAAAAGTTTTTGTATCAATGCATAAGTGCATGTGTCAATGCATAAAAAATTAAATAAAAAAAATTCCTTTTTTTTTATTTATCTTTACATTCTTGTATATTATTTATTCATTCAATATGGTTGTAATAGTAAAATTAGGTTTTATTTGCTTTTAGCTCCCCATTTGTAAATTTGTACCCTCATCCCCAAATGATATAATAGTGTAGGATTTTAATTTTCACAATTTATCGCTTTTAATATAATTGTTAGTAATTAGGGTGTGTATGGCAAGATAAAATCAATCTTAGAGAACCCTAATCTCAAAGACAAAAATTCATGCAAACAAACATTTCGCACACTTGCACCTCTAGGGTTAACCTCACTTGTCGCATTGAGAAAAAATAGTCATGTCCCTCGAATATGGAACGCTTTAGCAAAGACCCTCGATGAAAAAGATTGTAGTCACTCGATGATCCTTCGATGTTGCCTTCGGTAAAATGATCTTAGTCCCTTATGAAAATTGCTAAAGCGTCTCATAGGTTTCCTTCTATGACTATACGACGACCCACGCCCTTCCCTTCACATCCAATGATATGGCTTCTTACCAATCAATGGTAAGATAGCGATATCTAAAGGAGGAGGAAAAGAACAAATATTCATTTTGAGTAGGTAGAACGTTCATAGTTGGTTGCTCACAACATTTCAAAACAAAACAAATTTCAAAAACACCAACACTTTCCAATGAAATATTTTCAAAAGTCAACACTTTGTATACATTCTTATAGAGACGAGAGTAATTACAAAGTTCGCCTAAAAAAAGGCACTTTTCAAAAATACTTTCAAACGAACACAAACACATTTTTACAAAGAATTTCAAAAGTGAGCTAGCAACTAAGAGCCCGTAGATAACTACGGATGAAAAGGGTGCTAACACCTTCCCTTTTCATAACCTACCCCCCGAGCTCAAGAAAATTCTCAAAAGGTCTTACCTGTTCTTTTCACTGTTTCCTTTATTGGATAAAAGAAAAGTCGATAGCGACTCTTGCTATCCGCAACAATTGTGATAAAACACAAAACACCCAAGCCAGTTCTCCCACCATATTATAGAATTGGTGACTCTGCTGGGGATGAAGGAAAGTGGGGTTACCTTAGAGATTAGATCAAATTTTAATGATTTCATTGTTTGAATTGTTTGCTTTACATTTTGGGTCCAAGTTTGGGTTTTATATTGATCCTCTACCCGGATCTGGGAACATCATTGGGTAAGTAGCAAAGATTATGGAGACTGTATGACATAGACCAATATGGTTGAGACAATATTTACGTTAGTGTGACATATTTATGGGTACCAGTATCCCTTATGGTGAATTAAGGAGAATACAGGGCCGTTGTGTGGTGTTATGAAGCACTAACTGACCTTAGAACCTTTAATTGAACAACTTGGCCATTAGGAAGTAGTGAGATAGCCAGATTTAGTGTAGTCTAAAGTTGGTTGATACTCGATGCTACGCTCATTGAGATTGGACTTTTGGGATATTTCGATCGCCAAAACAGAGGCTTGCACTAAAACAATGCCCAATGAAGAAAGATCAATGATATTGAGATCCCCTAGAACCCGGTTACTTTCTAAGACAGGTTGAACCAACTAAACTTCAAGAGTGTACTTACCTATGAACCTCATGCAAGCCTAAACGTAAGGACTTGTTTTCTTTGTATGTATATGTTTACTTGTACATAACATCATGACATCATACCATGGCATTTTTCACTAACCATTTCAAGGACCTTGGGATTTATCTTTGTGCTATTTTATAGGACATGGTTTCCATGCGAAGAAACACCATCTGAATCAACCTTGTGAAAGAGTCTCCTCAACTTAAAGAGTTAGTGTCAAGGGTTCTCAATGATTCTCCGTTCACCAAGAATTATGGTCGTCTCATCAACTTGGTTACCTAAAACTTTGAAGAGGATATGGTACATGTGCTTTTTCAATTCTTTGATCCTAAACACCATTGTTTCACATTTCCTGATTACCAACTAGTGCCTACCATGGAAGAATTTTCTCAACTCTTAGGGGTGCCAATTCTTGATCAAATACCCTTCACCGATATTGAGAAAGACCCGAGACCTGAGGAGATTGCTCGAGCTTTACATTTGCAACAGTTTGACATTATGGCAAATTAGGAGACAAGAAGTGGTGTTAAGGGTTTTCTAGCCAAGTTTCTGTTTGAGAAGGCCCAATTGTTTTGGGAGGATCTGAATTTGAAATATTTTGAAGAGGTTTTGGCTCTTCTAATATATGGGATGGTGTTGTTTCCCAACCCGGACCAACTCATAGATGTGAATGCGGTCAAAGTTTTTCTATCTCGTAACCCGGTGCCTACCTTACTCGGAGATGTTTTGCACTCTCTTCACACTCGCACCATGAAGAGAAGAGGGATTCTTATGTGTTTTACTCCTTTGTTGGCTAGGTAGTTTATTTCACACCTTCCTTGATCTATTTTGAAGAATGAACAAGGCATGATATGGTGTAGTAGGTTGATGTCACTCTCGTATTCGGATATTCATTGGTGCTCTAGATCTTTGGAGGATGTTACCATTATTGATCGTTGCGGGGAATTCCATAATGTCCCTCTTCTTGGAATTATGGGAGGTATTACTTATAATCCTTGCTTGGCTCTATGACAGTTTGGGTATGCTCTGAGAGATGGTCCTCATGACGCCCTTGTCTAAGGTATTGTGTTCGACTATGAGAACAATGTCCAGGGTTACCGTCAAAGATTTGTACGAGCTTGGGGCATGGTGAACAAAGTTGATAGAAAAAATTTGAGGCATAAGAACTCCATTAATTTGGAGCCTTATCTCAAGTGGGTGCGAGCTCGCGCTCAAAATCTCATAATGCCATATTAGGCCATCCTACTTATCATTGTGGAGCCTATTATCGAAGGAGATGTTCCCTATACTATTATTCATCCTGACATGCCTACTACTCTCGAGGAGTTACAAAGATCATGGATTAAACTCAAAGGGGAGAGAGATACATTTGAAACCCATTTCTACACAAGCGAGAAGAAGGTTTTGGAACTCACGAGACAACTTCATGAAGAGCAAAGTTTGAACGCCTACATTGCACCAAAGAGGATGCACTCGTGGGAAGCTTGAGTCCTTTTTGTTTTAGAAGTTTATTTTGTATTATTTTTGCTTCTTCCATTATAATACCAAGAGGCCTTTTGGTAACTGTTTTAACTTATTAATACAATTAATGTTTGTTCCTTCTTTGTTTAAACAAATTTAAATGTTAAAGGTCCTTGAAAACATTTGCATTCACATCACATGCATCATAACATAAGCAGGTTTTCCGACATAGGGTTCCTCATCTTTCTACTG
Source organism: Vicia faba (assembly GCA_948472305.1). NCBI lineage: Eukaryota > Viridiplantae > Streptophyta > Magnoliopsida > Fabales > Fabaceae > Vicia > Vicia faba. The sequence goes on from OX451738.1 coordinate 575,500,227, forward strand.
TTTATTTAAGTAAGATGGATCTCGAGCAGATCGTGAAAGACTTGCAGACACAAAATTCTCAATTTCAAGAAACCTTGCTCACGTTGGCCAAAGGGCAGCAAGAAGTGATGTCACTTATGGTTACGAAGAAGAAAACAAAGAAGAAATTCGTACTCAACATGGGGAAGAGATTTAAGGGCCCCATCTGACAGGTTCAAGTGGAAGAAGACTCCTCCGAGGAGGATGAGAATTAGAATGAATATGCAAAGAGCACCCGTGCTAGGGGTGGTAACAATCCGACCTCTGAGGACGAGGATTATTTTGACGAGCAATATCCACCCGCTGAGGACAAGTATAAGCAACTGGAAGATAGGTTAAAGGCTGTGGAAATTCAAGCCGTTCTTGGCTTGGATTTTGGTGATCTGGGTTTAGTGCCTGGGGTAGTTATTCCCCATAAATTCAAGATTCCACTCTTTGCTAAGTACGACGGTGTTTCGTGCCCAAAGCTTCACTTGAGATCTTACGTCCAAAAAATTCAATCGCATACCACTGACAAGAAGTTGTGGGTACACTTCTTTCAAGAGAGTCTGTCTGGGACTTAGTTAGAATGGTTTTACCAGTTGGAGGGTTCCAACATTCATACTTAGGAAGATCTGGACACCGCTTTCTATCGTCAATATCAGTACAACATTGATTTGGCGCCGACTAGGGTGAAACTACAAGGAATGACTATGGGTTCCAATGAAGGTTTCAAAGAATATGTGCAAAAATGGAGAGACCTGGAAGGTAGGGTGCAACCATCATTGACTGATAGGGAGCTGGTGGATATGTCATAGGAACATTGACTGGACCATTTTTTAACTTGTTAATTGGGAGCTCATCGGCTGGTTTCACTGAGTTAATCTTGACCGGTGAAAAGGTCGAGAGCAATAATAAAAGTGGAAATATACCCATGGCTTCTATCTCTACATCAAACACTATGAAGAAACCGTTCATCGGCAAGAAGGAAACTAATGTCGTATATGGATCAAGGGGCCATGTCAAGAAGGACCATCGTCAATCTATAAATGTAGTTCTGATCTCCAACTCAACCTCTACTCAAAGACCACAACAAGTCAACCACCAAAGGCCTAATATTCCGAGAAGACAATTCACAAGGATCAACATGTCAATATCTCTAGCCCTACAACACCTGTTGAAGGCTAATTTGGTAACATTGCATGATCCCCCTTCAAATCCCAATGTTTCATCACCAAAGTACAACCCGAACGCCAAATGCGCTTATCACTCCAATAGCCCTGGGCATGACACTGACCATTGTTGGGCGTTAAAATGAAGAATCTAAGACCTCGTTGATAATAAGACCATTGAGTTTGATCCTCCTACAACTCTGAATGTAATAACTGCACCAATGTTAAATCATGGCAAAGGTATCAACGCAATTGAAGACACTTCTTTTATTTCCTCTGTGGAAGACTTGACTACTCCACTGACCATTGTTAAAGAAAATTTGTTGAGAGCAGGGTTTTTCCCTGGTTATATAGAAGACTATAACTGTTGTGCCAAATAAATGGCTGAAAAGGGTGTCCAACACCTAATAGATAGCCACAAGATTTTATTCGAAAGAATTCCGTCAGTAAAAAGTTTGACTGAAGTTATACCTTAAAAATTTGAAGAAATATCCATCATCACCATATCCAACAAACCTATTAGGATCAATTCAAAAGGTCCTATTAGGATTTCCAATGAACCAAAGATCTCTCCACTGATAATTACCACACGGGGGCCAATCCCTTATTATTCCGATAAAGCGGTAGCCTGGAATTATGGGGTTGAAGTATACTACCATGGCATTAAACAAGACTCCTAGATTAATGAAGACAAGACTAATGACATTACCAACATTTCCGGATCTAGAAAGGTGACAAGGACAGGGAGAACCTTCTCTCCTAACATTTCACCTCCAACCACCACAGCTACACCTGTTTACATTACTGTTGATAAACCTAGTACTGATGTTAGGGGTAAAGAGAAGATGATTAAGCCTGCCAGGATATAGGCGCCTACCAAGGACGTTACTACTGAAGAACCCTCCACCCAAGAGATGGAGGAGATTTTGAAGATTATAAGGAAGAGTGATTATAAGATAGTAGAGAAGTTGGGGAAAACCCCCTCAAAGATTTTTATGTTGTCTTTATTACTATGCTCTGATGCACATGCTCAAGCATTGATAAATTTTTTGAAGAATTCTCATGTTCCTCAAGAGACTACAGTCGATCAGTTTGAAAATTGTGCGACGAGTTTGACTGTCAATAATGGATTGGGGTTCTTTGATACTGATCTGACTCCATTCGGAAGAAACCACAACAAGTATTTGCATGTCTTCATTGAATGCAAAGGAACCACTCTAGCCCATGTGTTGGTGGATATTGAGTCTTCTCTGAATGTCCTGCCCAAAGATGTCCTAGATCGGTTGGATTGAGAAGGTTTGGTGTTGAAGCCAAGTGACATAGTTGTAAGAGCTTTTGACATATCCAAAAGGATGGTACATAGAGAGGTTGACCTCCCCATCAAAGTTGGTTCTAAAATTTTCAATTCTACTTTCCATGTGATGGATATTCGTCCTGCTTAATCTTGCCTACTTGGATGCCCCTGGATACATGGGGCAGGAGCGGTGACTTCTAATTTGCATCAAAAATTGAAATATCCAGTCCAAGGAAAGATTGTTACCATTTGCGGTGAAGAAGAGTTCATGGTTAGCCACCTGTATTCGTTTAAGTATGTCGAGATGGACGGCGAGTTCATAGAAACTCCATGTCAAGCCTTCGAAGTGGTCTCTCCCATGGTTGTTGCCGCCAAAGTTTCTCTTGACATTCCAAAAGCTGCTCAAGATATGCCAAGGATGGCTTCCCTCAAAGATGCTCGTGTTGTGATTGAAGATGGAGGTTGTACAATTTGGGGACAACTCCCTAACATTCCTTTCAAATCAGACAAATGTGGTTGGGCTTCACTGCCAAAGCTCAAAAGGAGGTTAGATGTGCTTGTATAGGAAAGCCACTTCTTCGCATCAATGATCATGAAGTGGATTCTATTGAAGTCTCTATCAACGAATATGATTTTGATGGCTAGATCTACCCGACTGTCGGTGAAGGACTCAACAACTGGCGTGCCAAGGATTTCATTCTTATCTCCTTCAACGAGGAGTAGTTACCATTTACTATTTTATTCATTCATGAACTTTTTTCTGTAATTTTATTAAAATAATGACTTTAAGCCATGTGCCTTATCTGGGGCACTATAGTCCATTTGTTAAGGGTTTGTTCATTTTCATATGTCATATGATCATTTAATGAAAAAAATTTGACTCTTTTGTATTCAAATTTTATGCTCATTGTCTTTCTTTCATTTTATTGCATTTTTAAAATAGTTATGTAATCTTACATGCACACACACACATTTGCAGATCCAAATCCACTCCGGATCTCGTTGACAACGACTTTGCTATTGCCCTCTATGACTTTAAACATCCAATCTACCAAGATGAGGACGAAGGTGAAGAAGATTGTGAAATACCTGGGGAACTAGCCAAACTTTTGATGCAAGAAGAAAAATCCATCCAACCTAATGAGGATCCAGTTGAAGTAATCAACCTAGGTACTGAGACAAGCAAGAAAGAGGTCAAGATCGGAGCCAACTTGGAAGACTGTATCAAAGGCAGATTGGTCCAGATGCTACATGACTATGTTGAAGTGTTTGCTTGGTCGTATGAAATACTGATATTGTGGTTCATCATCTACCAACAAAGGAAGATTGTCCTCTAGTCAAGAAAAAAGTGCGTTGTATATGGCCAGACATGTCTGAAAAGATAAAAGCTAAGGTAATGAAGGAATTCAATCCAGGCTTCCTGGCTGTAACATCATATCCTCAATGGGTGGCGAATGTGGTCCACGTGCCGAAGAAAGATGGGAAGGTTCATATGTGTGTAGACTATAAGGATTTGAATAGGGAAAGCCCCAAAGATGATTACCCTCTACCGCATATTGACGTATTGGTCGATAACACATCTCAACATAAAGTCTTCTCCTTCATGGATGGCTTCTCTGGCTACAATCAAATAAAGATGGCTCCCGAGGATATATAGAAGACCACTTTTGTTACACAATGGGGCACCTTTTGTTACAAGGTCATGCCGTTTGGCTTGAAAATGCAGGGAGCAACATATCAATGAGCTATGGTAGCCTTATTTCATGATATGATCCATCATGAAATAGAGTTCTATATGGATGATATGATTGCAAGGTCTCATAATGAAGAAGAGCACCTTGATCACTTACACAAGCTGTTTAAGAGGTTGAAGAAGTACAAATTGAGGTTGAATCCTAACAAGTGCACTTTTAGAGTAAGATCTGGAAAACTCTTAGGTTTTGTCGTTAGTAGCAAAGGAATTGAAGTTGATCCTGCGAAGGTTAAAGCCATACAAGAAATTCCAGATCCCCGCTGTGATAAGGAAGTCAGAGGTTTCTTGGGTCGACTTAACTACATTGCTCGATTCATATCTCACCTAACTGCTACTTGTAGGCCAATCTTCAAACTCTTAAAGAAAGATCAAGTAGTCAGATGGAACGACGACTGCCAAGCAGCCTTTGACAAGATCAAGGAATATTTACAAGAACGTCTCATTCTGATGCCTCCAACTGAAGGAATACCTCTGATTATGTACTTGATTGTATTAGAGAATTCAATGGGGTGTGTACTGGGCCAACATGACGAGTCTAGATGAAAAGAGCATGCAATATACTACTGTGATACGGTGGCAGAACTGACTATTTGATACTGGTTTTTGCATTTTGTATTCGCAGATATTGCGGTAAGCAAGAGTCTCCGCCGACTTTTCTTTTATCCAAATTAAGGAAAGGGTGAAAAGAACAGAAAAATACCTTTTTGAGAGTTTTCTGAGTAAGGGGGTAGATTATGGAAAGGGAGGGCGTTAGCACCATTCCATTCGTAGTTATCTACGGGCTCTTAGAGGTTTGCTCATTTTAAAAGTACTTTGGGCATTGCGTGTATAAAAAATGTTTTGAAATGCCTTAGTGCAGAGATTTGTTTTGCGCTAACTCTTGTACCAGTCCTCAAGAGTGTTAACAAAGAAAATGTTTTGAAAATTGCTTTTGAAAAGTAGTATTTGTGTAAGTGCAAAATGTTTTTTGAGCAAACTTCTAACAGTTATCTACTTTTATACTCGAAAAGGGTCATTATTCTCCTCCTATCCTTTAGACAGTGTTATCCTATTATTAGTGAGTAGGTATCCCTATCGTTGGATGCATAAGGGACATTCGGAGGGACGTTTACAGTCACGAAGGAAACTTGTGGAGATGCTTTAGCAATTTTGTTTAGGGACTAGATCATTTATCGAAAGGCAACTGTAGGGTCATCGAGGGACTATGATCTTTTGAATTATGGGTCTTTGATAAAGCGTTCTTGCCTCATGACTGTTTTATTTCTAAAGGCAACCAAAGTGGGGTACCCTAGAAGTATATATGTGCGATTGAATCATTTCAGTTATTTTTGTCTTTTTCTTAAGTTTGCTAGCGTTTGATTATTAGTCTTATCATACACGCCTAATTACTAGCAGTTAATATATATTGTAGAATATTAAAGCGCCGGAATTTAAATCTACGCTATTATAATGCTTTGTGAAGGGGATTTACATTGTACAAGAATGAGGGAGATAAAGCAGTAAATGTCCTAGTTTTAATCTATTACATCCAGTAGGCAGATACAATAATATGGAAAAATATGAAAATAAATAAATGTGTGTGAAGTAAAAGAGATGTCTGAAAAATCCTAAGGTGAAAAATCTTTTTGTTTTGTTTTTATCTTAAGAAAATATAACCTAAGTCTATCTAGTTTTACTTTCAAGAAAGAGGTTAAAGTAATTAATTTATTTATTTATCAATTAATTTGATTGATAAAAAAAATATCCTAACATTTTTTATGATTTGTATTTAAGACTAATTTAAATAAAAAGGATCAATAAAGAAATAACAAAAAAAAGAACAAAAATAAAATATGAAGGAGTGAGGGGATCCTTCGATCCAGGGAGAATCATGGCTTTGATTCAGAGGAAGAAAGTTGCCTTCGATCCAGACGAAGGTGGATTTTAACCCAGAAGAAAAAAAAGGGTATCCTTCAATCCAAGGAAGGATGTTTGCCCTTCGACACAAGGAGAGATAATTGTCTATCGATCTAGGGGTTGATGTTGTGAGGGCACTAAATCTACAAAGGTATGTTAGCCAAAACGAAAAGCATGACCTGGGTGCCAAGCCCAGGTCCTTCGATTCTGTACGCACTGGCCTTATTTATGTTGGATCTCCAACAAGCGTTAGAAGCAAAACAAAGGCATGCATGCGGTTGAACCCATGTCTTTAGTCTTGAACAACAAATTGAATGAAATTACAAATGTTGATGTGTCATGCAAAGTAGAGATTGATCTTTTTACCAATTCTTACCAATGGTTGATGGATGAATATATGGTGATGGGTGTGGGTATCATTGTTTGATGATTGCTTCAATTTGGCTTCTGGACGTGGGTACCTTTGTTTAAGGGTTGCTTTGATTTGGATCACTTATGAGATTTTTGATAACTTTGGTGGGTTTATGGGGAAGCGCATCTCCAATGTCCGTGTAACTCATTTGGCTTGCAAGCACGCTACTAATATAGAATAGAAGGGAGGGTACAAGAAGACAATAGTTTAAACTGCCATAAACAAATGTTATCAAGGCCATGAATGAAGTTTTGTAACGTTACAAAAGTCATAGAAACTTGTCCCTTTTTGAATTTGAATGAACCTGGACATGCTTTGACTCCTTCGAATGCCCTCTAGTGTTGCTCTTCGACTGGCCTCAAGTTGCCTCTTTTGACTGGACCCCTTGTGTAGCCTTCGACTGGGCCTTCTGCATGCTTCTTCAAATGTACTTCTTATGTACCCTTCGACTGGCTCTAGTATTACTTCCTTCGAATGGGTCCTTAGATGGTCCTTTTCGTGTACCCTTCGAATGGGCCTTTGGTGTGTTGAAGTGTGTACAATTATTTCACAGGGGGGTCAGCACCCAGTCGAAACTAGCACAAAGGCAGCCTATGCCTTGTGGATGCTAGCATGAAGTAAGTCAAGGAAGTCGTAAAGGAGGCCATTGCCTAGGAGAAGCTAGCACAAAGGTGGCCAGTGTCTTGTGGTCGAAGGCAACTTTTTTGCCTGACGCATCAAAATAAGCTTTTTTCCTGGTGGATCGAAGGCAACCCTGAAGGAGTCTTGGCCTTATGTGCTGAAGGCAAGCATACGTGCGCCGGTGACATGCAGAGGGGTCTTTTGCCCAGTGGGAGCTTTGTTGATCGAAGGCCGGTTTGAAGAAGTTATTGCTTTGTGCGCTGAAGGAACGCCCAGAGGGATAATTTTCCTAGTAGAAGCAGGAAACAAGCTTGCTCCAAGGAAAACAAATGCTCAATCGAAGCAAGGATCCAGCTTGCATGCAGGTAGCCATTGCATTTGTGAGTCAAGCCAACATGAAAAGACAATGGTGCAATCGAAGGAGCACTGATAAGAAGCCTTTCCCCTTTGGATCGAAGGAGGCTATTTTAAAGGGAAAACATGCCCAGTCGAAGTTGGTGTGCAGCAAACAAGCAAAGGACCAAGGCTTCAATCGAAGCTTGGAAATTTGAGGCAAACTTGGAAGAGGTTAGGAGCTCAATTGAAGCTTGTCCAAATACCAATCGAAAGGCCTTTTAACATGCCAGTCGAAGGATTTTGTCAAAATGCCAATCGAAGACTCCTTGTTTATCTTTAAAAAAAAGTATCTTTCCTTTAGTCAAATGCTTGTGATCACCATGTTAGAGAAAGATCTTGGGAAAATATGAGAGGGTAAATTTTGGGGTACAACAGTTGCCCCTGTTCAATCTTCTTAAACCTGAGGATTTAGATTGGCTTGTCTGCCTTTCGTGATCTGAAGATGGAAGATGATTGAACACTAGAGTGCCCAGAAATTTGCACTCGCATGAAATAACACTGATGATTGATGATGTAGGAAATTGGCTTACAGATGCCATTTGGATGAGATGATAGAGAGTCGTTAGAGGTGGGCTTAAAGATGCCATCCAAAATAGATGTTGATTTACACATGTTCCCCTTGGGGTTCCTGTTCCTGTTGTCTGAGAAGGGGTCCGTTGGGGAATGTGGTTTTCTTTCGTTCTCCTGTTTGAGGAAAACTCTGTAGGGAATAGAGTCTAGGAACTTCAGTTGTCCAAAGCTCTGCTAAAGAGTTATCTCTGGAGATATGACAGTTTGTTGTATTCTGGTTGAAGTCCAGGTTTCCAGTGATTTGCTGGGGATAATGGAATTAACCGTTACCTAGAGATGTATTAGAAATAGCCTGTGTAGGGATACTTCAAGATGAGCCTGTGTTAGATTGTATGAGAAGGAAACTGTGTAAGACTGCTTTGTCTGGTCATGTAGATAGCTTTCCTATCTTGTTTCAGGTGTTAATCTATAATCAGCTTGTTCACAGATAGTTGTCATGTCTGGCTTCAGGTATTAATCTTGAACTTGCTTTTATTGGTCATTTGAGATAGTTGTCCTATCTGGTTTCAGGTATTAATCTTTGACCCAAGAAATAAAGATAGTTTTCCCATCTGGTTTCAGGTGTTAATCTGGAATTTGAAAATTGTCGGTCATTGAGATGGTTGTCCTGTCTGGTTTCATGTATTAATCTCTGACCCAAGAAATAAAGATAGTTTTCCTGTCTGGTTTCGGGTGTTAATATTCAATCTCCTTATGTAGATAGTTTTCCTGGCTTGTCACAGGTATTAATCCTTCAGTCAGTTGTTCACAGATGGTTTTCCTGGCTAGTTTCAGGAATTAATCTGACTTAAGAAAGAAAGATAATTTTTCTGGCTTGTTACATGTATTAATCTTCAATCTCTTCATGTAGATAGTTCTCCTAGCTTGTTACAGGTATTAATCCACAGTCGATCGTCCACAGATAGTTTTCCTGGCTAGTTTCAGGAATTAATCTGGAACTTGTTTTGCTGGTCACATAGATAGTTTCCCCGTCTGGTCTCGGGCATTAATCTGTAGCCTGCTTCATTTTTTGGTAAACCCGTCTTGTTTCGTAAGTTCATACCATTTGGTCGTGCAGATAGTTTCCCCATCTGATTTCAGGCATTAATCTTTGACATGTTGTAAAAGTTGATAGCATTTGTCTGTTTGCTAATTTAACCTGAAAAGGTAAAATCAGTTTCATGTGATGTCATGATGTATGAATTGCATGATGATACCAAAATAAATTATATTATGATATATGTATTTATATGCACATGCCATGATGTATGAACATGTAATGTTGTTGTGCAGGATCTTTGTCTGGGAAAATAAATCCCTAACAACTGCTGAAGAGTATCGGGAAGCTGAATCCCGGACTGCTGTTGATGAGTGAAGAAAGTGATTCTTCAATTTCCACTGGGGATAATAAATGGAGATATTTTTGTTGGCGATTCCATTTCTCTTCCGAGGATCTTCGACTTCTGTTTGAGAATGATTTTTCCGAGGGGCAGAGTTCTATTAGAAGATTTCACCAATTTGGAGAAATAAACTTCGCTGAGGGATGAATTTCTATAGCTAGAGAAATAAACTCTAGTGGGGATAAGGCTTTATAAACTATTTAAGATTTATAAAATGTTATTGTTGAGGTGAACTTCACAAACTGCTTGGGAATTTTGCTGAAATCCTGTTGAGGAATCCTGAGAAGCTTGGTGACTTCACTAGGGATTTTGGAGCAGTAATTGGAGATTTTTACTCTGTCGGGGATGTGATAACAACTGACATCTATAGGTTATCTGCTGAGAATATGGCAGTGACCTTGCAGTAGAATTCCCCTGCCTTTATACCTATTGGAGAGGGTATCTGTCGGGGAAGACATCTGCGGGGATCTTGTGGATGATCCTTAGACATTGTCCCGTTTATTAAAGTCTTTAGCAATTATCTTTCTGTTTTTATACGTGTATTTGTGAGCAGTAATCATATTCAAATGCATAGTTTCAAAAATAATCATTGGATGTTTTCGCACACAAAACAGAAAAATAAAAACAGAAATTTGCAACTTTCAAAGAAGTAGTTTTGTATTAATTTAAAATAAGTGTTTTTGCACACGGAGACAAACATCCTAGTAAGAGAATGTCGTCGTAAGAGTGGAAATTATACAAAAATAATATACAAAGAAAGACAGCTATGTGAAATAATCCCATTGAGTTCCCATTCTGCTATTGCCTTTATGTCTTTGAGTATCTCATCCCTTTCGCTGCTTGTCCGAAGCTGATTGGATTGATTAGTACCGCTTTGAGCTTGATAGTTGATACTGAAGACTAGCTATAAGGTAATCCAATGGAACATAGTTATACAATTTAAATCCCTAACTTTTTCCTGGACCGCCCTTTTGAGTTTTCAGTCCACCGGGATACCCTTTTTTGCCAAAGCTGCCTTTTCAAGTTTTTTACTTGTCGGGTGTACAGTTTTTTTTCATGTATATCCCTAATTTTTCCCCGAACCCTTTTGGTTCTCTGGGATGCCCTAATTTTTGCCTAGGTCAATCGACCTAGCGGGTCTTTGTTTATGCGTAGTATCTTTTAACTATGTCCGTGTTTACAGGATGTGAAAGGTCGTCACCGTCCATAGTAGTTAAGATCATGGCTCCACCAGAAAATATGCTCTTGATTACAAATGGCCCTTCGTATGTAGGAGTCCATTTTCCCCTGGGATCACCTTGTGGAAATATGATGCGTTTGATTACAAGGTCACCAGCCTGATATACCTGACGTTTGAACTTCTTGTTAAAAGCTTTAATCATGTGTTTTGGTACATCTGACCATGACAGACAGCCGCGAGCCTCTTCTCGTCAATCAGGTTTAACTGGTCAAGTCGAGTCTGGACCCATTCATCTTCATTCAGCCCTACATCCTTCATGATTCTCAAAGAAGGGATCTGGACTTCAATGGGTAAGACAACTTCCATACCATATACCAAAGAGAAAGGAGTTGCCCCTGTTGATGTGCGCGTTGTGGTACGATAACCATGAAGAGAAAATGGTAACATCTCATGCCAATCTTTATATGTCACCATCATCTTCTGTATGATTCTCTTGATATTTTTGTTAGCAGCTTCAACAGCACCATTCATCTTCGGCCGGTAGGGAGAAGAGTTATGATGCTGAATCTTGAATCGCGTGTAAAGCTCAGTGATCATGGTGTTGTTGAGATTGGTACCATTATTTGTAATGATTCTTTCTGGGATACCGTACCGACAGATAAAGTTGTGTTTGATGAATCGGGCCACAACGTTCTTGGTAACAGAAGCAAATGAAGTGGCTTAGACCCACTTCATAAAGTAATCAATGGCAACCAGGATGAAGTGGTGCCCAATAGAAGTTGTCGGTTTATTCTCTCCAATCATGTTGATGCCCCCACATTGCGAATGGCCAAGGAGCAGTCAAGACGTTTAGAGGAACTGGAGGCACATGTACCTTGACAGCATAGATTTTGCATTTGTGACAAGTTTGTGAATGCTGATAACAGTCTGCCTTTATGGTGGACTAGTAGTATCCTGCCCGTAGGATCTTTTTAGCCATTGAATGTCCACTGGAATGAGTTTCAAAGGTACCTTCATGCAAATCAACCATATTTTTTCCGCCTCACTCTTGTCTACACACCAAAGCAAGGTAGAATCACGATTGCGCTTGTAGAGGATCCCGTTACTGAGGAAGAACTTAGCAGAGAACCTCCTTAGGAACTTATTATCATTGACTGAAGCTCCTTTGGGATATTCTTGGCTTTTGAGATATCTTTTGACTTCATGGAACCAAGGCTTGTCCACTACGTCTTCAGTACCAATCTCGTGACAGTATGTTGGTTCGTCTATCCTCTCAATGGTGATTTGAGGAGCCTCATTATCCCACCTGACCTTGAACATGGATGACATTGTAGCTAACGCGTCCGCTAATTGATTTTCCTCTCGTGGAAAATGCTCAAAGGTGATTTCCTCAAAGTATGGGATTAATGTCAACACGTGATCTTTATATGGGATGAGATTAGGATGCTTCATGTCCCATTATCCTTTGATCTAGATGATTACCAAATTTGAGTCTCCAAACATACTTAAGAACTTGATCCTTAAAGCGATTGCAGCTTTGAGACACATGATACATGCTTCATACTCAGCCATATTGTTGGTACAGTTGAAACATAGCCTGGCAGTGAAAGAAGTATGACAGCCCTCAGGAGATATGATCACGATGCCGATACCATTGCCAAGAGCGTTGGAAGCTCTGTCAAATACCATAGTCCATCAGGATCCTTTTTCAGGTCATTCATCTGGTCCAGGTTCTTCACAATCAGTTACTAGCATGATGTTCTCGTCCGAGAACTCAAAATTCATGGATTGATAGTCATCCACAGCCTGATGAGCCAAATGATCAGCTAGTACACTTCCCTTAATTGATTTCTGGGTTATGTATTGAATGTTGTATTCGGTCAAGATCATTTGCCATCTTTCTATTCTTCCGGAGAGAGCGGGCTTCTCAAAGATGTACTTGATAGGATCCATCTTAGATATCAACAAGATAGTGTGGTTCAGCATATATTGTCTTAGTCGGCAAGTAGCCCATGCCAAAGCGCAGCAAGTTTTCTCGAGCAGTGAGTATCTTGTTTCACAGTTAGTAAACTTTTTTCTAAGGTAGTATATTGCATGCTCTTTTCGACCAGACTGTCATGCTTCCCCAGCACACACCCCATTGAGTTCTCTAATACCGTTAAGTACATGATCAGAGGTCTTCCTTTAACTGGAGGCATCATAATTGGAGGATCTTGAAGGTATTCCTTGATTTTGTCAAAGGCATACTAGCTATCATCATTCCACTTCACTGCTTGATCTTTCTTCAGTAATTTGAAGATTGGATCACAAGTAGCGGTCAAATGTGAAATGAATCTGGAAATATAGTTTAGGCATCCCAAAAATCCTCTCATTTCCTTCTCAGTGTGAGGAGTCGGAATTTCTTGTATAGATTTGAATTTTGCAGGATCCACTTCAATGCCTTTGCCATTGACTATGAAACCTAAGAGCTTACCGGGTCATACTCTGAAAGTGCACTTATTCGGGTTTAGCCTCAGTTTATATTTCTCCAGCATGTCAAATAGTTTCTGTAAGTGATCAAGGTGTTCCTCCTCAGTTTGAGACCTGGCTATGATATCATCCACGTAGACCTCTATCTCGTGGTGGATCATATCATGAAACAAATCCACCATAGCACGTTGATAGGTTGCCCCAGCGTTCTTCAACCCAAATGTCATAACCTTGTAACAGAAAGTGTCCCACTGTGTGACGAAGGTTGTCTTCTCCATGTCTTTAGGTTCCATCTTGATCTGATTATACCTAGAGAAACCATCCATGAAGGAGAATACCTTATGTTGTGTGGTGTTGTCAACCAAAACATCGATATGGGGAAGCAGAAAATCATCCTTGGGGCTTGCCTTGTTCAGGTCTCTATAATCCACACACATACGTACCTTACCATCCTTCTTAGGTACTGGAACAACATTGGCGATCCATTGTGGATAAGACGTGACAGCTAAGAAACTGACATTGAATTGTTTCATGACTTCATCCTTGATCTTTTCTGACATATCCGGCCGCATACGATGAACTTTCTGTTTCACTCGAGGGCAATCCTCTTTTGTAGGCAGGAGATGAACCACAATATTGGTGTCAAGTCCCGGCATATCTTCGTATGACCAGGAAAAAACCTCAACATAGTCATGTAGCATCTGTATTAACTGTTGTTTAACACTGAGCTCCAAGTTAGAACCTACCCTGACTTCTTTTCTGTCCTCTTCAGTGCCCAACTTCACTGTCTCAATTGGCTCCTCATGAGGTTGTATTGCCCTTTCTTCCTGTTGTAACAGTCTGGCAAGCTCTCCCAGTACCTCACAATCTTCCTCACCTTCGTCTTCGGCTTGGTTGATCAGATTTTCAAAGTCATAATGAGCAATAGAAGAACTGTTACCAACGGGATCCAGAGTGGACGTGGATATGCAGTTTGATATGTGAGTGTGTGTAAGAGAATAGGTGTTTTAATAAAGTAAAAAGTAGAAAAAGAAAGGCAAAGAGCGCAAAAATTTTATGTAAAACCGTCCAATGCTTTATTAATAACATATGATAATGAAACAGGATAACCCTCACAAATTAACCATTGTGCCTCGGGTAAGACACAAGGTCTTAGAGTTTGTATTGTTCTTTTATTACATATAAAAAAAGACAATTACTCCTGAATAAAAGTAACCGGCACAAAGTATTTAGCCTTCCAGTTGCTGATTCCTCTGCTGACAATTGGGAAGATCCATTGGTCCATATCATAATCATTGTCACTATCCTCCAAAGCATTAACCTCATGATTGCTGATGCGTAGGGGTTGTCCTCTGGCACGAGCACGACGAACAACCCTTTGAGCTCCTGATGTAAAACCCAAACCAAAATTTTCAGATTTGTAGGGAATATCCGGAAGTCAGCCCCAAGTTGTACACCCACCTTCTTCAACAACTGCCCTGGCATCTTTCAGAGAAGCCATCTTCAGCGGAGGCCTGGTAGTCTTTGGAATACTGGAAGAGGTTTTGGTTGAAGAAACGGCCAGTGGAACCTCCTCAAAGTTCTGACAAAGGGTCTCAATGAACTCACCGTCAATTTCAACGTACCTGAAAGAGTTCAGGTGGCTTACAATGTACTCCTCCTCCCCATGGACCGTGATAATTTTCCCATTGATTGGGTACTTTATCATCTGATGTAGGGTGGAAGTCACAACGCTAGCCCCATAGATCCAGGGTCGACCCAATAAATAGGAGCAAGATGGGAAGATGTCTATCACATAGAAAGTGGAATCAAAAGTCTGAGTACCCACTTTGATAGGGATGTCCACCTCCCCGTGTACCATTCTTTTAGAACCGTCGAAGGCTCTCACCACAATGTTACTAGGATTCAGAGTCAACCCTTTGCAACCTAACCTGTCAAGGGCATTCTTGGGCAGAACATTCAGTGACGAGCCTGTATCCACTAAAACATGGGTCAAAGTAGTGCCCATGCACTCGATAGAGACGTATAGGGCATCATTGTGCTTCCTTCCTCTGGGAGTCAGATCAGTATCAGAGAAACCTAGCCCATTGTCAGCAGTCAAATTAGCCACAATCTTCAAATTTATCAGCAGAGGTTTCTTGTGGCACGTGAGCAGTCTTGAGGAATTTCACTAAAGCCTTGGCATGGGCTTCAGAGCATAATAACATTGCCAGCATTGAGATCTTGGAAGGGGTCTTCCCCAGTTGTTCAACCACATTGTAGTCGCTCTTCTTGATTATCTTTAAGATTTCTTCCATTTCCTTCTTAGAAACCTCAGGAATGGCTTCTGGATATGCCTTCGTCTGGACAGGCTCAACCAATATCTCTTTGCCCCGAGTCTTGGCTGACTTGGTAGCAGGGGTAACAGTAGGAGTAACAATGGGAATATTGACAGAAATATCAGTAGGAACAATCACATGAGTAGTAATAGGAGTATTAATAGGAGCAGCGGCAATGATGATTACAGGAGTAGCAACAGTTTTAGGAGGAGAGATCTCGGGAAAGAAAACTCTTCCACTTCTTGTTATCCTACTGGTCCCGACGATATTACTAATGTCAGGATCAGAGTCTTCAACATCTTTATCCTTAACAGCCAGTAAATATTGCTTGACGCCATGGTAATAGACGTCAGCCCCATAGTTCCAGGGAACAACTTTATCTGAGGAATATGGTATAGATCCAGGGAAAGTAATTATCAATGGAGAAACTTTCGGAACAAATGTAATCCTGACAGGTCTTTTGGAGGAGACCTTGGGAGGATTGGAGGAAATGGTAATGATAGAAACATCTTCACATGGAACACCTGTAACTGGAGTCTTTTCAAACATGATTTCTTTATCATCCATCAGGCACTGAATGCATTCCTTCAACAAATGGCAACCATTAGGTACGGACAAACACAAGTGGCAACCTTCGCCACAACCCAGAAATAAACTGGCTTGTAAGAGATTCTTCTTAATAGTCAGGAGAAGAGTAGCTAGTTCATCCACCGAAGCAACAAACATGTCATCATCAATAGCATTAAAACGACGGTCGTGCTTAGGCATAGGGGCAGTAATAACATTAGGGGTTTCAGGAGATTCGAATTCAATCTCCTTTGCTTCAATCAAAACCTGCACCTTATTCTTCAAATCCCAACAGTCATTTGTATCATGGCCTGGACTTTCAGAATGGTAAGCACACCGAGCATTTTCATTGTAGTGAGGAGATGTAGTGTTGGGGTTTTTGGGAGCCTCTTTCAGCGTAACCAAATTGGATTTCAACAAGTGTGGTAAAACTTGAGATAAGGTCATGTTGATCCGGGTAAACTGTCTCCTTGGCTTATCTGTTCTGGACTGATTATTCTGTTTCCGGTTTGATGCAGAAATGGAAATCATAACAGCCCTTACCGTCAGACGATGCTCAGTTTTATTAAGATTTCTTTGGTCATAAGCAGCATTGACCTCCTTCTTCCCTGTGAATGGTTTCTTTGCAGTGTTGGAGGATGTATCCCTTTGTATCTTACCACTTTTAATGCCAGCCTCTACTCGTTCACCTGTCAAGATCAATTTCGTAAACCCAGCAGAAGAACTTCCAATCAGGTGGTTAAAGAATGGCTCAGATAATGTGCCCAAGAACATGTCCACCAGCTCTCTATCAGACAATGGAGGTTGGACTCTTCCCATAAGGTCTCTCTATTTTTGGGCATAGTCCTTAAAGCCCTTGTCGGAACCCATAGACATGCTTTGCAACTGTGTACGAGTTAGGGCGAGGTCAGCATTATATTGGTACTACTTATAGAAAGCAGCAGCCAGATCTTCCCAATTATGCACATTGGTTCTTTCTAGTTGATAGAACCATTCCAGTTGAGTCCCTGCCAAACTTTCCTGGAAGAAGTGTACCTATAAATCCCTATTAGTAGTGTGGGGTTGAATTTTCCTGACATACAACCTTAAATGCAGCTTAGGATAGGAGACACCATCGTACTTAGCAAATGTAGGGACTTTGAACTTCCGCGGGATGACCAACTCTCATACCAGTCCTAGCTCTTCAAAGTCCAACCCGAGAACCCTTTGGATCTCCATGGCATTGAGCCAATCCTCCAGCTGTTTGTATTTGTCATCAGCAGGAGGATACTGCTCCTCAGAATAGTCAGGTTCATCTTCTTTAGACTCCCTTGTATTGTGGTCTTATTCTCTTGGCTCTCCATCCTAATTCTCTCTCTCTCTCTCTCTCGCTTGACAGATTTGTAAGCTCTGAAACATGCTTCACCGGTCCTTTGAACCTTCTTCCCAAATTCAGAACACCCACAGGCCTCTTTTTCTTCTTCTTGTCCTTGAGAATTAAAGCTTTCAAGTCTTCTTGTCCCTTAGCCATATTCAGGAATATTTCTTGGAATTGGGCGTTCTATGCCTGAAGTTCTTTGACTGTTTGTTCAAGAGCATTGCTGAAATAAACAGCGAAGAAGATAAGAAACATGTCCTGAAACCTGTTTATGCAATGATATGTATGATATATGTATGCAATATTTTCAAGGATTTCTAAGACTTAAATTTGCTTAGCCAAAGGGAAAACAAACATTAATTTCATTAAGAAGTTTAAGTTATTATAATGATGCCTCTTAGGTTTACAAAGGAAATAACAAAGCAAAAATGAACTCTCAAAGAAAAAAGGGGCCAAGCTTCCCACTGGCACATCCTCTTTGGTGCAATGTAGGAATTTATACTCCTTTCTTCGTGAAGTATCCTGGTGAGCTCTAAAACCTTCTTCTCACTGGCGTAGAATTGGGTTTCAAAGGTATCTCGTTCCTCTTTGATTTGAATCCAGGATTTTTGTAACTCCTCGAAATTAGTTGGCATGTCAGGATGAAGAAAAATGTAAGGAGTGTCTCCCTCAACAACTGGCTCCATGATGATGGATAGAATGGCATCATAAGGCATACTGAGACTCTGAGCACGGGCTCGTACCCACTTAAGATAAGGCTCTAAAGGAATGGAGTTCTTATGCCCCAATGTTTTGCTATCAACTTTGTTCACCATGCCCCAAGCTCTTATGAACCTCTGACGATAACCCTGAACATCATTCTCATAGACAAATACGATTCCTTGGACAAGTGTATCATGAGGACCATCCCTCCTAGCATAGCCAAATTGTCGCAACGCCAAACAAGGATTATAAGTGATTCCTCCCCTAATGCCTATGAGAGGGACATTATGGAATTCTCCATAGCGGTCAATGATGGTAACATTCCCCAAGGATCGAGGACACCAATGAATGTCGGAATGTGTGAGGGATATCAACCTATTAGACCATCTAAATCCCTGCTCATTCTTCAACACATATCTAGGTAGGTGCGAAATAAACCACCTAGCCAACAGAGGAGTGCAACATAGCAGGGTCTCTCTTCTCTTTACAGTGCGGGTATGCAGAGAGTGTAGGATGTCTCCAAGTAAAGTAGGCATTGGATTATGAGACAGAAAAACCTTGACCGCATTCACATCTATGAGTTGGTCCGGATTAGGAAATAGTACCATCCCATATATGAGAAGGGCCAACACTTCTTCAAAAGCTTGTAAATCCAGGGTATCCTAAAAATTATGAGCCTTCTCAAATAGAAACTTAGCTAGAAACCCTTTGACGCCTCTTCTTATTTCCCAATTATCCACTACATCGGACTGTTGTAAAGACAGAGCATGAGCAATCTCTTCAGGTTTTGGGTCTCTTTCCATACCATTGAAGGGTAACTGATCAAGAATGGGCACCCCTAATAACTAAGAAAACTCCTCCATGGTAGGCACCAATTGGTAATCAAGAAAGGTGAAGCAGTGATGTAAAGGGTCGAAGAACTGAAAGAGCACCTTCAACATTTCTTCACTAGGGCTTGAGGTGACTAGATTGAGAAGTCGACCATGTCTTGCAGTGAATGGAGAGCTCTCAGGAACCTTGGAGGCTAATTCCTTGAGTTGAGGAGGTACCCTTATGATGTTGACTTGGATATTATTCCTGCAAGTGGATGACATGTCTTACAAAACAACACAAAGATAAGCCCTAAAAATCCTTGAAATGGTTAGTATGATATGTCATGTTATGATGTTATGATATCATGATTATGCTAAGAAAACACAAATATAGCAAGCACAAGAAAACCACACAAAGACCTTAGGTTTAAGGCTTGCATGGGTTTTTAGGTAAGTACCCTCTTGAAGTTTAGTTGGCTCAACCTGTCCTAAAAAGTAATCGGGTTCTAAGGGATCTCAATATCACTGATTTTTCCCAGAAGTTTCGTTCTGATCGACAACTGACTTGCCACCAAACAAAACTCGAGAGTCAAATCTCAATGAGTGTAGTATCGAGTATCAACCAACTTCAGGCTACACCAAAGACGGTTATCTCACTACTTCTTAATGGCCAAGTTGTTCAATTAAAGGTTCTAAGGTCAGTTGATACTTTATGACACCATGCAGTGGCCCCGTATTCTCCTTGACTAATCAAGGGCTACCGTTACCAACCAAAGTTTCACATCAATGTAGCTATCATTTTGACTGTGTCGGTATACCCTGCACAATTTCCACGATCTATTGCTACTTACCTAAAAGGTGCCCCAGATCCGGGTGTAGGATCTACAGAAACAACCAAAATAATCCCAAAAGGTAAAGTATACAGAGCATACAAAAGCAGTTAAATAATGAACTAACTCTAAGGTAACCCCACTTTTTATTTATCCCCAACAGAGTCGCCAGTTCTGTGATATGGTGGCAGGACCGATTGTTTGATATTGGTTTTTGCATTTTGTATTCGCAAATATTGCGGTAAGCAAGAGTCGCCACCAACTTTTCTTTTATCCAAATTAAGGAAAGGGTTAAAAGAACAGGAAAAGACCTTTTTGAGAGTTTTCTGAGTAAGGGGGTAGATTATGGAAAGGGGAGGTGTTATCACCCTTTCCATCTGTGGTAATCTACGGGCTCATAAAGGTTTGCTCATTTTGAAAGTACTTTGGGCTTTGTGTGTTTAAAAAATGTTTTAAAATGCCTTAGTGTAGCGATTTGCTTTGCGTTAACTCTTGTATCAGTCCTCAAGAGTTTTAACAAAACAAATGTTTTGAAAATTTCTTTTGAAAAGTAGCATTTGTGTAGGTGCAAAATGTTTTTTGAGCAAACTTCTAAAAGTTATATACTTTTATACTCGAAAAGGGTTGTTCTTTTCCTCCTACCCTTTAGACAATGCTATCCTACTATTAGTGAGTAGGTAGCCCTATCGGTTGATGTATAAGGGACATTCGGAGGGACGTTTACAGTCACAAAGACAACTTGTGGAGATGCTTTAGCAATTTTGTTTATGGACTAGATCATTTACCGAAAGGCAACTGTAGGGTCATTGAGGGACTATGATATTTTGATTTATGGGTCTTTGCTAAAGCGTTCCTGCCTCATAACTGTTTTATTTCTAAAGGCAACCAAAGTGGGGTACCCTAGAGGTGTATATGTGCGATTGATTCAATTCAGTTATTTTTGTCTTTTTCTTAAGTTTTCTAGCGTTTGATTATTAGTATTATCATACATGGCTAATTACTAGAAGCTAATATATATTGCAGAATATTAAAGTGCATGAATTTAAATCTACGCTATTACAATTCTTTGGGGAGGGGATTTACATTGTACAAGAATGAGTGTGATAAAGCAGTAAATGTCCTAGTTTTAATCTATTACATCCAGTAGGCAGATACAATAATATGGAAAAATATGAAAATAAATAAATGCGCGCGAAGTAGAAAAGATGTCTGAAAAATCCTAAGGTGAAAAATCTTTTTGTTTTTTTTTTTATTTTAAGAAAATATAACCTAAGTCTATCTAGTTTTAATTTCAAGAAAGAGGTTAAAGTAATTAATTTATTTATTTATCAATTAATTTGATTGATAAAAAAACTATGCTAATATTTTTTGTGATTTTTATTTAAGATTAATTTAAATAAAAAGGATCAACAAAGAAATAACAAAAAAAAAGAACAAAAATAAAATATGAAGGAGTGAGGGGATCCTTCGATCTAGGGAGAATCATGGCTTCGATTCAGAGGAAGAAAGTTGCCTTAGATCCAGAGGAAGGTGGCTTTTAACCCAGAAGAAAAAAAGGGTAGCCTTCGATCCAAGGAAGGATGTTTGTCCTTCGACCCAGTGAGAGATAATTATCTTTTGATCCAAGAGTGGATGATGTGAGGGCACTAAATCTACAAAGGTATGTTAGCCAAAACGAAAAGCATGACCTAGGTGCCAAGCCCAGGTCATTCGATTTTGTACACACTGGCCTTATTTATGTTGGATCTATAACAAACGTTAGAAGAAAAACAAAGGCAGACCTGGGGTCGAACCCAGGTCTTTAGTCTTGAACAACAAATCGAATGAAATTACAAATGTTGATGTTTCATGCAATTGTAGAGATTGATCTTTTTACCAATTCTTACCAATGGTTGATGGATGAATATGTGGTGATGGGTGTGGGTATCCTTGTTTGATGATTGCTTCGATTTGGCTTCTGGGTGTGGGTACCTTTGTTTAAGGGTTGCTTTGATTTGGATCACTTATGAGATTTTTGATAACTTTTGTGGGTTTATGGGGCAGCGTATCTTTAATGTGTGTGTAACTCATTTGGCTTACAAGCACGCTTCTTATATAGAGTAGAAGGGAGGGGACAAGAAGATAATAGTTTAAACTTCCATAAACAAATGTTTTCAAGGCCATGAATGAAGTTTTGTAACATTGCAAAACTCATGGAAACTTGTCCCTTTTTGAATTTGAATGAACCTGGACATGCTTTGACTCCTTCGAATCCCTCTAGTGTTACTCTTCGACTGTCCTCAAGTTTCCTCTTTCGACTAGACCCCTTGTGTAGCCTTCGACTGGGCCTTCTGCATGCTTCTTAAAATGTACTTCTTGTGTATCCTTCGACTGGCTCTACTATTACTTCCTTCGAATGGGTCCTTAGATGGTCCTTTTGGTGTAACCTTTGAATGGGCCTTTGGTGTGTTGAAGTGTGTACAATTGTTTCACAGGGGGGTTAGCTCCCATTCGAAATTGGAACAAAGGCAGTTTATTCCTTGTGGATGCTAGCATGAAGCAAGTCAAGGCAGGCGTAAAGGAGGCCATTGCCTAGGCAAAGTTGGCACAAAGGTGGCCAGTGCCTTGTGGTCGAAGGCAACTTTTTTTCCTGACGCATCAAAATAAGCTTTTTGCCTGGTGGATCAAAGGCAACCTTGAAGGAGTCTTGGCCTTGTGTGCTGAAGGCAAGCATACGTGTGCTGCTGACACGCTAAGGGGTCTTTTGCCTAGTGGGAGCTTTGTTGATCGAAGGCCAGTTTGAAGAAGTTATTGCTTTGTGCGCTGAAGGCACGCCCAGAGGGATAATTTTCCTAGTAGAAGTAGGAAACAAGCTTGCTACAAGGAAAACAATGCTCAATCTAAGCAAGGATCCAACTTGCGTGCAGGTAGCCATTGCATTTGTGAGTCAAGCCATCATTCAAAGACAACGGTGCAATCGAAGGAGCACTAACAAGAAGCCTTTCCCCTTTGGATCGAAGGAGGTTGTTTTAAAGGGAAAACATGCCTAGTCAAAGTTGGTGTGCAGCAAATAAGAAAAAGACCAAAGCTTTAATCGAAGCTTGGAAATTTGACACAAACTTGGAGGAGGTTAGGTGTTCAATTGAAGCATGTCCAAATACCAATCGAAAGGTATTTTAACATGCCAATCGAAGGATTTTGTCAAAATGCCAATTGAAGACTCCTTGTTTATCTTCAAAAAAATAATTTCTCTTTCCTTTAATCAAATGCTTGTGATCACCATGTAAGAGAAAGATCTTGGGAAAATATGAGAGGGAAAATTTTGGGGCATAAAAACTACCTTAGCAAAAAGTTTACCGACTGTGAAACCAGATATTCACTGCTCGAGAAAACTTGTTGTGCTTTGGCATGGGCTGCTCACCGGCTAAGACAGTATATGTTGACTCACACCACTCTATTGATTTCTAAGATGGATCCTATCAAGTATATCTTTGAGAAGCCAGCTCTCTTCGGAAGAATAGCTAAATGGCAAATGATTTTAACTGAATATGACATCCAGTACACTACACAAAAGGCAATCAAGGGAAGTGTGCTGGCAGATCATTTGGCCTATCAAGCTGTTGATGATTACCAATCCATAAACTTTGAATTTCTGGATGAGGATATCATGTTGATAACTGATTGTGAAAAGCTCGGGCTGTATGATGAACCTGAACAAGGATCCCGATTGGACTATGGTTTTTGATGGAGTTTCTAATGCTTTGGGTAAGAGAATTGGTGTTGTAATAATTTCCCCCAAAGGAGGCCATACGCCTTTCACTGCCACAATGTGCTTCGACTGTACGAATAACATGTCTGAATATGAGGCATGCATTTTGGGTCAAAGGATGCTATTGGCCTAAGGATCAAGTTCTTAAACATGTATGGAGATTCTTCTCTAGTAATCAGTCAAGTCAAAGGAGAATAAGATACCAAGCATCCTAACCTAATTCCTTACAAAGAGCTTGTGTTAACCCTGATCCCACACTTTAAGGAGGTTACTTTTAAACACTTCCAGAGAGAATAAAATCAGTTGGTAGATGCTTTAGAAATAATGTCATCCATGTTCAAGGTCAATTGGGACAATAAAGCTCCCAAAATTACAATTGAAAGATTTGACGAACCTGCGCACTGTTATGAGCTTGACACTGGCGAAGAGAAGCCATGGTACCATGAAGTAAGGAGATATCTTGAAGCACAAGAGTATCCTGAAGGAGCTTCCATCAATGATAAGAAATTCTTGTGAAGATTTTCAGTAAAATTCTTCCTAATCAATGGAATCCTGTACAAGCGAAACCATGATTCTACTCTACTCCATTGTATGGATAAGAAGGGGGCAAAAAAGATCATGGAAGACATGCATGATGGTATCTTTGGGACTCACTCTAGTGGACACACTGTGGCCAAGAAGATTTTGAGGGCTGGTTATTATTGGTCTATAATGGAAGTTGAGTGTCACCACCACTTGAGGACTTTCCACAAGTGTCAAATCTATGCCGACAAGGTCCATGTACCTCCAATTTCCTTGAATGTCATGACTGCTTTGTGGTCGTTCGCAATGTGGGGCATTGACATGATTGGAGAGATCAAGCCTACTGCTTCCAATAGACACCATTTCATCCTTGTTGTTATTGACTACTTCACCAAATGGGTTAAAGCTGCTTCATTTTCCACAGTCACTAAGAACGTTGTAGCCCAGTTTATCAAGAATAACCTCATCTATCGATACAGTATCCCTGAGAAGATCATCATCGACAATGGAACCAATCTCAACAATTCTATGATTACTAAACTTTGTACACAGTTCAAGATCAAGCATCACAATTCTTCCCCATACAGACCTGAGATGAATGGCGCAATGGAAGCTGCCAATAAAAACATAAAGAAGATTATGCAAAAGATGGTGGTGACCTACAAAGATTGGCATGAGATGTTACCATTTTCTCTTCATGGCTACCGTACTTCAGCTCTAACGTCAACTAGGGCAACCCAATTTCTTTAGTCTATGGCATGGAAGATGTCCTTCCTGTCGAAGTTCATATTCCTTCTCTAAGGATTATGAAAGAAGCAGACTTAGGAGAAGATGAATGGACTCAGACTAGATTTGATCAGTTGAAATTGATTGATGAGAAGAGACTGGATGATGTTTGTCATGGTCAAATGTATCAAAAGCGTATGATCAAAGCATTCAACAAGAAGATCAAGCCTCGAGTATATCAGAATGGCGACTTGGTAATAAAGCACATCATTCTACCATAATGCGATCCCAGGGGAAAATGGACTCCCACTTATGAAGGGTCATTTGTTGTCAACAAAGTATTCTATGGCGGTGCCATGATGCTAACTACTATGGACGGCGAAGATTTCCTACATCCTGTAAACATGGACATAGTCAAAAAAATACCACGCATAAAGAATGACCCATTAGGTTGACATACCTAGGAAAAATAAGGGCGGCCCAATGAATCAAAAGGGTTCGGGTAAAATTTTGGTATATATATACAAAAGATTGTACACCCGGAAAGTTGAAACCCGAAAGGGAAGCTTGGGAAAAAAAGGGTATCCTAGTTGGATGAAAACCCAAAAGGGTGGTCTATACAAAAGTTAGGGATTAAAGCGTACGACTATGTCCCATTGGATCACTACAGCCAGCTTTATTACTAAGGTTCGAATTCAAAAGGTACAAGATCAATTCAATCGACTTCTTTCAACGACAAGGGATGATATTCGAAGACATAAGGGCAATAGCGGAGTTGGAACCCAATTAGATCAATTCCACATGGTTATTATTATTTGTTTTCACTTTGTATTCCTTGCATTATTTCGACGATTTCCTCTTACTAGGATTTCTGTCTCCTTGTACAAAAAACGCCTGTTTATAGGCAAATTATCAATACAAATATACTTTGAAGTACAAACTTTTTTTCTACTTTGAGTGCAAAAATTTCCAATGACTCAAATTTAATGAACATATGCATACGAACATGATTAACTATTAACAAATGCATGAAATAAGGATTTGGGATATCCCCACAAGGTGTAACTTCCTGAAAACTCTCTCCCCAACTGAGTTGGTCTTAACTAAAAAAGAAACCTTGTGAAGTTCTCTCCAAAAGAATTTATCTCCCCAATAAGGTCTTCCAAGTATTCTCCTCAACAGGGTTTACTTCCCTAACAAACTACAAATTCCCCAACACGATTCTTTCCTCAAACTATTACAAATCAACGGACAAAACCCCTTGGTCCCCAGCGGAGTCATTACTATCCCCAAAAATTTACTGCAAAGCCTGGAATTCGACCAGATACTAGTTAACTTTCATCCTTCCCAGTCAAGTTATGATTCCCCAGTAGAGCGATGTACGACCCATTTCCTAAGCAGAAATCAACAATCCCCTGCAGAGTTTCTTCAAATAGTAAACAGGAATTTCCAGCGAAAGCATTCTAAATAGAGTTGAAGATACACTTGCTCTTCATCTCCAGCGATAGTCTGGGATTCAGCTTCCCAATACTCCCCAGCATTCTATCGTGGATTTATTTTCCTAGACAAGGATACACTTCAATAAACATTTCACATTCATACATCATAGCACATACATGACAAATACATATAGCATAGTCTCATTTATTTTGAGAACATCATTACGCCGTGCATACATCTGCATGCAACTAATCCTCTTCCTTGCAGGAAAAGTTAATCGACAATACAAAAGACCTCTTCTGGTTAGATTTTATTTCTTCCAGATTAAAGATAGGCGAACAAAGACCTCTTTTGGTTAGATTTATTTCTTCCAAATTGAAGACAGGCAAACAAAGACCTCTTCTGTTTAGATTTATTTCTTCCAGATTAAAGACAAGCGAAAGAAGACCTCTTCTGGTTAGATTTATTTCTTCCAGATTAAAGACAGGAAAACAAAGACCTCTTCTGGTTAGATTTATTTCTTCCAGATTAAAGAGAGGCGAACAAAGACCTCTTCTGGTTAGATTTATTTCTTCCAGATTAAAGACAAGCAAACGAAGACCTCTTCTGGTTACATTTATTTCTTCCAGATTAAAGACAGGAAAACGAAGACCTCTTCTGGTTAGATTTATTTCTTCCAGATTAAAGATAAGCGAATGGAAACCTCTTCTGTTTAGATTTATTTCTTCCAGATTAAAGACAGGAAAACGAAGACCTCTTCTGGTTAGATTTATTTCTTCTAGATTAAAGACAACTGAACGAAGACCTCTTCGAGTTAGATTTATTTCTTCCAGATTGAAGACAGGAAAACAAAGACCTCTTCTGGTAATAGTTATTTCTTCCATATTAAAGACAGGCGAACCAAGACCTCTTCTGGTTAGATTTATTTCTTCCAGATTAAAGACAGGCAAACGAAGAACTCTTCTAGTTATATTTATTTCTTCCAGAATAAAGACAGGCGAACAAAGACCTCTTCTGGTTAGAATTGTTTCTTCCAGTTAATGACAGGAAATCAACATACCTCTTCTGGTTTGATTTACTTCTTCCAGTTAATGATAGGAAAACAGGAAAACCTCTTCTGGTTAGAATTGTTTCTTCCAGTTAATGACAGGTATTTAATAGACCTCTTCTGGTTAGGTTCATCTCTACCAGTTAATGACAGGCAATCAACAAACCTCTTCTGGTTAGGATTATTTCCCCAGTGAAGTTTCCAAACAACAGACCTCTTCTGGTTAGATTTATCTCTTCCAGTTAAAAACAGGCAAAAGACATCTATTGTTTTAGTATAAATCGACCAAAGATTTAGTCTGATACTTCTTCAGTTTCTAACAACAGTCGCTCTGGATGGAATCTGTAAGCCCATCTCCAACGAATTCTTTATCACCTCTCCAAATGGCATCTTTAAGCCCATTCCCGACACAATCAACCAACACATCATCAAGTACAAATTTCTGGGCACTCTAGTGTTCAATCATCATCCACCTTCAAGTCACGAATGGCGGATCTGCCAATCTAACTCTTAAGGTTTAAGAAGATTTAACAGGAGCCGTTGTTGTACCCCCAAAATTTTCCTTCCCTTTTCTCAAGATATTTCTCACAAATGTCTTCAATGATTCAAGCTTGCACAAGTATTGACTAGGTTAAGCCATTTCCTCAACACTGATGCATCAAATTAGGGTTTGAGTTTTCACAAAGACAGTTAGGCTTTTAATATTTAAAATGACTTTCATGGATCATTATGGACCCTCAAGATTTCTCCTGTCAAGTTTCAAGTTTTGGATCACAAAATTGCTCAGTAATTGATCAGATGGCCTAAAAATCAGTTGTATTGGAAAAAAGTCAATTATGGTCAACCTACAGTCAAATTTTAAGATTTTTGACCAATATAAACATTTTAAATTCATATGTATCATTTGATCAAGATTGGATCATAATTCTCCAAGAAAATTGTTCAAATCATCAAAAGGGCAAAATGGTCAAAATTAGGGTTTTGACTGAGAATGACCAATCTTTGACTTTTGACCTAGTACATGACTTATTGGTTCGAAACATGATCTCAAGTATTCAATTACGTCATTTTGACCTAATCGCATATTTCAATTCATCTCTCGAGATCAGTGGATTGATAGATGAAATTTGGTCAACTGATGAAAAAAGTCAATTGTACACTGAAAAGTCAAACTTTGACTTTTTGATCAAATTTTAGTTTCAAAGATCACATTTCATCAAGATATTAAAAAATATGAAATTTGATCATCAAGAAATCAAGAAGGTCAAAAGTCATTTTGAAAAGTCAAACTTTGCAAGATTTAGAGATTTTTCTAATTGTTTTCATACATGTTAATTTCATTACTTCATGACATCTTTTCACCACAATTTAAGATAATTCAAGTTGTTACAAGTTTTCAAGTAAACAACAAGGCTGCATTTTTAAGTTAAAAAATTGCAACTTACAAATCCTAAGCTTTGTCATGTTTGAACTTTTCCCTTTGACTCAATCTTCAAACTTTACCACTATGTTGTCCACAAATATGTCTTATCTTTGTTACAAGCTGCATAAATCTGTCCACAAAACCAGATCTACATCATGCTACATATCCTGCTGTCTGAAACCTGCATAGTAATGCCAAGAAAACTGTCAAAACCTGCTCCAAAACCTACAATGTTGCCCTGCAAAATCTGCATCGTATCAGTCCCATTTTTGCAAAAACTTAGCACATAAGAGTTGCATCTAAAAAGCAATGAAATAGTGTACCCAAACAGTTAAAAAACTTATATATTTCCCTCCCAAATTGAAGTCAAATTCATCTATAAATAAGTTGTTTCACAACACACAAAGGGAGAGGTTTTGAGAGAGAAGAGGGGGGAGAAGGAGAAAAAAGAGGATTTGGAAAACCTAACAATTCTTTGTAAACTCTGCTCATCTTCAACTCTATTTTCACTCACAAAACAAAAACTGAGAACAAAAAAGCCCTCAACCCACTGTACAACCTTGCAAGTTTTCCCCTAAACAAACTATCCAAACACTTCACATACATCATATACGAGTTATTCAAACACAAGAATAACTTTTGTAACCTCACTATTTTCCAAACTCAAAAAACAGCCACCTCTAACTTGACTTCTCCAAGACAATACAACAACTCAAACTCAAAACACAAGTTTCAGTTTCAAGGTAAGTTTTTTTGATTTTGAGCTCTTCATACAAGCATCATTAGTGGTTAATTTATGAAGATAAAATGTACATATCATAGCCCTAAAGCTAACTATATGCTTATTTTTCATTTTTCACTAACCATGTGTTGAGAACTAACTTATATATATGACAGAACAATGTTAGAAGTAAAAAAACAGCGGTATGAGTCGATGCCTATCTCTATGAGTCGACACATATTAGGTACAAAACAGGTTATGAGTTGATGCATATCTATATGAGTCGGCACATATTAGGTAAAAAATAGGTTATGAGTCGATACAAAATACGAATGAGTCGATGCAAAACAGAAATGTGTTGATGCAAACTATTATGTATCGACTCATAGTGAGTTGGTTTTGATTTCCAGGAGCAAGAAATAATATGTACTGATGCATAAGTGTATGTGTCGATGCAAAACAGATATGAGCCGATGCAAACCATTATGTATCAATACATATTGAGCTAGTTTTGATTTCCATGGACAAGAAATGATACGTATTGATGCATAAGTGTATGCGTCAATGCATAAAAGTTTTCGTATCAACACATAAGTGCATGTGTCAATGCATAAAATTAAATTAAAAAAACAATTTTCCTTTTTTTTATTTATCTTTACATTCTCGTATATTATTTATTCATTCGACATGGTTGCAATAGTAAAATTAGGTTTTATTTTCGTTTACCTCCCCATTTGTAAATTTGTACCCCCATCCCCAAATGATGTAATAGCGTAGGATTTTAATTTCTGCAATTTATCGCTTTTAATATAATTGTTAGTAATTAGGGTGTGTATGGCAAGATAAAATCAATCTTAGAGAACCCTAATCTCAAAGACAAAAATGCATGCAAACAAATATTTCGCACAATTGCACCTCTAGGGTTAACCTCACTTGTTGCCTTGAGAAAAAATAGTCATGTCCCTCGAATGTGGGATGCTTTAGCAAAGACCTCGATAAAAAAGATCGCAGTCCCTCAATGACCCTTTGATGTTGCCTTCGGTAAAATGATCTTAGTCCCTTATGATAATTGCTAAAGCGTCTCATAGGTTACCTTCTATAACTATACGACGACCCACACCCGTCCCTTCACATCCAATTATAGGGTTTCTTACCAATCAATGGTAAGATAGCGATATCTAAAGGAGGAGGAAAATAAAAAATATTTATTTTTATTAGGTAGAACGTTCGTAGTTTCTTGCTCACAACATTTCAAAACAAAACAACTTTCAAAAACACCAACACTTTCCAATGAAATATTTTCAAAAGTCAACACTTTGTATACATTCTTATGGAGACGAGAATCATTACAAAGTGCGCCTAAATAAAGGCACTTTTCAAAAATACTTTCAAACGAACACAAACACATTTTTACAAAGCATTTCAAAAGTGATCTAGCAACTAAGAGCCCGTAGATAACTACAGATGAAAAGGGTGCTAACACCTTCCCTTTTCATAACCTACCCCCCGAACTCAAGAAAATTCTCAAAAGGTTTTTCCTGTTCTTCTCACCCTCTCCTTTATTGGATAAAAGAAAAGTCGATGGAGACTCTTTCTATCCTCAACAATTGCGATAAAACGTAAAACACCCAAGTCAGTTCTCCCACCGTATTACAGTATATATCCGGTGTTCATTTACTTTCTGCATTTTATTGCTTTCATCACCATAATAAGAAAAATAAGAACTTTAAAAGAGAAGGAAAAAATTTACCATCACCTAATTTACCCCCCTCTTAGACACATTATTAACTTACAATTGGCATCAGAGCAGGTTATAGGTAACCTGTTCTTAAAGATCTAGAATGGCTTTCGCAAATCAAAATCCGGTTTTTAGAGATGGTGGTAGCAATAACAAGCCTTCATTATTTTGTGGTGAATACTTTGATTTTTGGAAAATTCGCATGAAGGCTCATTTAGAAGCACAAGGAGAAGAAATATGGAATGTCTTCGAAAATAGTCCATTTGTTCCTACAAGTGTTGTCAACGGTGTTTGTTCGTCAAAGCCTAAAGGTTCATGGGATGAAGATGATAAGAAAAAGGTCATCTATGACAAAAAGGCAATTAATCTTCTTCAAGGTGCACTTAGCATGGATGAATTCTTTTGTGTTTCGGTATGCACAACGACAAAAGAAATATGGGATACTTTGGTAGAAACTTATGAAGGAACCGTCAAATTTAAAATATCAAGATTGAATAACTTAAGTGAAGAATATGAGTTCTTCAGAATGCAGCCTGGAGAATCCATTCTTGACTTGCAAAAAAGATTCATGCACTTAACAAAACATCTTAAAGTTCTTGGTAAAACTATTACTACTGAAGAACTTAATCTTAAGGTGCTTAGATCTTTAAGCCGGGAATGGCAACTAAATGTAACGACAATATCCAAAAAGAAAAATCTATCCCGAATGACTTCCGCAACATTATTTGGTAAACTTCAAGAATATGAGCCGGAACTTGGAAGATTGAAAAAACATGAAAATCAAGAGAAGAAGTTTAAAATCATTGCTTTAAAGGTTGATTCCAAAGAAATTCAAAAATAAGATAATCCGGAAGAAGACGAAAATTCCATGCTTCTTGTTAAAAGGTTAGGAAAATTCTTTGGATATAAAAATAAATTTGGTAGTTCTAACTTTGTAAAAAGGAAGAAATTTTTAAAGAACAAGGATAAAGAAACCTCCACATCAACACAAGATGTCACATGTTATGAATGTGGCAAGCAAGGTCATATAAATCTGGATTATCCGAAACTCTCCAAGAAAAATGGATTCAAAAGCAAAAAGGAGTTTAAGAATAAAAAGGCTTATGTTGCATGGAAAGATAACGAGATAAGTTCTTCATCTGATTCGAATAGTGACGAAAGTGAAAATCTAGCATTGATGGCTTCACACCATTCCGATGATGAAGATATTGAGGTTAGTTATGATTTTTCCCTATTTGATAATGATGCACAAGGTGTAATAAATGAACTCTTAGATGAATGCAAAATTCTATACAAAATTATACCATCTCAAAACAAAAAAATCTCATCTTTAGAATAAAAAGTTGAGACAATTGAAAAAGATTTTAATAATGAAAAAGAAAAGATGATTAGTGAGCAAAAACAGAATTTTGTATGCAAAAATTGTGAATCACTTTATTTTCTTATTGTCCAATTGAAAAGAGTTCTTGAAAGATATGAAAAAGGACAAATTGGGTTGGAAGGTGTCCTTAGTCAACAAAGATACCCTAATGATAAAAGTTGACTTGGATACTTAAAGCTTTCAAAGTCAAGTTCTAACAAAACTATCTTTGTTAAGGCTAGTGACCAAAAAAATCAAGAGAAAGTGAACAAACCTAAAGTAATTCATCATTATCCTAAAAAGAAAGTGTGTTAAGAAGAAATCTTATCCTCCTAGATATAGAAGTAATTTTGTACCTACTTGTTTTTATTGTAGTATTGTTGACCATATACCTAATGCTTGCTATGTTAGAAACTATAGTGTAGCAAGTGGAAATTATGTGTGGATAAAGAAAGGTACTAATTATGGAGGACCCAAATCAACTTGTGTACCTAACAAAACTTAATTTGTTTTGTAGGTATGCTTGAATACCACATAAATCTATGGCATCTCGATAGTGGTTGTTCCAAGAATATGACGGGAGACATAAACCAATTTTCAAATCTAGTGCTAAAGGCCAAGGGTTTTGTCACTTATGGATATAATAATAAGGGGAGTATTCTTGGTAAAGGAAAAGTTGGTGCACCACCTTTCACATCCATTGAAGATATATTTTATGTTGAAGGACTAAAGCATAATCTTCCAAGCATAAGTCAACTTTGTGACAAGAGATTCAAGATCAAGTTCACCAAAGATAAATGTTTAATTATAAATGAAGTAACCAATGAGTTAAAACTCAAAGGTAAAAGAATTAACAATATTTTTATGATTTCATTAGATGATTTATCTTTGAAAGTAAAATGTATTATGGTAAACAATAATGAATTATGGTTATGGCATAAAAGGACAGCCCATATACATATGGAACATTTAAATAAATTAACCAAACATGATCTAGTCATTGGCTTACCAACGATAAAATTTGTCAAAGATAAATTGTGTGATGCTTGTCAAAAGGGAAAACAAACTATATCAACTTTCAAATCTAAGAATGTGGTGTCTACTACAAGGCCACTACAGTTGTTGTATATGGACTTATTTGGTCCATCAAGAACAAGAAGCTTCAGAGGTAATTTATATGCTTTAGTTATTGTTGATGATTTTTATAGATATTCTTGGACTTTGTTCCTTGTGCATAAAAGTGATTCTTTCAAGGAATTTAAGAAGTATGTAAAGAAAATTCAAAATGAAAAACCATTAAAGATTGTATCCATAAGAAGTGATCATGGTGGAGAATTTCAAAATTCATATTTTGAATAATTTTGTGAAGAACGCGGTATCTCTCACAATTTTTCAGCACCAAGGACTCCACAACAAAATGGAGTAGTTGAAAGAAAGAATCTATTTCTAGTGGAACTTGCAAGAATAATGCATAGTGATGCAAATATACCAAAATATTTTTGGGTTGATGTGGTTAGTACAACATGTTATGTTGGAAATCGAGTTATTATTAGACCTATCTTGAAAAAGACTCCATATGAACTCTTCAAAGGAAGAAATCCAAAAATTGGTCACTTTCATATTTTTGGATGCAAGTGTTTTATCCTCATCAATGACAAAGACAATCTCGGTAAGTTTGACGAGAAATCCGATGAAGAAGTTTCACAATAAAATACAAATCACAATGACTTTCCTAAAGAATGGAGAACTCATAGAGATCATCCAATTGATAAAGTCATTGGTGATATTAGTCAAGGAGTTGCAACAAGATTCAATCTCAAAGATGCTTGCTTGAATATGGTGTTTGTTTCACAAATTGAACCATCCAAAGTTAATGAAGCCTTAGGATACGATCAATGGATAATTGCTAAGCAAGAAGAATTAAATCAATTCGAGAGAAATCAAGTTTGAAAACTTATTCCCAGGCCAAGTGGTAAACACATCATAGGTACTAGATGGGTGTTTAAAAATAAACTTGATTAGAATGGTATAATTGTTCCAAACAAAGCAAGGTTGGTGGCCCAAGGTTATAATCAAGAAGAAGGAATCAACTTTGAAGAAACATTCACTCTGGTTGCAAGGTTAGAAGCTATCTGTTTATTACTTGCTTATACTTGTTCATTAAATTTTCAGCTATAGCAAATGGATGTCAAAAGCGCATTCTTGAATGGCTACATCAATGAAGAAGTCTATGTCAAACAACCCCGGGTTTTGAAGACTTCAAGAATCCTTCATGTGTCTTTAAGTTGAGAAAATCTCTTTAAGGTTTGAAACAAGCACCGAGAGCATGGTATGATAGACTTAGCAATTTTCTATGTCAAAAAGGCTTTGAAAAAGGTAAAGTTGATAAAACCTTGTTCATCAAGAAGATTAAAGGTAACACTTTATTGGTTCAAGTCTATGTTGACGATATAATATTTGGTTCAACTAACAAAGATATGTGTGGGGAATTTTTATCAATAATGCAAGGATAATTTGAGATGTCCATGATGGGAAATATGAACTATTTTATTGGATTACAAATTAAGCAATTAAAGGATTGAATCTTCATCAACTAATCCAAGTATTGCAAAAAAAATATTAAAAAAGTTTGATATGGATAATTGCAAAGTAATGAATACTCCAATGGGCTCCGGCACTTATGTCGATCAAGATAAATCTGGTGTTTTCATTGATATTACAAAATATCGAGGTATGATTGGCTCCTTATTATATTTGACAGAAAGTCGTCCTGACATAATGTTTAGTGTTTGTCTTTATGCTCGCTTTTAAGCAAATCTAAAGGAATCACATCTCATGGCAGTCAAGCGAATCATGAAATATCTCAAAGGAACAACAAATGTCGGATTATGGTATCCTAAAGGTAGTGTTTGTAATTTAATTGGTTATTCTGATGCGGATTATGCAGGTTGTAAAACTGATAGAAAAAGCACAAGTGGTACTTGTTATATTCTTGGAAA
This sequence comes from Vicia faba, assembly GCA_948472305.1. NCBI lineage: Eukaryota > Viridiplantae > Streptophyta > Magnoliopsida > Fabales > Fabaceae > Vicia > Vicia faba. The sequence goes on from OX451738.1 coordinate 575,535,677, forward strand.
TGATTTAGTATCGTGGGCTTGTAAGAAACAAGCATGTGTTGCTCTTAGCATGGCCGAAGCACAATACATAGAAGTAGGTAGCTATTGTGCACAAATACTTTGGCTTAAGAAATAACTTTATGACTACGGACTCGATCTCGGATGCATTCCTCTACATTATGACAACACCAGTGCGATCAATATTACGAAGAAGCCGGTCATGCACTCAAGATTCAAACACATTGATATTCGACATCATTTCCTTCGTGATCATGTGCTTCAAGCAGATGTTGAAGTTAATTTTGTGGTTACTCATAATCTGTTAGCAGATATCTTCATAAAGCTTCTCACAAAAGAACTTTTCTACAAAATTCAGCGAGAACTTGGAATTTTAGATGAAGGTGATGTATGATTCTTAAAATTTTCTATTCATTATGCTTTATGTTTATGGTATATATTGATCTCTTATTTCCCCACTCCTTTTTTTTAATGACAAAAGAGGAGAAGAATTATTTTTTGTATGTGTTCTATTTTCTCTAACAAAAAGTGTAACAAGATTATTTCAAAGAAAACTCTCATGCATGGATCAAGGGGGAATCTTTGACTTAGGGGGGGTTTTCAAAATTGATAGAGAAATCAAGATGCATCAAAATTTTCAAGCAAAGGTTGTCATCATCAAAAAGGGGGAGAATATGAAGACAAGCTTCCTAAAGAGTTTTTGATGAAGACAAACTATCATTGATTGCAAAATAGAATGGTTCAAGTCAAGACATCTTAATCAAGTTAAATTTATCAAAGTCTTGAAGAAATATTGTGTGAACAAATCAAATGTCAAGGTATAAAGCATCCAACCTCTCTCTATATGCATACAAGTGTTCATAACAATGTTTCATGCATGTCATAAATCTTCAAACATGTTTTAAAAATCACAACTTGATGTTTCACATCTTTTCTCAAAATTAATTTTCAAAAATATCTTAGGGAACCCGGTCACCCATATATGGGAACCGGTTATCCTGTATCATTTTCCAAAAATAATAGTCTTTGTCTTGGGGAACCCAGTCACCCATATATGGGAACCAGTTACCAACGCTGACTTTAAAATTCGGTGACATTGAGAAAGGCGGTAACTGAGTACCCACTTCTGGGAACAGGTTACCACCTAAACGGTGTGAAATTTTCATAGTTTTAAAATACAGAAAAGTTGTGTTGTTTTATTTATGAAGCATGGCATCTTTGTATTGAATCATACCATTTTGAAAGGCTTTATAAAGGCCTATATAAACTCATAATTTCATAATTATTTCTAACCTATTTCAATCTACAATTCAAACTACATAAATTTTTTATCTTTCAAATTTCTCAAGTGTTCTACATAAGAATTTCTATTGAAACTTTTTGCACTCATTTTTCATTGAAAAATTGTTCTAAGTTTCATATCATCATTGTGAACACTTGTATCCATTATTGAGATTTGTTTTGATTGAAGGAGAAGATCAATCCAAGATTGATATATTGTGTCATATTTCAAAATATCTTGTAAAAATTAAAAATACATTATTACTTCCCTTGCTATTCAGGATTGTTGAAAGCAAGTGTGTGCATTGAAGAGGATTGTTCTTCTTGCACTTGGTGTTCAAGATCTTAAAGGATTTAAGAGCCTTTGATCTCCCTATATGTTAGATAGTAAGGCATCACCTTTGGTGTGATTAGGCTTGTACAATCATTTTAAACTATAGTGAAATTTCTTCCGTGTTGGCAAGAGGACTTGAATACTCTCGACCTGTGAGGGAAACCAATATACATCCGGTGTTCATTTACTTTCTGCATTTTATTGCTTTCATCATCATAATCAGAAAAATAAGAACTTTAAAAGAGAAGGCAAATATTGACCATCACCTAATTCACCCTCTCTCTTAGGAGCATTATTAACTTACATTATTAATTTAAATCTAATTGAGGAGAAACAATGAATCATTAAAATATTGATATGGTATAAATCAATTTAATGAATAAAAAAGAATTTGTCTGTTTTGTATTCAATATTATGGACCAAATAAATATTTTTGGAGATTTATATGTCAGTCCAGTGAAAGATAAGTGGTATAAGAAGAATGATATCTTTTTATAATGTCAATTGATACTATAATAAATTTATTGTACTAAATATTTCATTTCATAACATATTATAAATAAATATTTGTATTCACTTTTCAACTTGATGTTAATGAATATAGTTATAAAATACATATTATTATAAGTGGTAAATTATTTAATTTTTAAAATTTTTTTATATATAAAATTGTTCTGGACTGGGCCTACACTTGGCCCAAACATCATACAAGGTTCAAACTAACTATGCTGCAGGAGAAAACCAGCAGGAGAGAGTCTGCCCTTGACAATGTCGGGCAGTGATTCCACTCTTCTTGTCGACCAGGATATATCCTCCAAGGATAATCTCATGACTAGAGGTCCTCGCGAGCACCCTCCTTGTAGGACAGGCACCCAACGCCCCTGAATGTCACGGAGTTCTCTTGACCCCAAAAAACTGCATCCACGTCCTCCTGATGATTTGGAGGAGTCCATTCAGGTTAGAGACCATGTGTTTGCCTCCACTAACGTAGGACCTAACAATCTCCATTTTGGGCCTGCTTGATCAGCCCAACAATGGGACCTTGGCCCAGCGCTGAGGGCTATAAATACTCCCTCACTAGAGAGGGTCAAATATTTATTCATTCACCCATACTCTCACACTTACTTGAACTTACTTTGAACCTTACTTTGACATCAGAGTGTCTTGAAGGTACCCATACCCCCCACTACACATTCAACCACTGCTCGACTTGAAGCTCGTGGACCTTGACAATCTCTTCTGATCAGGTACGATCAGTGGCGCTGTCTGTGGGAACCAGCTTCCCCGCCTTTCACTCAAGACCAAAGAAACTCTTTATCAACCTTCTGATTATCATGGTCGAACAAACTGTCAACGATAACAAAAATGTCCATTACGCTGATGCCAACAACAACAACGTTGGCAACAACAATGCGGGAAACAATAACAATGTGGCCACCCCCGATCAAGACCACATGGACGGATAAAATACCTCTTCGTCCACCCGCTCACAACCATGCGATGAAGACTACCATCCTCTACAGAATCATGAGCCCAATGTGTATCAGGAGATCCACATTCCTGAAGGTGTTGACGCCATGACCAGAGCCCTATTTGCGACAATCAACCAGACTAACTACATAATTTTCTCACAGGGTGAGCGACTAATGATGTTGGAGAAGACTCGTCGGGACCCCAGAAAGCACAGGAGACCTGACTCTCGAACTCCTCATCTCCGACAGAACGAGGACCTCTCCTGATCTCCCCCGTGGAGACACAGACGGGATGATTTCAAAGCCCTTCTCCCTGTCGCACTGGGTGAGGTCCCGCTTTGGAGAGGACCCAACCTGAAGCTGTCAAGAACTCAGTCACTCTCCCTCACGTAAAGAATGGTGATCCTATGAACATAAAAGGAACAAGGGGAATGAAGAAAAGAAGTCTCAGCCAAGGGACCCTCCCCATGGCCAAGACCGACACAAAGATCGCCGCTACAACTGGTCCCCTCTAGCTCCCCAAAAAGAAGCAATGTAGATGGCCCTCGCAGTCCACTATCCCAAGACATCATGGAGGTCCCCATTACTAAGGGGATGGAGAAGCCTCCTCTGCTGAAGGAGTACGACGGTATTGCTAATCATGTCGACCATATCGACGGGTATAAGGCGATGCTCCACTACCATAACATTGGAGGCCCAATTAAATGCAGGTTGTTCCCCATGATGTTGAGGAAAACAACCATGGATTGGTATAAGAACCTCTCTCCTGGGTCGATCACCTCATGGAAGAGCCTCAAAAACCAATTTTTCAGTAGCTTCATTGCATCTCGTCAACATCCAAAGACTGAGGCCGCCCTCGAGGCAATCATTCAGAGAAACGATGAGATCCTCATAGAGTACATTGATCAGTTAAATTGTGAGGCCATTTAGGTCCCATGCGCCGGCCACATGAACAGATACCTGCTCGAGAGGGGACTCCTCCTGGGCACTGAATTTACAAAAGGTCGTCTACATCGAACCCCCCAGGTCTTTTGATGTACTCCTTGGAAAAGCTTGGGCATACATGGACTACGAGGAAAAAGAGGCTTCCAACAACACTCGCAATTCAAGGAATTGTGGGTCAACTAACATCCTGTGGCACTATGACACGGGCCCTTCTCGACGAACTTGGGAGAAGAGAAGGGAGGAGAAACCTCACGAGCACTGAGGACTGGTTGGCCGGTTCACTGAGTACACCCTGTTGACCTCTTTCTGCAAGTGTATCCTTATGGAGTGCTCCAACGCCAAGTTCAAGGACGACGGGGTTAGGCGTCCTCGACCCGCCTCTGCAAAGCCCAGGGCTGATAAAACAAAATATTATCAATACCACCAGAGCCACGGTCACCTGACCAAAGACTGTGTCCACCTGAAGGATGCCATCAAGACTCTCATCAAAGCAGGGAGACTCGGGAAATACAAGCAAAATGACACCCCCCACCAGGATATCCGCGAGGTTAAAGAAATCGAGGAGGATACCGGACCATCCGACAAATCTGGTCCCCTCCAGGTAGCCTTCTATGTCTCAAGGCCCGAGGACTTCCACATCCCCGACAGCTTTGAAGACGAGGAACCTTTGTCCACCCACAATAGATGGAAGAAGTTTCCTTCTGCCATGGTCATATCTGGCGGGGGATTCAATGACATCTCGGTGAATTCAGTAAAGAGGAAACTCGATGAGCTGGTGGACACAGCGCCGATCCAGGTTGTAACCCATGAAATATTCAAGGGAAAATCTGAGCCGATCATATTCTATCTCGAGGAGCTGCCTGGCGGAGCCCCAAACTCCAGTATTCCTCTACTAGTAAGGACAAAGATGGCCAACTTTGATTTACATTACATCCTAGTTAATGAGGGAAGCTCTGTCAATGTCATGTACACCCACCTGTTCTGCACTCTACAACTCGAAGATACCCATTTGTCACCATATGTGGGGTTCAACCTACAAGGATTTAACGGTTCGGCCTCCAAGCCATGGGGATACGTCAAGCTCTTTGTCACATTCGGGGAAGAAACTGCATCCCGACAGGTCAAATTGTGGTTTCAAGTGATCTATTGCTCGTCTCTCTACAACAGCATCCTTGGGAGACCAACACTAGCCGAGCTGGCCGCCGTACCCTCCATGGTGCATTTATAGATGAAGTTATACACCAAAAGATCCCGCGTCGACACCATCCATGGAGACATTTTAGCTGCCAGGAGATGTTTCAACGCGGCTTACAAAGGGAAAATTATGACTGACACTGGGGCACGACCTACTAAAAGGGCAACCACCTCAACAACAACGGCTATCTCTATGGACAAACCTGCTCGAGTCGAAGAACAACAGGCTCCAACAAAGGTAAACTCCATTGTGCTCGATACTCACTTTGACAAAGATGTAATCGAAGCCCCCAATGGCAAACAGGAACCTCTCTGACCCATACTAGACAAAGACTTCAAGTTCATCTCCCTCGGCGAAGACCCAAACAAAGGCGTGAAGATTGGTGTCAAACTCCCTGACCTAGCAAGGAAACAACTCAAATCCTACTTGAGGGAGAACACTGGCCTCTTCACGTGGAGCGCCCCAGAGATACCTGGTCTCGACCCTGAGGTCGTCTGTCACCAACTTGTTGTGGATCCAACCGCTAGGGAAGTAGTATAACATAGGCGTAGGCAGTCTCCTGAAAAAGCGAAGGCTGTTAAAAAAGCTGTAAAAGACCTCCTAGAGGCAAATTTTATTGCTGAGGCCCGATATTCAACTTGGCTCTCAAATGTTGTGCTTGTTAATAAAAATAATGGAAAATATTATATGTGTGTTGACTATACTGATCTGAACCGGGCATGTCCCAAAGATGCTTTTCCTTTACCTAACATCGACATGTTGGTCGACAAGTTGGTCGGCTACAAACTTGTGTCATTTATGGACGCCTACTCTGACTATAATCAAATTCTCTTGGTGATGAGCGACAAACATTGCACCGCCTTCAAGACCGGGTCGGGAAATTACTACTACAACATAATGCACTTCGGCCTAAAAAATGCAGGAGAAACATACCAGCGGATGATGAACAAATTATTCTGCGGGGAGACCGGGGACATGCTCGAGGTATATATGGACGCCATGATCGTCAAATATCAAGCGGAAACCAACCATGTTGTCCACCTCAAAAGCGTTTTTGTCCAAGCAAGGCAATGTAAAATGAGATTGAACCCGGAGAAATGCACATTCGGGGTCAAGGCGGGCAAATTCCTCGGTTTCTATTTGGCCGAACAGGGAATTGAGGCCAAACCTGATAAATGTTGAGCATTCTCCAAGCTCTACATACCAAGCTCTAAAAATCCATACAAGTCCTGAACGGTATGCTCCCCTCGCCTTCCCGTTTCATGGTGAAGTCTGCACAGCACGCACTCCCATTTTTTAAACTCTTGCGTAAAGAGGCGGATTTCGAGTGGACTGAGGAGTGCGAGTAAAACCTCCTCTACCTCAAGCGAAGAATTTCACAATCTCTCGTGTTATCACAACCAGAGAGAGGGGAAACTTTGTTCCTTTATCTGGTTGTCTCCATAGAGGTCGTAGGCGCGGCCCTCGTCGGTAAGACTCTAAACGGGCAGAAGCTAATGTACTTTACCAGCAAAGCATTACAAGGCCCCAAGGTCAGATATCAACAAATTGAAAAATTAGCCTTAGCCCTCATCAACACGGCGAGGAGACTCAGATATTACTTCCTAGCCCACACAGTCGTCGTACGAATAGACCAACCCGTGAGACAACTCCTAGGTCGACCATACATGATCGATCGAATGTTGAAATGGTCCCTAGAGTTTTAAGTTCGACATTCAATACGAGAGTAAGAAAGTCCTTAAAGCCCAAGCATTGGTCGACTTTGTTATGGAGATGACCACCTACGAACCATCTGCAGGTGGGAAAAATAAGTGGGCCATCTTTATGGACGGAGCTTCCATCTCGACGGGAAATGGAGCAGGAATCCTCCTCGAAAATGAAGAGGGCATCGCGATTAAACATTCTTTCGCCCTGTCGTTTCCCACGTCGACCAACCAGACTGAATACAACGCCCTGCTCGCAGGATTAAGGCTGGTAGAAGACTTAGGTGCCCGAGAAGTACAAGTATTCACGGACTCCCAACATGTTGCATCTCAAGTTCGAGGATAATATCAGGCCAAGAATGATAGCCTCATCGAATACCTGAACCTAGTCAAAGAAAGGATGAAGAAGTTCGAGCGGGTGGAAATCAAACACGTACCCCGCGAACAGAACATGTGGGCCGACATACTTTCAAAAATCACGAGCATAAAGAAAAAATGTGGGAACAAATCTGTTATCCAAGAATCCCTTTCTCGTCTGAGTATTAAAAATTCCACTACGACGCCCGAGGTGAATGACACTGGGGGCAGGTCGTGTTGGATGACCTCGGTATTTAATTATCTCGCAAAGGGAGAACTACCCGCTGACCAAGAAGAAGCCAATGCGACCAAACGACGAGCCTGCTCTTACGTAGTAGTCGAGCATAAACTCTATTGGAGGGGATTCTCCATGCCGCCCCTGAAATGCGTCGAGGAGTCCAAAATCCCTGAGATATTACGAGAAATCCACAAGGGAATTAACACCCAACACTTGGGCAAAAGATCTTTGGCACGAAAGGCACTGCGAGCATGCTACTATTGGCCCACCATGCAGCAAGACACGAAGGAGCACGTCAAAAATGAGACAAATGTCAAAAACAGGCGAACATGCACCTCGCACCCCCACACGAACTCAAAACATTGTCATCCCCGTGGTCGTTCTCCTAGTGGGGGATGGACATCCTCGAACCATTCATACAATAATCATATCAAAATAAATTTATAATTATGGTTGTCGACTATTTCAGGAAGTGGATAGAGGCTGAAGCCCTGTCTAGAATCACATCACACAACATCCTTCATTTCTACAAACGAAACGTGCTTGCTTTATTCAGCATACCACAAACGCTCTTCACCGACAATAGAACGCAGTTCACTGACCAAAGCTTCAAAGAGTTCGTCACCAAACTCGACATCAAACAACACTTCACGTTCGTCGAACATCCTCAAACCAATGGGAAAGTCGAGGCCGCGAGTAGAATCAACTTACAAGGACTTAAATGCATGTTGGGCGAAACCAAAAAAGGGTGGTTCAAAGATATGCACAGCGTCCTGTGGGCTTACCAAATGACACCACACTCGACGACTGACGAAGCTCCATTCCGACTAACCTATGGCACCAGCTATAATTCCCATGGAAATCATAGAACCATCTAGGCGACCAGAAGTCCCTTTAGACGAGGAAATAAATGACGAGGCACTAAGGGAAGAGCTCGACCTGGTCGAAGAAATCCAATCAGAAGTGACTCTTCGTGAAGCCACACTGAAACAGCAGATAGCCATGCGTCATGAAACCAAAGTCATAAAATGTAAATTCTAGGTTACTGCCTAGTCTTGCAGAGAAATCAGAAAGATTCCTGTGAAGGAAAGTTGGCCGCCAACTGAGAAGGATTGTACCGCGTCCGGGGGCAACGGGCACTGGAGCCTACACTTCGAAGGCCTAAGTGGAGAACCACTACCTTGACCATGGAACACTACAAAGATGAAACAATATTACAGCTAAGTCCCTGATAAACATCGGGGCCCAGTAATCGACGTACCCTCTCCAATAAACAACAGGGCTCGCTCGACCACGGAAACATGTTAAGGTGAGAACATAGCCTTCAACCAATAACGAAAGGCGGGTTTTTTTATCATTGGTCGAGAAGAACCTTAGCCCTATAGGGACACCTCGACCAAGCTCCATCGTTGAAGTACCCAACAGGCAGAACACTTAATCTGGGGGCTACCAATCCAGGAATGAAGTCCACTATCAGTAGTATCAATTTGCACCCTACAGCCAACACACCCATTGACGGTCTATGCACTTAATCACTACACATTGACTCTTATACCCATGTCCTCCCTAGATATGGAATATCCCCATCCCACTTTCAATCATCACAATGATGTCTAGCAGTCAACACTTTAGTCACTGCATAGACGGCCCTTCACCAAGATTCTGATCACACAAATAAACAATTTGGAAGACATACTTCCATGACAACCTAGCTAAGTTTCTAAGCCAAACTCCACTGTTTGTTAGCTTTTGCTCGTAACTAAGAACACATTCTGAAGTTGCTTCAAATCTTCCTCCAAGAACAATACACCTCTTACCTACAGGCTTCGAGGTGAACATGGTAACTTTCCCGCAACCCGGGAGGTTTACCTTGACAAAACCCTGGACTTCTACATCTTGAGCCATATATTTTCTAGGTTACAAACCCTTATATTTATAACCTGTTACCCAACTGGTTTTGGGCCTTCAATCACAGCAAATCAGTTGTAACAAATTGCAGAAACTTCTGCCCCAAGAAAGGTCTTCAATCTTTTCTTTCCTAAATAATCTCCTTATTTAGAAAGTCTTCATTCTCCTTGATTTCTGATTGAATTTTCTAGACCTTTAAATATGCGCCACATAGGATGCATAATATTCTCCTGAATATTCTACTTATGTTAAGAACAAACTGAATCTCATTAATTCAGCTCAGCAGGCATGATGTCAAGACATCTTCTTCGACATGTTGTTCCAGTTGTTGAAAAAGTTCAACACAACATGTTCTGACATTGTAATAGGACTTCTTGTTGTACTTGTTCTTCTTAGCAAGTTTATACATCCTATTCTACATTACATTATTGTTGCTAGTATTTGTTTTACAAAAATTAAGCCAATCCTTAAACAAGAGAACTAACAATCTCCCCCTTTGGCAAATTTTGGCTAAAACAAATAATCTAAAAACAATTGCAATCTAGGAGATTACAGCAATACAGAAATATAACTCTCAGCAGTGGTGTTCAGAATCTATTGCATACAACAATAGATCTTCAGTTGAAAATAATGTCTCAACATCTTGTTCGACATCTTCTTTGCAGCACTCTGAAGAACTCAATTGCATAGCACCAACGAACATCAGCTTCAGGATAAAAAGAAGGAAAGTCCTGAAGTTTAATTGATGCACACGAGGAAGAAGATAGCAGAAGACAACTTGTACCTCCCCCCCCCCCCTCCCCCTCAATGCAGGAACATCTTCTAAACATAGAAGACCAATGGTGGGATAAGATAACTCTCAATAACTCCTTAAGACCAAATTAACCACCGCCTCTGATAACTCAGAACACATGTCACAAGTGTGCTCATAACTCAGATCATAGGTCACAAACATATGTCACAGAAATAATAATCACTTGACATCTTATTTTGACATCTATGAACATTAATAATAACCACTTGTGGAAGCAGCAGCAGCATTTGAGCTAATTCACCTTTCTCCCCCTTTATAGCCAAAACTTTGAAAAGGAGACCTACATAATATCAGACCCAAGCACAGCTTACCCAAACTCGAATAAAAGCCATAAGAATTATGGACTCAAGAAGCTCACGGGATTACAGAGAAACGGAGAGCTCTTTATAAATAATTGAGATTTTTACTTGGAAAATAACGATCTTAGATTGTAGCACCAATCTTGGTCAAAAGGAAACAATATTTGAGGAGAAAACTTCAAGTATCAATGTGCACCGTTCATAACGGCTTTGAATGTTGTAGCTAATTCCTGTACATACACATGCATAGTCAGACAAATTTTTCTCCCCCTATTTACAGCCACGTGTTTGAACACATAGGCCACTCCACCCTATGTTTACCATGCAGGAATATGTCCTGTATAATGTCCTGACACTTAGTCAGACATTATCTTCTTATTTCAGTGATCAACAAATCTTCTCCCACCAATCAGAGATGCTTCACCAGATTATCCACCTGTTCATACTAGATTCTAATTGTTCTTCTTTCACTTAGACTTAGTGACATACACTAAGATATCAAAATATCACATTTGTCACACCTCTTCATAATATAGACCCTCGGGAAGTCTTTTTGAAATCTATAGAGAAAAATAAATTCTCCCAGACTTTCCTTTAAACTTCTAAGAGATATGTGAACTTCTGATCTTCACCAAGCTTCTCATAATTAGAAACAACCATGTTTTTTTAAGTTTATCCATAACTTTATAATGTCACAACATGTTGTTTAGACATCATTTCCTCATAGAACCTTTACAAAAGTGAACAGTATTATGACTTAACAATACCTGTATCATAGAACCTTTTCTGGAGTGACTTGCAGCAAAAAAAATACCCCTTAAGTATCTATTAACAACCTTCTGCCTTGATATCCACTAGTAGTTTTTAATACTAGTGGAGTCTTCAACAAAATAGTCATGCATTCATCAAGCATGCTACTGTAGACAGGATTAGACTCTTCATATTTTAATCCACATAGTCAGAGATGCCACTTCTCACAAGCATCCAAGTTCACATGATCAATCCCAAGCATTAAACAAAACAGCCATCATGATATTGAGACATCATGTGGTACATCAAGTCCATGATACATAACCTAATCAAACTGGTTCTCCATCATTTAAAGGACTCATTGTGTATAGAAATCCTTTAAGAAGCTTCCGTTAGAACATACAACCAGTGCACAGGTTCCTGTATGTTTTACAGTCTGGTTTGTAGTAATGGCTTTGCACACCTGATTATCAGCCACATCCAACTCACAGTAATCATCTTCAGACCTGCCCAGATAATTATTGATGACAACGGGGAAAATTCAATACAAACACTTTCCTATATTCCTTACTTATGTGATCAGCACAAGTCAGCAAAAGAAATCAGCTCCATAATCTCTTAGTACTCCAGTGCACCTGCTCCCAATTCTCTTTCAAGGGAAATTCTTCTTTAAGACACATATTTCCACTTTTCAGCATTGCTAATAGAATGGAAGGAAATGTTGTCAAGAGGAGCATCAGGCACCCTGACAGAAAGCTTCTTACTTGCAGACTTCTTCAAAGGAGAGATGTCCTGGACATCATCCTCGACATCATAACCAGAGTCAACATATTCTAACAACCAGCAGGATAATCTTCTTTATCCCATTCACTATTGCAGGGAAAAATAAATTCTCGCATAACCAACACTTCTTCTTGAAGAAGGATGGTATACTCTAGCAACATTTGGCTAGAGTCTTCAAAGACTCATAAGGACATAAACAGCAACATGTCTCACCATGTTATCCAACATCATCCTCATTGTAGGGCAATAATTCTATATGCTTAAACATCACAAGCTCCAAACAAACCAATTAGTCCACTGACTCCTCCTGTCATGGACAATCAAAACTTTATTATAGAGAAAATGCAACATTAAACACCCACTATTTCACTGGGAATAACTCCAAGTACCTTGAACTAGTCACATAACAAGCACACCTCTAATTCATGCCCTTGCACCTTCACACATATTATCATGACTCTTTGGATGGCTAAGATGTCATGCAACCATAGTCTGAAACCAACTTCCAACCATTTCTTAGTGTGCTTAAAAGCTTTACTAAGATTCAGACTTTCCAAGGGAAGGAGTACCCCTTAACCAATGTGTGATTAAATCCTCCTACTTCACATTACTAGTATTTGTTGACATTACTTGAGCATACTTCTCCTTCAATCATAATCTCCTTATTCAACACCATAGACAGAACTGCCACTAATGAGTGTGGAGTTTGAATATTGATATTCATAGTTCCAAGTATCTTTAATAGACAATTGTGATACGGTGGGAGAACTGACTTGGGTTTTGCGTTTGTATTCGCAAATGTTTCGGTTGAGCAAGAGTCACCACCGACTTTTTATTTTATCCTAAGGAAAGGTTAAAAAGCACAGCAAAAACCTTTGAGATGTTTTCTTGGGTTCGGGGAGTAGATTATAGAAAGGGAAGGTATTAGCACCCTTTCTATCCATGGTTATCCATGGGCTCTTAGTTACTTGCTTAGGTCACTTGCCTTGCATTTTCAATTGTTTGAAATGGTGCTTTCAATTGTTTGAAGTGGTGCTTTGTGTGTGGGTTTGAAAATGTTTTGAAAAGAGGCCATTTGTTGTGGCAACCTTTGTAATGATCCATGTTTGAATGCATACAAAGGTGTACTTGTCTTTTGAAAAGTTTTCAATGTTTTTGAAAGTTGTTTTGAAAGTGTGTTGTGATGTGTGTTTTGAAAAATGGCAAGGATTTGTTTTGCAAGTTGGCAAGTAACCAAGAGCTATCTATCCTAAATTTCTCAAAGATCTTTCCTATGTTTTAACCCTTTTAACAATTTTGTTCCACCATTGTATTTGGTGGACAATCTTGTGTTAGGATGTCAACGGGACGGGCGCGGGTCATCGTTTAGACCATGATTGCAATGGTGCCAAGTGTCTTTGGCAATTTTTCCTTTAAGGGACTTGATCATTTTTAGGCAACTTTCGAAAGCGTCATCGAGGGACTATGATCATTTGATTTATTTTGTTTTGCCAAAGAAACTCAACATGCAACATGGCCCATTATTGAAGGCAACAAGTGGATGTAACCCTAGGGGTGCAAGTGTGCATTGTGTTTGTTTTTCATGCTTTTTTGTCTTTTGTTAGGTCAAGCTATCTCTCTTTATTTGATTTTTGCATACAAACCTTAAGTCTATCATGGCATAATTAGAAAGCTTTTAAATGCGAAAAATAAAATCCTAAATTATTACAACACAATTATGGGATGGGGGGTACACATGTTCAAATGAGGATATTTAGCAAGAAAATAAAATCTAAGCTATTACATCCAAATTGAATATACAAAGATTAATTGTACAATAATTGAATAAAAATACAATAAATATGCAAGATGCAAAAAATGATTTTTATATGTATGTAAAAGTATTTTTCATATGACAAATAAACAAAAATAAAAAGGTTAATTTTTGGGTTTTTTTCATTGGTTTAGGGCAAAACCCTAATTTGCTAAATAAAAGTATTTATTATGTATTATATACAATATTTATTAATTATACACAAAAAAATGAATAAAAAGGAAGTATATTGTAAAAAAGTGATTTTTAAGGTTAAATATTAATAAAAGAAAAAATGTATTATTTTTATGTTTTTTATCCTAAATATTCTAAATATATAAGTATTTATATTATATATTAAATATATTAAATATATACAAAAAATAAAAATATTTATTATTTACAAAAAAGAGTATTTTTTAAGAAAATGTTTTCAAAAGATAAAATAAAATAAAATCAGAAAATAAAATGTATTTGTATTATTTTTTAGTATTTTAAATAAAAGGCATTATGTTTATTTATATGTATAAATTCAAATAAAACAAATAAAATCCAAATAAAATGCAAAAATGGTTGAAAAATATTTTTAATATTTTTTATGTTTTGACAAAAAATAAACAAGTCAGAAACAAAAAGAAAAAATCAAAAATGATAAAAATAAAACACAATGGGCCAAGGGGGTGTAATTGTAAAAGGATGGTGTAAACAGAAAAACAAAGCCAGGCCCAGCCCAAGGAGGCTTGTCTTCAACCTCCAGTCAAATTCAAACAAAAAACGCACGTTTTCTCTTGTCCCTGCTATCTCTTGATCCTTTGATTTTCAACAAAAACTTACAACAGCAATGTTATAGAGCACCATGTCACGATTCTAAACATATAAAGAAGTTGATTTAACTCTCAGAAATGAGAGAGAATTTCTTCTCCCCCAATTCCTGACCTAACTTTTTTCTAATGTTCAGGTTCCAAATTCTCTTAACACACACAATATAAATGAAAAGTGAGGATATAGGTAGCTTCAGGGTCATGAGTAGGACATAACTTCTTCACAAACCTAAGCCTAGATATGCTTGGATAGAGAGATAGAAGTTCAAAGTTTTACCTGTTCAGCTGGAATCGTGTGCAACAATGGAGGTACTTTCAATGCAATGTGAGGACTTGTACAACTTGCTTGAGGTCCAAGGATGCTCTTCCAACCTCTAGCTTGCTTTGAAACTAACTGAATCGAGCTATGTAACTCAACCTGCACAACTGAAAAAATGAAAATGGTGAACTTGGTTAGAGGTGTTACAGTCTGTAGCTAGGTTGGAATAGCTTGTATGGATGTTATGGAGTGTGTATGAACCAGCTTTGGCCAAAATGCACGAGCAAACTGAGTTGTGCAACTCAATCTGCAGGGATGCCCTGTTTTGTGCAGCAAAATGGTGTTTTGATGAATAATGAGGTTTGGAATATGGTAGGCTCGTGTTTCAGGTCAGTTGGATCAAGTGAAAAGTGTTTACAATGTTTGCTTCAGCTCTTGCTTGCAAGAATGTGAGTTGTGATCAGTTTTGCCAAGTTTCTTCCTAGATAAGCAAAGTTTGTCAAGTTGGGTTATAGGCCAAGGCAGGTCCCTCAAGCATGCTGCATAATCTCTCCTTGATCAGTGGGATTAGTTCATAAACTTGTGCCTCCAACATCTGCTTGTACTTCCAAGATATGGACTTTGACATAAAGCCATGCTTTTTCAAAATGGCAAACTTGCTTTTTCCAAATATGGCTTAATTTTGTGTGTATTGTCCAAATGCACAAAATAACACTCTAACACAAAGGATATGCATTTAATTATTGAGTGTAAGAAGGATTAGAGACCTGTAATCTAGCTTGTACAAGCTGATTTCAAAAATGCCCATGTTATGAACATGCCTTGGTCAAGAACAAAAATGACTTTTGCCCAACTTTGCCAATTCGATTCTCCCTAACCACAAGGGTGTTTGATAAGTTCTTGGACAATTTGGAAAGCTTGGAATGTTTACTACAATCCATATTTGTAATGCAAGTTGAAATTCCAAGTGGAAGCAAGTGAAAAGTGGCCATGAAGTTAGGCAAAAATCCTGCCTAAAATAGGTCAAAAAAATTCTAAGTTAAGAATGTTTTGCACCCTTGTTCCAAAAATCATAACTTGAGCTACAAGCTTCTTTTGAGGAAACTTTGTGAATCAAAGTTGTAGATTTTGCAATAGACTACAACTTTCATGTTTTGAGTTTTGTTTGAATCCAAATGTATCTTGATGAAAAGATGGGACAAAGTTTAGGAAAAAATAAGGAAGTTTCATAACTTAGAAAATTTCTAAGTTATGAAATTTCTTCATTTCAAACCCTAATTTGAAAATTTTGATTTCTTGATGAACAAGTTTCAGAATTTGACATGTTTTGATGAAAAATGATTCTTGACACTTGATTTTGACCAAAAAGTCAATGTTAGACTTTTCAGTATACAGTCAAATTTTGATCAGTTGACTGGAAAATTCATCTGTCAATCTTGTGCATTTGGGATCTTTTGAACTTGTTGAACATGTCAAGACAATGCTATTGATTCCTTGAGTCCACATGTGATCTTGGTTTGCCATTGGCTAGGTCAAACAGTCAAAAATTGCCTTTGTGCAGTCAAAACCCTAAAAATGACCATTTTGCCCTTTTGGTGATCTGGTCAATTTTCTTGTGGAATTGTGATCCAAACTTGATCAAATGGTCCATATGAGTTCATAATGTTGATGTGGGTCAAAAATCATGAGGTTTGACTATCAATAGACCACAATTGACTTTTTTCCCCAATACAGCTGATTTTTAGGTCAACTGTCCAATTGACTGGGCAAAGATTGGAATCAAGGATTGAAACTTGGTATGGATAAACTTGTGAGTCCAACATGAAGCATGAAAGTCATCTTGGGCATTTTAGGTCAAAACATCTTTGTGCAAACTCAAACCCTAATTTGGGTCAACAGTGCAAGGAGGAGTCTTGAGCAGAGCAAACCCTAACTTGATCTTGAGCTTCAAGGGTCTTGTGGTGAGAAAATATTGATGAAATGGGAGGGCAAATTTTGGGGTACAACAGTTGCCCCTGTTCAATCTTCTTAGACCTGGGGATGTAGATTGGCTTGCGTGCCTTTCGTGATCCGAAGGTAAAAGGAGATTGGACACTAAAGTGCCCAGAAATTTGCACTCGCATAGTGGAGTATCAGCAATGTGATGGCGGGAATGGGCTTATAGATGCCATTTTGAGAGATGGTGGATAGGAGGATGGGCTTATAGATTCCATTGGGTGTGTGACAGAACCTTGTCGGGAATGGGCTTATAGATGCCATTTGGAAGTGTTGATCGCATAAGAGATTCCTTAGCGAGAACTCGCGTACTTTAAGAAAGGAAGATGGTTTCCTGGCCTGTTATAGGTGTTGATCTTCAAACTCTTCATGCAGATATGCCCTGGCTAGGTACAGGTATCGAATCTACAATTAATTGCTCACAGATGTGCCCTGGCTAGATATAGGAATCGAATCCGGAACTTCAAAAGGTTGCTTACAGACGTGCCCTGGCTGGATACAGGTATCAAATCTACAATCAATCGCTCACAGATATGCCCTGGCTAGATACAGGAATCGAATCTGGAATTAGTCTTCTACAGATATGCCCTGGCTGGATGCAGGTATCGAATCTGGAATTTATCGTCTTCAGATATACCCTGGTTGGATACAGGAATCGAATCTGGAAATTTATCGTCTTCAGATATGCCCTGGCTGGATACAAGAATCGAATCTGGAATTTGTCGTCTTCAGATATGCCCTGGCTGGATACAGGAATCGAATCTGGAAATTGTTCATGCAGATATGCCCTGGCTAGATACAGGTGTCGAATCCACAATCAAATACTCACAGATATGCCCTGGCTGGATACAGGAATCGAATCTGGAATTGCGATAGTTGATAGTAATCATCTTTGGATTGACCTTTTCCTGAAAAGGCAAAACATTAGTTGTATGCAATGTCATGATGTATGAAATGCATGATGTCATGACGTTTTTCAAGAATAAATGAGATTGTGTGATATGATGCGTATATGCATGCGTCATGGTGTATGATAATGTGATGAATGTATTTTTGTCTAGGAAAATAAATCCTTGACGACTGTCGGGAGTTTGTGGAATCCTGGGCTGATGTTGAAGAGTGGAGTTCTTCATTTCCGCTGGGGATGACGGTTGCAAGAATAAACCGGTAGGAGAAGATGACTCCGTCGGGGAATAAACTTGTTGGAGAGATTACTCTGCGGGGAATTACTCTGTGGGAAGAGATATTTCGCCGAGGTTTTGATGAGAGCTCCGCTGGGGATTCCACTGATGAGTTATGTTGGGAAATTTGATGAACTCCGCTGGGGAATAGGAAGAACTTCGTCGAGGACGATCTTTCCGTGGTAATTAGCTGAGGATAACCCAGTTATACCCTGGTGGGGAAATAACCTTTGAATAAAGTCGGGGAGAGACGTATGTACTCTGCATGTGATAAGCTTCCAGAATCTACTGGGGATAAGCTTCCAGAATCTACTGGGGATATGGATTCCACTGGGGTGTCTGGTATTTCGCCGGGGAACAACCTTATATTAAGACTATCGGGGATGCTTGCTGAGGAATGTCTATACTCCACTGGGGAATGTTGAGATCTTCTGGGGATACCCAACTTCCTTAAGGCTGACAGTAGACTAACTCGGCTTGGGGAGAGTATCGCTGACTTGCTGGAGATACTGTGCCTTTTTAGGGCTGATGGGGGACCAACTCTTCCTGGGGAGAGTATTGCTGAATCTTGTCTTACTCTGTGGGGAGTTGAGGTAACTTGGTTACATTCTTCAGCTGAACTTACCTTGGTACCTCGGTGGACAGAGCAACTAGATTGCTTGGATAATTCTTTATTGCCCCTGTTTCTGATGTCATCTGTATTAGCCCTTTGTTTTGCATGCAAATATTCATGATTAGCAATTAATGTCAAATGCATATATCAAAAATGAACATTGGACGTTCTATGCAAAACAAAACAGAAAAAAGGAAAAAAAACGATGGGTAATTTGTCTGGAAAATTGAACTTGTATTGATTTTGAAATTTTTCTGTAAATAGGCGTTTTATGTACAGGAGGCTGACGTCCTAGTAAGAGAACGTCGCCGAGAAAAATAGAGTTTATACAATTTTGTGAAAAGGAAACAAAACAGCTATGTGAAAAATAATCCCACTGGGTTCCAACTCTGCTATCGCCTTTATGTCTTCAAGCGTCTCATCACTCTGCTGCTTAGTTGAAGATGAAGCTGATTGATTGGAGTCATCTGAGCCCGATAGTTGATGCCGAATTCTGGATGCAAAGTGATCCAATGAGACATAGTATTACGCTTTATCCCTAACTTTTTCCTGGACCGCCCTTTCGGGTTTTCAGTCCACCGGGATACCCATTTTTTCCCAAGCCGCCTTTTCAGGTTTTCGACTTGCCGGGTGCACAGATTTTTTTCATTTCATCCCTTATTTTTGCCCGAACCCTTTTGGTTCGCCGGGAAGCCCTTACTTTTGCCTAGGTGTGTCAACCTAGCGGGTCTTTAATTCATGCGTAGTATCTTTTTACTATGTCTGCATTGGCGGGGTGAGGAAGGTCGTCACCATCCATGGTGGTTAGAATCATAGCTCCTCCTGAGAAGATATGTTTAACTACAAATGGCCCTTCGTACGTAGGGGTCCATTTTCCCCTGGGATCACTTTGAGGAAGAATGATGCGCTTGATTACCAGGTCTCCGACTTGATACTCTTGTCGTCTGACCTTTTTGTTAAATGCCTTGATCATCCGTTTTTGGTACGTATGACCATGACAAATAGCAGTGAGTCTCTTTTCGTCAATTAGGTTTAATTGATCAAGCCGAGTCTGGATCCAGTCATCTTCGCTCAAACCTGCATCCTTCATTATCCGGAGAGAGGGTATCTGGACTTCAACAGGTAAGACCGCCTCCATGCCATAGACCAAGGAGAAGGGAGTTTCCCCTGTTGACGTCCGTGCTGAGGTACGGTACCCATGAAGAGCAAACGGTAACATCTCGTGCCAATCTTTGTAGGTCATTGTCATCTTCTGCACAATCTTCTTGATGTTCTTATTCGCTGCTTCTACAGCCCCATTCATCTTTGGCCGGTAGGGAGAAGAGTTGTGGTGTTGTATCTTGAATTGCTCGCAGAGCTCAGTGATCACTTTGTTATTGAGATTGGTACCATTATCCGTAATGATCCTCTCAGGTACACCGTATCGACAGATCAGGTTGTGCCGAATGAACCGTGCCATGACGTTCTTGGTTACCGTAGCGTAGGAAGCTGCTTCAACCCATTTTGTGAAGTAATCAATCGCTACCAGGATGAAGCGATGTCCGTTGGATGCCGTAGGTCTGATCTCGCCGATCATATCAATGCCCCACATTGCAAAATGCCAAGGTGCTGTCAAGATGTTCAGAGGAACCGGAGGAATGTGCACCTTATTAGCATAGATCTGGCATTTATGACAAGTTCGAGAATGCTGATAACAGTCGGCTTCCATTGTGGACCAGAAATATCCTGCCCGAAGGATTTTCTTTGCCATGGTATGTCCGCTGGAATATGTTCCTAAGGTACCTTCATGTAGCTCTTCCATGATCCTTTCTGCTTCAGTCTTATCCACACAACGCAGTAAGGTGGAATCATGGTTTCGCTTGTAGAGAATGCCATTGCTGAGGAAGAACTTTGCCGCGAACCTTCTCAGAAACTTCTTGTCATTAACGGATGCACCCTCAGGGTATTCTTGAGCTTCAAGGTACCTCTTCAATTCATGATACCATGGTTTTTCTGTTACCTCTTCGGTCTCGAGATCGCAGCAATGTGCAGGTTCGTCCAACTTCCAGATAATGATCCGGGGAGCCTCATTGTCCCATTTGACTTTGAACATAGAAGACATCGTAGCCAACGCGTCCGCTAACTGGTTCTCCTCCCTTGGGAAGTGTTCAAAGGTTATCTCCTCGAAGTGGGGAAGCAATGTCAGCACATACTCCTTGTAAGGAATAAGATTTGGGTGTTTCATATCCCACTCGCCTTTGACCTGATTGATCACGAGAGAGGAATCTCCGAAGACACTCAGAAACTTGATCCTTAGGTCGATTGTAGCTTGAAGACCCATGATACATGCCTCATACTCTGCCATATTTTTGGTGCAGTTGAAACATAGTCGGGCAGTGAGTGGAGTATGAGTGCCTTTAGGAGATATGATCACAACACCGATACCATTACCCAAAGCGTTTGAGGCTCCGTCAAAGTGCATAGACCATCGGGATCCTTCCTCAGGTCCTTCATCCGGTCCAGGTACTTCATAATCAGTCACTACCATGATATCCTCGTCTGGAAATTCAAAGTTCATCGACTGGTAATCGTCCACTGCCTGGTGTGCCAAATGGTCTGCCAATACACTTCCCTTGATTGCTTTTTGAGTCGTGTATTGGATGTCATATTCCGTCAAGATCATTTTCCATCTTGCTATTCTTCCGGACAAGGCGGGCTTTTCGAATATGTACTTGATTGGATCCATTTTTAAAATCAACAGAGTAGTGTGAGTCAACATATACTGTCTCAGCTGGCGAGCAGCCCATACCAAAGCGCAGCAAGTTTTCTCAATCAGTGAGTATCGGGTCTCACAGTCGGTAAACTTTTTGCTAAGGTAATAAATGGCGTGTTCTTTTCGGCCAGACTCGTCATGCTGCCCCAGCACACACCCCATTGAGTTTTCAAGTACTGTCAAGTATAGTATTAGAGGTCTCCCTTCAACCGGTGGCATAAGAATGGGTGGTTCTTGGAGATACTCTTTGATTCTTTCGAAAGCGGCCTGACATTCATCATTCCAACGTACTACTTGGTCTTTCTTCAGCAGCTTGAAGATTGGTTCACAAGTAGCAGTTAGATGCAAGATGAATCGGGCAATGTAGTTCAACCGTCCTAGAAATCCTCTGACTTCTTTCTCTGTCTTGGGAGTTGGCATCTCTTGTATGGCTTTCACTTTGGCAGGGTCCACTTGAATGCCTTTGTCGCTTACGACGAAGCCTAGTAATTTTCTAGATCTCACCCCAAAGGTGCATTTGTTCGGGTTCAACCTCAGCTTGTACAACTTTAGACGGTCAAACAGTTTCTGTAGATGGTCAAGGTGTTCCGCCTCAGTTTGGGACCTTGCAATCATATTGTCGACGTATACTTCTATCTCATGATGGATCATGTCATGGAACAAAGCAACCATGGCACGTTGGTAGGTTGCCCCAGCATTTTTTAACCCAAAAGGCATGACCTTGTAGCAAAAGGTGCCCCACTGAGTAACAAAAGTGGTCTTCTCCATGTCCTCAGGAGCCATCTTGATCTGATTATAACCTGAGAACCCATCCATGAAGGAGAATACCTTATGCTGAGCAGTATTGTCAACCAGAACGTCGATGTGAGGTAGAGGGAAGTCATCCTTGGGGCTCGTCCTGTTCAAATCCCTATAATCAACACACATTCTGACCTTACCATCTTTCTTCGGCACTGGAACCACATTAGCAACCCACTGAGGGTAAGAAGTCACTGCTAGAAACCCGGCATCAAATTGTTTCATAACCTCAGCCTTGATTTTCTCGGACATCTCTGGACGCATACGGCGGACCTTCTGTTTTACCGGAGGGCATTCTTCCTTGGTAGGCAGGTGATGAACCACAATATCGGTATCCAACCCAGGCATGTCTTCGTAAGACCAAGCAAAGATTTCCACATAGTGATGCAGCATCTGAATCAACCGTTGTTTCACACTGAGCTCTAGATTGGCACCAATCTTGACTTCCTTTCTGTCTGTCTCAGTACCCAGATTTACTGTTTCCACTGGCTCTTCATGTGGCTGAATGGCCCTCTCTTCCTGGAGTAACAGTCTTGCAAGTTCACCAGGCACTTCGCAATCATCTTCACCTTCGTCTTCGGCTAAGTTGATCGGATTTTCGAAGTTATAACTGGCAGTAGCAGAGTCGTTACCAGTGAGATCCAGAGTGGATTGGAACCTGTATAGGTGAGTGTGTGTAAATATAGCTGTTTTGCAATATATATAATAAAGAAAGAAAAGGAGCGCAAGATTTTGAAATGCAACAAATGTCCAATATTTTTATTAATGATATATGAAAATGACACACAAAAGCCCTCACAAATGAAGCCACGGTGCCCCGGGTAAGGCACTGAGCCGTAAAAGTTTCAAAATATTGTCTGTTACAAATTCAAAACAAAAGAGTTCATTACTGGGTGACAAAAGTAATAGGTGTGAAGTCTTTGGCAGTCCAGTTGCTTGGTCCACCGTTGGTTGTTGGGTAGATCCAGCTGTCGAATTCAGATTCCTCCACGTCGTCTTCAATAGCATTTACTCCCGGGTTGGTGATGAACACAGGAGGTCTTCCAATCCTTGCCTTACGAACAGCCCTTTGAGCCTCTGTAGTGAAGCCCAAACCAAACTTGTCAGTCTTTGGAGTGAAATCAGGAAGTCGGCCCCAGTTTGTGCACTCACCCTTCTCAACCACAGCCCGGGCATCCTTTAAGGAAGCCATCTTCAAAGGAGAGTCTTCTTTAGTCACAGTTTCAGCTGACGCCAAGGTCTGAGGCACCTCTTCAAAGTGTTGAAAGGGGGTCTCAATGAACTCCCCATCCATCTCTATGTACCGGAACGAGTTGAGGTGGCTGACCATATACTCTTCTTCCCCCTGAACTGTAACAATCTTCCCTCTGACCGGGTACTTAAGCTTCTGATGTAGTGTGGAGGTTACAGCTCCAGCCTTGTGGATCCATGGACGAACCAGCAAACAAGAATAGGATGGTCGGATGTCCATCACATAGAACGTTGAATCAAAAACTTGAGAACCAACCCTGATTGGAATGTCAACTTCACCATGTACCATCCTTTTCGAACCGTCAAAGGCCCGGACAACAATGTTACTAGGATTGAGCTCCAAACCCTCACAATCTAACCTGTCTAGGGCCTTCTTGGGTAATACGTTCAATGAAGAACCGGTGTCTACCAACACATGGGCAAGAGTAGTGCCCATGCATTCAATGGAGACATGCAGGGCGTCGTTATGGTTCTTTCCTTTGGCAGTCAGATCGGCGTCAGAGAATCCCAAACCATTATCGGCAATCAAGTTAGCCACACAATCAGTAAATTGATCAGCAGACGTTTCTTGTGGCACATGAGCCGTCTTTAGGAAGGAAATTAGGGCCTTGGCATGGGCCTCTGAATACAACAACAGTGATAGCATAGAAATCTTTGATGGGGTGTACCCCAACTGCTCAACTACATTGAAATCACTCTTCTTAATGATCTTGAGAATCTCTTCCATCTCTTGCTGGGAAGCTTCAACATTGGTTGTCTTTGGTGCCTCCACCAGGGCAGGCAAATCAGTAGCAATCCCTTTGCCCCGAGCGTCAGATGACTCGGCAGCAGGGGTAGAAACAGGAACTTGATCAGGAAGGGAAGCAGGCACACTTGTAGGTGTAATGACAAGAGGTTTCTGAATAGCTGGTGGCGCAATGTCAGGCGAGAAGAGCCTACCACTACGAGTGACTTTAGCAGGCCCGATGATGTTGCTGACACCGGTACTAGTATCGAACTCTTGTTTAACTCCAAGCACATAAACATCTGCCTCATAGTGCCACGGGACAGATTTGTCAGATGTATAAGGGAGAGGCCCCGGAACAGTGATGATGATAGGAGCAATCTTCTGAGTGGACATGATTTTGACAGGCTTCTTTGAGAGAGCCTTAGGAGGTTCATTGAAAATTGTGACAATTGAAACTTCTTCATTAGGGGTAGCAGGAACGGCAATCTTCTCGAACAAGATTTCTTTGCTATCCATCAAGCTTTGGATACCTGATTTCAGCAAAGGACAACCAACAGGTGAAACAACACATAGACGGCAACCTTTACAACATCTCGGAAATAAACCGGCTAGCAATAGGTTCCTTTTGACGGTCAATAACGGAGTAACAATATCATCCACAGAGGCCACATACAGGTCTTCTTCCACGGAATTCACTCCATGCTGGGGCATGGGAGCAGTCACAACATTGGGCCTTTCGGGCGCCTCAAACTGTATTTCTTTAGCATCAATAAGGTCCCGAACCTTATTCCTCAGAGCCCAGCAATCATCCGTAGTATGCCTCGGGCTATCAGAGTGATAAGCGCAACGGGCGTTGGGGTTGTACTTTGGAGAAGTTGTGTTCACTACCTTCAGAGCTTCTTTGACAGTTACCAGATTGGTTGACAGTAATTGCGGCAAAATCTGAGACAGGGTCATGCTGAGTCGAGTGTACTGCCTTTTAGGTCTCTCACTCCTTGGTTGGTTATACTGCTGAGGAGCAGCAGCAGGCTTTGAAATTACCAACGCATTGACAGCTTGGCGGCGTTCCGGTTTAATTTGTCTTCTGGGACCATAAACAGCACTGGCTTCCTTCTTGAAGGGCTTCTTTTCAGTACTCGCGGAGGCACCTTTCTGTATCTTCCCCGACTTGATACCAGCTTTTATCCTCTCACCGGTTAAGATCAGGTCTGTGAACCCAGCGGAAGAATTACCAATCAGGTGGTTGAAGAACGGACCAGACAGGGTCCCTAAGAACATGTCCACAAGCTCACGGTCAGTCAGCGGTGGCTGCACCCTGCCAGCCAGGTCTCTCCACTTTTGCGCATACTCTTTGAATCCTTCGCCCGTCCCCAGTGACATACCCTGGAGTTGGGTATGCGTGGGAGAGAGGTCGGAATTGTACTGATACTGCTTATAAAATGCAGTAGCCAAGTCCTCCCAGTTTCGAATACTGGCTCCATCCAGCTGATAGAACCATTCGAGTTGAGCCCCTGAAAGGCTATCCTGAAAGAAATGGATCCATAGGTTCTTGTTCGCAGTGTAAGGTTGGATCTTCCTTACATATGATCTGAGATGCAGCTTAGGACAGGAAGCCCCGTCGTACTTCGCAAAGGCAGGTGCCTTGAACTTGTGTGGGATCACCACCCCAGAAGATAAACCTAGATCTCCAAAATCCAGCCCCGACACATGTTGAATCTCCATGGCACTTAAACAGTCCTCTAGTTGCTTGTACCTGTCTTCAGCAGGAGGGTACTGTTCATCATTGTAATCCGTCTCGTTATCGGAGACCACAGGACTAGGAGCCCTTCCCCATTGGGGACTGTCTTTTTCTGCAGAGGAAGTAGCCTGATCAGCCTCATTCTGCAGTGTATTCCCAAACCTTCGTCCAGTGTTAAACAGTGCAGTCCTCTTCTTCTTATTCTTTTTCAAGAGCAGAGTCTTCAAATCCTATTGACCCTAGGCTAAGCTCATGACCAGCTCCTGAAACTGGGCGTTCTGGGCCTGGAGAGCCTTGATAGCTTGTTCGGTAGTAGGCTCGGAAGACATGATGATTGAGTGCTGAAATAAAAAGCGAAGAAGATTAAGCAACCTGTAGAAGAAGGGTACCTATTATGCATATGATGAATGATATGCTTATTTATGCAATGCATTCAAGGATTTAGAAAATTCAAAATTGTTGCAAACAAAAAGAACGCACGTCATATTAATAAGAAGAAATTTGTCAGTACATAAATGCCCCATGGGCCAAATATTACAAAAAAACTTCTCAACGTAAAAAGACGTTGCGCATCCTCTTTGGTCCGATGTAGGTGTTGAGGGTCTCTTCCTCATGGAGACGGAGGGTAAGCTCTAAAACCTTCTTCTCACTGGCGTAGAAGCTGGCTTCAAAAGTATTATGTTCCTCCTTGAGTTGGATCCAGCTCTTCTGCATCTCCTCCCATGATGTTGGCATGTCAGGATATAGGATGGTGTAGGGAACCTCTCCTTCCTTAACGGGCTCTTTAATCACAGGGAGAACATGAGGGTAAGGCATCATTAGAATCTGGGCCCGGGTTCGTACCCACTTGAGATAAGGCTCAAGGGGGATGGAGTTATTGTGCCCTAGTGTCTTGCTGTCTACCTTGTTAGGCATCCTCCAAGCTCGGATGAATCTTTGGCGAAGTCCTTGTGCATCGTTGTCGAAGTCAAAAACTAAGTCAGGAATCAACATGTCGTGAGGGCCATCTCTCTGTGCATATCCAAACTGTCTCAAAGTTAGGCAAGGGTTGTAGGTAATGCCTCCTCTAATGCCAAGCAATGGAACATTAGGGAACTCTCCACAATGATTGACGATGATGACATTTTCTCTGGACCGAGAACACCAATGTACATCAGAGTGAGTGAGGGTCATCAATCGTTGTGACCACCTTAAGCCTTGGTCATTCTTCAAAACAGATTGTGGAAGGTGCGAAATAAACCACCTTGCAAGGAGAGGAGTACAGCACATGAGAACACCCCTCTTTCTCATTGTTCGTGTGTAAAATGAGTGAAGAATGTCCCCAAGCAATGTTAGTATTGGATTCCGGGATAAGAAGATCTTGACGGTGTTGACATCTACAAGCTGGTCAGGATTTGGGAACAGGACCAACCCATAAATGAGGAGTGCCACAATTTCTTCAAAGGCTTGTAGATCCAATGAATTCCAACACTCTTGTGCCTTCTCAAACAAGAATTTTGCCAAGAATCCTTTGACACCACTTCTAGTTTCCCAATGCCCCTTGATGTCAGATGGTTGCAAGTGTAGTGCTTGAGCAACATCTTCAGGCTTTGGTTCTTTTTCCGTACCGTTGTAGGGTAGTTGATTAAGAATAAGAATTCTCAGGAGTTGAGAAAATTCCTCCAAAGTGGGCACCAATTGGTAGTCGGAGAAAGTGAAACAGTGGTGAAGGGGGTCAAAGAACTAGAACAACACCTTTACCATGTCCTCTTCAATGCTGGTGTTGACTAGGCTGAGCAGTCTACCATATATTTCACTGAAGGGAGAGCTTTCCGGAATTCTGGATGTGAGCTCCTTGAGTTGAGGAGGGATTCTCACAAGGTTGACTTGGATAGTTTTCCTGCGAGGAATTTCCATGACCTACAAAACAAGAACAAAGATGAAGATCCAAACCCTTGAAATGGTTAGTGGATGCATATGATGCTTTATGATGTTTATGATGCATGCACAAACACATGTACAAGCAATTCATACAAAACCCTAGTTTCAGGCTTGCATGGGGTTTCATAGGTAAGTACCCTCTTGAGTGTAGTTGGCTTAAAAACATGTCCTATAAATAGTAACCGGGTTCTAAGGAGCTCGATATCACTGGATTGTTTTCCATGTTCATTGTTTTGGTTTAGCCACTTAACTAGCGACCAAAATATTCCAAGAAAACAACCCTCAATGAGTGTAGTATCGAGTATCTACCAACTTCGGACTGCACCAAAGCCGGTCATCTCACTACCCCTAATAAAAGGCCAAGATGGTCAAGTAAGGTTCTAGGTCATTAGTGCTTAGTGACATCACTCAACGGCCCCGTAGTCTCCTTGATTGAACTCAAGGGTTATCGGTACTCACAAGTATGTCGCACTAATATAGCTATTGCTTCAACCGTGTCAGTATACCCCGCATAATTTCCACAACGTATTGCTATCTATGAATGTTTCCCCAAATCCGGGTGTAGGATTTCAAGCCCAAACAAGAGAGCCAAGATATAAAGCAATCAAAGCAAACAATTAGTCATGCAAGAGGGTGATCTAAGCCCTAAGGTTACTCCACTTTTAAAATTCTCCCCAACAGAGTCGCCAGTTCTGTGATACGGTGGAAGAACTGACTTGGGTTTTGCGTTTGTATTCGTAAATGTTTCGGTTGAGCAAGAGTCGCCACCGACTTTTTATTTTATCCTAAGGAAAGGTTAAAAAGCACAACAAAAACCTTTGAGATGTTTTCTTGGGTTCGGGGAGTAGATTATAGAAAGGGAAGGTATTAGCACCCTTTCTATCCATGGTTATCCATGGGCTCTTAGTTACTTGCTTAGATCACTTGCCTTGCATTTTCAATTGTTTGAAATGGTGCTTTCAATTGTTTGAAGTGGTGCTTTGTGTGTGGGTTTGAAAATGTTTTGAAAAGAGGCCATTTGTTGTGGCAACCTTTGTAATGATCCATGTTTGAATGTATACAAAGGTGTACTTGTCTTTTGAAAAGTGTTCAATGTTTTTGAAAGTTGTTTTGAAAGTGTGTTGTGATGCGTGTTTTGAAAAATGGCAAGGATTTATTTTGCAAGTTGGCAAGTAACCAAGAGCTATCTACCCTAAATTTCTCAAAGATCTTTCCTATGTTTTAACCCTTTTAACAATTTTGTTCCACCATTGTATTCGGTGGACAATCTTGTGTTAGGATGTTAACGAGACGGGCGCGGGTCATCGTTTAGACCATGATTGCAATGGTGCCAAGTGTCTTTGGCAATTTTTCCTTTAAGGGACTTGATCATTTTTAGGCAACTTTCGAAAGCGTCATCGAGGGACTATGATCATTTGATTTGTTTTATTTTGCCAAAGAAACTCAACATGCAACATGGCCCATTATTGAAGGCAACAAGTGGATGTAACCCTAGGGGTGCAAGTGTGCATTGTGTTTGTTTTTCATGCTTTTTTGTCTTTTGTTAGGTCAAGCTATCTCTCTTTATTTGATTTTTGCATACAAACCTTAAGTCTATCATGGCATAATTAGAAAGCTTTTAAATGCGAAAAATAAAATCCTAAATTATTACAACACAATTATGGGATGGGGGGTACAAATGTTCAAATGGGGATATTTAGCAAGAAAATAAAATCTAAGCTATTACATCCAAATTGAATATACAAAGATTAATTGTACAATAATTGAATAAAAATACAATAAATATGCAAGATGCAAAAAATGATTTTTATATGTATGTAAAAGTATTTTTCATGTGACAAATAAACAAAAATAAAAAGGTTAATTTTTGGGTTTTTTCATTGGTTTAGGGCAAAACCCTAATTTGCTAAATAAAAGTATTTATTATGTATTATATACAATATTTATTAATTATACACAAAAAAATGAATAAAAAGGAAGTATATTGTAAAAAAGTGATTTTTAAGGTTAAATATTAATAAAAGAAAAAATGTATTATTTTTATGTTTTTTATCCTAAATATTCTAAATATATAAGTATTTATATTATATATTAAATATATTAAATATATACAAAAAATAAAAATATTTATTATTTACAAAAAAGAGTATTTTTTAAGAAAATGTTTTCAAAAGATAAAATAAAATAAAATCAGAAAATAAAATGTATTTGT
The DNA here is from genome assembly GCA_948472305.1 of Vicia faba. Lineage (NCBI taxonomy): Eukaryota > Viridiplantae > Streptophyta > Magnoliopsida > Fabales > Fabaceae > Vicia > Vicia faba. The sequence goes on from OX451738.1 coordinate 575,565,812, forward strand.
ATTATTTTTTAGTATTTTAAATAAAAGGCATTATGTTTATTTATATGTATAAATTCAAATAAAACAAATAAAATCCAAATAAAATGCAAAAATGGTTGAAAAATATTTTTAATATTTTTTATGTTTTGACAAAAAATAAACAAGTCAGAAACAAAAAGAAAAAATCAAAAATGATAAAAATAAAACACAATGGGCCAAGGGGGTGTAATTGTAAAAGGATGGTGTAAACAGAAAAACAAAGCCAGTCCCAGCCCAAGGAGGCTTGTCTTCAACCTCCATCCAAATTCAAACAAAAAACGTGCGTTTTCTCTTGTCCCTGCTATCTCTTGATCCTTTAATTTTCAACAAAAACTTACAACAGCAATGTTATAGAGCATCATGTCACGATTCTAAACATATAAAGAAGTTGATCTAACTCTCAGAAATGAGAGAGAATTTCTTCTCCCCCAATTCCTGACCTAACTTTTTTCTAATGTTCAGGTTCCAAATTCTCTTAACACACACAATATAAATGAAAAGTGAGGATACGGGTAGCTTCAGGGTCATGAGTAGGACATAACTTCTTCACAAACCTAAGCCTAGATATGCTTGGATAGAGAGATAGAAGTTCAAAGTTTTACCTGTTCAGCTGGAATCGTGTGCAACAATGGAGGTACTTTCAATGCAATGTGAGGACTTGTACAACTTGCTTGAGGTCCAAGGATGCTCTTCCAACCTCTAGCTTGCTTTGAAACTAACTGAATCGAGCTATGTAACTCAACCTGCACAACTGAAAATATGAAAATGGTGAACTTGGTTAGAGGTGTTACAGTCTGTAGCTAGGGCTTGGGATAGCTTGTATGGATGTTATGGAGTGTGTATGAACCAGCTTTGGCCAAAACGCACGAGCAAACTGAGTTGTGCAACTCAATCTGCAGGGATGCCCTGTTTTGTGCAGCAAAATGGTGTTTTGATGAATGATGAGGTTTGGAATATGGTAGGCTCGTGTTTCAGGTCAGTTGGATCAAGTGAAAAGTGTTTACAATGTTTGCTTCAGCTCTTGCTTGCAAAAATGTGAGTTGTGATCAGTTTTGCCAAGTTTCTTCCTAGATAAGCAAAGTTTGTCAAGTTGGGTTATAGGCCAAGGCAGGTCCCTCAAGCATGCTGCATAATCTCTCCTTGATCAGTGGGATTAGTTCATAAACTTGTGCCTCCAACATCTGCTTGTACTTCCAAGATATGGACTTTGACATAAAGCCATGCTTTTTCAAAATGGCAAACTTGCTTTTTCCAAATATGGCTTAATTTTGTGCGTATTGTCCAAATGCACAAAATAACACTCTAACACAAAGGATATGCATTTAATTATTGAGTGTAAGAAGGATTAGAGACCTGTAATCTAGCTTGTACAAGCTGATTTCAAAAATGCCCATGTTATGAACATGCCTTGGTCAAGAACAAAAGTGACTTTTGCCCAACTTTTCCAATTCGATTCTCCCTAACCACAAGGGTGTTTGAGAAGTCCTTGGACAATTTGGAAAGCTTGGAATGTGTACTACAATCCATCTTTGTAATACAAGTTGAAATTCCAAGTGGAAGCAAGTGAAAAGTGGCCATGAAGTTAGGCAAAAATCCTGCCTAAAATAGGTCAAAAAAATTCTAAGTTAAGAATGTTTTGCACCCTTGTTCCAAAAATCATAACTTGAGCTACAAGCTTCTTTTGAGGAAACTTTGTGAATCAAAGTTGTAGATTTTGCAATGGACTACAACTTTCATGTTTTGAGTTTTGTTTGAATCCAAATGTATCTTGATGAAAAGATGGGACAAAGTTTAGGAAAAAATAAGGAAGTTTCATAACTTAGAAAATTTCTAAGTTATGAAATTTCTTCATTTCAAACCCTAATTTGAAATTTTTGATTTCTTGATGAACAAGTTTCATAATTTGACATGTTTTGATGAAAAATGAATCTTGACACTTGATTTTGACCAAAAAGTCAAAGTTTGACTTTTCAGTATACAGTCAAATTTTGATCAGTTGACTGGAAAATTCATTTGTCAATCTTGTGCATTTGGGATCTTTTGAACTTGTTGAACATGTCAAGACAATGCTATTGAGTCCTTGAGTCCACATGTGAGCTTGGTTTGCCATTGGCTAGGTCAAACAGTCAAAAATTGCCTTTGTGCAGTCAAAACCCTAAAAATGACCATTTTGCCCTTTTGGTGATCTGGTCAATTTTCTTGTGGAATTGTGATCCAAACTTGATCAAATGGTCCATATGAGTTTATAATGTTGATGTGGGTCAAAAATTATGAGGTTTGACTGTCAATTGACCACATTTGACTTTTTTCCCCAATACAGTTGATTTCTAGGTCAACTGTCCAATTGACTGGGCAAAGATTAGAATCAAGGCTTGAAACTTGGTATGGATAAACTTGTGAGTCCAACATGAAGCATGAAAATCATCTTGGGCATTTTAGGTCAAAACATCTTTGTGCAAACTCAAACCCTAATTTGGGTCAACAGCGCAAGGAGGAGTCTTGAGCAGAGCAAACCTTAACTTGATCTTGAGCTTCAAGGGTCTTGTGGTGAGAAAATATTGATGAAATGGGAGGGAAAATTTTGGGGTACAACAACTATCATCAAAAATGATGTTCCAACATCATTTGAGACATCAACAACATTACCATAAAGCTTATCTGCTTTGGTTCTAGAATCATCATCCAAGGGAATTATATCCATCCATGCCCTTTAACAAACTCCCCATTCTCACAAGAAGATCTCACAAGGTCTCATCTTCAGATTAACCACACAACAGAAATATTCTCTCACTATATTCTATAGTAAGCTTCTCACACTAGGTAAAACTGACAGCTTTCTTCTTCACACCTATGATACTTGTTGAATCTTCGACAAGACATCCAATCATGGCAGCCAAAACATTCCAGGTTGGGTCAGTGACTTGACTTTAAGCTCAACCCTTGGAGAAAACAGAATATACTAGCTTCTCCTGACTAGAACCACATAGACCCAACAAGGGCATAGACAGCTACACCTAGTAGCCACAGGTCACAACATGTTGCCTGTAATCTTCACAGGCTTGAATTACACGCAAGCTCCATAAATTCTAAAACAATAACCATAGATAGGTTCTAAGCTCCTCCTATCATGGACAAACAAGGCTTTTGTTGAGGATGAACACTTGGACACCAAGAGACTTCACGCACTCACTGAAACATATCAACACTCTTGTGAAAATAACTCATCCTGAATCTAATATACCAACTCCAGGTCTTCAGACTTTTACAAGGTCATATCTGATACATGTCCCTAGACAAATATCCATACCTCTTTGGATAGCCAAGATATCGTGAACACTTACTTAGACATCATACAAACACAAGTCCTCAAATAGCTTATTTTAAGCATACTTGCAACAGGGGAAAACCACCTTCTTCATATTCCTTTGCTCTATCAATCACTAGAAATTGTTGGTACTAGTGAAGTCTTCAACATAGTAGTTATACAGTCACCAAGCATACTACTAAGGACAGGATCAGGATCTGCATCTTCTAATCCATAAAGTTAGAACTCCTTCTTTTGACAACCATGTTGATCCTCAATCTTCCATAATCATAATCCCAATCCTTCCTTTATCAACCTTTCTTCACAGATCCCAATAATTTAGTTCTTGATTCATCAACCAAAGAGATTATTACGCTTGATAGTCTTTTTAGGAGAAGATCACAAAAGATTACATCTTTTGTGACTCATTCAGGTTGGTACAGCCACCTGATCACCATAGAGATAAATAAACTCTCAACAATATTTGAATCATCAGTTCAAATAGTAGATTTGCATCCATACCTCATATAAGTACTTAGCTCCCCACAATGTATTTATTATTAGAGGAAAAACTTCATCACACAACTGCAGATGATACTCCTTTTCAACAAATGTTAGAGTACTTGAACTGACATCCTTATTCTTCATCATTTAACATACGAGGATCCTTTCAACATTCTAGACTTGGTCAGAGATTGGTCTCCAGCTCCATCATGATCAAACATTCCAACTTTGTACTCCACAATACTCACCTCATGATCTACACAACACTTCCTTTTTAGAGGGAATACACACCTAGAGATGATGTCCCGACATTAGATACAACATCATCCATTCTTACTATGGTTTTTAGGGGTAACCTCCATAGTAACTTATAATCAACTCTTGTGGGGGTTAACACAAGGAAACAAACCAACAACAACTGATCAATCTTCAGGATCAGACTATCAACATATGCAGGGGATTGCACGAGCCACATCTCAATAAGCTTTTCTTTAGACCTCATGTCTGACTTTGAGATGATGGATGCCATTCTCTGTACTTTTCAAAAGCATTTGTTTCCCTTGGTTCTTCAAAAATAATTCCCTTTCAGATTTTAACATCTTCAAAGATATCATGACATTCTGTCTGACATTATATCAACCCTTGACAAGGAGATCTTTTCCAACAACTTCTGAGGGTACACAAAGAGAATCACCAATTCTCTTTCTTAAGGAAAATTAAAGCAAAACTCAGGAGTATCAAACACTGGTTGGATCACAAAACTCCTCTTCAAACACAATTTATTCTATGGACACAAACAGGATTCCATGAGTCTGGTTCCTTTAATCAGAAGGATCTTCCAGATACAAGCTCATCTCATATACATAAAGGGTCTGGTGGAGATTCCTTTATGAATTCTTCTCAAGAGCATGGAACTCAAACTGACACATGGAGTAGATAGGTTGTTGATCGTGTCCTAATCAACCTCCACAAACTAGATGCCTCCTCTTCCAGATCAGGAGTAGGTTCCAAACCAAAAAATATTCATAACATTTTTGTTCAGCACCCAAAGCATTTGTTCTTCAACTGGTAGTTGCATGCATGCTGAAATAATGTTCTAACATCCCATAGAACATCAATTTTGTCTTCTTGGAGCACACCATCCTTGATTGTCTTCAAGGTATATATGATGATGTATATGAGCATCATTGATCAAACAATCTTATTGATAAATGTCTTTATGAGTGGACTTTAGGAAAATCTCAAGTATTTTTGACACTTTTAATACGATTCAAAATGTCAGCATATATTTTATTGAGGGTAACAACCCTAGTATCCTTCCCATACTTTTAGGGTTATATCAGAAACCATGCAGCGGAATATAACGAACTCCTCAACAATATTCAGACATAATGCTTAAACCACTATCCTAGGATTGAAGAAATAAAACCTACATACAGTAGCTTCCCACTAAGTTGCAGGTTATCCAAGAATAATACCTGTCACATATAACCAATGATCCTTGCTAAGGGATCATCCATACAGTAGTATGAATTGTCTAAGTTCATACCACTTTTCAGTAAATACTTTCTTCCTTGCCCATGACCATAAAGTACCTTCCCAGGATCTCACCCAGAGCAAAATAGGATGCCAGCTCTGATACCAATTGAAATTCTGGCACAGCAGACTCAGATGTCCTACAAGGATGTCGAGACATCTGATCTGACATAAACACACAGGCAAGATAAAACAGTACTGAAAAGATAAATAACACACCATAATTGTTTACCCAGTTCAGTGTACAACAACACTTACTCTGGGGGCTACCAAGCCAGGAATGAAGTCCACTATCAGTAGTATCAATTTGCAGACCCTACAGCCAACACACCCATTGACGATATACGCACTTAATCACTACCCAATGACCCTTCTACCTAGGTCCTCCCTAGATATGGAATATCCTCATCCCAATTCCAATCATCACAATGATGTCTAGCAGTCAACACCTCAGTCACTGCATAGATGGCCCTTCACCAAGATTCTGATCACACAGACAAATAATTTGGAAGACATACTTCCATGACAACTTAGCTAAGTTTCTAAGCCAAACTCCACTGTTTGTTAGATTCTGCTCCTAACTAAGAACACATCTTGAAGTTGCTTCAAAGTTTCCTCCAAGAACAATACACCTCTTACCTACAGGCTTCGAGGTGAACATTGTAACCTTCCCACAACCCGGGAGGTTTACCTTGACAAAACTCTAGACTTCTACATCTTGAGTCGTATCTTTTCTAGGTTACAAACCCTTCTATTTATAACTTGTTACCCAATTGGTTTTGGGCCTTCAATCACAGCAAATCAGTTGTAATAAACTGCATAAACTTCTGCTCCAAGAAAGGTCTTCAATCTTTTCTTTCCTAAATAATCTCCTTATTTAAAAAGTCTTAATTCTCCTTGATTTCTGATTGAATTTTCTAGACCTTTAAATATGCGCCATATAGGATGCATAATATTCTCCTGAATATTCTGCTTATATTAAGAACAAACCGAATCTCATTAATCCAACTCAGTAGGCGCGATGTCAAGACATCTTCTTCGACGTGTTGTTCCAGTTGTTGAAAAAGTTTAACACAACATGTTCTGACATTGTAATAGGACTTCTTGTTGTACCTGTTCTTCTTAGCAAGTTTATACATCCTATTCTACATTACATTATTGCTGCTATTATTTGTTTTACAAAAATTAAACCAATCCTAAAACAAGAGAACTAACAAAATATATAAATCAAGCACAACAACAAGCAAATATCTAACAATATGATAAGAAGGAAGAATAAAGGCATTTAAAAAAGAGTCGGACACGAAGGTCGACATTGTCCAAATATTACAAAAATACGGGCACGCATGCCCCCGATCTAAATGATTACAAATTACAGGCACGCATGCCCCAAACAAAAATAAACAAGTCATCAAAAAATATGAATCACTCCTCGGAGTACCCTCTTCGGTCTCTAACTCGGAAGATTCAGGAGGAGGGACTACCTTACCATCAACCACCTGAGACAAAACTCCAGCACCTTCAGTATTGAGCCTCGGATTCGGCACGACCAGCTGAACCATCGCGGTCTCAACACTGTCGGATAATGCTCATGCAATCCGACTCAAAGACCTGGATTCGAGCAGCCAGTTCTGCACAAATCTTCAAGCTGGCGATTCCCTCAGGCTCGTCTTCCGCGGGCAGCATGGCAGCCTTCAAATCAGTGACCACCTTCTCCAAGTTTTTCCACTCGAGTAACAATGAGTCACTCTCTACGGAGGCTTTGACCACCTTCACCTTCTCTCTCGCCAACTCATCAGCCTGCGCCCAGAACTTTTCCTCGCCTCGCTCGAGAGAGACCTTCAACTTCTGCGCTTTTTCTTGAAGAGTCACTTTCTCTGACTCCAGTTTACTCACCATGCCAGAAGAATTGGCACCCTCGCTTGCGAGGGAGACAACCATCTCTGTGACCTTCATTAGACTGACCATGCTCGAGGCCTGATGTTTCCTCCTACCTTCCTCATCGAGCCGCTTGATGACAGCGTATTCACCATTAGACACGACTAGGGGAAATCCTTCAAATAAATCCTTCTCGACAAAGCAAGAAGGAAGGGTAAAGGCTTGAGCACCTGACCCGTTGTCAGTCAAATCCACAGGCTCGCCTTCAGGGCAGCTCCTTTTTTTTCCCGACAAGGGCGCGCACTGAGCAACATCACGAGGCCGCGACGAACCAATGGACATGTCCCTGACCTACTCGAGAATAGGGCCAAGGCGTGTAGGCTGGTTAGGCTTCACTAACCTCTTGTTGTTCTTTTTGTCAGGGGCCAACTTCAGTAAACGCTCACGACGCTCGGCCATATTACCTGCAAAAACAAAAAGAACATGCTTGAGTCAATACCGCTAGAGGGACATACCTGAAACAAGTTTAAAACATAATACAATAGAGTCACGCGGACAGAGACCAAGAAGAACCACGACATCCCTGTAGGTACGACATTTAACAAGTTCCTTGGTGTTGATCGGGCGGGCCTCGAATATAGGTTCGTCATCTTCACCAAGAATCTCATCTCCCTCCCTCGTCACCCACCTGGAGTAGAAGAAACCGTCGACGAATCTGTTGAGAATACCGAAGGCCCCCCTCATCCTCAACGCCCGTGCTGCCGGCAGGAGTATGATAGTGGCCAGGCCCGTGGTCGTAGTGAGCTCGACACCAATGGTTAAAGAACTTAGAGAGCCTCGCGATCTTTTCGTTCCCATCTTGTCATGATAAACTTCCCCGTCCTCATCAACGAGAGAGACTGTGTCGAACACCGCGTCCACTGCCTCTCGAGACGAAGGTTGCACGACACACCACTTGTCTTTAAATTCACTGACATAGTTCATATACATTCAGATCACCTCTTGGATTGCTTGAAAGAAACTCAATTATGTTTTCCTCCCCTAGACTGTCGTTGAAGATGGAAAACCCCGAAGAACAAAGGAATCGTCACCTCAATCCTCAAGTATCAGCAAGTAATCTCGAAAGCCCGTATAAAAACAATTGCGTTGGGGTGCAGTTAGGAGGGTGACAAGGACAAATGATTGAAGACGCCCATTTAAAAGTCATTGAAGGGCAGACAAAGCCCCAGATCCCTGAAGACAATCTTGTACATGGGGAAGCGGTCTTCCGGAAAAGACGAGCATATTCTGCCCGTAGGTGTCGGGCAAAAGATCATAAAAGATCATGAAATTTCGCTTGAAACCCTCTTGGTTGCCGCCATATTCGACGACGGTGTACACCTCCCTCCTTGTATGGCTAAAGACCGAGGCTATTCCTCGAGGCTCTAGCCCAACACATGACAATGACGAATCGTGACAGTTTTGATCAAGTGGACACCCTCGTCGGTTCCACTCGTTTTTTCTATCTCGAACTGCTCAGGTGTCTCGACTGGTTCGGCCATTTCACCTGTAAAGTAGAGGAAACCAGTGAATTCGACAACTAAATCAAATCCACCCTTCCACCACAACACAAGTGAAAGGGGGTTGATACGACCAAACCCATGTCGACGAACCCTCATTCAGTAAAAGCAAACAAACTCGTGAACGCCACGAGGAGAATATAGATCTCTCGAGCAACCTCGTAAAGGTGACGAGGATAAGATGAATCCCCTGAGCAATCCCATGAACATTGCGAGGAGGGGATGAATTCCCCGAGCAATTTCATGAGTTCTGCGGGAGCGGATGAGTTTCACGAGCCATTTCGTGAGTATCACGAAGAGAGGTATGAATATCCATGAAGACAATCTTGTACATGGGGAAGCGGTCTTCCGGAAAAGACGAGCATATTCTGCCCGTAGGTGTCGGGCAAAAGATCATAAAAGATCATGAAATTTCGCTTGAAACCATCTTGGTTGCCGCCATATTCGACGACGGTGTACGCCTCCCTCCTTGTATGGCTAAAGACCGAGGCTATTCCTCGAGGCTCTAGCCCGACACATGACAATGACGGATCGGTAACAGTTTTGATCAAGTGGACACCCTCGTCGGTTCCACTCGTTTTTTCTATCTCGACCTGCTCAGGTGTCTCGACTGGTTCGGCCATTTCACCTATAAAGTAGAGGAAACCAGTGAATTCGACAACTAAATCAAATCCACCCTTCCACCGCAACACAAGTGAAAGGGGGTTAATACGACCAAACCCATGTCGACGGACCCTCATTCATTAAAAGCAAACAAACTCGTGAACGCCATGAGGAGAATATAGATCTCTCGAGCAACCTCGTAAAGGTGACGAGGATAAGATGAATCCCCTAAGCAATCCCATGAACATTGCGAGGAGGGGATGAATTCCCCGAGCAATTTCATGAGTTTTGCGGGGAGCGGATGAGTTTCACGAGCCATTTCGTGAGTATCACGAAGAGAGGTATGAATATCCCGAGTAAAACTCCCCCGGATAGTGAAATTCATCAGGAAATCCATGAAATTTGTCAAAAACCCAACTATAAACAAGAGTAATCATTGAAAAACACTTACTTGATTAGGGTTCGTAGAGATTCTGCGGCGGAAGCTATGGAGGTGCTTACGGTTGGAGAAGGAAATTGAGGGCGGTAGAAAATTGAGGACAGTAGGGAGAAAGGAGAGAGCGAGAACTTGAAATTGCTATAAATAAGCCATGAGGCGCTATTTATAAGGCTGGCGCGGAAGACGAAGCATCGCGTCGAGCAGCGTATCAACTATTCGTCTCTTCGCCGCCCACGCGTTCAGGGTCACAATGACCCCTACTCCCTAGGCCATCATTCTCTACCAAAAGCTACACCACATGACTTACGAAGTAAACATCCTGCGAATTTTCGTCTCCTCGCGAATCGATGAGCAGATAAATTTTCTCCGTGAACACACTCGAATCTCCACTCGAGCAGTCGCAACCAGAAGCTACACCATACGACTTACGAAGCAAACATCCTGCGAACTTTCGTCTCCACGCAAATCGAGGAGCGGGTAAATTTTCTCCGTGAACACACTTCAATCTCCACTCGAGTAGTTGCGTATAAAAATGACCCCGTCCTTCGATGTGATAGGGGACCCCGACAAAACTATGTTCACCATACGGGGAAGTTGATCTTAAGTCATAATTATTTTCCTCAGGAGCAATGACTTGGGAGCTCTTTTTCTGGACTGGCCTTACACTTGGTCCAAAATACAAGGCCCAGTCCAACTATGCTACAAGAGAAAACCAGCATGAGAGAGCCTGCTCCTGACAATGTTGGGCAGTGATTCCACTCCTCTCGTCGATCAGGATATGTCCTCCGAGGACAACCTCGTGACTGACAAGGAGGACCGAAGACACTTAGGAGGTCCTCGCGAGCACCCTCCTCGTAGGGCAGGCACCCAACGCCCCCGAATGTCACAGAGTTCTCTTGACCCCAAAAAGACCGCATCCACGTCATCCTGATAATTTAGAGGAGTCCATTCAGGTTGGAGATTATGTGTTGACCTCCACCACACACGTAGAACCTGACAATCTCTATTTTGGACCTGCTTGATCAACCCAACAATGGGGACCTTGACCCAACACTGGAGGCAATAAATACCCTCTCACTTGAGAGGATCAGGTATTCATGCATTCACTCGTACTCTCACACTTGTATTTACTCTGAACCTTTGACATCAAAATGTCTTGCAGGTACCCCCCATTTCACATTCAACCATTATTCGACTTGAAGTTCGTGGACCTTGACAATCCCTTCTGATCAGGTACGATCAAAAATAAAATTTTAAAAATATTAATAAAAATATCTTCTATGTTTATCTAAATAAATATTTATTTGTAATAATTTATAAAACCGATCCGTGCATCACACATGTAGATGTCTAATATATACTTAATGGTCTCAATATACGCTTGATTATTTATTATTCATTTTACACATAGTGCTCAGAACACCACTCTCAGCAAGTAAGATCTGAATCCCAGACTTTTCAACAAATGACAGCGGTGGCTTTGCCATTTTTGTGGTCAGTAATTTTTAAAAGTTGGGGGCTGAAAAGCTACCACATTCCGTTCAATTGCTCCTTAAGTCGAAGGTAGCAAATATATGTCGGAGATCAAGATCATTAAACTAAATCATTAAATTATTAGTGGCATTGTAAAAAGTCGATCCTCTCTCGGGAGGAGTTGCTACGATCCTTTCCCAAACCCATCTCATATGTCTGAGAGTCACTATTCTAATAAATATTTATACATGAGACATAGAAAGGGGTAGACAACAAATTTATTGAGTTTAAAGACTACTCTTTTTTTGAAAAAAGATACAAATGCACCCAATCATATCACACCATTTAGATATTTGTGAAAAGATACTTTAATATAACAAAGGAACATTATGATGAGATATAACTGGATGCAAATAAGATATCTTTTATACTAAATGCAAGATCTATCAACTCCTTTGTTTATTTGTTAGTACAAAAGTTTTTTATACTAAATGCAAAGTCTATCAACTCCTTTGTTTATTTTGTTACAAAAGAAGAAAACCATTCAAGCAAAAAGAGGAAAATTGAAAAAAAGATGGGAAAACAAGGAATCCCACTATTAAAAGGAAGAAAATAATCATGACAGAAAAAGTATAAATCAATCAAGGAAAAAAATCATGAGAGAAAAAGTATAAAACAATAAGGAAAAAAATCATGACAGAAAAGTATATTACAATCAGGGGAAAAAATCATGACAGAAAAAGTATAAAACAATCAAGGAAAAAAATTCAGTGTAATAAAGTTGCCCAATTCTTTCAAATAGTATCAGTAAGTGAAACCCCAGATAAAAAGGTCGTTGCTTTACACCAAATAGACTCCAAAAGCTTAATATTATTCCAAACCAAGTGAGAGAAGAGAAGCATAAGACGCATAATTCAACATCTTTGATTCTATTCAAGATTCAAAACAAGCCACAAAACTGATAAGGGTTTTTTTAAATAATCAACTTACTAGAAAAATTTAGAAAGAACTATTAAAAATCCTGCATATTTCTCTAAGAAAGACAATCCGACACTGAAAGAAGTAAAAAGTAGTAAAACTGCAGCTCCAGAGAATTATAGGAACGCCAAATTGAGGTAAAATTGTGTAAATTGACACTAATATGTAACCAGGGTTACATGGTTTATAAAAGATACATACAGCAAAAGTACAAAGAGAAAAGCGTAAGAGGCAAGAGCAATGATATACGTCACGACAAAAATCAGTCACCAACGCCACGACAAAAATCAGTCACCAACGTCACGACAAAAATCAGTCACCAACGTCACGACAAAAACCAGTCACCAACGTCGCAACAATACATGTGTTACTTTTTAAAAAATCTAGACTAAACTACTCAATAAGATGTTGGAGGAAAACACAGGTGAATGACCAATAACATTGTTTCGTGACAAGTCATGATTAATGGTTTCGAGATGTTAAGCAATTTCCTAAACAAAAACGTGTCAATTTTGAGGTCAAAACTCGTAAGTCAGACAATAAATCATCAAGATTGAAAACGAAAAAGTTTAAACTCAAAGTATAGTAGAATGAAACTTCAATATAGAACCCCGACTAATTACTCGACAATCTTAGAAACTTCTGTAGAAATATTATTCATAATATCAAATTCTAAACCAATCTACCAAAAACAAAAGCCCTTGTGCATTATAAGTAGGATAGAGTATAGACAACATGGAAACCAAATCAGAGTGATTGAGGTGCAATACAAATTTACATCTTACAGAGCAACTAGGAACAGCAATACTTCTTCATTTATAGTGTTTTTCTGAGAATTCTGGGCTAAAATTATTGCATCAGAAAAACAAGATGATACAGAACAACAAAAATGGGCATACTCATAAAACGTAAGCCAAGGCTAAAGCTATTTCCAAACCAAAAACAAGTCAGACGTGTAGAATATCTATAGATATTGTACCTCGTTTTTCTCTCTGATTTTCTAATCACTCTTTAGGAAGCTTGCTGCAAATTTTTCCATCCTCCAAAATCTGAATAATTGCAGTCTTGAGCCTGTGGTAATCATCAACAGTGTTATACACCTGATGAGAAATCCTCACATAGCCAGTTATAAACCCATCCTTGTCTCTAGGATCCCTTTCAGCATCTCTCAGAGCTTGGTAATATACAGGAACTTCTACAGCATGATAAACCCTAAGATAAAACCTCAACCTCAAAGCATCATCATCACTCGTCACACAAAGCTTCGAGGGCAAACCCACCATGATCATACCAGCACACATTTCAGGCGGGGAACCAAGAATCGTTCCCCATGATTCCTTTAAGATAATCCCCATTTTCACAACCATATCATGGTTCCTCCTCATAATCCCTTCAATTCCACCTTCAAACCGATTCACAAACTCCAAAATCGTAGGCACCACAAGCTGAGGACTATAATCTCGCATCCCAACCCAAGCACTCTCAGCAGGTAAACCTTTTCCATATTCATGCGCAACCACAGGGTGATGCACATCCTTCAATTTCTTGTTACAGTACATAAAAGCAACAGAAGGTGGAGAAAATAACCATTTGTACAAATTACTCACGTAAAAATCAGCATCAATTTCTTTAACATCGACGCGCAAGCTTCCAATGGCGTGAGCACCGTCAACAAAAATCTGATCCACTTCTTCCTCTCTGCAAATTCTAATCAATTCTTGAACAGGAATAACAACAGAAGGCATCGACGTAATGTGATCAATTATCGCTAACCTAACTCTTCCACCATTAACTTTACCTCGCTCGAGTCCTTTCTTGAACTCGGCGATAATTTCTTGATCGGAGTGAACAGGAAAAGGTAGCTGGACCTCAACAACAGAACCGCCAACGGGAATGACATAAGCGTCAATAGATTTCTTAACGGCTTGATAAGCGCAATGGAAGATTATAACAGAATCGTTATCGCGAAACTCACCGGAGGAGAATCGGCGGCCGAATTGCTGGAGAACAATCGCGGCGGCGGTGGTAGCATTATCAATGAGCGAGATATCTTCAACGTCATCAGCATTGATGATATCTTTGATGATTAAACGAGAATCAAGAATTCCTTTTCGGAGTTTGTTGAAGAAGAAGTCGTCTGGTTGTCGAAGGAAGCGGAGCTGCCAGGAGTTTTGAGCAGCGAGAACGGAGTTAGGACAGCTTCCGAAGCTGCCGTTGTTGATTCTTGCGACGGCGGTTTCGTGGTGGGAGAATTCGTGGCGGATCTCGTGTTCTGTTATGGCGTGAGTGAGCTTTGGTTTCTTGATCTCGCGGTGGTTTTCTTCGGTGCCGTTACGAGGGTCGTCGTTATCCATCGTTGGAAATTGAAACTGAGAGTTAGGGTTTTGGGTTTCGGAAACGAGTGCGTTCAGTGGTGAGTGGATAGAGTGTGTCATTGAATGAATGGTTATGGGACTTATGGTAGTTTAGCAGGTGAATTGCTCTTTCTTTTTTATTGACTCGTAATCCTGATTATTCCTTTTATTTTTTCCTTTTATTTTTTCCTTGTATTCACATTTTAAGGAGTACTAATAAGTATTTAACCGTAAAAAACACTCGCATTTATCATTTCCTTTTATTTGTAAATAAAAACAAAAATGATAAGTTAGACTATAACATAAATTTGTACTATTGTTCATTTAAAGCAAATAAATTTATAACAATAGCTTATAAACCTATAAAATATATTTTTATGCAATAAGATTAATATTTTACTTGCAAAAGAATATAAGATCCAAGAACTAAAATTTCAACTCTTGTCTCTGTATATTTCCTCTACTAATGTCACTTCCTCTCTCGATCTTTCAAACTCTATACTAATATCACTTTATCTCTCGATCTTTCAAATTCTAAAATTCAAAAGGTTGTTAAGATAAAAATGATTAAGAAATATATTGATAACGGTTAAAATCCAACGAAAACATAACAAGCCCAAAATTCTACCCGTTAACAAATGCATCCATAACCAGTCCAAAACTCAACTCATCAATAAATGATTCCACGGCCCAAAACAAAGAAGCCCAATAGACGCAAATTGAGAAAATTTGACCCGAGCTCTAACAGATCGAAATGTCAGCCAGACCCAAACCCACTATTGTGTCGTCGTCATCGGCTCTACCTCTAGGTTGATTTCTAGTTTCTGCAATCTCAAAATATATTTCTTTTCTCTTTATCACTTAACTTTTTAAAGCATACTTCAACAATCTCCATGATGACTTCAAAATATTGCAATGTCAATTTATCCATGAACTACCTTGCTTCTCTCTGCCAATTTAAAAAAAAAAACATCAAGTTAAATTCATGCTTGAACCTTGATCTTGCCACTTGCATCCACTTACTTTCAACCATACTTTTATGTTTTAATAGTCTAACAAGCCAAAAAGTATGAGTTTTCAACCATCTTGACTCCACCTACTTTTGAATGCCTCCCTAATGATTCCAGTTTTTTAGTTTTACAACCTTTTAGTCACATTCAAAGCATAGCACCCAAGGCCAACATAATTTTCCTCATTATCTTATTATGAGTCAAATAATAGGGACCTTCACCTCAAACTGAGTCTTCTCCGCTATAGTTTTTAAAAGTTTTGTCCCTAGGTATTCACTCTTATTCATTTGATGAGACTCACCGAAAGTAATACATCTGCATTTTATGAACTTCAATCTTCCAACTTCCACTCTCAATAGCTCATAACTTATCCTTGCTCTTGGATAGCCATTGAAGACATAATTAATAACTTTACCATCAAGTTGAATTTGCTTGGTTTGGTCAATAAAAAAAGTTTTGACGACCATCAAAAGAGAGTAAATTAGAATCTTCCTACTATAAACCACCATAAGTGTTTATAAGTCTATTTATTTAAATGAATATGTGTTAATCACGTAAGTTGTTTGGCACTAGCTTTATCCTAGAAACTCCATGAAAACTTACGTTACTACAAAAAACACATCTAACATCATACATGACAGCAACGGAAGCGGGGCAACAAAAGACGTCGTGAAAAGTTACCACTTAACACCTCGGTTATTAAAATGTTGAGGAGTAAAGTTATCTGCATGTGGGTTGGATCCCCAGCATCAACATTTTTATTATTTTCGAAATTGAATAACGCTCCCAATATTAACACTCGATGTTTTATAGAACTGAGGTAATATCTCAATGTTACTACCTCGATTTAATGTAAAACCGAAGGGATATTTTTTTTTGTATTGTCGTTTACACATGTATTACATAACCATATTTTAGAATATAGAACCATATTTTGCAGATTCTTAAAACGGAGACATTGTACATTTTTTCAATTTTTCAATCTGAAACATTGTACCACAATATTCATTGATTACACCAAATGCAAATCGAAAACTACATCAAAAATAAAACAAGTGATTAAGAAACAAAAGCAATAAACCATTTTACTTACTAGTTTTCCCATATCCCCTATCCATGATCACGACGAATAACATATACATCATCTGAATCATTTTCTTCAGATGATTGACGTACATGTGCTGATAAACTATGTGTCTCATAGTCAAAATATTGATTTTCATCAGTACTATTGGGAAGATGTTTTCCTTGAAGAACAATTAAAAATTTAGTTTCTAAACAAGGTGTCTCATAGTTAAAATCTCTTACACAAGTTTCTTCACAACTAATGAGTATCATTGGGAGAACTTTGATACCCTACAAACAATCACAAAAACGTTTTTATTTTTTAGACAGAGTGTGACATGTTGGGGTAAATAGGTTATATTTCCTACTTCTTTTATGGATAATTTTTGTTGTATACTCATCTCAACCATATCTTCTCGATATTTCTTAGTATCTGTTTTCTTGCCTTTAATGTTGAGAAGTGTTCCAATCAAATTATCAAATATATTTTTCTCCACGTGCACCACATCAAGACTAGACCAGTATGGAAGATCAAAGAATACTGACCTCTTTTTTCAAGAACTTTTCTCTATAGGCTTTTTTTGTTTCTTTTTAAAGTCAGAATTAATGTGTTGTTGTCTTATATAAACTTCCTTCCCGATTAAGGGCTTTAGAGCGATACCAAACTCCTACTCACCTTAAAAGTCTTATGCAATCTATGATATGGATGATTAGGTCTTAGAAATTTTCGATGCCCAAGATAAACTGTCTTTTTTCCTTTTTGTAATTGGTGGTGACATGTATCAACTTCACATATAGGGCACGCTTTATGACTCCTAATGTTATACCCAGATAAATTACTGTATGCAGGAAAGTCATTGATTGTGCAAAACAACATGGCATACAACTTAAAGTTAGCATATGTATACCCATCATCAACATCAACACCTTCCTCCCACAAAAGTCTTAAATCTTCAATCACTGACTTTAAATAAACATTTATGTCTTTCCCTGGTTGTCTTTAACTTGAAATCATCACTGATAACATCATATAGTTGTGCTTCATACACAACCATGGATGTAGGTTTTAAATCACGAAAAAAATAAGCCATGACGTATGGTTAGTATGAAAATTACCAAAAGGGTTCATTCTGTCGATAGCAAGTCCAAGCCTAAGATTCCTCGGTTAAAAGGTAAAATCTGGAAACAAAGAATCAATTTTCTTCCATTACACTGAATCAGCTACATGGTGAATTTTTCCATCACGCGCTCTTTCATCTGCATACCATATAGTATTCTTTGTGTCACTAACATTAGCAAACAATCTCTTGAACCTTGGAATTATCGGTAGGTACTACATCACCTTGGCAGGAACACTTTTGCTAGTTGCACCATCACCGTCTTCAACACCCTTGATAGTTGCACCATCATTGTCCTTCTGCTTGTAGTGGGAATCTCCACACCTCGATACTCCTACAAGTTTTCAAACTCTTTCCTATATAATATGTAATCATTACGACATGCACGTATTTGACATATTCTAAACCCATTGGGCACAATATTTTTTTTGGCCTCATAAGTACGATTCGACAACGTGTTACCTTCGGGAAGCATTTCTTTCAACAATTCAAGAAATTCAGTGAAACTTTTATCCGTCCACCCACCCCTTGCCTAAAGATTAAGTAGTCTTAACATAACTGACAATCTTGTAAAACTTTTACATCCCAGATACAACGAATATTCCATGTCTCTTTGTAAAGTATCTACCATATTAGCTTTCTTGAAAGCATCTACTCCAATATCACGAATGATGTGTTCTAGATTATCGGTCATAAATTTATCATCTTCATCTCCAATTGTATGTGACAAAGGTCGCTTTTTGTCCCTTCATCATGCCATACTCATTTCGTGTAATTTTGAATAAATCCGTCACAACCACAATGATTGAATATGACATCCCTTGAATATTTTTTTTCATATTATAGCATTTCATACAAGGACACCAAAAAATATCATTATTGTCAGGAAGTTTTTTCCGTGAAATCAAGAAATTATAACACTCCATTCTCATTCTCTTTACTTAGTCTATTGGCTTTCATCCAACTACGATTCATACACATAAAGCTTATGAAAATAAAATAAAAATAGTACACAACCAACAAAAATAAAGCTTATCAACAATAACAACATTAATGGAGAACAACAAGAACAACAATAATGGAGAACAATAATAAGAACATACCGGAGAATTAATGGTGAGAGAGTTTTTTCGTTCGCTATGGCTCCTTGGGAAATAATAGTGATAGAGTTTGTTTGTTGGCTGGAGAAAAAGTGTTATTTCGCTAGGGCTCGGAAAGTGAACGAGGTAGACACTGAGGGAATAAAAATTATAAAGAGTATTTATCGCGGTTATACTGAAAACCGAGGTAACATATCCGACATAAAATCTATAAAAAATAAAGGCGCGTTTTTTGTTCCAAAAAATTAAAAAATTATGTAGTTGTTATCTCGGTTTTACTGAAAACCGAAGTAACATGTCTAATGTAAAATCTATAAAAAATAAAGGCGCCTTTTAGGTTCCATATAAAACATTAAATTGCGGGAGCTGAGAATCGAATCTCAAACCCTGATGATATATTTATGTTGGTTTTATTTAAAATTGATGGAACATATTAATTTTTTTAAAGAAATAATAAAACAAGGTGCTCCCATTACTTGTATCCACAATTTTTTATTGTACGTGGTAAAATCTACGTCATAAAAAGTAGTATTTGTTGTAGTGTTAACAATCAAATGTGTTTTATCCCTTGTCTTATGCAAAACTCATTAAAGTACTTTGAAAGAACCTCCAGACATCCACCATGTCTTGATCTCAAGTCCCATAACTAAATCTTTACATGAAAGTTCTCACTAGATGATGATGAATGAACAAAATCATTGGAACCTTTTAAAATATACAAGCCACATATTTTAAAATCTTTAGCTATTATCATTTCACCATTTTTTTTCTTTTCGCTTACTACCTTTGAGCATGAAGTTCTTTGTCCCTTGTTCATATGCCTTTATAGTTACACTTTAATTGTTGGGCCTTTATTCGAGTTTTCTAGTCTTTATCCAGTACCTTAACTAGGAAGCTTATGTTAAAGTCTTTTTCGCTTTTTTTGTTGGTTGGGAAGACCCATCTTATCCATATGGTTTGATTTAATTAAAACAATCTCTGAAATTGTTTGAGGTTTTTATTGATTCTCTAAAGAATTTTAAATTTTATTATGTGGTGGTCGAACCTGTCATGGTCAAATCCTGTTCCAATATATGCACTTGTAAGAATAGAGCATTTAATGTAGTTCGTGATAATTTCCCCCTGCGTTGGAGTGGGATATTTATGTCCAAGGAAAAGTAGATATTTCCTTTAAGCTGTCAGATTTTTCGTGGGCGGAGAGAGGGACAGAGAGAGAGAGGGAGAAAGTTTAGTTGTTATCCAACATTTTGTTAGCGAATTTGATCATGTCTCTTTTGAATATAATAAATTTAAAACTTATGGGGTGAGGAGCCGATATATGGACACACGTCCCTGGTTTTAGTCGCAAACTAGGATGATGCCAACAATTTACTAAGTGTGTTTATTGATCTCCCAATATCTTATTCTTATATTCAATCTTACTTAGTGTTTTTTTATGAGTTATGTTTTCTTCTAGCAGGTAAGTATAACTAAAAGCTTGGAAGAAGTCTCGAGCCCAAGCTTAAGTTAAGGACGCTGAAACCAAGTCTTCCTGGGAAAACTTATTTTTTGAAGATGAGGGAAGTACCTCAATGGCGCCGGTTAATGGGGGTAATTATTCATTCTCTCTATATCTCTTTTTCTTCTAAAAAGATAAAGAAATCAATGACCAATGGTTATATTAAAAGGTAAATTTATGTCAATTTTGGCTAGTCCCTTTCCCACTTCTCTAGTAGAGTTTTTTTCAGGATAATCCCTGACACGAAACATAATTCTTTAACCAAAATTGGTCGTTCTGGCCTTCAACAAATTTTTGGTGAATGTATCATTCACCTGAATAAGGTAGTTACTTTGACTTGCTCTATACTCATGGGGAACAAAGAATTTCGTATTGCAAATGAGAGGAATCAATCTAAAATTGAGGCTTTGGAGAAAGAACTAGGTGAGGTCTACCGCCAAGGAAAGACCTAATTAAAGAGGAAAATATGCTAAGGATAAGCTGAAGATAGATGAAGATAGTTGAATATGGATTACAGACGGTTTAGAAAGCCCTTGATGACAAGAAAAAAGGTCTCTTTGTTGTTAGAGATTTAAAAGTCTCTAAAAGAGGAGTTGGTTGAAGTGAAAGAGGAAGTGAAGGCCGTTAATAGCCAAAAGTCAACTTTGGAATGGGATTTTTCTAAAGAGAAGGTGACCATCATAAATAAGTTGATGGCTTTGTCTAAACATGGGTGTGAGAAAGTAGTTGAATAGTTGTTTCCTTAGCCATGTCGTTAATATGTACCTTTAGAGGATATGTGTATATAAGTCGATCATGTGTGTGAAATCGACACCCTAATGTTTGATCCTTTTATGCTTATTTTTGAAAGAAGGTAGAAATCTAGTCTTAACCTTTTGATGTAACTTAATTTTTTTATTATGGTGGTCCCTAATTTAAACTTTTATTACATTTATGTTTATTGTTTTAATTGTTTATC
The DNA here is from genome assembly GCA_948472305.1 of Vicia faba. Taxonomy (NCBI): domain Eukaryota; kingdom Viridiplantae; phylum Streptophyta; class Magnoliopsida; order Fabales; family Fabaceae; genus Vicia; species Vicia faba. The sequence continues at coordinate 575,587,207 of OX451738.1, forward strand.
TTAGATTCATGTATCTACTCGCATGTATTTCCCGACCAAGATTGTTTCTATTTTACCTCTTCCTGGTTAAAAGCTCCTAGAAATATTGATCGCTCATAAAGAGACATTTCTTCTTGTTGGTGGCTAGACAGTTGGGTGAGGTTCTCTTGTTTGTCATTGTTGTGGCTTGACCTATGTCCTTGTTTCTTTGGGAAACATGTTTAGGTATTTTTCTCTTATATAGTAAAAGAAAATGGAAGTGAAGGTAAATAGAGACTTGAATGATGAACTTTGTATTTGTGATTGTGAGTCTTACAATGTATGATTTTTGACTAATTATAAAATACATTGAGTTTCACTATATTCCATGTGCTGGGTATTGCATCTTTAGATAAAATTTCTAGAGTGTAGGCTCATTTCCCAGTTGAGTGTTTGTTTTCTTCTGAGATGTTTCGGCACTCCACGTCTGCCCTTCTTAGGGCGAGATTTTTTGGGGTGAAGATTATTGGTAAAAAAATTGTTGTACTTGGAAGCCACTTTTTTTACACCTGCTTCACTTAAAACAATTAAGTCTCTCTGCTCCTATAAGATTTTGTTTGGAAGTTTAAAGAGGATGAGAATGAAAGGTTTTAAAGGAAGGAGATTCAGACAAAAAATAGAGAAATATGTAACATTTTTTAAATGAAAGATTTTGTATAGAATGATAAATGAATATGTGTCATTAATATATTTTAATTTTTAGAATATTATAACAACACAAAATATAATTGAAGAATTTATCTAAGTCCTACAAAACCCTTCAAACCTTTTCTTAAATACAATTTTTAAGTTCACCAAATTAGGCATATTTTCGCATTATAAATAAAATAAAATCCTCCAAAGTTTTCTTCACAAATACTACTTCAGACCAATTTATAAGCAAAAAAATGAATATTTTACACTTATTAAGAAAATGCAAAATATCCTTATTGGTCCCTTAATTATACCACTGAGTTCAGATTGATCCCTTAATTATTTTTTGTGTCATATTGGTCTCTTAACTTTTAAAATATTTCATTTTAGTCTTTTTTTTTCTTCTAAATAGCAACGAAATTAACGATCGATTTCTAAATTTTTTCGTCGCTAATTAGATAAAAATGACTAAAATAAAATATTTTAAAAGTTAAATGACCAATATGACACAAAAAAACAATTAAGGGATCAATCTGAACCCAAACGTATAATTAAGAGAACAAAAATGATATTTTACCTTAAGAAAATTTAAATTTTTGTGTCTGTTTTAAAATATATTTTATGAGAAAATGTAAAACAATTTTAATTGTTTGTTGTTTATAGAAAAAATAAGAGAGAAATCAAATTAAATATAATTTATATTTGATTTTGCTTTCGAAAAGATGATTTTTTTTATAAATAAAATGGTTTAATGGAATAAACTTAATGTTTTTCACTTATAATTTGTGACAAACAAATAAGTATTTTTTTACTTATAAATTGGTACGAAGAGAGTATTCATCGATTCTTTTTTACTTATCTTTCCTTTTTTTCAAATATTTCTCTTCCCCTCTCCTCCAACCTCTTATATGAAGTCTAACGTCATGTTTTGATTAGATAAAAGAGTAAGAGAAAAGAAAATTAAAAGAAAAAATGTTTAAAGAGTGAAAGTGAAGAGAAAGTGAGAAGAAAATTAGATAATTTTTTAGTTGTTTGATATGAATGAAAAGTAAACATAAAATGAGAGGAAAGAAAGATATATATTTATGAAATTTCATAAATATCCTAATAATAAAAAAAATTGTAAATTTATTACTTACTTTTTAATAATAGATTTTTAATAATATATAAATACATAAACATTAATATTTTAATATATATGCCTGAATATAATATTAATATGTGAATAGATTTTTAGAAGTTTTTAAAACTTACTATGTGTGTTTTATAAGTTTCAAACTAATTTTTTAAATTAGGTTTTTTTAGAATCTTATTTTTAAAATTTTATTTTTAAACGTGTTTAGAAATTTTTATATATTTATAGTAACACTTTTAAAAAAAATTTAATTACAATTATAAAATTATAAATAGAAATATAAAAGAAAATTTGGTGCTTTTTGAAAGTGGTGTTTCATTTTCACAAATAAAAATTTCCATAGTTTAATATGTGAATTAAAAAATTGGAAAATTGTGTGTAAATTTTATTTTTAAACATAATTTTTATAAATTTATACCAAATATGAGAATCTTATTTTTTTTAACCTTATTTTTTCCAAATAAAAATTATAGCAATCTTGAAAGTTGAAACAAACACATCTTTATTCATCTTGTCTTTTCATCATTTATATTTCATCACTCTAAAATAGAATGTATACTTTTGGTTACACTGAAATGGAATAAATTTGATTCTTTAAAATAATTAAAACAAAAATTAATATGTTGCTTTAATTGATTACATTTATACATAGTATATATCATTGAGAATGATTTTATATTGAATTCTCTAACATATTCCTTTTGCATTCATCAATTTTTGTTCAAATGTCTGTCACCTAATCCTTAGGTTCTACGTTCATTTCATACTGTATAATAGTTTATCTAAAATACAAAAGAAAAAAAATGCATACTGACATCAAATGAACCCGTAAAAAAAGTATGTTTTATTTAAACAATTTATAAGAGAGAATATTATTAGTGTTATAAAATAAGGAGAAAGAGCACTAAAGTTTAGAGAGTAAATAATAGAATTTGTATTATATTATTCTCAATTATAGATTTATAATATAACATAGGTCCTATTTGTAGGACACAAATGGTCTAGTATACAATTAAGAAAATTGAGCAACATTTAGTAAGGAGAGAATCTAACGAGAGAAAGGATTAAACATTCATTATTTATGATTATTTATAATACTCCTCCTTAAACATTTAAGGAGGATATTCTCATTAAACCTTAATAAAAAAAATTCAATAAGAAAAAATACATCGAAAGAAAAAGAATATAATATTCTTTTAAAATATATTTATTTTTGTCCTTCAACTGAACAATTATTTATTTGACGATGAAAATCAATTTTTTATATTAGTTGGTTAAAAAATTTACATGAGAGTGACTTCATGTAATGCTAAAAATTCGGCACTATTTGACAAAGTTGTTGCTATTGATTGTTTTACGGATCTCCATAAAGTGATTGTACCACCATGAGCAAACAAGTAACATACTTGTCATATTCCATTATGAGGATCTAACAAGTAATCTGCATCTCTAAAATAAAAATTAATACTATATCATGATGTATATAATTAATAAGATACATAGGTGTTCAAATCACACTAAAATATGATATTTCAAGACCAATTATTTTTTTCATCTTCTTCTCAAGGTTTGAAAGGATCTTCTTCACATTCAATTATCTAGATATATATCATATGAGATTTGTCTATTAGAAATATTTTATCATTTTTTCTTCTATAAGCTTTTTGATTTATAAAAAATTTATTGTCCAAATGCTCAATTAGCAATCCTAGACAAAACTTTGTCTTTCCGAAGTCCTTTTTCTCAAACTATTTCTTTAAGAAATTTATTGCTTTTTGAAGCTCTTAAGAGTATTAATAATATTTATATCATGAACATAGATAGAAAATATAGAAATTCGTTTCAGATTCTTTTCATAAAAATACAAGGACAAATGAATTTATTTATATATCTCTCTTTTAAAAAATATTCATTAAGATTTACAAGTGAATTATCTTTTGAACTTCTAGTTCACATTGTTTTGTTCGAATATCAAAATGAAACAATGATAATTTGTTCCAACTGATTTCTTTTTCTAACTTCTTATTCTCTCCCCCTAATGTTGAAAAATTTGATTCATCAAAATGATAATCAGTAAATCGAGCGGTGAATAAATCACATATTGTTGGTTCAAGGTACTTTGTAATGGATGGATATTCATATCCAATATATATTGTCGTTCTTCTTTGAGGATCCATATTAATGTGGTGTTGTAGAGAAATTATAACATACACCGCACATTCAAAAATTCTTAGATGAGAAATATTAAGTTCTTTATCAAAAGCTAATTGTAAAGGGGGAGATGTATGATAATTTTTTGGCCTCATGCGAATCAATGTTGCAACATGAGAAATTGCTTGTCTCTAAGTAGATATTTGGAGTTTACATCTCATAATAATCAGTCTTGCAATTAATTTTATATGTTTGATAAATGATTATAAATGATTATGCAAGTTTGTTTTGTGTATTAACACATGCTATTGGATGTTCAATGTCAATTTCAATCGACATACAATATTCATTAAATGATTGAGATGAAAATTCGGTAGCATTATCAACATGTATTTTCTTGATAGGATAATTGGGGAAATGGGATCTTATTTGAATTAGTTATGCTAGTAATCTCACAAATGCCTAGTTGCAAGTTGACAACAAACAAACATGTGACAATTTAGTTGATGCAACAATTAAAATAGTAATATATCTAAATGACTCACATGGCGAGTGTATTGACTCATATATATCACCATTCATACACTCTAAAAATTGATAGATTCATTTCAATTTTTATTGGTGATGTCCAGATTATCAACTTGTTATATGAAATAATCTCATAACTCTTTAATTGATGACCACGTAAATTTTCAATTATTTTCCGCATCGTTATATAATCGAGATGGCCCAACCGGTCATGTCAAATTACAAAATTATTATTATTTGAAAACTTCTGGTCTATAATGACATGTAACTCAATTGTACTAATATAAATGTGGTACAAGACCGAGGGAAAAATTGGTACCTTTTCCCTTACACATATTTTGTCCAAATCATATGTTTGTAATACAAAGATGTTCAACGTCTCTATCATCTCTTGTTTTAATATGGTATCCATTTAGATGAATATCTTTGAAACTTAATAAATTTCTATGAGACTTAGAGAAGTATAATATATTTTTAATGTATAATTTTGTTCCTCAACAAAACAACATGTTGGCTTTTCCTGAGCCTTCAATTATTTTTGAGATACTAAATGTAGTACTGAAATTAGTTTTTCATTTCACTAAATAGGAAAAATATTTTTTATTCTTTAAAATTGCGTGAATAGTTGCACTATCACATAGATAAATATCTTCAATGTTGGTGCTAGTGTCAATATTATTATTTTTGAATCAAATAGTGTTAATATTCATTCTAAGGAAAACAAATCATAACAATGAATTATAAACACATTTTAAACATGAAAAATTATTTAAACAATTATATAAACATACAAACATCAAGATCACTTTATTATCATTAGAAAATAAAATTTAAAACAAGATATAAAACTTATTATAATAAATAACTTTAAAATATGTTGATAAATTTTTATTTTTTTACACTTCCATCCCCTATAAAGTGATCAATTTTTCTATATGGATCAACAAAAAAATCACCAATTTATAAGTGAGTAACATCCATATTCCAATAATCTAGATCATCATATTCATGTTTACCTTGGGATTTGGTAAACAACCGCTGATCCTCCAAATGGTTACTTATTTGGTTACTCGCAGGATCGATCAGATTGATCCTATGGACATAGGTTGATTTTGAAGTTTAATTAATGTGGATAAGGCTTTAAGTAAATTGTTTAAAGTAAATTGCATAAAGGAAAGGCTTGGTAAAATAAACGAGGCTTGAATGTAAAGGTTCGACAGGAATCTTAAAGGGAAAAAGCATGTAAAATACTGGAAAAGTAAATGACTTGAATTGATAAAATTGGTGTTTCACACATACATTTCTCAACAATTCGTTCGCTCACACTGGGTACTTGAATCTAAATGAGTGACTATGTATCTATTGTGAACACACGCGAGAAACTACACGTCTACTCCTATTTATACAAAACCATTCCAAGTAACCGTCGGGCAGTTACACTGCTTCGAGATCAAGCCACTTGTCACGTTCTCCATGCTCGACGCTCCAGATCCTTGCACGTTCGCACGTAGTAACTGCTGGAAACCGTTTTCCCTCCAAAGCTTTGAATTTCAAACTGCTCCACTTCTGGATCATCGAACACCTTCATCAAGAGACGTCTTCGACGAAAACTCCTTCGACGTCGAAGGCAATCAGCCTTCTTCCTTGGAAGAAATCTTCTAAGTATTTTGCCATCTTTCGACAGGAACTTCGACAGGCTTAGCCAGTCGAAAGCATCTTTCAGCCTTTAATGGCTGTCATCAATCAAAACAAAGGTGTCGAATTTAGGAGCCAACAAATTGCCCCCCAAGAATGCCTTATTTCGACTCTGAAAGAAAAAGGCATTCTTTGAAAACGCCATTCGACACCTGCTTTTTCCACGCTTAGTCACAAGTTAACTTGTGCACTTTTTGTTGCTTTTTACCAACTATTGGCAATCCCAAGAAACCATCATTGATTTGATCCTAGGACGTCACTGTCAGTATGGCGTGCAGAACCAAACATCACTTCATAATTTGTCATTATGACAAATTCAAAAAACGAGGACGTACGCTGCGTCTCTCTGTTTCTGCAGAAACGGCCAAAACAACAAGATGCCGCCACGCGTCCCACTAATTCCTGCAGCATTAAATGACATTTAATGCCCTCGTTATTGGGAATTTCTCCCACTACTATAAATAGTAGTGAATATCCCATTATGAGATTTTTCACGCAAAATAGCCCTCAAACTCCCTTGCTTTCTTACAAACTTGTTTCTCTTTGCAGAAAAACTCTTCCTTTTCCAACTTCATCTTCATCCTCAACAATGGCTTCTGCTTCCACTGCCCCCAAGACTAACGCACCAACTGAACAACTTGCTAAGCCCAAGGTCTTTGTTACTGCTCCGGTAGTGAACGCTACAGGGAAACGAAGGGTCCCTGAACCATCTGACATCTCCGTTCGCGACGCTTACTCGCGTCACTTGATGATTCCGGTTGGATACTCCAACCAAATCTTCGCAATGTCTGGACCCATGAACCCAAGCATCTCTGAAGCTCTGAAGATCAAGAGCTATTTTCCCATCGTCGAGAAACTCAAGCCAGTAGCCTGTGCTAAGAAGGATGCAGAAGACAACGAAGACCCTACACACGAGAAGATCGACCTTCGCTTCTTCAACAGAAGTGTTAGAGTCTTTAGGTCTTGCCCTAATCTGACCTCTGACTATGTTGCTTGGCTAACAAAGTTGGAGAAACATCAAACTCCAGTCTGGAAGGAAATGGGAATCTTTGACCTAATAATGCTGTCGAAGACAGGCTTAAACTACTCCCCAGAGATGCTTATAGCTTCGCTGTTGTTCTGGGATAACTCTCACTTCACCTTTCACCTTCCATGTGGGATGTTAACCCCCACACTCTTCGACGTAGCAGCCATCACTGGCCTTCGACCAACCGGAGATTACTTCGACCCAGAAGAGATGTCGGAGGACCAAATTGGCTTCTCCGAAACCAAGCCAACATTCACCACCTTTATCAACCATTTTCACGACAGGTCGACGGATACAGTGTCGGATGTCGAACACATAGCGTTTCTAGCCTTATGGCTAACTCGCTTTGTGTTTTGTTCGAAGTCCCTACAAGTGACCAAAAAGATGGTCACTCTGGCCACCCAACTGCATCACCGCCAGAACATCTGTTTGGCAGAACTAATTCTGGCCAGTCTTTATGACTCCATCAGCAATGGGGTTACTCTCTTGAAACATGTCGAAGATAGGAACAGTTTGCTACTCGCTGGGCCTTTCTGGCTACTTCAACTGTGGCTCAACGCCACTTTCGAATCCTTCTTACCCAAGAAGAATCAGATAAATGAACAAGCCCCAGCGATAGCTAATCGGCGTATCGAAGGAATTAGGCTGGCTCTACTGACACCTGTAGAAGATGGGCTAGAGTTCCAACAAACCTTCACTAACTTCGTGCTGATGTTCGCTCGAAGGAAGGAATTTGTTTCAACTATGGCTCCATTTGCTCAACGAAAGGTGGGGCCAGCATGGTTTACGAGGCCACATCCAAAGGAGTCGAGTGGTCCCAATGTCGATGAGCACACTATACTCTGGGAGGCGTTCCTGACACCCAGGATCATGCCTCTTCGATTTAAGAGTTCAAAGACTCATTTGAGTCTGCTTGCCTATCAACCCAATCTGGTGTCTCGCCAGTTTGGTATCATCCAAACCCTGCCTTCTCCCATTTTCCAAAGAGAGAAGTCAATGTTGTACTTCTGCAACGATTATACAGAAGAAGCTGCTACCAAGCATATCGGAAGATATGCTGGTCGAACAATCCTCTCGCTGTTCAACTACCAGCTTAACTTCCTTTGCTCACCATCTTTCGAAGAGTGGTGGAGAAGCTATTATGCTGAGTACTTCTTCGACGAGAAGGACTTCATAGCAGAGTTGCAGAAGTCTTTTGTCCTTGTGTTTGACAAAGTAAAGAAATGTAAGTTCATACTCTCACATTACTTTTTATCTTTCTCTTCGACTGTTAGCCTGTTAACTTTCCTTTTCGCTTTCAGTTGTTCGAAAACCCCTAGCCAAAAAGGCTACAGAAGGCCCACAGGGAAGAGTCCCTTCGACAAAACCTCCACCGTCGGCGAAGACTATAGCGCCGGCGAAGACAACAGGCAACCAACAGGGGGAAGGCTCTTCGAGGAGGCCTCCTGCATCGGTAACCAGATTTTCTTCATTTTCATTCTGGCTTTCGATTTTTTATTTTCGACGTAATTATTCAATCGAATTCCTATTGGTTTTCAGGCCCCTTCGCCCAAGAAAAGGGCAGCATTGGTGATCGAATCGGGGAGTGATGACGAAAGTGATTCCCCTCCTTCTCCCCTAAAGAGGCGAAAGTTAACGAAGGACGCTTCTGTTCCTACCCCAGCTCCTGAAGGTCGAACCGTCAGAATAAAGGTTGGTGTGAGAAAGCCTAGGCCACCTGCAGTGGTCATCGAGGAACCAACTGAGGAGGAACTGAACGCTCTTGTTACCAAGCCTGTCGAAAGTGATAATTCCAGCCCTGGGGCTGAAGTCAATCCACAGGTAATCTATTGGACCCTTCTTATAATTTAGGCATAGATACCAGTATTTGATTATGTCTCTTTCGACATCTGAAGGTTTGTCTTCTTTTTCCTTTTCAGGACACCACTGGAAGTTCTCCACCAAGGACTTCAGAAACTCTAGAATCTGCTGAACTCAGCAGGCCTCAAGAGAAAAATTTGGGCAATGACGAAGCCCACACTGAGACTGAGGCCAATGCTGAAACAGTGGAGAAGACAACTGAAGAACCTATGGCGGAGGAAACACAGCCAGAAACGGTTCCTGTGGTAGACTTGTCGTCAGAAGAGAATCCTGAAGGAAGAGACCAAGGCAATGGCGAAGAGAACCAAGATGCTGTTGACGAAGAGCATCAAGGTGGTACTGGCGAAGACCACCAGGGTGACGCTAGCGAAGAGCCACAAAAGGACGCTGGCGAAGGACCCCAAGGTGATGTTAACGAAGAACCACATGTCGACGCTAGTACCGCCTCAGTTCAAGTCGAAGAGCAACCAAACGAGGCACTCAGCATTCAACAGACTCGAGTCCAAGATAATACTGTGGCAAGGGTCACCTCCTCAAAGCACAGGTCGAAAAAGGACTTGGAAATCTTGAAACAAACTGACCCTGTCAGCTACCTTAATGCAATCGTCGAGAGTAAGAGTTCTTCCGACACCAGTCAGGAAATTCCTACTCTGTCGGGGAAATCTACTGAGACTTCTCCTCTTGATGATGCGTTGGCGAAGGTCAAGGCCCAGTTCTTCAAGAGAGATTTAATGAAGGCTTTAGAGGGGGACCCCACTGCTCCATCTTGCTTAAAAGAGGTTTTGAATGCTGTTGACTTCGATGCTGTAGCCCCAGAAATCTCAGACTTAATCATGGAATTACATTCTATGATTGACCAAGTCTCAGCGGATTACCGGCGCCAACGAACTTTTAACAGTCAGCTCGAAACGCTGCATGGCAAGAGCTTATCTGCATGGACTGCCGTCTCAAGTTCGACTTCTCGAATTGCTGAGTTGTCGAAACAGAAAGCGTCTGCACAGGAAAGGTTCGATGCTATTGAGCGAGAGAATGTCTCCTTCCGAGCACAAATTGCAGAGATAGAGGCGAAGATAAACGCCAACACTGTGCTCCAGGAGGAAATTCTTTCGACTATCCCAGACACTGAGAGCGAGACTGAGATCAAGCAAGGCCTGGAATTCGCTGAGAGGGCTCAAAGCCTCGACGCCCAAATTGCCAAACTGGTGCAAGAAAAATCTTGGTGCAAGAAGAGGTTGGATCTGCAGCATGCCAAGTATCTTCGACTCAAGAATTCTCTTTCCTTTTGATTCTCTTTTGTAACCATCTTCTGTAATCACTTTCGACAACAATTGCCATTTTGGCTGAAATTAATGAAAATTTCCATTTTGGCATTTTTATGGTTAATTTAGCTTGTTCTTTTATTGTTTTATTTTTATCTCTTGTAGTATAGGCTTATATTTTTTCAAATATTTACCATTTACTCTCAAGAGCCTTTTATCACCACTTACCTCTTCGACCTCATAGGCTCCACCAGAAAAAGTTTGGATAACTCTGAAGGGTCCCTCCCATTTGGGTGACCATTTCCCCATGCTTCGATCCCGTCGATCCATGGGAAGAATTACCTTCCAAACTAAATCTTCAGGCAAAAATACCTTAGGTTTTACCTTTCTATTATAAGAGTCTTCGACTCTTTTCTTCTGAAGCCTGAGTAAGTCGAGAGCGTGTAATCTCTCTTCGTCTAAATCCACCAATTCATCTAACATCATGTTCCAATAAACCTCAGAAGGAATATCATAATGCCTCTGAACTCTTGCAGATTGAAGACAAATTTCAGCTGGCAATACTGCATCATGGCCAAAAGTTAGCCTATATGGTGTTGTACCAGTGGCTTCTTTTGGGGACGTTCGACAAGCCCACAAAATCTGGTCTAACGTCTTATGCCAATTCTTTGGTTTCTTCCCAACATGTTTCTTTATCAAGCCAATCACCACTTTGTTAGCTGCTTCGACTTGACCATTCGCCTGTGCATAGTAAGGCGTGGATGTTAGGAGTTTGAAACCTGTTTCCTGAGCAAATTCCTGCATCTTTCGACCAGTGAAAACTGAACCTTGATCAGTTGTTATTGTCTCAGGGATTCCATACCTAAATATAATGTTCTTTTGAATAAATTCAATGACATTTTCTTGGTCTACATTGACTAAAGGGACAGCTTCGATCCACTTAGTAAAATAATCAATGCCTACCAATATGTATTTCTGACTCTTTGATGATGCTGGTCGAATCTCTCCAATAAGATCCAACGCCCATCCTCGAAAGGGCCAAGGCTTCACTATCGAGTGAAGTTCGCTTGCTGGTACGTGCTAGATGCCTGTATGAACTTGACACTCTTGGCAACCTCTGGCGAACTCGACACAATCTTTCAGCATAGTGGGCCAATATAGTCCTTGTCGAAACAACAACCATTTCATCTTATGGCCTGCTTGGTGAGCCCCACATGCCCCAGCATGCGTAGTCGAAAGGGCTATGTATGCTTCAGTTTCACTTAAACATTTCAGCAACACCCCTTCAGGCGTCTTCTTGAATAACTCATTACCCATGAGTACAAAACTCAACGCCCTGTATTTTGTTTTTCGTTCTGTCGGAGCTCCTGGATTTTGAAGATAGTCCACAATGGGTTTCCTCCAATCCTGGTCTGACAAATTATCAATGAACGAAATCTCGAAGTTTGAGTGATCAGCATATCCTAACCTTGTTGATTCCAAGTCTGTTGGTGATAGACAAGTTGCTCTTATCTTCTCTCGAACTTCGATTGCTCTTTGTAATCTCGTTTTTGAAATTTTATACCCAGATGCAATCTGTGCCAAGTCATTGGCTATTTGATTTTCGACTCTGGGTATGTGTCGAATATTGACACTTTCAAATTGTTTCAATAAACGATTTGCTATCACAAAGTACATAATGAGATTCTCTCTTATGCATTTATACTCCTTCGTGACTTGCTTGATGACTAACTCTGAGTCTCCCATTATTTCGACTCGAGTTGCCCCCAATTCCAACAATATTTCAAGGCCAGTAATTAGAGCTTCATACTCAGCCTCGTTGTTCGAACAAGAACCTTCGATTTGGTACTTGAATGTTGTTGGAATTTTATCTGGAGAAATAAGCAAGACTCCTACTCCTGTTCCATTTTTATGGCTGGAACCATCGAAGTAGAACTTCCAAGGTTCTATCTCCACATAATTAATATCCTCGACTTGAATTGAGTGGTCGACTATGAAGTCTGCAACCACTTGTCCTTTTACTGCCTTAAGAGGCATAAAGGTCAAGGAGTATTCAGTCAATGCTAATGCCCACTTGCCAATTCGACTATGCAAGATAGGTTTCGACAACATATATTTGAAAACATCAAAATGAGACGAAACATAAACATCAACTGGTTTTATATATTGCTTGAGTTTTGTACAAGAGAAATACAGACATAGACACAATTTTTCAACTTCGCTATATCTAGTTTCTGCATCATTTAAAACTCGACTGAGATAATAAATGGGTCTTTCGACTCCATTCTCATCCTCTTGGGCTAACATACTTCCCAGAGTTTTGTCAGATGCAGCTATGTACAATCTCATACTCCTATTGCTACAAGGAGGCACCAAAATAGGTGGCTTAGTGAGGTACCCTTTGATTTTGTCGAAGGCTTCTTGTTGCTCTTGCCCCCATTCGAACCCCTCCTTATTCAGTCGAAGTAAGGGTGAAAAGGCCTGAGCTTTCCCACTTAGGTTAGATATAAACCTTCTCAAGAAGTTTATCTTGCCTAAGAGAGATTGCAATTCCTTCTTATTCGATGGCGCTTTCGCTTCCAAAATTGCCTTCGTCTTGTTCTGATTGATTTCGATTCCTTTCTTGTGGACAACGAAGCCCAAGAAATCTCCAGCTTTTACACAGAACGCACACTTCAAAGGGTTCATCTTCAGACCATGTTCTCTCATTCTTTCGAATGATTGTCGAAGGTGGTCGATGTGACTCTTCCTGGAAACAGATTTTATAACAATATCGTCAATATAAACTTGCATAAAAGTGTTAATAAAATCATGGAAGATAGTATTCATTGCTCGCTGGTACGTTGCCCCAGCGTTCTTTAGGCCAAAAGGCATCACTACCCATTCGTAAGTGCCTAAGGCCCCAGGGCATCGAAAAGCTGTTTTCGACACATCCTCTTCAGCAATGAAAATTTGATTATATCCTGAATAACCATCGAGCATACTCAGGTATTCGTAGCCAGCGGCAGAATCGACTAGCATTTCCGCCACAGGCATTGGATATTCATCTTTGGGGGTGGCAGCATTCAAATCTCTGAAATCTATGCACACCCTTAATGTGCCATTTTTCTTAATCACTGGCACAATATTTGCAATCCATTCGACATACCTTGTCACACGGATGAATTTGCATTTCAGAAGTCTTTCGACCTCCGTTTTGATCTTCGACAAAATTTCTGGAGCGAAGCGTCTTGGATTTTGCTTGATTGGCTTCTTTCCAGGTTTGATTGGCAACTGAAGTTCTACCAATCCTCTGTCGAGACCAGGCATTTCGTCATAATCCCATGCAAAACAGTCTTTAAACTCTTTCAGCAACTGGATTACTTCCAACCTAAGTTCTGGATCAATTTTGGTGCTGATGTAAGTTGGCCTATTCTCTGATCCTTCGCCTAAGTTGATTTCTTCTAAAGGGTCTTGTGCTAACATCTTAATGTTGTTCGCCAAGGGATCCTTTTCGAAGCCCAAAGGCTCATCGTCATAGATCGCGTCGAGCCTCTGTTCCTGCATTTCGTCTGGCATGATATCAGGAGGTCTTGGATCGAAATCCTTTCCTGGGCCAACAGCAGATAATTGTTGATCATTGGCCTGTGTGGCCATGTACTTTACTTCGGCTTCGAGAGCCGTTATCATCTTGGTTTCAGCCACATAGGCCGAAATTCGCTTCAGAGATTGTGACTCAGTCATTATCACTGAATTCACTTCCCCAACCAGTTGGTTGGATACCAGTTAGCCCACTGAATTCTATGTGGGACAAGTCTTCTCTGTCCCATTGGAAACCATGCTCAGGATGCAGGTATAGGGAACAAAAGGTGTTTGGCGCTGGCGCCATGTCGAAGTCAGGAGTTGGACATGGCCCTATGTGAGCCAAGTTTTTGTCGAAATCTGTTACACCCAAGTGGTTTACTTCGCCAAGGTAGTAACTCTGATCAGCCTCTATGTTTTCGACCAGCCCATCTGGGCGCCATAGAAGCAGTCTTTGATGCATCGATGAAGGCACAGCACCTACACCATGAATCCACTCACGGCCTAACAAAAGGTTGTAGTTAGGTTTGGCCGAAATGACCATGAACATTGTTGGTCGAAGGATCGACCCAACTTTCATGTCGAGCTGGATCACTCCCATGGTGGTCCCAATGCCTCCCTCATAGTTTGACAGGACCATATTGTGAGGTTTAATTTCTTCATCCCTTTTGCCAATCTTTATTAGCACAGAATGAGGGATAATATTGATAGTGGCCCCACAGTCGACCAATATCTTGTTCACAGTGGTCTCTTCGAGCTTGGCCCTTATGAACAAAGGTTTGAGGTGATTCTTCATCGCCTCTGTAGGTGGCTCGAAGAAGCCATTTTGTTCCTCTGTAGTGCCATTGTCCATGACAAAATAGCACACTGGCCTGTGTCTGGCCATTTCTTGTTCCACCTCCCAGTCACTGGCTTCGACTTCTACTTGTCGATTGAATTCCCTAGGCAGCACTGAAACAATGTTCACCATTATATCCAGAGTATCGTCGGACTCAGCATCATCTTCGTCTTCGACTTCACTTTGGTTAGGCCAAACTAGCCTGTTGGTAACTGGTTCTCTCTCAAGAGGCTTTCTTTGTTTCCTTTGAGGCACATTCGAACTAGTCTCTGCCTTAGGTTCGTTGGCAGCCTCTCTTTCAGCTTTTCGCCTTCTTTGATATCTCCTCCATTGGGATCTCGACATAGGATTTTTTCCCTTGTAGTTGCTGGACACTTGAGCAACCTTGGGTGCAGCAACTTGAGGATCTTTCTTCTGAATTAAAGAGGAACCTCTTGGCACTTCGAAAGAATGCCATTTCTCTTCACTTGGCCTTTTCCGGCCAGATGTTTTGTACCAAGTGTCTACTGGTACATTTGTTGGAGGCCTAAAAGTCAAAGGCCTCTTGTCTTGATTAGAACCCCTTCTGGGATCATGTCGAAGGTCAGAATTCTCCCTTCTCTTGTTCGCTGCTCTCACTCCTTGTATGTGCTCAGCAGCTTTCTTATCAAAGATAGAACTGCATCTTGGACACAGCATCACCTCTGATTTCTTCTTTTGGCATCTTTGTAAAAAATCTGCCAAGTTTTCGTTTTCCCTAGGGAAAGCCGTTTTATTTGCCTGCTCTTGCCTTATGGCTTCTTCTGAAGTTTTAGGGTCAGAAAGTTCAACCATGTTGATATTCATTGTATCCTTAGTAGCAAGAGTTAGTTGTTTCATTTGTGTCTCCAGATTCTCCGTCTGGCCTTGTACAGTGGCCAATTGGGAACTGGGCTTTGGTCCAGTTTTTTGTGCTTCAGCAGTCTTCGACTTTGGGTCTTCGACCGCTTTCTGGACAGCCTCAATTGTCTTCCTGGATAAGTTTCCAGAAAAACTGCCAAAGATTGGCATGTTGATGTGATCCTTTGAGACTTCGACCATGGTAATGCCTGGCTTCTTCGACTGGATCCTGGTAGCCTCTATCATGTTCACCTCAGAGGGTTCTGCATAGTGGGCTTCAGCCTTCAGTGGATTGGAATCGACAGCCATGGGGGATTTGTCAGCAAACTTTAATCTCCCTTCCTCAATAGCGTCTTGGACAAGATTCCTGAAAAGAAAACATTGAGAAGTTTTATGGCCCAGAAAATTATGATATTTGCAAAAACCTCTCTTCTTTCTTTGATCAAGAGTAGGCACTTTTACCCCAGGGGGTACTATCATTTGGCCATCTTTAACTAGCAAGTCGAATATTTCATCACATTTTGTGATGTCAAAACTATAAGTCTTTTTTGGGAACCTATCGTTGGTCCTGTCTGGACCAATGGGATTTTTCCCATTTGAGGGGACTAATTGTTTACAAGAGTATGGAGGCCCTTGTTTTAGTTCTGCTAAGTCGACTTCTCCTTCTTCGACAGCTAAAGTATCGTCGAAGGATTCTAGATCTTCGTCATCCATCTCAACGTACGCTATTCTTTCTCTCTTGTGAGTTTTTGTTGCCTTAGCTTTTTCAGCTTTAAGGCGTTCGACTTGTCGAACTCTATCGGCCAGTTGGGCCATGTCTCTTAGGTACTGGGTATCTAGCTTCTTCCTAATAGAATAATCTAAACCACCTGCGGCCATTTCGACCAGCTCATGTTCTGGCACTTGTGTAAAACATCTCGCCTTAAGCAACCTAAACCTATTCAGATATTCGTCTATAGGTTCAGTGAAACGTCTCTTCACACTCGCCAGTTCTTTCAGGCTTATCTTGGTTTGCCCCATATAGAATTGTTCATGGAACAATCTTTCCAACTGGGTCCAATGGTGGATCGAATTGGGGGGTAGAGTTGTGAACCAAGTAAAAGCGTTCTTGGTTAAGGAACTTGGGAAGTATTTGATCCTTAGGTTTTCATTGTTTGAAATGTCTCCCGCTTCGATCAAATACCTAGCCACATGTTCGACAGTGGATTCTGTCGTGTCCCCAGAGAACTTAGTAAATTTGGGGACTTTGCTCCTAGGAGGTAAGTCAGTTTGTAACACATATTCTGACAATGGAGATGTAAAGTTGGGCCTTCGAAAGCCCATGTTCATCCCATTCTGATTCATGATCCTTTCGATCATGGTTGCCAGATTATTTTCCAAACCCATGTTTTGGTGTTGGATATGCTGGACCACTTCGTCAGCATTTTGGTTTCTGTTTACTAACCTTACCTCTGGGGCTATTACCCTAGGTTCTTCGACAGGCTGTTCAACAGGCTGTTGAACCTGGTTAATGGTGGTTTCTTCCTCTACAAATATCCCCTGATTTCCTCTTAATTGCGCCCTTTGGGGCTGTCGAACAGGAGGGGGTACTCCAAAGAAGTCAGCCAAACGCGTCATTTGCGCTGTAACTTGCTGATTCGATTGAGTAGTATTTTGTATTAGAGGATTTAGCACTGTACTCAAAGTTTGTGCCAACATTTGCACCATATCATGGTTGCTTTCGTCCATCTGTTGCCTCAAGACTGTTGTCGAGGCATTTGTAAGGCCATGGGCTACTTGGGACGTTCCTCCTAAGAGTTGGGTCCTATTTCTATTCGCCATGCCTACTCCAGAGCCTTGGAGTGGCGAAGTGGCACTCACGAAAGGGTCTGAATAAGTGGACGCAGCATTCGTCAGGCTTGCCACTTCAGAAGTTGGCATACCATAGAATGGAATAAATCCTGGGGGAACCACTGGCCTTGGGCCAGTATTTCCCCTTGGAGGGGGGGTTCCCAAAGGCATTCTGGGGCCTGTAAACGAAGTTATTGGCCCCGTGGTTGTGACTGACACTGCTGGTGTCGAACCAACATTCGTCGCTTCACTCACGGTCATATTAACCGTTGCTCCCACACTTGGTGGTGGAATTTCATTATTGTTTGGCGGATTCGCCATCTCTTCCCTTCTTCTGGCAGTATTGCTATCGTTGGTGTATATTCTACCACTCCTCAATAACATACAACTCGAAAAGATGAGATTTTTCAACAATCAACACACAGTCCCACCGGGTGTGCCAATTTGTTTACCTTGGGATTTGGTAAACAACCGCTGATCCTCCAAATGGTTACTTATTTGGTTACTCGCAGGATCGATCAGATTGATCCTATGGACATAGGTTGATTTTGAAGTTTAATTAATGTGGATAAGGCTTTAAGTAAATTGTTTAAAGTAAATTGCATAAAGGAAAGGCTTGGTAAAATAAACGAGGCTTGAATGTAAAGGTTCGACAGGAATCTTAAAGGGAAAAAGCATGTAAAATACTGGAAAAGTAAATGACTTGAATTGATAAAATTGGTGTTTCACACATACATTTCTCAACAATTCGTTCGCTCACACTGGGTACTTGAATCTAAATGAGTGACTATGTATCTATTGTGAACACACGCGAGAAACTACACGTCTACTCCTATTTATACAAAACCATTCCAAGTAACCGTCGGGCAGTTACACTGCTTCGAGATCAAGCCACTTGTCACGTTCTCCATGCTCGACGCTCCAGATCCTTGCACGTTCGCACGTAGTAACTGCTGGAAACCGTTTTCCCTCCAAAGCTTTGAATTTCAAACTGCTCCACTTCTGGATCATCGAACACCTTCATCAAGAGACGTCTTCGACGAAAACTCCTTCGACGTCGAAGGCAATCAGCCTTCTTCCTTGGAAGAAATCTTCTAAGTATTTTGCCATCTTTCGACAGGAACTTCGACAGGCTTAGCCAGTCGAAAGCATCTTTCAGCCTTTAATGGCTGTCATCAATCAAAACAAAGGTGTCGAATTTAGGAGCCAACAATTCATTAGTAAAATGTGTTTCAATTCTTATATCTTTATTTTTCACTGATTTTTGGTAATGATCAACAAAGTGTTTTGGTGTACGACAAGTGTGGCTCTAATGACCTTTTCCTCTACAATGATAGTAAATATTTTTATTTTTTTGCTATTTTTTTCCAACATTTTCCCTCTTTTGGTGAAAATATGTATTGTTATTATTATCATTGTGACTATGATCAAAACCATGGCCACAACCACGATTTTCCCCTAGTGATAATGTCTTTCTACATTCACTTTTAAAAATGAAGTGGTACCAATGGGACGAGTCTCATAATTTTTTATTTGTAAGAGAGTGCAATCTAAGATAGGGGTGTGAATTAGGTTTTCCATATTTTTAGAGCTTTTAAGTTATGGTTCTTATGTTCTTATTTTTCTGGAAATATGTTGATGAACTTATGAAGTAAAGTGCAAAATTTAAATGCAAAAAATAAAATAAAGAACTCAAAGATGTATACTAGTTACCCTACATATGAAGACGTATACTGGTTCTACATATGAAGTTTCTCATTTCTCTAAACTTTTTCACATATGAACGAAAAAGTTTAAAGATGTATACTAGTTCTACATATGAAGTTCCTGATTTCTTTAAACTTTTTGACATATGTATGATACAGTGGGAGAACTGACTTGGTTGTTTTGTATTTGATTGCAAATGTTGCGGTTAACAAGAGTCTCCACCAACTTTTCTTTTATCCAATAAGGAAAGACTGAAAAGAACAAGAAAGACCTTTAGAGATGTTTTCTTGAGTTTGGGGGGTAGATTATAAAAAGGGAAGGTATTAGCACCCTTTTAATCCGTAGTTATCTACGGGATCTTAGTTTCTTGCTAGATCACTTGCTTTTGTTTGAATGTGTGCTTGTGGTGTGGATTTTGAAAGTACTTTGAAAATGTCTTTGTAATGGTTCTCGTTTCTATAAGAACACATAAAAAGTGTTGTTTCGAAAATAGTTCAAAGAGGTGTTTGTGGAATGTGTTTTTGAAAGAGATTTTGAAAAGGTGTCTTCTTTGTAATGGCTCCCGTTTTTATAAGAATGCATACAAAGTGTTTGTCTTTTGAAAATATTTCAAATGAGTGTGTTTGTGTATAAAATGTTTTTGTTGTGATCAAGCGAGCAACTAGGAGCGGATCTACCTACTCAAAAGGTCTTTAAATGTTCTTTTCTTCCTCCTTTAGATGTTGCTATCTTACCATTGATTGATAAGAAGCCCCATCATTGGATGTAAAGGGACGGGCGCAGGACATTTGTATAGTCATAGAAGGCAACCCATGGAACATTTTAGCAATGTCATTTAGGGACTAGATCGTTTACCAAAGGCAACATAGAGGGTCATCGGGGGACTACGATCTTTTATCGAGGGTCTTTGCTAAAACGCCCATATTCGAGGGACATGACTATTTTCTGATAGGCAACAAGCGAGATTACCCTAAGGGTGCATGTGCGAAAAGTGTATTTGATTGCATACATTTAGTCTTTGATTTTCTGGTTGACTATTTGTTGTTTTTATCTCTTGCCATACACACTTAATTACTAGCAATATATGAAAGCAATAAAAATGCGGAAAAGTAAATTCCTACACTATTACAATCATTAGGGGGATGGGGTGTACAAATTTACAAATAGGGATTGCAAGAAATTAAAAGTCCTAATTATCTATTACAACCATATTGAAATATTATACAAGAAATGTAAAATGGACTTGTTTTTGAAAGTGGTTTTTTATCTTAAGAAATGAATTAATTAATAAAAAAAAATATTTTTATGTCTTTTTTATATTAATAAAAAGGATATTAATATTGAAAATGATAAAAAAAAAAGGAAATAACGAGAGATAGCATTAACATGCCGCTGAAAGCAACACAAAGGGGATCAGAAGTTCTGAGGTCGGGCGCGCTGTGGTCCAGAAAGAAGCATCAGAAGTTCTGGATTGATACACTCTGAGGTCCTGCAAGAAACATTAGAGGAAAGATACATAAGTTATGGGTTGCTATGTATTGAACTTCGGAGTGTTAGAACAGTGAGAAAGTCTTAAAAATTTTGTGTATTAAAACAGTGAAGAGAACTTAGAAGTCCAGTATGTGCTAAGATAGTGAGTGAACATCAGAAGTTCAGTGTGTGTTAACAGCGAGTGAACATCAGAAGTTCAGTGTGTTTGAACAGTGAGAAAATCATAGAAGTTCTGTGTGTTAAAACAGTGAAGAGAACTCAGAAGTTCTGTGTGCTTAATCAGTGAGTGAACATCAGAAGTTCAGTGTGTGTTAACAGCGAGTGAACATCAGAAGTTCAGTGTGTTTGAACCGTGAGAAAATCATAGAAGTTATGTGTATTAAAACAGTGAAGAGAACTCAGAAGTTCTGTGTGCTTAAACAGTGATAAAATCCTAGAAATTCTGTGTGTTAAAATGGTGAGTGAAAAACAAAAGTTTTGTGTTACATTTCAACTCCTTCCTCATATTAATCAGCACATCAGCAATTTATTCAGTCTTTAACAGCAAATCAGGAGGATAAAAGCACAACAATTTATAGAAGTTCTAATTCTAATTCCGAACCTAGCTTTATTCAAAAGTTCTGATCCATAGTTTTTTCTACTTATGCAATGATATGGCCAGCATCAATACTATGATATTTACATATTTAAGGATGCTCTAAATGAAAATATGCAAAGTCAGAGAGACTTACCTTGAATCTGAAGCGTGTGGTTGGAACTTGAGCTGCTGCCTTCAGATGTTCTAGAGTCAGTGAGAGCAATAAAACAGTGGTTATGTTCTTTGATTCAAAGAGAAGAACAAAGGTTTTGTTTAGGATTTGCGAATGGTTTTTGCTTTTTCCTTTTCTCTCTTTGATAATTCTTTCTTTCTCCAAAAGCCAGCCCCTTGAAAGTGTGATGGAGCAAATTATTTATAGGTGAATTTTTTGTGATTTTGGGGGGAAAAACAAATGGGATTTGAATATTTTTTGGCATACTGTTCCATTGCTTTTTGACCACAGTTTTCGTATGCTAGTTTGGTGCAATTATGGGATGCAGGCGTGGACTGAATTAGTTGTTGGTTATAGGACTGTGTTGTAGCAGTGCAGCAGGTTATATAAACGAGGTTTTGGGATTTGGTGATTATTGTACCCCAAAATTTGACCTCTCATTTTACTCAAAACATACTCATTGAAGTCCTCAACTTGCTCAAGGATGCCCAAGAACTAACCAGACAAATGCTCTCCTAAGACAATGAACCTAAAACTAGGGTTTCTATTTTCATCAAGAGGGGTGAACTCCAAAGGTCTCAAATATTTTCCATGGTATTAATATGTTCTCAAGACCATCTATGTCAAGTTTCATGCCTTTCACAAGAAGTTTGCTCAGTCAACTGCTCAAATGCCTGAAAATCAACTATATTAGGTCAAAAGTCAACTGTGGCCCACATACAGTTAAACTTTAATATTTTTGGTCAACATCAACATTTTTAAGTAAAATCCATCATTTGGTCAAGGGTTTATCACGATCCTTCAAGAAATGTCCCAAATTAATCAGAACTCAAAAGTTGCTAAATTAGGGTTTCTATAGGAAAGGTCAACCAAACTTTGACCAGGCATAACTTTCTCATACTTTATCATAAATTTCTCATCCAAGGCTCATTTTGAAGAGGATTCAATTCCCTACAACTCATATTCAGCCCTCAAGTTCAAGAAATGCACTCATGAAAATATATAAATTCAGACATTATAGGTCATTTCAAAAAGTCAACAAAAACACCTTTTGGGTCAAAGCTTATTACATGAAAATGGAAGATACAAGTGAGATGAAACCAAAAGGGTTGTTTATAGAACATCCTAAGATTTCAAAAAAGTCCAAGAACACCCTCTTAGGGTTAAAATTGAGGGAGATATGTATTGTCAAATTTGACCAATTTTTGGAAATGTGCATGAAGTCAACATTGATTAAAATGACTTTTTTTTCCAAATGGGCCCATGTTTTCTTGTTTGAAACTTGTTTCTAAGATGGCCCACGACCCCTAATATTATCCACCTATTATTTTATTATTTTTATTATTCATTTTGATTTTTTATCCATTTAAATCAAAATAAATCAATTTAAATAGTAGAATAATCAAATAAAATCAAAGACTTGATTTTATCAGCATATTATGAGTCCATGAACAACTAGCAAATCAAAAAAATTCGTGCAAGAGCTAATTGATTGAAAAAGATCTTAATTTGGTCTATTTTGGAAACAAATCATACAAGACAAAGAATAAAATCAAATATCCATAATTTGCAATGATATGATTAGTTTTTATTGACCTAATGCATTCCAATATAAGGACATAACATTCTCAAGGCAAAAAAAGGTTTTGGGGTCGTGAAAACAAAGGAAGAAGTGTCAAATTTTTATGGAAAAATTGCAGGTCAATTTTGATTTTATAGGCCGTTTCAAGCAATTCAAAGGCCAGCAATCCGTTCCTGGACATTTTATGAAGCCATTCCAATCATCCTCAAGCGTTAAAACCTTCAGAAATCACGCCTCACAGTGCCACGATTTCAATTTTTTTAAGATTCGTTTTCAATGATTTATCCATCATAAACATGTTTTGATCATATATCCATACTTGCCATCATATTTGCAATGTTTTTGATTGGTTTGATTGAAGTTTAAGTGCAGGAATGACACAATGCCATTGTTAGGATTTTGAGGTCCCAAATTGGGAATTCTATATAAAGGAAAAATTGGACAAAATTAGGGGTACTATCATGCTCAGGAGATTATTTGCAATTGATCCATGCCTTTGGTTTGAATTTATTCTGCTTGTGCTGCGTTTTTGAATTTTGCAGGTTTTTAGTTACGAACAAAATTCGTCACTACAACCTATAGTGACGGAAAACTGTTGTAGGTAAAAGTTCCCAATCTAAAACGACGGATCCCTGAAGAAGGTAATGGCATGATACTCACTGATTCATCCATTCAAACCATTGGTGACCCACAGCGCGCGCGTTTTTGACATGTGGCCATAGATCTTTATTTGTCTTATATTTATTTTGTATTATTTTGTTAACAATTAACACGCTTGGTTCAGTTCGCAAGGCAGGGCATGATAAGGCTTTAGTCCAAAAGGGGGTGGGTTCGATCCATCCCTTTTGTAAAGTTAATTTTCACTAATTTGTGTCTTTAGATCCAATGCTCCAGGTTCCTGCGCGCTCCTCATGCACTTCCATCACCATACCACAAGATCTCATCATATCCAGATCTAACACTCAACACTTGCAGACCATAGTGAACCCTCAAGCGTGGCCAACACTGGATCCAAATGCCTGATTGGGCCAAAGGATTTGGGCTCAATGAAATTCAGCTTCACACCCCCAATCTGCTTTCACCACATGCCCAATTACTTTCTTTCTTTATTTTCTTTTGTTTTATTTGATTAATTTCTTTTTTACAAAACAACAAAAAAAAATCATTTTTTTATTTAATCATAAAATCAAGAAAACCACAATGTAGAATTAGGTTTTTTTATTAAATTTTTTTTTTGGAAAATGATTAATTTAATGATATTGACTAGATTGTTTTCATAATTAAAATTAATTAGACAAATTAGGTTTAATTCACAAATATTTAATTTTCTCAATAAAATACCAAAAAAATATTTTTCTTTAATTAATTAGATTTAGGTTAAGATTTCAAATATTTTTCTCAATAATAAAATACAAAAAAATATTTTCTCTTTAATTGATTAGATTTTTAGAATTTAAACTTTGATTCCCATACTTAATTCTCGCGCGCAATATTTTATTTTCCAATTATCGTATTTGCTTCTGGTTTGTAATAGTTTTTAATTAGGGTTTACCGCATATTATTTACTGTTTAATCCCCGATTTTTGGTTATGTAAACCCCTCCCCGAGGCCTTGTAATAACATATGACTCTTTTATTTTCTCGCTTTTATTTTATATGATTGTTAGCAACCTATGTTTGTATACTTAATCAATTAAATAGATCATTTAATTACAAGATAAATATCTGAAAACAAACACTGTTGCACACTTGCACCCTTAGGGTATGCCTCACTTGGTTGCCTCGGAAAACAATGGTCATGTCCCTCGAACGTAGGGATATCTTAGCAAAGACCCTCGGTATAAAAGTCATCATAAAAGATCATGGTCCCTTACTGTCCCTCAAGTTGCATATGAGAAATGATCTGGTCCCTCGATGTTGCCTACGAATATATGATAACGGTCCCTTCAAAATGCTAAGGTATCCTTACATGTTGCCTTCAATGACCATAACGTCCCTTTCGAATGTCCCTTGAAACATCCGACGATAGGGCTACCTACTCCTTAATAGTAGGATAGCGCTGTCTAAAGGAAACGAGAACAAACACTCTTTTTTCGAGTAGGTAGAAAATCTTAAGTACTTGCTCAAATAAACCCTTTTACATAAACACTTTCAAAACAATTTTCAAAAACCACTTCGTCACGCTCTTCAGGACAGATACAAGAGTTATCACAAAGTTAAATAGAACTTTTTGCAAAACACGCACAAGCAATTTCAAAAATGAGCAAGTACCTAAGAGCTCGTGGAAAACCACGAATAGAAAGGGTGCTAACACCTTCCCTTTCTATATAATCTACCCCCCGTACTAAAAAACTCTCGAAAAAAGGTTTTTTTTGTTCTTTTTCCTTTCCTTTGTTGGATGAAATAAAAGTCGGTGGCGACTCTTGCTTACCACAACATTTGGGAACAAATAATGCAAACCAGTATAAACATTTGGTTCTGCCACCGTATCACAGAATTGGCGACTCTGTTGGGGAATATGAAAAGTGGGGTATACCTTAGGATCTAGGTCATTTTTAAATTACTTTCTTGTTTGCTTTACCTGCTTTATCTTTAAGGGTTTTTGCTTGGGTATTGTTGAAGATCCTACACCCGGATCTAGGGGCACTTTTTAGGTAAACAACAATAGATCATGGAGACTGTATGGTGTAGACCAATATGGTTTAAGCGATTGATGTGTTGGTGTGACACTTTGGTTGGTACCGGTATCCTTCGTGTGGAAACGAGGAGAATACAGGGCCGCCGCGTGGTGTCGTGAAGCACTAATGGACCTCAGAACCTTAGTCGAACAAACTTGGCCATTAGAAAGTAGTGAGATAGCCGGTCTTGGTATAAAGCTGAGGATTGGTTGATACTCGATGCTACACTCATTGAGATCAGACTTTCGGGATATTTCGGCCGCAAGAAAATATTGCCTGAGCTGAAACAATGCCCGATAAAGGATGATCAATGATATTGAGAATCCTTAGAACTCGGTTACTTTTCTAAGACAAGTTGAGCCAACTAAACTTGAAGAGGGTACTTACCTATGGAATCCATGCAAGCCTAAACCTAAGGCTACTTGTGTGACTTGTTTGCTTTCTTTGCCTAACAATTTGAACTCATTGCAGGGCTTTGTTTATATTCCTTGTAGGATCTTGTTTGTATAAATCCAATAAATTGGTTTCTTACCCTGTATTTTTGCTTGATGCATAACATACACATCATAGCATCATAACATGACATATCATACTAACCATTTCAAGGATCTCGAGGGCTTGTGATGCAGGTTATAATGAACCGGACGTCTAGCAAGGGGCAATGGGAATTATTTTCCTCTAGCCAATGTCGTCAAAAGATCGACAACTTGAGTCAGGGGCTATGACCCACTTGATATGGTGAGCTTGACTCTTGTAGAAGGACTCTCAGTGATACAAATTTCTTTAATCGAAGCTGCAAAATTTCAACTTCTGACATTTCTTGTTTACCCCGTGAGATCCTTGAAAACATTGCATACATATGTCATACACATCATTGCATAACAGGTACCATAATAGGTTTCTCATCTTCTTTGCTGTTTATTTCAGCAGTAATGTCTTCTGAACAAAGCATCCAGGATCTACAGGCATAAAATGCCCAATTTCAGCAAATGTTCGTAGCCTTAGCTAAGGGGAAGGAAGATCTGAAGGCCCTTATTCTGAAGGAGAAAAAGAAGAAGAAGAAGACCGTCGGTGTCCTAAATCTGGGCAGAAGATTTAGGGGACCATTGAAGCAAACAGTTGATCTGACATCTTCATCCAAAGAAGGGGAGAACCAAGAGGGCGACACAAGGGGGAAGACCCTAGTCCGAGAGTTTCCGAGGATGACACAGACTACAATGATGAGCAGTATCCTCCCACTGAGGATATATACAAGCAGTTAGAAGATCAGTTGAGTGCTATGGAGATCCAAAGAATACCCAGGCTAGATTTTGAAGAGCTGGGATTGGTGTCGGGGGTAGTCATCCCACAAAAGTTTAAAGCTCCGGTTTTCCCAAAGTATGATGGGGTGTCTTGTCCCAAGCTTCATCTTCGTTCCTATGTGAGGAAGATTCAGTCTCACACCGCTGATAGGAACTTGTGGGTCCATTTCTTTCAGGACAGTCTGTCCGGGATTCAGCTTGAATGGTTCTATCAACTGGAGGGAACCAATGTATGTAACTGGGAAGATCTGGCCGCTGCTTTTTACAAGCAGTATCAATATAACGCTGTCCTTGCCCCTACCCGTACTCAACTCCAAAGTATGTCCATGGGCGCAAGCGAAGGTTTCAAGGACTATGCGCAGAAATGGAGAGATCTGGAAGGGAGAATCAAACCCCCTTTGTCTGATAGGGAGTTGGTGGATATGTTCCTTGGTACGTTGTCTGGTCCATTCTTCAATCACTTGATTGGTAGCTCCTCAGTTGGTTTCACCGAGCTGATATTGACTGGAGAAAGAGTAGAAGTTGGGATCCGTAGTGGAAAGATCCAGAAAATACCTCTTCGAGTACAGAGAAGAAGTCATTTGGTGTCAAAAGGGAAGCCAATGATGTGCACGGACAGAAGGGGTGTAGCAAGGCAGACTACCACTAATATGTGGGGGCAGTGCTGATCTCTAATTCGGCACGCACACAACGACCACAATAACGAAATAATCAGCCAAGGATGGAAAGACCTCAAAGGAAATTCAGCCAAATTAACATGCCATTGTCACAATCATTGCAACACATGTTGAAGATGAATCTGATTACGGTGATAAACCCTCATTCGAATCTTAAGACTTCTTATCCTAACTACAACCTGGATGCAAGGTGTGCTTATCATTCTGGTAGCTCGGGGCACGATACTAACGATTGTTGGGCGCTGAAATACAAGATTCAGAATATGATTAACGTCAAGGAGATCGAATTCAACCCTCTCGAGACTCACAACATGATCACTGCTCCCTTTCCAAAACATGGCTAGGATTGAAAGCATTTTTGTTCATTTGAATTCTCAAGTTGTATTTTCTTTGCTTATTCGAACAATTATTGTCATGTCAAACTTTATTATTTCATTAATGCATTACACATGTCTGTCTTTAATTAATTTGTTTTCATTATGCTTAAACTTCTTCATACTTCCTTTTCTTGATATTCAACTCTCGACTAAAAACTCTAAGCCTTAGAGGGAGGATGACGAAAAAGATACCACAATCTCTACAGTATGCTTTTGAACAGACCCCACTAATGATGTACAAGCGTTGTTTCAATCTCAAACAGTGGATTCATAAGGAGGATAATCCCTAGTCAACCCCTTTGAGCCAAATAAGTAGGAGTTTTTCTTTCACTCAAATTAAAACCCTTAATTATAACCCGGGGCAGGGTAGTTTTCTCAGTTAATTCAGAGGCTCATTCAATCACAATCTTCCGCTTTGCACACAATGAATGGCCTCGAAGACGTCCCTCCAAATTAGAAGATGGTGATGGTTTCACATAATCATCAAAGAAGGAAGTCATTAATTTGAAAAAGAAAAGCCCGTTAAGTCAAAACCTATGAAGGAGACTTAAGAAAAAAATTGGGGCATCCCGCTGACTGTAATTACAAAAAGAAACAGTTCAGGCAAAAGACATGGATAGTAAAATAAAAAAGAAAGAGGTCCTACAAATCCTCAACAGAAAGAAGGTTACAAAAATGACTTCCTATTCAAAACAAACTTTCATTATCCGAACCATCACCGAAACATCAAGGACAGTACTCCAGGACTCAACTGGGATTCTAAACGCGCAATTAGCTGAGCATATGACTGAAGGACATCACGAAGAACGTGTGGGTACAAATAAATTTTGAACCTTTATCCTTTTTTTCTTAAACCGTGAACCAGGCCACATTATAACCCTTAGAAGTCCTAGCTGAAGCGCGGGTTAGTTTGAAAGCATATTGTTACAAAGGTATCCTGACTCCTGTAGGACTTGTTACGAATCCCGAGTTGATATCACATTCTTGCAAAATTTGTGTTACACACAAAACACATTTTCAAAAAAAAAAAATCTTTTCAAGACAGACATGAGTTTTGCATCCTTTAAATGACATTGTTTGCGTATGAATAATTATTTGACAGCAGAGAAATCGGCACAATGGATATTCAATGAACAGACATCCTCTCAATGGACAAAATCACCTCAGCAGGAAGGACACTTCCAATAACAGGTCTTCCATAAGCAAGGGGCATGACATGATGTCTAACACACCCGGGGCAAGCTCTCCAAAAGTGCCAAATAACCAGGGGAAGATCTTCATCTGAATCACTTGAGGCATTACACATGCATTCCAACAACGAATCATGTGCCATCAAGAAAACATTTTTGACGGTAGTACAACACAACACTATGGACATTGACAACTCCCTACATCCTGAGAGTGTGGACATAGTCGGAAAAGACCACGCATGAAAAAGACCCACTAGGTTGAATGGCCTAGGCAAAATAAGGGCATTCCAGTGAACTAAAAAAGGTTCGGGCAAAAGTGACAGATATACATATGAAAAATTTGTACACCCGACAAGTCGAAAACATGAAAAGGCGGCTTGGGCAAAAAATGGTATCCCGGTGGACTGAAAATCTGAAAAGATAGTCCAGGAAAAAGTTAGGGATTAAAGCGTACGACTATGTCCCGTCATCTTGTCACTTGCCTATCAGTAGAAGAATTATCATTCTGATCGGAAGTTACGAATCACCTCATAAGTTGGGATAACACTTAATCCACAAGGACTCCATAGGCACTTTCTCCAGCAGGTACAGGGGCAGAAAAGTCTTGATGCAAAGTCATTGTCGTATCCTCAGCATGCGTTCCAGTAACATCTACACTCCCCAGAGTAGAGGCAACCAAAGTTTTGATCTCTGCTTCCCCAAACAGGAGTTACTTTCCCCAGCCAAGCTCTTTCGGAGAGCCGACGTCTATATTCCCCAGCCAAATTTTGTAATCGCAAGCGGTTCATAAAGTTTTCTCCCGAGAAGAGTTTATTTCTCTGAATACAGAATCTCAATCCCCGACAAAGTTTATCCCTTCAACTACGGAATTTCATCCTCTAACAGAGATATTCCTGCAGAGTTATTCTCAAACAGAGTCTCTCCCCCGGCAGAGTAACTGTGATCAAGGAGCAAATATCTAGCATAGTCATCTCCGTTCACCATCCCCAGCGGGAGTAGAAGAACCACTTTTTCTATGACGGTCAGGAATTCAATTTCCAGTTCTCTCCAGCAGCGGTCCGAGATTTATTTTCCCAAACCCGGATATGTCACAATAGCATTTCATGTTCATATATCATGACGTGCGCATACATATTGCATACAACATAATCTCATTTATTTTGAGAACATCATCATACAATGCATTTCATGCATCACATACAATTAATCTGTACCTTTTCAGGAAAGATGATTATCATCAACAATTCCCCACAGGTCCAAGATTAGTTCCTGAAACTAAAACAAAGTAATTATCTGCGCGACCAAATGCAACTTTACACGGGTTCATCAGAAAGCAATCTTACATGGGTTCCTCCTAAATGCAGCTTCGCACGGGTTTATCCTGAAAAATCTTACACGTGTCCTTTCTCATACATTTCCAAATAAAATTTCACACGAACTCATCACGAAGTAACCCTACTATCCAGGTTCCTTCCCATACCCCTACGCGGACTTATCCCGAAATAACCTTACCCAGGTTCCTCCTGAAGTTTTACATGAACTTATCACAAAGTAACCTTACCCAGGTTCCTCCTGAAGTTTTACACTAACTTATCACAAAGTAACCTTACCCAGGTTCCTCCTGAAGTTTTACACAGACTTAGCCAGAAGTAACCTTACCCAGGTTCATTCTGAAATTTTGCTAAGACTTATCCTGAAGCAACCTTACCTAGGTTCCCTCTCGGTTCCGATGTAGTTTTACCCAAACTCCTCACGAAGCAACCTTACCTAGGTTCCTTCTCAGTTCATATGCAGTTTTACCCAAACTCCTCACGAAGCAACCTTACCTAGGTTCCTTTTCGGTTCCGATGTAGTTTTACCCAAACTCCTCACGAAGCAACCTTACCTAGGTTCCTTCTCGATTCAGATGCAGTTTTATCCAAACTCCTCACGAAGTAACCTTACCTAGGTTCCTTCTCGATTCAGATGTAGTTTTACCCAAACTCCTCACGAATCAACCTTACTTAGGTTCCTTCTCGGTTCAGATGCAGTTTTACCCAAACTCCCCACGAAGTAACCCTACGACCCAGGTTCCTTCTCATAGCCCTACTATCCAGGCTTTCGTTTCGAAGTAACCTTCAAACCCAGGTTCCTTCTCATAGCCCTACTATCCAGGATTTCATCTCGAAGTAACCCTACGACCCAGGTTCCTTCTCATAACCCTACTATCCAGGCTTTCATCTCGAAGTAACCCTATGACCCAGGTTCCTTCTCATAGCCCTACTATCCAGGATTTCATCTCGAAGTAACCCTACGACCCAGGTTCCTTCTCATAGCCCTACTATCCAGGCTTTCATCTTGAAGTAACCCTACGACCCAGGTTCCTTCTCATAGCCCTACTATCCATGCTTTCATCTTGAAGTAACCCTACGACCCGAGTTCCTTCTCATAAACTTACTATCCAGGATTTCATTTCGAAGTAACCATACGACCCAGGTTCCTTCTCATAGCCCTACTATCCAGGCTTTTATCTCGAAGTAACCCTACGACCCAGGTTCCTTCTCATAGCCCTACTATCCAGGCTTTCATCTCGAAGTAACCCTACGACCCAGGTTCCTTCTCATAAGCCCTACTATCCAGGCTTTCATTTTGAAGTAACCCTACGATCCAGGTTCCTTCTCATATCCCTACTATCCAGGCTTTCGTTTCGAAGTAACCCTTCGACTCAGGTTCCTTCTCATAACCTTACCATCCAGGTTTCTTCTCTCTTATCTCCAGACAAAAGTTTACAACACTGTAAGACCTGGACCCTAACCAGATATGCAACTCACTTTTGTCTCATCAATCAAGATTTAATTCCCCAGTAGAGTAATGGACAACCGAAGCTCCTAGCCTATATTCCCCAAGACATAAATCAACATTCCCCAATAAAGTCCTCCTCAACGGCAGGTACAGGAATTCTCGCAAAGGAATCTATTATCAACCGATATCTTTTCTGATGGCATCTTTAAGCCCATCTCCGATGATTCTCCGTCGCCTTCCAAATGGCATCTGTAAGCCTATTCCCGATTATTGATTAGTATTACTTCATGCGAGTACAAATTTCTGGGCACTCTAGTGTTCAATCATCTTCCACCCTCAGATCACGGAAGGCAGACCAGCCAATCTACATCCTCAGGTTTAAGAAGATTGAACATGGGAAGCTGTTGTACCCCAAAATTTTCCCTCTCATTTTACTCAAAACATACTCATTGAAGTCCTCAACTTGCTCAAGGATGCCCAAGAACTAACCAGACAAATGCTCTCCTAAGACAATGAACCTCAAAATAGGGTTTCCATTTTCATTAAGAGGGTGAACTCCAAAGGTATCAAATATTTTCCATGGTATTAATATGTTCTCAATACCATCTATGTCAATTTTTATGCCTTGCACAAGAAGTTTGCTCAGTCAACTGCTCAAATGCCTGAAAATCACTTGTACTAGGTCAAAAGTCAACTGTGGCCCACATATAGTCAAACTTCAAGATTTTTGTTCAACATCAAAATTTTGAAGTAACATCCATAATTTGATCAAGGGTTGATCATGATCCCTCAAGAAATGCCCCAAATTCATCAAAACTCAAAAGTTGCTAAATTAGGGTTTCTATAGGAAAAGTCAACCAAACTTTGACCAAACATAACTTTCTCATACTTTATCATAAACTTACCATCCAAGTCTCATTTTGAAGAGGATTCAATTCCCTACAACTCATATTCAGCCCTCAAGTTCAAGAAATGCACTCGTGAAAAGATATAAATTCAGACATTATAGGTCATTTCAAAAAGTCAACAAAAACACCTTTTGGGTCAAAGCTTCTTACATGAACATGGAAGATACAAGTGAGATGAAACCAAAAGTGTTGTTTAAAGGACATCCTAATATTTCTAAAAAGTCCAAGAACACCCTCTTAGGGTTAAAATTGAGGGAGATATGTATTGTCAAAGTTGACCAATTTTTGGAAATATGCATGAAGTCAACATTGATCAAAATGACTTTTTTTTCTTCAAATGGGCCCATGTTTTCTTGTTTGAAACTTGTTCCTAAGATGGCCCATGACCCCTGATCTTATCCACCTATTATTTTATTATTTTTATTATTTATTTTGATTTTTTATCCATTTAAATCAAAATAAATAAATTTAAATAGTAGAATAATCAAATAAAATCAAAGATTTGATTTTATGAGCATATTATGAGTCCATGAACAGCTAGCAAATCAAAAATTCGTGCAAGAGCTAATTGATTGGAAAAGATCTTAATTGGTCTATTTTGGAAACAAATCATACAAATCAAAGAATGAAATCAAATCTCCATAATTTGCAAAGATATGATTAGTTTTTATTGACCTAATGCATTCCAATATAAGGACATAACATTCTCAAGGCAAAAAAAAGGTTTCGGGGTCGTGAAAACAAAGGAAGAAGTGTCAAATTTTTGTGGAAAAAGTGCAGGTCGATTTTGATTCTATAGGAAGTTTCAAGCAATTCTAAGGCCATCAATCCGTTCCTAGACATTTTCTGAAGCCATTTCAATCATCCTCAAGCCTTAAAACCTTCAGAAATCACGCGTCACAGTGCCACAATTTGCATTTTTTTTAAGATTCGTTTTCAATGATTTATCCATCATAAATATGTTTTGATCATATATCTATGCTTGCTATCATATTTGCAATGTTTTTGATTAGTTTGATTGAAGTTTAAGTGCAGGAATGGCACGATGCCATTGTTAGGATTTTGAGGTCCCAAATTGGGAATTCTATATAAAGGCAAAATTGGACAAAATTAGGGGTACTATCATGCTCAGGAGATGATTTGCAATTGATCCATGCCTTTGGTTTGAATTTATTCTGCTTGTGCTGTGTTTTTGAATTTTGCAGATTTTTAGTTATGAATAAAATCTGTCACTACAGCCTATAGTGACAGAAAATCGCTGTAGGTAAAAGTTCCCCATCTAAAACGACGGATCCTTGAAGAAGGTGATGGCGTGGTGCTCATTGATTCGTCCATTTAAACCATTGGGGACCCACAACGCGCACGTTTTTGACATATGGCCATAGATCTTTATTTTCCTTAAATTTATTTTGTATTATTTTGTTAACAATTAACACGCTTGGTTCAGTTGGCAAGGCAGGGCATGATAAGGCTTTAGCCTAAAAGGGGGTGGGTTCGATCCATCCCTTTTGTAAAGTTAATTTTCACTAATTTGTGTCTTCAGATCCAATGCTCCAGGTCCCTGCGCGCTCCTCATGCACTTCCATCACCATACCACAAGATCTCATCATATCCTGATCTAACACTCAACACATGCAAACCATGGTGAACCTTCAAACGTGGCCAACACTGGATCCAAACGCCTGATTGGGCCAAAGGATTTGGGCTCAATGAAATTCAACTTCACACCCCAATCTATTTTCACCACAGGCCCAATTACTTTCTTTCTTTATTTTCTTTTGTTTTATTTGATTAATTTCTCTTTTATAAAACAACAACAAAAATAATTTTTTATTTAATCATAAAATCAAGAAAACTACAAAAATGTAGAATTAGGTTTTTTTAATTAAAATTAGTTTTTTTTGGAAAATAATTAATTTAATGATATTGACTGGATTGTTTTCATAATTAAAATTAATTAGACAAATCAGGGTTAATTCACAAATATTTAATTTTTCTCAATAAAATACCAAAAAATATTTTTCTTTAATTAATTAGATTTAGGTTAAGATTTCAAATATTTTTCTCAATAATAAAATACAAAAAAATATTTTCTCTTTAATTAATTAGATTTAGGTTAAGATTTCAAATATTTTTCTCAATAATAAAATACAAAAAAATATTTTCTCTTTAATTGATTTGATTCCCGTACTTAATTCTCGCGCGCAATATTTTATTTTTCAATTATTGTATTTGCTTCTGGTTTGTAATAGTTTTTAATTAGGGTTTACCGCATATTATTTACTGTTTAATCCCCAATTTTTGGTTCTGTAAACCCCTCCCCGAGGCCTTGCAATAGCGTAGGACTCTTTTATTTTCTCGCTTTTATTTTATATGCTTGTATATGATTGTTAACAACCTAGGTTTGTATGCTTAATCAATTAAATAGATAATTTAATTACAAGATAAATATTTGAAAACAAACATTGTTGCACACTTGCACCCTTAGGGTATGCCTCACTTGGTTGCCTCGGAAAACAATGGTCATGTCCCTCAAACGTATGGATATCTTAGCAAAGACCCTCAGTATAAAAGTCATCATAAAAGATCATGATCCCTTACTGTCCCTCGAGTTGCCTATGAGAATGATCTAGTCCCTCGATGTTGCCTACGAATATATGATGATGATCCCTTCAAAATGCTAAGGTATCCTTACATGTTGCCTTCAATGATCATAACGTCCCTTTAGAATGTCCCTTGAAACATCCGACGATAGGGCTACCTACTCCTTAATAGTAGGATAGCGCTGTCTAAACGAAACGAGAACGAACAATATTTTTTCGAGTAGGTAGAAAATCTTAAGTACTTGCTCAAATAAACCCTTTTACACAAACACTTTCAAAACAGTTTTCAAAAACCACTTCGTCATGCTCTTGAGGATAAGTACAAGAGTTATCACAAAGTTAAACAGAACTTTTTGCAAAACACACATAAGCAATTTCAAAAATGAGCAAGTACCTAAGAGCTCGTGGAAAACCATGAATAGAAAGGGTGCTAACACCTTCCCTTTCTATAATCTACCCCCCGTACTCAAAAACTCTCGAAAAAAGGTTTTTCTGTTCTTTTTCCTTTCCTTTGTTGGATACAATAAAATTCGGTGGCGACTCTTGCTTACCGCAACATTTGCAAACAAAAAAATGCAAACCAGTATAAACAGTCGGTTCTGCCATCGTATCACAGTGATGTTCTGACAGAAGTGTTGAACATAACCTTCATATGCTAGGGTGCTGCCTTGTTCTTGAAGCAAGTATGGTGGTTAGCAGTTTTTAGTCGTGCCTAAGCTGGATTGGTAAGCATGAATTAAGGAAAAGTACCCTCATAGGCAAAAGGAAAGCATGGGCCTAGCGTAACCTTGTACAAAAGTTTGTTTTTCAAGGACAACAATGGTACTTCTATCTCACACGTGGTAAAATCCTTTGGATAAAAACTCAAAAGTGGTTGTGAGCATTAAATGATGATGAGATTTATCAAACCAGAAATCATGCGCTATGAGATTGTGTATCATAGCCTAAGTCTGGGTCAGAAGTTCAGCATCAGCGTAACTTAGAACCAATATCCAACTTCTGATCCTTTAATCTCTTTGCTCCAACATGTTCTGAGCGAGTTCTCAGACTTTCCCAAAATCTTGTAACACGCTTTGTAAATCCTCTTTGAATTACTCTTGCAACTTTTGACTGAACCTATGTGAAAACTGGCCCAAAAGTTCTAACCAAGTCCTGTTTTAGAAAGGTCCAGAATTTGCTGAAAGTTTCAGTTTCATGGACGTGTCTTCAAGGATTTCAAGCTTGAAATCCCAGCATTTCTAGGAGAAGTTTTGTTCTGCAATGTTTGAGATCTCATTGAGATCTATAACTCTTGTGTTAGAAGTTCTTCCAGAACCAACTTCCATCACGGTGAAAATCCGGCCAGAAGTTCTGAGCTTGTCATATTTCTTAAACGCTTAGAAAAAATTCTAAGTATTTAGAATTTTGACTTTTCCAAAGTAATTTTGACTTTTGAATTTCTTGATGAAACAAACTTCATATTTCAACATGTCTTGATGAAATATGATCCTTGAAACTTGATTTTGATTCAAAAGTCAAAGTTTGATTTTTCAGCATACAATTGACCATTTTTCCCTTGTGAACATCTTTCTTGGAAAATTTGTAATTCAAGGCTTGGAATTGGATGGAAGCGAACCTGAGGCTCCAGGGTGATCCTTTGAGAAATGAGAGGGCAAATTTTGGGGTACAACAGCTGCCCCTATTCAATCTTCTTACGCTTGAAGAGTTAGATTGGCGAATCTGCCATTCGTGACTTGAAGGTGGAAGATGATTGAACATTAAAGTGCCCAGAAATTTGCACTCGATGATGTGGTGGTTGATTGTGTAGGGAATGGGCTTAAAAGATGCCATTTGGAGAAATGATGGATAGTTGTTGGAGATGGGCTTAAATATTCCATCTGAAGGTGATTGTATCTAGACTATATTTGAGTGACAAAATGATATCCGAATCTGGATTGTATCTGGATCGTATTAGAAAGGTATGTTGAATGATGAAGGAATCTTGGACAATTACTACTCCAAAAGATGATGAAGGAATCTTTAGACGACTACTTCCTCTGCAGAATGATGAAGGAATCTTGGATGATTACTACCTCAGTAGAATGATAAAGGAATCTTGGACGATTACTACCTCTAGGATGATGAAGGAATCTTTATCTGTTGATTGATCTTTCCTGAAAAGGTAAAGAGTTAGTTGTATGCAATGTCATGATGTATGTATTGCGTAATGATGAGATTTGTGTTATATGTATTTTGCATGCATATGCTATGAATGTTGTTGAGATGCAATTTTGTCTTTGGAAAATAAATCCTTGACAAGTGTTAGGGAGTTATTAAATCCTGGATTTCTATTGAAGAGTAGGTGTGTCTTCAAACTTTGCTTAGAATGTTTCCACCGGGGATTCATGTTTTGTCATTTGAGGAAGTGAACTACTATCTGGTCAAATTCCAGGCTTCATAGCCCCTTATATTATTATCTGGTCGACATCCAGGCTTCATAGTGTTTTTGAAGAAGGGAACTACCATCTGGTCGAAATCCAGGCTTCGCACCACCTTATACTGTTATTTGGTCGAAATCCAAGCTTCACAGTGTTTTTGGAGAAGGGAACTACTATCTGGTCGAAATCCAGGCTTCGCAGCACCTTATACTATTATCTGGTCAAAATTCAGGCTTCACACTGTTTTTGGAGATGGGAACTACTATCTGGTTGAAATCCAGGCTTCGCAGCACCTTATACCGTTATCTGGTCAAAATCCAGGCTTCACAGTGTTTTTGGAGAAGGGAACTACTATCTGGTCAAAATCCAGGCTTCACAGCACCTTATACTGTTATTTGGTCGAAATCCAGGTTTCATAGTGTTTTTGGAGAAGGGAACTACTATCTGGTCGAAATCCAGGCTTCGCAGCACCTTATATTGTTATCTAGTTGAAATCCAGGCTTCACAACACCTTATATTGTTATCTGGTTGAAATCCAGGCTTCACAGTGTTTGTTTGAAGAGAACTACTATCTGGTCGAAATCCAGGCTTCACAGTGTTTTTAGAGAAGGGAACTACTATTTGGTCGAAATCTAGGCTGCCCAGCACCTTATACTATTATCTGGTCGAAATCCAGGCTTCATAGTGTTTTTGGAGAAGGGAACTACTATCTGGTCGAAATCCAGGCTTCGCAGCACCTTATATTGTTATCTGGTCAAAATCCATGCTTTACAGTGTTTTTGGAGAAGGGAACTACTATATGGTCAAAATCCAGGCTTTGCAGCACCTTATAATGTTATCTGGTTGAAATCCAGGCTTCGCAGCACCTTATACTGTTATCTGGTTAAAACCTAGGCTTCATAGTGTTTTTGGAGATGGGAATTACTATCTGGTTGAAATCCAGGCTTCGCAACACCTTATACTGTTATCTGGTCAAAATCCAGGCTTCACAATGTTTGCTGGGGATTGTAGAGTATTCTATTGGGGAAGAGGAGTTGTGGTCCTCTGATTTGTAGTAGTCGGAGAGGAAAACTCAAGCTGGGGAATCCTGCCCTTTGTTGGGGAAATAAACCCTGTTGCTCAGTCTGCTGGAGAGGCGGCGACTTCACTGACAGAAATCCTCGAGGATTCTTGAATTCGACTCAGTTGGGAAGAGGTTTCCAGAGATTGAAAATCTGGCTGGGGAATCATCCTATGAGAAGTATTTTGGGGAGATTTTTCACTGCCCCTAGTAGCGAGTGTTTGTGGCACTGCTAGGAAATGTTTGACTGTACGAAACCCTTTGCTGAGATTGGCGTTTAATGCCCCAAGTAATGGAGATGGAGACATGCCCCTGGTTATTCTGTACTTCTTGAGAGATTTCTTGGAAACTTGACTGGACTGCCCCAGGTGTGCTTGGATAGTGACATGTCATTCCTCCTTGTTGATATAATATTTGTCATTGGAAGTGTCATCCCACTTGGAGTGATTTTGTTCACCGAGAGAGCTTTCATTCATCGGATATTCGTTGTGTGAATTTCTATGTAAACAAATAGCCATATGCAAACAGCGATATTCAAGTAATGCAAAGTTTATGTTTGTCTTGAAATTTTTGAAAATGTGTTTTAGCAAGTAAATAAATTTTGTAAGATAAATTCAACTCAGGATTTAGAGTAAAGCCCTACATGAGTTAGGATACCTTTTGTAACAGTATGCTTTCAAACTAACCTATGCTTCAATTAGGACTTTTGAAGGGTTGTAACGTGGCTTGATTCACGGGTTAAGAAACAAAGGATAAAGGCTCAAAATGTATTTGTACCCACCCGCTCTTCGTGACGTTCTTCAGTCCTATACTCAGTTAATTATGCGTTTGAACTCCAATTGAGTCTGGAATGACATTTTGGTGATGGTTCAGACAAGTTAAGTTTGTCTAAAGGCAGTCATTTTTGCAATATTTTTTTCTTCATGTTGTTGAGGATTTGTAGTGACCTCTTTCTTTTGATTTGTTATCCCTAATTTTTGCCTGACTGTTCTTGTTTTGAGATTACGGTCAGCGGGATGCCCTATTTTTTCTTAAATCTCCTTTGTAGGTTTTAACTTAGTGGGCTTTTCTTTTTTGAGAGATAATGACTGCCTATGTGATAGGGAACCATCACCGTCTTTTGATTCCAGAGGAATGTTTTTGATGTTGTTCATTGTATTACGGGATGAGAGTTTGCGGTTAAACGCGCGTTTGAATCAACTGAGAGACTACCCTGCCCCAGGTTTTGATTAAAGGTTTCAAATTGTGCAAAAAAAGAAAACTTCTACTTTTTTGGCTCGAAGGGGTTGACTAGGGATTATCTTCCTTATAAATCTAGTGTTTAGGATTTGAAAGAACGCCTGTACATCGTCAGCAAGGTCTGTCCAAAAGCATACTGCATGAGATTAAGGCATGGTTTTCGTCATCCTCCCTCTAAAGGCTTGTAACTTTTAGCAAGAGTTAAGGGTAAAAAGCATAGTTTAAATATAGAGAAAGCGAATGGATGAATTCAAGACAAACATATGCAATGCATTAATGAAACAAAGTTTGACATTAATAGATAATTATTTGAATAACAAAAGAAATTACAATTGAAAATTCAAATGAACAGAAAATTTCCTCGCCCAGATCGTTGCTTCATGTGGATGTCCTTGAGGGGTGATAGAAGAGTTCCAATTGATCATCTTGTGTAAACTCCAACACTCCTTCGTCAATTAGGTCTTGAATCCTATTCTTCATAGCCCAACAATTGTTCGTGTGGTGCCCGGGACCGTCAGAATGGTAAGCACACCTCTCTTTGGTACGGTAACTAGGAGCAGCCGTGTTAGGATTCCCGGGAGGAGCCTTTAATGTAATTATCTCTGTCTTCAACAGGTGTTGTAACACCTGAGCTAGCGACATGCCAATCCTGGTAAATTGTCTCTTAGGTGCGACCTCCTTGCGCTGATTCTTTCGTTGTTGTTGGCGAGGTTGTTGTTGGACTCGAGAAGTGGCAGCCATTTGGGACAGTCTACCCTCCACTAAACCGACTTCATGTTGCATGGGAGGATGAGAAGTGACTTGATTTCCAATCCTAGATGTTTGCCCCATTTAGTTACATCCGTCTCGACGAAGCTTGTTAATGAGGAATCTCAGCTCTTCTTGTCCTTGGGCCAGATTTTGGATAAGATCCATCTGGCCCACCAGTTGTCCCATCATCTGGACTTTCATTATGGCTATCTCAGTTTGTAGCCGCTCCAATTGGTCATCTCTATCGTCCCCGGGATTTCCCATGATCACGCCCCTGGTGAGGAGCGCCTTGACCTCTTCTCGTCCCTTAGATAGGTTCAAGAACATCTCTTGAAGTTGAGCATTTTGAGCCTGGATGCCCCTCACCATTTGTTCCATATCCATCTTACTGAAATAAACAGTAGGAAGATAAGGAGACCTGTATCGGAGAAACCTGTCATGATATGATGCATGATATGTGGATGCATGTTTTCAAGGATCTCGCGGGGTTAGTAGTCACTTACAGTTTTGATTGGAGAACTTTATGTCAGTGGATTTCCTTCCACGAGAATTAAGCTCACCATGCCAAGTGGATTGTAGCCCTTGACTCAAATTGTTGTACTTGATCTTTGACGGTGTTTGGTTAGAGGAAAATAAATCCTCTTGCCCCTTGCTAGACATCTGGTTCAACGTGACCCTGCATCATAGGCCCTTGAGATCCTTGAAACGGTTATTGAAAATGCTATGGTATGATGTTATGTACAAGTATGCGAAGTAAGCAAATTTATATACAAATAATCATATTCACACAAATCAGGCAAGTCCTTAGGTTTAGGCTTGCATGGAGTTTGTAGGTAAGTACCCTCTTGAAGTTTAGTTGGCTCGACCTGTCCTAAATATAGTAACTGGGTTCTAAGGGATCTCAATATCACCGATCTTTCCCCCAAATCTCGTTCCGATAGACAATTGACTTGCCACCAAACAAAACTCGAGGGTCAAACCACAATGAGTGTAGCATCGAGTATCAACTGACTTTGGGTTTACAACAAAGACGGCTATCTCACTACGTCCTAAAAGTCAAGTTGGTCAATTAAGGTGCTAAGGTCAGTTGACGTTTTATGATACCACACAGAGGCCCCGTATTCTCCTTGATTACTCAAGGGCTACCGGTACACACCAAAGTATCGCATCAACATAGCTACTGTTTCAACCGTGTCGGTATATCCCGCACAGTTCCCTCACAGTTTATTGCCACTTACCTAAAAAGGTGCCCCAAATCCGGGTGTAGGAACAAAGTAAACCCAAACAAGGAACCATAATGAAAAGCATGCAAGTCAAACAAGGAAAGCAAGTAAATGTGATCTAACCCTAAGGTAACCCCACTTTTTTAAGTATTGTCTCCAGCAGAGTCGTTAGTTCTGTGATACGGTGGAAGAACTGACTTGTTTGTTTTGTGTTTGATCGCAAATGTTGCGGTTAGCAAGAGTCGCCACCGACTTTTCCTTTATCCAATAAGGAAAGGCTGAAAAGAACAGAAAGACCTTTAGAGATGTTTTCTTGAGTTCGGGGGGTAGGTTATGAAAAGGGAAGGTATTAGCACCCTTTTCATCCGTAGTTATCTATGGGATCTTAGTTGCTTGCTAGATCACTTTCTTTTGTTTAAATGTGTGCTTGTGGTGTGGGTTTTGAAAGTACTTTGAAAATGTCTTTGTAATGGTTCTCATTTCTATAAGAACGCATACAAAGTGTTGTTTCAAAAATAGTTCAAAGAGGTGTTTGTGGAATGTGTTTTTGAAAGAGATTTTAAAAAGGTGTCTTCTTTGTAATGACTCTCGTTTTTATAAGAACGCATACAAAGTGTTTGTCTTTTGAAAATATTTCAAATGAGTATGTTGGTGTATAAAATTTTTTTGTTGTGAGCAAGCGAGCAACTAGGAGCAGATCTACCTACTCAAAAGGTCTTTAAATGTTCTTTTCTTCCTCCTTTAGATGTTTCTATCTTACCATTGATTGATAAGAAGCCCCATCATTGGATGTAAAGGGACGGGCGCGAGACATTTGTATAGTCATAAAAGGCAACCCATGGGACGTTTTAGCAATGTCATTTAGGGACTAGATCGTTTTCTGAAGGTAACATAGAGGGTCATCGGGGGACTATGATCTTTTATCGAGGGTCTTTTCTAAAACGCCCATATTTGAGGGACATGACTATTTTCCGATAGGCAACAAGCGAGATTACCCTAAGGATGCATGTGTGAAAAGTGTATTTGATTGCATGCATTTAGTCTTTGATTTTCTGGTTGTCTATTTGTTGTTTTTACCTCTTGCCATACACACCTAATTACTAGCAATATATGAAAGCAATAAAAATGCGGAAAAGTAAAATCCTACAC
This sequence comes from Vicia faba, assembly GCA_948472305.1. Lineage (NCBI taxonomy): Eukaryota > Viridiplantae > Streptophyta > Magnoliopsida > Fabales > Fabaceae > Vicia > Vicia faba. The sequence goes on from OX451738.1 coordinate 575,630,481, forward strand.
TATTACAATCATTAGGGGGATGGGGTGTACAAATTTACAAATGGGGATTGCAAGAAATTAAAAGTCCTAAGTATCTATTACAACCATATTGAAATAATATACAAGAAATGTAAAATGGACTTGTTTTTGAAAGTGGTTTTTTGTCTTAAGAAATGAATTAATTAATAAAAAAATAAAATATTTTTATGTCTTTTTTATATTAATAAAAAGGGTATTAATATTGAAAATGATAAAAAAGGGAAATAACGAGAGATAGCATTAGCATGCCGCTGAAAGCAACACAAAGGGGATCATAAGTTCAGAGGCCGGGCGCGCCGTGGTCCAGAAAAAAGCACTAGAAGTTCTGGATTGATACACTCTGAGGTCCTGCAAGAAACGTTAGAGGAAAGATACAGAAGTTCTGAGTTGCTATGTGCTGAACTTATGAGTTTTAGAACAGTGAGAAAGTCTTAGAAATTCTGTGTATTAAAACAGTGAAGAGAACTCAGAAGTTCAGTATGTGCTAAGAAAATGAGTGAACATCAGAAGTTCAATGTGTGTTAAAAGCAAGTGAACATCAGAAGTTTAGTGTGTTTGAATAGTGAGAAAATCATAGAAGTTCTGTGTGTTAAAATATTGAAGAGAACTCATAAGTTCTGTGTGCTTAAATAGTGAGTGAACATTAGAAGTTTAGTGTGTGTTAACAGCGAGTAAACATCAGAAGTTCAGTGTGTTTGAACAGTGAGAAAATCATAGAAGTTTTGTGTATTAAAACAGTGAAGAGAACTCAGAAGTTCTGTGTGCTTAAACAGTGAGAAAATCCTAGAAATTCTGTGTGTTAAAATGGTGAGCGAAAAACAGAAGTTCTGTGTTACATTTCAACTCTTTCCTCATATTAATCAGCACATCAACAATTTATTCAGTCTTTAACAGCAAATCAGGAGGATAAAAGCACAACAATTTATAGAAGTTCTAATTCTAATTCTGAGCCTAGCTTTATTCAAAAGTTCTGATCCATAGTTTTTTCTACTTATGCAATGATATGGCCAATATCAATACTATGATATTTACATATTTAAGGATGCTCTAAATGAAAATAAGCAAGGCCAGAGAGACTTACCTTGAATCTGAAGCGTGTGCTTGGAACTTGAGCTGCTGCCTTCAAATGTTTTGGAGTCAGTGAGAGCAACAAGTTTTGTTTAGGATTTGTGAAGGTTTTGTGAAGGACAAAGGTTTTGTTTAGGATTTGTGAAGGTTTTTGCTGTTTCCTTTTCTATCTTTGATAATTATTTCTTTCTCCAAAGGCCAACCCCTTGAAAGTGTGATGGAGCAACTTATTTATAGGTGAGTTTTTTTATGGTTTTGGGGGGAAAAACAAATGGGATTTGAATATTTTTTGGCATAATGTTCCATTGCTTTTTGACCATAACTTTCGTATGCTAGTTTGGTGCAATTATGGGATGCAGGCGTGGACTGAATTAGCTGTTGGTTATAGGACTGTACTTTAGCAGCGCAACATGTTGTATAAATGAGTTTTTGGGATTTGGTGATGTACTGACTGAAGTGTTAAACATAGCCTTCATATGCTAGGGTGTTGTCTTGTTCTTGAAGCAAGTATGGTGGTTAGAAGCTTTTAGCCGTGCCTAAGCTGGATTGATAAGCATGAATTAAGGAAAAGTACCCTTAGAGGCAAAAGCAAAGCATGGGCCTAGCATAACCTTGTACAAAAGTTTGTTTTTCAAGGACAACAATGGTACTTCTATTTCACACGTGGGGAAATCCTTTGGATAAAAACTCAAAAGTGGTTGTAAGCATTAAATGATGATGAGATTTATCAAACCAGAAATCATGCGCTATGAGATTATGCATCATAGCCTAAGTCTGGGTCAGAAGTTCAGCATCAGCGTAACTTAGAACCAATATCCAACTTTTGATCCTTTAATCTCTTTGCTCCAGCATGGTCTGAGCGAGTTCTCAGACTTTCTCAAAAGCTTGTAACATTCTTTTTAAATCCTTTTTGAATTGCTCTTGCAACTTCTGACTGAACCTATATGAAAACTGGCCCAGAAGTTCTAACCAAGTCCTGTTTTGGAAAGGTTCAGAATTTGCTAAAAGTTCCAATTTCATGGACGTGTCTTCAAGGATTTGTAGCTTGAAATCCCAGCATTTCTAGGAGAAGTTTTGTTCTACAATGATTGAGATCTCATTGAGATATACAACTCTTGTGTTAGAAGTTCTTCTAGAATCAACTTCCATCATGGTGAAAATCCGGCCAAAAGTTCTGAGCTTGTCATATTTCTTAAATGCTTAGAAAAAATTCTAAGTATTTAGAATTTTGACTTTTCCAAAGTAATTTTGACTTTTGAATTTCTTGATGAAACAAACTTCATGTTTCAACATGTCTTGATGAAATATGATCCTTGAAACTTGATTTTGATTCAAAAGTAAAAGTTTGATTTTTCAGCATACAATTGACCATTTTGCCTTTGTGAACGTCTTTCTTGGAAAATTTGTAATTCAAGGCTTGGAATTGGATGGAAGCGAACCTGAGGCTCCAGGGTGATCCTTTGAGAAATGAGAGGGCAAATTTTGGGGTACAACAATATGAATGAAAAAGTTTGAAGATGTATAATACTTCTACATATGAAGTTTATGATTTCTCTAAACTTTTTCACATATGAATGAAAAAGCTTAAAGATGTATATTGGTTCTACATATGAAGTTTCTGATTTCTCTAAACTTTTTCACATATGAATGAAAACTATGCACAGATTTTTTTTCCTGTTAAATACTATAGACACTTGAAAAACAAAAAATTATTCATGAAGTTAATTTTGAATTCGAAAAATCCTTCTATTTAAAATGAACCAAATGCCTCTTAGAAAATCAGAAACAATGATTGAAAAATAATCATGAAATCATGCAATGATATGGAAAATTTTCATGACCGTTTGAGATGAAGAGGTATGGTGTGATACGGTGGGAGAACTGACTTGAGTTTTTGCGTTTGTATTCGCACTTGTTCGGTTTAGCAAGAGTCGCCACCGACTTTTTATTTATCCTAAGGAAAGGTCAAAAAGCATATGAAAGACCTTTGAGATGTTTTCGTGGGTTCGGGGGGTAGATTATGAAAAGGGAAGGTGCTAGCACCCTTTTCATCCATGGTTATCCATGGGCTCTTAGTTACTTGTTTTATATCACTTGCCTTTGCTTTTCAATTGTTTGAAATGGTGCTTTGTGTGTGTAGTTTTGAAAATGTTTTGAAAAAGATGCCTTGACTAGGCAACCATTGTAACAATTCTTTACTCGAATGTTTTACAAAGGTGTTTGTCTTTTTGAAAAGATGTTTCAATGTTTTTTTGAAAGTTGTTTTTGGAAGTTGTGTTTGTGAAGTGTGTTTGAAAATGGCAAGTGTGTTTTGCAAGATTGATCAAGTAACTAAGAGTTGTCTACCCTAAATTTACTCAAAGATCTTTCTCATGTTTTAACCCTTTTAACAGTGTTGTTTCACCATTGTATTTGGTGAACAACCTTGCGTTAGGATGTTAACGGGACGGGCGCGGGTCATCGTTTAGACCATGAATGCAATGGTGTCAAGTGTTTTGGCAATTTTCTTGAGGGACTATGATCATTTTGTTTAGGCAACAAGATAACGTCATCGAGGGACTATGATCATTTTTGTTTTGTTTTGTTTTGCCAAAGTACTTGACATGCAAACATGGCCCATTTTTGAAGGCAACAAGCGGGATTACCCTAGAGGTGCAAGTGTGAATTGTGTATTTGATTTTCATGCATTTGTCTTGTATTAGGTTATCTAGCGGTTGATTTTGAATCTTCGCATACAAACCCTAATTACTATACAGTATAGGGAAAGCGATAAATTGCGGGAATTTAAAGTCTAAGCTATTACAAATAAGTATCCGGGGATGGGGGTACAAATGTTTACAAATGGGGATGAGTCTCATCAGAATAGTAGTGTCCAAGTATTATATTTACAACCAAATCGAATCGTCGCATTCTCAATGTAAAAAATAATAATCAAGGTATAAGAATCAAAGATAAACAAAAGTATTGTGCCATGCATATGATTATTTACAAGTGATCAAAATGTTAACCTAAATGTATTATTAAGTATTTTATTATTTTTGTCTTTTTTGTTAATGTTATATGAACAAAAGTTTTAAAGAAAAGAAGAGAAAAATGTTTTAAGTTTAAAGAAAACTATTGTTTATGTATTTTAGTTAATGTTTTATATACAAGGTTTAATTAAATAAAAAAAAGGTTTTACCATAAAAATATATTACTTACATGCTTTCAAATGTAATAAATATTAAAAAAGCTATTTGAAAATAATTTTGTACAAAGAGTTTAACCTATTATTTTTATTTAACAAAAAGGGTTATGAAATTATAAGAATAAATGTTTTCAAAATATAAAAAAAGTAGATGGGCCTTAAAAAGTGTTCTTGGCCCAAGAAGACAAAATAACAAAAGTTATAGAAAGAAAGGGGGTGTATGCGCCAGTTCCAATTGGGCTTGGTGTTTGGAGCGTGGAGTAGGCCCAACACACGTTTGACAATTTTGTTTAGGGTTTGAGGTGGTTTATCTCAGAATTAGGTTTACAGAGTTTTGAACGGCGCCGCTTCTCTTCTTCGCCTCTTCATCCTTCTCCACCATGGCTTCTGATGCTCCCTCTACACCTCAGGCTACCAGGATATCACCTCCACCTTCTCCTCTCCAAGATTTCTCAGGGCAATGAAAAGAAGGTAACGTTTCTCTTATCTCCCTCTTCATGCGCTTTTTAGGGTTTTCGGATTTTAGTCTTGCATGTTTATCTTTTTCGTGTTTTAACCATGGATGTTCGTGTTTGTGAGGTACATCAATAGACTGAGGGAGTAGAAGGTGATACCTTTGGGGGTTTTGTCTTTGGGGAAAGGACGGAGGTGGACCGGCGGTATCCTCAGGTGGCCGGAAGAGGGGACGCGATAACAAAAGCTTCCTGGTACTTGTATCTTTTAGCTTTCCTTGAATGGTTTTATGATGATAGTGTCTCTGAAAACCCTAGGATACTTCACTTCTGCATCTTCTTTTCTTCTTCTGAATACTTGCTTCTGTTTAGCCTATGATGAACATGTTCTGAGGCGTTTTGTTGGATATTTTTTCAATGATGATGATATTGAATCTGAGAATGTGGTTATTGTTTCACTTCTGACTTCTTCTCATTCTCTTGGCTTTGGGTGAGCTTTCAATGATGATGATGATGATTCTGAGTTGGTTTATTTGTTTAGCCTATGATGAACATATTCTGAGGCATTTTGTTGTTGTTTTGATTTTGAAATGGTTTGGATTGAAAGGTTTAAAATGAAGGCAAGTTGAAGGCTATGCAGGCTTGGACACTGAGTTTGTTCAGGTTTATTGTTTGGTGATTTTAAGCAGGCTTATTGAAGGTTTGTTGGTACATGCAAGCTTGGTTATGCTTGCTTGAAGTGTTTGAGGCAGGCTCAGGTTTGAAACTGAACAAGTTTTTTAGGCTTCTAGAGATTTGCTATGCTTGTGTTGTTTGATGTTGGAGTTTTTAGGAAGGCAGGCTGCAATGCTTTTTTCTGGTATAGGCTTTTTGGCTCGTGTTTTATGCAGGCTTTTTGAACAGGCTTCAAGGTTTTGTTGAGTAGGCTGTTGTTTGCTTGCTTCTGGCTGTATGCAGGCTTTAAGGTTTTATGCAGGTTGCTTGGTTTGGTTACAAGCTTGCTTCTGGTTTGAGGCAATTTGAAACTTGTTGGAGGCAGGCTGAAGCAGTTTGTAAGCTTGGTAGTTTGTTTGCTTAGGATACAAGCTTGGAAGGCTGTAACAGGTTTTTAGGCCTGTTGAAGAGTGTTTACAGTTTTGTGTTCTATTTTCTCTCTATGTGTTCTGCCCCCCCTCTTAACAGTGTTGATTTGTTATATTTATCTATCTCTAAGCCTGCCTAAAAAACTGTAAGCCTGCTACTTTTTACTCTCTTCCTCTCTCTTCAGAAAAGCATATTATATTGCTTTAGAAGTACTTTTCTGAAAAGGTTGTGGCTGGAAAATGATGAAAAAGGTTTTGACAATATGCTTGCTTGCAATTTGATTTTTCTCTGCATCTTTCCAGATTTCCTGCATTTACAGCTTGATGGCTTAGTGTTAGCTTTTCTGTTTTGATATCTTTCTTGACAGTTTTTCTGTTTTGATATCTTCCTTGACAGCTTTGTTGACAACTTAGTTTGGTTGACAGTTTCTTGTAACTTAGTTTGCCATTGTTTACACTTGTGACTTGGTTTGGCATTTTTCAGTTTGCACATGTGCAGCTTGTTTGAATTTGTAACTTGGCTGTTCAGTTTGCCTTGTTTGAATTTATGCATCTTTGTGCATTTTGTTTAATATGCTGCCTTGTATTTAATTAATTCATATGCTTGCAAACATTTTACTTCCCTCTTTGTGAACCAAGAAGAGACATCTTCTTGCGATTTGCAGAGAGGACGAACAAACTGATTCCGGCCAACACCTTTAATGATGAGTTTCTGCTTATCTGTCTGAAAAATACTTTTCCAATTCATCTGTTATTGACTTTTCTTTTTCTGGCTTTGCAGATAAATATCAATTGGGGCAAGGGAAGCAGTAGTAGAAGATGAAGACTTCAAGCAACTTAGGATATAGATTTAATTTATTTTTAATCATTGTAATAAACGTCATTGTAACACTGTAAATAAATTTATTGTATCAAATAAACATTTGTAATCAACAATTAAAAATGAATAAAAATCTTTTGTCAGTTAATTCTTTAATTCTTCTGCACTTGTTTATTTAATCATTTAAATCTCTTGAGTTATAATAATTGGAAATTATCCCAATAATTGTAACTTAGAAATTATAAATAATCAACAAACGTCGCAATCTCATAGCCTTGCATTAACTAACAATAAGCCCAGCGTTCCGATTAACCATATGTATTGCACAGTCAAACAAACAAACGTCCATACGCCTTTTACCTTACTGATTAAACCAACACTTCAAACTCTCAATTCGAATGCCTCAGCTTTTATCCCAGATGTTTAGGTTTTGAGAAACAAACAGAAATCTTGAACAAGCGTCAAAACCATGTGACAGTCAAATGAAATGTTGTGGATTCAAATTCTTCTGAGAATGCGTGCGCAAACCCTAATTTTGAATTTACTGTCAAAGAAACGTCCGCCTGATCAAACCCTGAGCCAAACTCAAACAAATCAATAGAAACCCTAATAATCTGCTTAGACTGATTCAAAAGTTAATGGAAACCCTAATTCTGTCTGACTGATAAGAAAAGTCTGTTTGACCGATTCTTAAGCCAATCTGAAAAATCAGGAAAAGGCCGAAGCTGTGATTTCTTATGAAAAAGAGGAGGGCAAATTTTGGGGTACAATAGTTGCCCCTGTTCAATCTTCTTGAACCTGAAGAGTTAGATTGGCAGTTTTGCCGTTCGTGACTCGAAGGTAAAAGGAGATTGGACACTAGAGTGGCCAAAAAAAATTTGCACTCGTCAAAGCGTAGTTAAGGGAATGGGCTTAAAGATGCCATTTGGAGATGGGCTTAAAGATGCCATCTGGAGATGTGACAGAATCTTGTCGGGGGATGGGCTTAGAGATGCCATCTGGAAATTGTTGGTAGGAGGATGGGCTTGTAGATGCCATCTGAAGGTGATTGTATCTTCTTGGAGATGGGCTTGTAGATGCCATCCAAGAATGTTTGTTGAACTGTATGTCATTGGTAAGTGGGTGAGTATCAGAAAGGTATCCATGTTTGGAACATCTCTGAACTGGGGATCTGAATAAGCAATGAATTGACATCCGTATTTGGAGAATCCGTGAACTGTTTTCAGAAGTCTTTGAAGTTGAATAAGCAATAGATTGACATCCGTGTTGGGAAGCGTCCGTAAACTGTTTTCAAAAGTTGAATCTGAACAAGCGATAGATTAACATCCGTGTTTGGAGAATCCGTAAACTGTTTTCAGAAGTCTTGGAGTCTGAACAAGCGATAGGTTAACATCCGTATCTGGAGAACCCGTGAACTGTTTTCAGAAGTCTTGAAGTTGAATAAGCAATAGATCAGCATCCATGTTGGGAAGCGTCCGTAAACTGTTTTCAAAAGTGGAATCTGAACAAGCGATAGATTAACATCCGTGTTTGGAGAATCCATAAACTGTTTTCAGAAGTCTTGAATCTGAACAAGCGATAGGTTAACATCCGTATCTGGAGAACCCGTGAACTGTTTTCAGAAGTTGAGTCTGAACAAGTGATAGATTGACATCCATATCTGGAAGCACCCGTAAACTGTTTTCAGAAGTTGAGTCTGAACAAGCGATAAATTGACATCCATATCTGGAAGCACCCATAAACTGTTTTTAGAAGTTGAGTCTGAACAAGCGATAGATTGACATCTATATCTGGAAGCACCCGTAAACTGTTTTCAGAAGTTGAATCTGAACAAGCGATAGATTGACATCCATATCTGGAAGCACCCGTAAACTGTTTTCAGAAGTTGAATCTGAACAAGCGATAGATTGACATCCATATCTGGAGAACCCGTAAACTGTTTTCAGAAGTTGAGTCTGAACAAGCGATAGATTAACATCCATATCTGGAGAACCCGTAAACTGTTTTCAGAAGTTGAGTCTGAACAAGCGATAGATTAACATCCATATCTGGAGAACCCGTAAACTGTTTTCAGAAGTTGAGTCTGAACAAGCGATAGATTAACATCCATATCTGGAGAACCCGGAAACTGTTTTCAGAAGTCTTGAGTCTGAACAAATGATAGATTAACATCCATATCTAGAGAACCCGTAAACTGTTTTCAGAAGTCTTGAATCTGAACAAGCGATAGATTAACATCCATATCTGGAGAACCCGTAAACTGTTTTCAGAAGTTGAGTCTGAACAAGCGATAGATTAACATCCGGGTTTGGAGAATCTGTAAACTGTTTTCAGAAGTCTTGAATCTGAACAAGCGATAGGTTAACATCCGTATCTGGAGAACCCGTGAACTGTTTTCAAAAGTCTTGAAGTTGAATAAGCAATAGATCAGCATCCATGTTGGGAAGCGTCCGTAAACTGTTTTCAAAAGTTGAGTCTGAACAAGCGATAGATTGACATCCATATCTGGAAGCACCCGTAAACTGTTTTCAGAAGTTGAAGTTTATTAATCTTATCCTGAAAAGGGTAAAATATTAGCTGAAACACAAAGTTATGTTGCATGAAATGTATGATGCAATATATATGTTATATCAATGTTTATGATATATGAATGTAATGAATGTGCATGTAAGCTGAGTAGCTGTCTTGCTGAGGATAAATGAATCCTGGATAGCTGGAGATAATAAAATCTTTGACTGCTGTCGGGGAAAGTAAATCCTTGACTGCTGCAGGGGATTGAAAATCCTTTGATCGTTGAAAATGAGAAGTCCTGGGACCACCGTTGGGGAATCAGGAGCTTGGGTTGTATGCCAATCTACTGAGGATTCCTGTTTTGATGAGATCTTCACTGGGGAATATCTGAATACTCTGTGAGGAACTGAGAATGAGAGTCTTCATTCTGCTTGGGGAATAAGAATTCTGTGGGGAATAGCCATACTGTTAAAAAGTAGCTATCTTGTTGAAGAGTAAAACTCAGGATTATGGAAAAAGCTTATTCCTGTCTGGAAGAAGTTCAGGTTTAGGTTGTATGCCACTTTAAGAATGAGAATCTTCACTCTGTCGAGAATGTCAGGAGGTTGGGTGTATGCCAATCTGCTGGGGAGGCCAAAATGAGAATCTTCATTCAGGTCTTGGGTCAGAAGATTGGGTGTATACCAATCTACTGGGTTTTCAAGGATGAGAATCTTCATTCTGTTAACGGTTAACTGTTATTTGGTTGATCTCCAGGCTTTCACAGAAACTCGTATTGCCATCTGGTCGTAATCCAGGCTTCACAATAACCTGTTGAGCTGCTATCCGGTCGAATCCGGGCTTTTGGCTTGTGTTAAAGATATACCACTATCTGGTCGACTCCAGGCATCGTAGTATTCTTGGCTGCTGTCTGGTCGTAATCCAGGCTTCATAGAAACTTGTATTGTCATCTGGTCATAATCCAGGCTTCACAATAACTTGCTAAGCTATTATCCGGTCAAATCCGGGCTTCACGACTTGTGTTAAAGATATACCACTATCTGGTCGACTCCAGGTTTCGTAGTATTCTTGGCTGCTGTCTGGTCGTAATCTAGGCTTCACAGAAACTTGTATTGTCATCTGGTCGTAATCCAGGCTTCATAATAACTTGCTAGGCTGTTATCCGGTCAAATCCGGGCTTCACGGCTTATGTTAAAGATATACCACTATCTGGTCGACTCCAGGTTTCGTAGTATTCTTGGCTGCTGTCTGGTCGTAATCCAGGCTTCACAGAAACTTGTATTGTCATCTGGTCGTAATCCAGGCTTCACAATAACTTGCTAAGCTGTTATCCGATCAAATCCGGGCTTCACGGCTTAAAGATATACCACTATCTGGTCGACTCCAAGTTTCGTAGTATTCTTGGCTGCTGTCTGGTCGTAATCCAGGCTTCACAGAAACTTGTATTATCATCTGGTCGTAATCCAGGCTTCACAATAACTTGTTGAGCTGCTATCCGGTCGAATCCGGGCTTCACGGCTTGTGTTAAAGATATACCACTATCTGGTCGACTCCAGGCTTCGTAATATTCTTGGCTGCTGTCTGGTCGTAATCCAGGCTTCACAGAAACTTGTATTGTCATCTGGTCGTAATCCAGGCTTCACAATAACTTACTAAGCTGTTATCCGGTCAAATACGGGCTTCACGGCTTGTGTTAAAGATATACCACTATCTGGTCGACTCCAGGTTTCGTAGTATTCTTGGCTACTGTCTGGTTGTAATCCAGGCTTCACAGAAACTTGTATTGTCATCTAGTCGTAATCCAGGCTTCACAATAACTTGCTAAGCTGTTATCCGGTCAAATCTGGGCTTCACGGCTTGTGTTAAAGATATACCACTATCTGGTCGACTCCAGGTTTCGTAGTATTCTTGGCTGCTGTCTGGTCGTAATCCAGACTTCACAAAAACTTGTATTGTCATTTGGTCGTAATCCAGGCTTCACAATAACTTGCTAAGCTGTTATCCGGTCAAATCCGGGCTTCACGGCTTCTGTTAAAGATATACCACTATCTGGTCGACTCCAGGTTTCGTAGTATTCTTGGTTGCTGCCTGGTCGTAATCCAGGCTTCACATAAACTTGTATTGTCATCTGGTCGTAATCCAGGCTTCACAATAACTTGTTGAGCTCTATCCGGTCGAATCCGGGCTTCACGGCTTGTGTTAAAGATATACCACTATCTGGTCGACTCCAGGTTTCGTAGTATTCTTGGCTGCTGTCTGGTTGTAATCCAGGCTTCACAGAAACTTGTATTGTCATCTGGTCGTAATCCAGGCTTCACAATAACTTGCTAAGCTGTTATCCGGTCAAATCCGGGCTTCATGGCTTGTGTTAAAGATATACCACTATCTGGTCGACTCCAGGTTTCGTAGTATTCTTGGCTGCTGTCTGGTCGTAATCCAGGCTTCACAGAAACTTATATTATCATCTGGTCGTAATCCAGGCTTCACAATAACTTGTTGGGGATTAAACTAATATTCGGTCGAATCCGGGCTTCATAGCTTGCTCTTAGGAGATACCACTATCTGGTCGTAATCTAGGCTTCGCGGTAGTCTGACACTGTTATCCAGTCGTAATCCGGGCTTCACAATATGCTGTAGAGATCAAAATACTATCCGGTCGAATCTGGGCTTCATAACTTGAATTTTGTGAGAATTTGATCTTTGACGACCGCAACTTCCAACAGGTGATGAAGGAAATTTTTGAACGCTCTTGAATTCCAGCAGGTGATGAAGGAATTTTTTGAACGCTCTTGAAACTTGAAATGTAATTTGTTTTGGAGAATAAATCCTTGACAAATGTTGGGGAAATAAACCCATAATCGAAGCTGGGGATTGAAAATCCTTTGATTACTGAGGGTGAGAAATCCTTGTTGACTGCTGATTGCTTGGGGAACAAGATCTTCAATTGTTGAGGGATCTTAGGACCACTGCTGGGGATTGAAAATCCTTGGTGACCTGTGGGGAATTCTGACGATCTCTACTGGGCAATTTGAAACCCGGGAGACTTATGCTGGAAAAGTGAGACTGAGAATCTTCAATCTGATGGGAAGTATCTCTGTGGGGAGAATGTTTACTAATCTGGTTCTGCTGGGGATTGACAGTTGGAGGTTTTAGCTCCGCTGGGGATTGATAGTTTTGGCTCCACTGGGGATTCTGAAACTTACCTCTAAGGGGAATTAAGTTCTGGAAGGCTCTCTTGGCTGGGGAAATCAGCTTTGAGAAAGCTTTTGTTCTGCTGAGGATCCTGAAGTTTAACTCTATTTGGGGAATTAAGTTCTGGATTTTAACTTTGTTGAGGAATTTGGAGTTTAATTCCGCTGGGGAAAAGGGGTTTAAGAGTCTTAGTCGTCCGTTGCTCTACTGGGGAGTCGAAGTTGAACTGATATCTGGTCGGGTCCAGGTTTCGCAGTAACTTGCTGGGGATTGTAGAATAGTCTACTGGAGAAGAGGAGTTATGGTCCTTTGATTTGTAGTAGTCGGAGAGGCAAACTCAAGCTGGGGAATTCTGGTGTTGTTGGGGAAATAAACCCTGTTGTCAGTCTGCTAGAGAGGTGACATCTTTGTTGGGGGAAGTCCTCGAGGATTCTTGAGGTTGATTCAGATGGGGAAGGGTTTTCAGAGGTTAAACCCTTGCTAGGGAGTCATCCTATAAGAAGGACTTTTGGGGAGATTTGTCATTGCCCCTAGTGGTGAGTGTTTGTGGCACTGCCTGGAAATGTTTGACTGTATGTAACCCCTTATTGGGATTGACATTCAATGCCCCAAGTGACGGAGATGGTGACTTGCCCCTGGTTACTCTGCACTTCTTTGAGAGATTTCATGGAATCTTGACTGGAATGCCCCAGGTGTGCTGGATAGTGACATGTCATGCCCCCTTGTTGATAGGAGATTTGTCAATGGAAGTGTCATCCTTTTTGAAGTGATTTTGTTCACTGAGAGGGCTTTCGTTCATCGGATATTCATTGTGTGAATTTCTCCGCTGTCAAACAAATAGCCAAATGCAAACAACGATATTCAAATAATGCAAAGTTTATGCTTGTCTCGAAGTTTTGAAAAATGCGTTTTTTAGCAGAAAACTTTTTATAAGACAAATTCAACACAAGATTTAGGGCAAAGCCTTACAGGAGTCAGGATACCTTTTGTAACAGTATACTTTCGAACTAACCCATGCTTCAGTTAGGACTTTTGAAGGGTTGTAACGTGGCTTGGTTCACGGTTTAAGAAACAAAGGATAAAGGCTCAAAGTATATTTGTACCCACCCGTTCTTCATGATGTCCTTCAGCCCTAAACTCAATTAATTGTGCGTCGAACTCTATTCGAATTTGGAACGACTTTTTGGTGATGGTTCACACCAGTTGAATTTGTGGAAGGCAGTCATCTTTTGCAACATTTTTCATGTTGTTGAGGATTTGTAATGACCTCGTTCTTTTGATTTATTATCCCTAACTTTTGCCTGACTGTTCCTGTTTTCGAGATTACAGTCAGCGGGATGCCCCATCTTTCTTAATCCTCCTTTATAGGTTTTGGCTCAGTGGGCTCTTCTCTTTTGAGAGGTAATGACTGCCTATGAGATAAAGAACCATCACCGTCTTTTGGTTCCAAAGGAATGTTTTTTTGATGTCGTTCGTTGTATTACGAACTGAGAGTTTGCGACTTCAATGCGCATCTTTTTTGGATTAGCTGAGAAACTACCCTGCCCCAGGTTTAAATCAAAGGTTTCATTTTGTTTTAAAACAGAAAACTCCTACTTCTTTGGCTCGAAGGGGTTGACTATGGATTATCTTCCTTATAACTCCGGTGTTTAGGATTTGAAATAAATGCCTGTACATCATCAGCAAGGTCTGTTCAAAAGCATACTGTATGAGATTATGGCATTGTTTCGTCACCCTCCCTCTAAAGGCTTGTAGCTTTTTATCAAGAGTTAAATATCATAAAGAAAACATAAGAGTAGTGAAAACGAATGGATGAATTCAAGACAAACATATGCAATGCATTAATGAAACAGAGTTTGACATCAACAGATAATTGTTTGAATAACAAAATAAATTACAACTTGAAAATTCAAATGGAACAAAAGTCTCTCAGTTCGAGCTTTGTCATTTCAGGTGGAGAAACCCTTAACGGAAGATTTTCATCTCGCCATCCGGCATGAATCTCAGCACTCCATTGTCAATCAGATCTTGAATTTTTTTCTTCAAAGCCCAACAGTCGTCGGTGTCATGTCCAGGACTATAGGAGTGGTATACACAAAATGCGTCAGGATGATAGCTAGGAGCAGAGGTATTGGGCTTCCGAATAGGATCCCTTAAAGCAGTAAGATTGACCTCCAACAAGCGTTCCAGTATTATAGATGATGGTATGTCAGTCTCAGTGAACTTTCTTCCAGACATATTTTGCTTACGCCGATTACCCCGTTGACGTTGACGAGGTTGTTGGTGGGCTTGTGACCCTGAAGCAAGTTGAGGAGCTTTTCCCTTGTCTTCTTGTCTCAAAGGGGGTTGAATTATGACTTGCTCTTCACCCTCAGATGTTTTCCCCACTTGGTTGTCCCGAAGCAGTTTGTTGACGAGAACCCTGAGCTCCTCTTGTCTTTGAGCCAAGTCCTGGATGAGAGCCATCTGGCCCACCAGTTGTCCCATCATCTGGATCCTCATTGCAGTCAGCTCAAACTGAAGTTCTTCCAACTGATCACTCCTGGCATTGCTTGAATTCCCCTGGACCACGCCCCTTGTGAGGAGAGCTTTCACTTCTTCTTGCCCCTGGGACAGGTTCAAGAACATTTCTTGAAGTTGAGCATTTTGGTCCTGGATATCTTTGACAGTCCTCTCTAGAGCCATCTCTACTGAAATAAACAGTAGGAGAATAAGGAAACCTGAAAAGGAAAGAACTGTTATGATGCAATACATGATATGTGGATGCATGTTTTCAAGAATCTCTTGGGTTAAACACAAGAAAGATGTTAGAGGTTGAACTTTGATCAACATCCTTGAGTGGAGAACTTTGTATCAGTGGATGTCTTTCCACGAGAATCAAGCTCACCATGTCGAGTGGGTCATAGCCCCTGATTCAAGTTGTTGTACTTGATCTTTGATGGCGTTTGTTTAGAGGAGAAACCTCTTGCCCTTTGGTAGACGTCTGGTTCAACGTGACCCTGCATCAACAGACCCTCGAGATCCTTGAAATGGTTATTGAAAATGCTATGGTATGATGTCATGATGTTATGTACATGTATGCAAAAGTAAGCAAGTATATATATACAGGCAGTCATATTCACACAAAGCAAACAAGTCCTTAGGTTTAGGCTTGCATGGGGTTCGTAGGTAAGTACCCTCTTGAAGTTAGTTGGCTCATCCTGTCCTAAAATAGAAACCGGGTTCTAAGGAGCTCAATATCACTGGATTATTTTCTATGTTCATTGTTTTGGTTTAGCCACTTAATTGGCGACCAAAATATTCCAAGAAAACAATCCTCAATGAGTGTAGTATCGAGTATCTACCAACTTCGGACTGCACCAAAGTCGGTCATCTCACTACCCCTAAAAAGGATAAGATGGTCAAGTAAGGTTCTAGAGTTCGTTAGTGCTTCGTGACATCGCTCAGCGGCCCCGTATTCTCCTTGACTACTCAAGGGCTACCGGTACGCACAAATATGTCACACTAACATAGCTACTGCTTCAACCATGTCGGTATACCCTGCACAGTTCCCTCATAGTTTATTGCTATTTACCTAAGAAGGTGCCCCAAAATCCGGGTGTAGGATTTAACAAACCCAAACAAGGAACCCAAAAAGTAAAGCAATCAAAGCAAAAAAAGTAAGCATGTAAAGGTGATCTAAAACCCTAAGATAACCCCACTTTTAGAAATCTTTCCCAGCAGAGTCGCCAGTTCTGTGATACGGTGGGAGAATTGACTTGAGTTTTTGCGTTTGTATTCGCACTTGTTCGGTTTAGCAAGAGTCGCCACCGACTTTTTATTTATCCTAAGGAAAGGTCAAAAAGCACAGGAAAGACCTTTGAGATGTTTTCGTGGGTTCAGGGGGTAGATTATGAAAAGGGAAGGTGCTATCACCCTTTTCATCCATGGTTATCCATGGGCTCTTAGTTACTTGTTTTAGATCACTTGCCTTTGCTTTTCAATTGTTTGAAATGGTGCTTTGTGTGTGTGGTTTTGAAAATGTTTTGAAAAAGATGCCTTGACTAGGCAACCATTGTAACAATTCTTTACTCGAATGTTTTACAAAGGTGTTTGTCTTTTTGAAAAGATGTTTCAATGTTTTTTTGAAAGTTGTTTTTGGAAGTTGTGTTTGTGAAGTGTATTTGAAAATGGCAAGTGTGTTTTGCAAGATTGATCAAGTAACTAAGAGTTGTCTACCCTAAATTTACTCAAAGATCTTTCTCATGTTTTAACCCTTTTAACAGTGTTGTTGTACCCCAAATTTTGCCCTCTCATTCTTCAGGAAATCATCCTGGATTCTCAGAGTCTCTCTGAAACAAATCCAAGTTCTGAATTATCATTTCTTCCCAAGCAAACCATTTACAAGAGAAAAATGATCACACAAGCTCTAAAGGCAACGCTTTTATCTTGAGAAAAATTAAATTCTAAACATTTGGAATTTTTCTCTAGAAAATGGGTGTTTAAGAAGACAATAGCGCTTCAGAACTTCTGGACCAAACTCCAGATAGAAACAGTCAGAAGTTGCAAGCTTGGTTCAACGCAGTCAGAAGTTGGCTCCTCAACAGCTACATCAACTCAGTCAGAAGTTGCAAATGTGATTCAACACGTAAGCCTCAAACAAAACATGGCTCTTTCAGCAGTTACGCAAGTTCAGCCAGAGTTTATGCAAAGGAAGCAAGGAAGTCTGAAGGCTCCTTCAGAACATGCTGAAACCAGAAGATGAAAGGGTCAGAAGAATGGGTGTTACACTGATACAGAATCTCTAAGTCCAGGGTTTCCAGAAGCAAATCCAAGGAACGTGTCAGAAAGTCAGGAGAATCCCCAGAATTTGCTAAGACAACAAGAGGCCAAGACCAGAGCATAGTTTACGTTGTTTTTGGTAAAGCAGAACTGTTGGTTCAAGTTTTTCTCCTATTACCAGAATTTTGGTGTTGATAAGTCTCATCACCATTTAATGCTCATTAATGCTCCCAACCACTCCTGAACATTCATCCAAGGGGTCTCTTCACGCGTGGCTTGGTAAACGCCTTTATGCAGGTTTAGGCATGGGTCTACGCGCCACCGTCCACCTAAGAGGTTACTTCTCCCCAATCCATGCCTGCTGTTCCAGCCTAGGCTGAAAGGCTATCTATTATCACAACTTCCCAGGAACTTCTTTCAAAGAACAATTCAACCTCTGTTGGCGCCTTTAATGTTCAAGAAGCCACAAGAGTTTTGCCTATAAATAGAGCACCATTGTCCACTGAAAAGGCGCGTCCAAAAAACCAGAAAAATTGCTAGAAGAGAAACAGAAATTTTTAGCAAGAAAGTACTATGAAACTCTGCCGAAATCTCTAGTGTTTCATAACTTTGAACTTCTTACCTTCAAACTTCATCAATACCCAGCTTTCTTTGTGACTAAAGAACACCCTTTCAGCCTCTGACCATACATACACCTTCATATACCCCTTTCAAAAAAGAACCTGTCCAGAACACCATCAGAGCCAAAAGCTAGCTCTCATTCACAAACGTTTCCAACAGCCAGGTAAGCACCTGCTGACCTTCATCACACTGCTAAGCATCATCAGCTTTGCATGCTCAAATAAACATAATGTAAACATCATGTTGCTGTTGTTTGTGTTCTGAGGATTTTCATACCTCAGAACGTTTAGATAGGAAGTGAGTCAGCATAGAACCTGCCTGTGACCTTGTTGGTTCTGTCCCCTGAAACACTTTGACATTTGCTGAAGCTGTTCCAAACATGTTTTCTGTTTTATGGAAAAATAACAAAAATGCAGATGTTCTGACTAGCACAGGGAGAAGCCAAGTGCTGACTTTGACGTTAGCACATCTGAAGCCTATTTTGCTGTCAATAATATCAGAACTTCTGAGAATTATTGTATTTCCAGCAGGATCAGAACTTCTGATATCCCCACTAACAAACTTTTGTCTTGCAGCGCATGGGGGTCAGAACTTCTGATCTTCCCACTAACAGGTTTCTATTTTGCAGGTGCCAGAGTCAGAAGTTCTGACTCATACAGTTTAACCAAAAGGTTGATCATCTGGCAGCGGGCCTGAGTCAGAACTTCTGATGACCTCTCAGCAGCGCGCTGGCTCCCTCTCTCTTTCTCTCTATCTTGTTTTTGTTACTTTCTTTTCTTATCTATTTTTCTCGTTGAAACACCCCATGTACAAATATGTATCCCCACCCCCTAATTGTTGTAATAGCGAAGGATTTTATATTCCTGCTTTTTATTGCTTTTAAATATAAATGCTAGTAATTAGGATGTGTATGGCAAGATAAAATCAATGAAATAGAAAATCCTAATTCAAAGATAAACTCTTGTATACAATAAAACATACTTGCACACTTGCACCCTTAGGGTTACTCCACTTGCTGCCTTTAAAAATGGGCCATGGTACGCATGCAAAGTATCTTGGTAAAACAAACAAAATCAAAAGATCATAGTCCCTCGATGACGCTATCCAAAGTTGCCTTACAAAAATGATCTTAGTCCCTAAAAAAAATGCTAAGATACTTTGCAAAATTTCTATCATGGTCCATACGATGACCCGCGCCCGTCCCGTTAACATCCTAACACAAGATTATCCACCAAATACAATGGTGGAACAATACTGTTAAAAGGGTTAAAACATAGAAAAGATCTTTGAGTAAATTTATGGGTAGACAACTCTTAGTTACTTGATCAAACTTGCAAAACACACTTGCCTACTTTCAAAACACACTCCACAACACAATTTCAAAACAACTTTCCAAACCTTGAAACATATTTTCAAAAAGACAAACACCTTTTGTAAAACATTCGAGTAAAGAATTGTTACAAGGGTTGCCAAGACAAAGGCATCTTTTTCAAAACATTTTCAAAACCGCACACACAAAGCACCATTTCAAACAATTGAAAATGCAAGGCAAGTGATCTAAGCAAGTAACTAAGAGCCCATGGATAACCATGGATAGAAAGGGTGCTAATACCTTCCCTTTCTATAATCTACTCCCCGAACCCAAGAAAACATCTCAAAGGTTTTTGCTGTGCTTTTTAACCTTTCCTTAGGATAAAATAAAAAGTCGGTGGCGACTCTTGCTAAACCGAAAAATTTGAGAAAACAAACACAAACCTCAAGTCAGTTCTCCCACCGTATCACAGAACTGGCGACTCTGCTGGGGAATCATTTAAAAGTGGAGTAACCTTAGGGCTTAGATCACCCTTTTGCATGACTAATTGTTTGCTTTGATTGCTTTACATTTTGGTTCTCTTATTTGGGCTTGAAATCGTACACCCGGATTTGGGAAACATTCATAGATAGCAATACATTGTGGAAACTGTGCGGGGTATACCGACACGGTTGAAGCAATAGCTATATTAGTGCGACATATTTATGAGTACCGGTAACCCTTGAGTTCAATCAAGGAGAGTACGGGGCCGCTGAGTGATGTCACTAAGCACTAATGACCTAGAACCTTACTTGACCATCTTGGCCTTTTATTAGGAGTAGTGAGATGACCGACTTTGGTGCAGTCCAAAGTTGGTAGATACTCGATACTACACTCATTGAGGGTTGTTTTCTTGGAATATTTTGGTCGCCAGTTAAGTGGCTAAACCAAAACAATGAACATGGAAAACAATCCAATGATATTGAGCGCCTTAGAACCCGATTACTATTTATAGGACAGGTTTTTTTAAGCCAACTTCACTCAAGAGGGTACTTACCTATGAAACCTCATGCAAGCCTGAAACTAGGGTTTTTGTGTGACTTGCTTGTACATATGTTTGTGCATACATCATGAACATCATAAAGCATCATATGCATCCACTAACCGATTCAAGGGTTTGGATCTTCATCTTTGTTCTTGTTTTGTAGGACATGGAAATTCTTTGCAGGAAAACTATCCAAGTCAACCTTGTGAGAATCCCTCCTCAACTCAAGGAGCTTACATCCAGAATTCCTGAAAGCTCTCTCTTCAGTGAAAGACATGGTAGACTGCTCAACCTAGTCAACGCCAACATTAAAGAGGACATGGTGAAAGTGCTGTTCCAGTTCTTTGACCCCCTTCACCACTGTTTCACATTCCCCGACTACCAATTGGTGCCTACTTTGGAGGAATTTTCTCAACTCATGAGAATTCCTATTCTTAATCAACTACCCTACAACGGTACGGAAAAAGAACCAAAGCCTGAAGATGTTGCTCAAGCACTACACTTGCAACCATCTGATATCAAGGGGCATTAGGAAACCAGAAGTGGTGTCAAAGGCTTCTTGGCAAAGTTCTTGTTTGAGAAGGCACAAGAGTGTTGGAATTCCTTAGATCTGCAAGCCTTTGAAGAGATCGTGGCACTCCTTATTTATGGGTTGGTCTTGTTCCTAAATCTTGACCAACTTATAGATGTCAACACCGTCAAGATCTTCATATCCAGGAATCCCGTACCTACATTGCTTGGGGACATCCTCCACTCATTTTACACACGAACAATGAGGAAGAGAGGTGTTCTCATGTGCTGTACTCCTCTCCTTGCAAGGTGGTTTATTTCGCACCTTCCACAATCTGTTTTGAAGAATGAACAAGGCTTAAGGTGGTCACAACGCTTGATGACCCTCACGCACTCTGATGTACATTGGTGTTCTCGATCTAGAGAAAATGTCATCATCGTCGATCGTTGTGGAGAGTTCCCCAATGTTCCATTACTTGGCATTAGAGGAGGCATTACCTACAACCCTTGTCTAGCTTTGAGGCAATTTGGATATGCACGGAGGGATGGCCCTCATGACATGCTGATTCCTGACCTAGTTTTTGACTTCGACAACGATGCACAAGGACTTCGCCAAAGATTCATCAGAGCTTGGAGGATGCCTAACAAGGTAGATAACAAGACACTGGGGCACAAGAACTCCATCCCTCTTGAGCCTTATCTCAAGTGGGTACGAACCCGATCCCAGAGTCTTATGATGCCTTACCCTCATATTCTCCCTTTGATTAAAGAGCCCGTTAAGGAAGGAGAGGTTCCCTACACCATCCTATATCCTGACATGCCAACATCATGGGAGGAGATGCAGAAGAGTTGGATCCAACTCAAGGAGGAACAAAATACTTTTGAAGCCAGCTTCTACGCCAGTGAGAAGAAGGTTTTGGAGCTTACCCGCTGACTTCACGAGGAAGAAACCCTCAACACTTACATCGCACTAAAGAGGATGCGCAATGTCTTTTTACCTTAAGAAGTTTTTGTAATATTGGGCCCATGGGGCATTTATGTACTGACAAAATTTCTTCTTATTAATATGACGTGTGTTCTTTTTGTTTGCAACAATTTTGAATTTCTAAATCCTTGAATGCATTGCATGAATAAACATATCATTCATCATGTGCATCAACAGGTCTTCGCACCAGGTTTCCTTATCTCTCTGTTGTTTATGCTAGCCAGATGGATCTCGAACAGACGGTCAAAGATCTGCAGTCACAAAACTCACAGTTTCAACAGCTCCTAATGACCTTGGAAAAGGGTCAGGAGGATCTAAAAGCACTGCTTGGGAACAAAGAGCCAGAAAAAAGAAAAAAGAAGAAGAAAAGAGTTGGGGTAGCTACACTGGGGAGAAGGTTTGAGAATGAAGCCAGAAGAGTTCTTGAATTTCCCTCCGCATCTGATGAGGGAACCAGTAAGGGAAAAGGAGCTGCACTACCCTTTGAGTCCGAAGCTGAAGAGGAAGAGGTTGAGGAAGAGGAAGACTACTCAGAGCAGCAATACCCACCAGCGGACGACAGATACAAAAACCTGGAGGATAGACTGGCAGCTATGGAGCTGCAGAGGGTTCCTGGGTTAGATTTTGAGGAATTGGGATTGATTGCTGGAATTGTGATCCCTCCAAAGTTTAAAGTGCCAATTTTTGCAAAATATGACGGGCTGTCTTGCCCAAAAATGCACCTAAGGTCGTATGTCAGAAAAATTCAACCTCATACATCCGACATAAATCTTTGGGTACACTTCTTTCAGGACAGTTTGTCCGGTACACAACTAGATTGGTTTTACCAGCTTGAGAGGTCAGAAGTGCATAACTGGGAAGACTTGGCAGCTGCCTTTTATCGCCAATATCAATATAATGCTGACTTGGCGCCAA
The DNA here is from genome assembly GCA_948472305.1 of Vicia faba. NCBI lineage: Eukaryota > Viridiplantae > Streptophyta > Magnoliopsida > Fabales > Fabaceae > Vicia > Vicia faba. The sequence goes on from OX451738.1 coordinate 575,652,939, forward strand.
CCCGTACTCAGCTCCAGAGTATGGGAATGGCCTCAAATGAGGGATTCAAAGAATACGCCCAGAAGTGGCGCGACTTGGCCGGAAGAGTGCAACCACCTCTTTCTGATAGAGAACTAGTTGATATGTTCTTGGGGACCCTATTTGGCCCGTTCTTCAACCATCTGATCGGGAGCTCTTCCGCAGGGTTTACTGAACTGATTCTGACTGGCGAACGGGTGGAAGCTGATATTAAGAATGGAAAGATTCAAAGGGATGCCTCTGCCTCTACAACTGCTAAGAAGTCATTTCCGGCCAAGAAGGAAGCAGCTGTTATATACTCTCAGAAAAGATCGGGAAGAACTGAACGACGGCCGACCGTGGGGGCCGTAATGATCCAAAATTCGTCAAATGATCAGCCTCGTAACAATCAGTCCAGACCAAATCAGCAACGGGTGGAGCGGCCACAACGACAGTTCACCCACATCAACATGACGCCTGCACAAGTTCTTCCCCACTTATTGAAGCTAAATCTCACTACTATCAAAGAGGCACCAAACAATGTGAACACGTCTTCCCCATATATCATCCTAATGCTAAATGCGCCTATCATTCTGACAGCATCAGGCACGATACCAACGATTGTTGGGCGCTTAAGCATAAAATTCAAGACTTGATAGATGCAAAAGAGGTTGAGTTCGATGATTCGGAGAAGCCGAACGTGATATCCGCTCCAATGCCGATGCATGGTCGCAATGTCCATGCTATTGAAGAAGATCTGTATGTTTCTGCTGTTGATGATCTAGTGACCCCACTGTTGACAATCAAGTTAAATCTGTTGAAGGCTGGGATTTTCCCAGGATGTAAAGAAGACTGCTACTGTTGTTCCTCCTTACCAATCGACTGTCCATTGCTGAAGATAAGCATCCAAGGCCTAATGGACAATCAACAAATCCTTTTCGAAAAGATTCCTGCTATTCCAACTCCTATCAAAGATGTTTCAATAATCACCATTTCCACCAATCTTTCCAAGGTCCCTAAAAAGCCTGTTAAGATTACATCCACTACGAAGTTTGTTCCTCTGAAAATAACCATGCCTGGGCCTGTCCCCTACATTTCTGACAAATCAATACCATGGAATTATGGTGGAGAAATCTACTACCATGGTGTTAAACAAGTTGAGATAACTGAAGAGAGCTCTGACGAAGAAGATGCCGACATTGGAAACATTTCCGGTACAAGCAAGATTATCCGAAGTGGGAGAATATTTTCTCCAGAGATTGCCCCTCCAAAGGCAGTCTTTGGACCCTCAGCTGCTGCCAAAGTTACTCCTGTGCCAATAACACTTTCTACAAGAATTCCGTTGATTGAAGAAGCTGTTACTCCTGTGGTTGTCCCTCCTACTTCTGCTGATAAGGGGAAAGGGATCCAAGATGAGCTCGTCAGGACGAGGGCTCAACCATTGGTTATCCCCGAGACCTCTAAGAAAGAAATGGAGGAGATTCTGAAAATAATTAAGAAGAGTGATTATGACGTGGTAGAGAAACTGGGGCCAATCCCCTCGAAGATCTCCATGTTAGCATTACTGCTTTGTTCTGAGGCTCATGCCAAAGCATTGATAAGGTTTCTGAAGACAGCCCATGTTCCCCAGGAAACCTCAGCCGATCAATTCCAGGATTGTGTAGCCAGCCTGACCGCAGACAACGGTCTGGGTTTCTCTGATGCTGACCTGACTCTGAAAGGAAGAAAGCACAATGACGTATGGCATGTGTCAGTTGAATGCCGAGGAACTACTCTTGCCCACGTTTTGGTCGACACTGGTTCTTCTTTAAATGTGCTGCCTAAGAAAGCTTTGGACCGATTGGATTGCGAGGGCTTGGAGCTGAAACCAAGTAATATCATTGTCAGGGCCTTTGATGGGTCTAAAAGAATGGTGCATGGGGAGGTCGACATCCCTGTCAAGGTAGGAACTGAAGTATTCCACTCAACTTTCTATGTGATGGACATCCGTCCGTCATACTCCTGCTTGCTAGGAAGGCCATGGATACATAATGCTGGGGCAGTCACTTCCTCCCTACATCAGATGCTGAAATACCCTGTCAAAGGAAAGATTATAACTGTACACGGTGAAGAAGAATATATGATCAGTCACCTGAACTCCTTTCGGTATGTGGAAGTGGAGGGCGAGTTCATTGAAACACCGTTCCAACACTTCGAAGAAATTGCTCCCGAGGTTGCTGTAGCAAAGACAGTAGCTGAGGAACCCAAGCAGGTGGCCAGGATGGCATCTCTGAAAGACACAAAGGATGCAATAAAGGAGGGGAAGAGCTCAACATGGGGTCAGTTGCCTGACTTTCCTCACAAAACAGACAAGTTTGGGTTGGGATTTACCGCTGCGGGGCAGAAAGCTATGCGTCGCTCAAAAATTGAAAAGACACCCATCAAGATTTCTCCTCATGGAATCCATGCTTTGGAAGACGAAGACGAAGAGGGTAACGTTGAAGACTGGATCTTCCCAACCATCGAAGGGGGACTACGCAACTGGGAGGCGAAAGACTTCGTCCCCATTACTTTCATTAATCAGTAACTTATCTTTCGAACATTTCCTGTTGGTTTGTAATAATTACTTTTAAAACAATCTGCACATTACTTTTTCACCTCATGCCTTGCCCGGGGCATGTAGGTCCATTTGTAAGGGTTTTGATTCTCTTCATATTCATATGCCATGTTTAATGATTCATTGGATGTTTTTCATTGATAAACTGCTGTGTTCATTTTATTTCCTTTTACATTTTGTTTGTTTAAGGATGGCTATCCCTTACACACACCCACACTCACAAATGCAGGTACCCATCCACTCCGGATTCTATGGGTGACTATTCTGCTATGTCCTTCGATAACTCTGAAGATTTGGTCAATCAGGCTGAGTATGAAGATGGCGAAGATTGTGAAGTACCAGGGGAGCTAGCCAGACTTCTACAGCAAGAAGAAAGGGTCATCTTGCCTCATGAAAAGTTGTTGGAAACTGTCAATTTAGGAACAGAGGGAGACAGGAAAGAAATACAAGTGGGTGCCAATCTGGAACCAAGTGTCAAGGAGCGTTTGGTACAGCTGTTAAATGAATATGTTGAAATCTTCGCCTGGTCTTATGAAGACATGCCGGGTTTAGACACTGATATCGTGGTTCACCGTCTCCCTACAAGAGAGGATTGTCCACCGATCAAGCAAAAAGTCCGCCGGATGAGGCCCGACATGTCTGAGAAGATTAAAGCAGAAGTAATGAAGCAATTTAACGCTGGCTTTATGGCTGATACATCCTATCCACAATGGGTTGCTAACATTGTGCCAGTACCGAAAAAAGATGGCAAGGTCAGAATGTGTGTGGACTACCGGGATTTGAATAGGGCTAGTCCTAAGGATGATTTTCCGCTACCGCACATCGACATTTTGATTGACAACACAGCTCAGCACAAGGTGTTTTCCTTCATGGACGGATTCTCGGGCTACAACCAGATCAAAATGGCCCCCGAGGACATGGAGAAAACAACCTTTGTTACACAATGGGGTACTTTCTGCTACAAGGTGATGCCGTTCGGACTGAAGAACGCAGGAGCAACTTATCAGCGTGCCATGGTGGCTTTGTTTCATGATATGATACATCATGAGATCGAAGTTTACATAGAAGATATGATAGCTCGATCACAAACAGAGGAGGAACACCTTGAGCATCTGCAAAAGCTGTTTTCCAGGTTGAAAGAGTACAAACTCAGGCTGAATCCAAGTAAGTGTACTTTTGGAGTTAGGTCTGGTAAACTTCTAGGATTTATTGTCAGCAACAAAGGCATTGAGGTCGATCCAGCAAAAGTGAAAGAGATACAAGAAATGCCTGCTCCCCGTACTGAAAAGGAGGTTAGAGGGTTCTTGGGGCGCTTGAACTATATTGCCAGATTCATCTCTCATCTGACGTCTACCTGCGAGCCGATTTTCAAATTATTAAAGAAAGATCAGGTAGTCGAATGGAACGACGATTGCCAAGCTGCTTTTGATAAGATCAAGGAGTATTTTCTAGAGCCTCCTATTCTGATGCCACCCATCGAAGGAAGACCGTTGGTCATGTATCTGACCGTCTTGGATAACTCAATGGGGTGTGTTTTGGGCCAGCATGACGAGTCTGGTCGAAAAGAGCATGCTATTTATTACCTTAGCAAAAAGTTTACCGACTGTGAGACTCGCTACTCACTGCTCGAGAAAACTTGCTGCGCTTTGGTATGGGCTGCTCGCCGACTAAGGCAGTATATGCTGACTCATACCACTTTGTTGATTTCCAAAATGGATCCTATCAAGTATATCTTCGAGAAGCCTGCTTTATCCGGAAGAATCGCTAGATGGCAAATGATCCTAACTGAGTATGACATCCAGTACACTACCCAAAAATATATAAAGGGGAGTGTACTAGCTGACCATCTAGCTCATCAAGCTATCGAAGATTATCAGTCCATGAGATTCAACTTCCCGGACGAGGACATCATGAATTTGGACAACATTGAAGGTAACGGACCGTATGACAGACCTGAAAAAGGATCCCGATGGACTATGTACTTTGATGGTGCTTCAAATGCACTTGGAAACGGTATCGGTGCGGTACTCATTTCCCCGGAAGGTTGTCACACGCCTTTCACGGCCCGACTCTGCTTCAGCTGCACCAACAACATGGCTGAATATGAAGCTTGCATTTTTGGTCTCAAGGCTGCTATTGACCTGGGGATCAAATCTTTAATCATATTTGGGGACTCGGCTTTGGTTATCAATCAAATCAAAGGAGAGTGGGACACCAAGCATCCTAATCTTATCCCATACAAAGAACATGTCCTGACATTGTTACCTCATTTCGAGCAAATCACCTTCGAGCATTTCCCGTGAGAAGAGAATCAGCTAGCAGATGCCCTGGCTACAATGTCTTCCATGTTTAAACTCAACTGGGATAACGAGGCTCCCCAAATCACCATCGAGCGAATGGATGAACCTGCGCATTGTCATGAGATTAATACTGAAGAAGCAGTGGAACAACCCTGGTTTCACGAAATCAAAAGGTATCTCCAGACTAGAGAATATCCCGAAGGAGCTTCCGTAAATGACAAGAAGTTCCTAAGGAAATTTGCAGCCAAGTTCTTCCTAAGCAATGGCATCCTCTATAAACGCAACCATGATTGTGTTTTACTCCGATGTGTAGACAAAGCTGAAGCAGAGTTAATCATGATTGAGATACACAACGGTACGTTTGGCACCCACTTGAGCGGGCATACGATGGCTAAGAAGATTCTAAGGGCAGGCTATTACTGGTCTACTATGGAAGCTGATTGCCATCAACATTCCCGTACTGGCCACAAATGTCAAGTCTATGCTGACAAGATTCATATTCCTCCTGTTCCTCTCAACGTTCTGACAGCTCCTTGGCCATTCGCAATGTGGGGCATTGACATGATTGGAGAGATCAAGCCTACAACGTCCAATGGACATCGCTTCATCCAGGTCGCCATTGACTATACCAAATGGGTCGAAGCAACTTCCTTCGCCTCTGTTACAAAAAATGTGGTTTCCCGCTTCATCAAGCAAAACCTCATATGCCGGTACGGTGTTCCCGACAGGATCATCACAGACAACGGTACAAATCTGAATAATACTATGATCACCGCTCTATGCGAACAGTTCAAGATTTATCATCACAATTCATCTCCCTATCGGCCGAAGATGAACGGTGCTGTTGAAGCTGCGAACAAAAACATTAAGAAGATCATTCAGAAAATGACAGTCACCTACAAAGACTGGCACGAGATGTTACCGTTTTCTCTGCATGGATGCCGTACTACGACACGAACTTCAACAGGGGCAACCCTATTTTCTTTAGTCTATGGCATGGAAGCTGTCTTACCCATGGAAGTACAAATTCCTTCTTTAAGGATTATGAAGGATGCTGGTTTGAATGAAGACGATTGGATTCAGACCCGACTTGATCAACTCAATTTGATCGACGAGAAGCGACTCGCTGCTGTTTTCCATGGTCAAACGTATCAAAAACGGATGATCAAGGCTTTCAACAAGAAAGTCAGACGTCAAGCATATCAAGTCGGAGATATCGTAATCAAGCGGATTATCTTACCGCAAAGTGACCCCAGGGGCAAATGGACTCCTACTTACGAAGGACCATTTGTGATCAAAAGCATATTTTCTGGTGGTGCAATGATTCTGACCACCATGGACGGCGACGATTTGCCACACCCTGCGAACGCAGACATAGTCAAAAGATACTACGCATAAAGTCACCCCGACAAGTCGAAAACCCGAAAGGGCGGCTTGGGCAAAAATGGGCATCCCGGTGAACCGAAAACCCGAAAGGGCGGTTCAGGCAAAAATTAGGGATAAAACAAAAAAAATCTGTACACCCGGCAATTCGAAAACCCGAAAGGGCGGCTTGGGCAAAAAGGGGTTTCCCGGTGGATTAAAAACCAGAAAGGGCGATCCAGGCAAAAGTCACGGAATTAAAGCGTATGACTATGTCTCGTCGGATCACTTCAAAGAACAATCTCTTCATCAACCAGTTTCAAGCTTCTGATCAATCCAGTCATCGGCAAACAAAGCATTTGAATGGACAAGATATTCAGAGTTGTGAAGGCTATAACAGAATGGGATCCCATAGAATTGTTGTACATAGCCATCTTTCTTTTGTATAAAATTTTCAATTCTTTACGACAGCATCCTCTTACTAGGGTGTCTGTCTCCTTTGTACAAAGACACTTATAGAAAGTTAATACAAATACTCTTCCAAATACAGAAATTTGCTTTGACTTCCTTTTTTTTTCTCTCTTGCACTTATGTTTTATTTGAGAAACGTCCAATGTTTTGTTAAATAGGCATATGCATTTGAACATAATCATTTTCCTTACAAACCGATAAGAGATGATTGCAGATAGTTTAATGGTACAGATAAATATCTCGATACCCTTTCAGAAGAAAATTCCCCGCAGATTTAAACTCCAAATTCCTCGGCAAGGTCAAAATCCAGAACTTAATTCCCCAAACAGAGTTAAACTTCAGGATCCTCAGCAGAAGAAGCTTTCTCAAAACTGATTTCCCCATCCAGAGAGCCTTCCGGAACTCAATTCTCCACAGAGTTAAGTTTCAGTATCCCCAGTGGAGCCTTAAGAATCTGAAAATCCTATCCCCAGCGGAGCTAAGACCTTCAACTATCAAATCCCCAGCGGAACCAGACTAGTGAACCTTCTCCCCACAGAGGTACCTCCCGTCAGATTGTAGATTCTCAGTCTTACTCCTCCAGCATGAGCCTCCCAGGTTCTGGACTCCCCAGTAGAGATCATCAAAATTTTCTAGCCCCGCAAGTCACCAAGGATTTCCAGTCCCCAACAATGGTCCTAAGATCCCCAAACAATTGAAGATCTTGCATTCCCCAAGCCGAATCAAGACTCTCATTCTCAGTTCCCCACAGGATATTCAAATATCCCCCAATGAAGATCTCCTCAAGACAGGAATCCCCAGTAGATTGGCATACAACCCAAGCTCCTGATTCACCAACAGTAGTCAACAAGGATGTCTCATCCTCAGTGTGATACAGTGGGAGAACTGACTAGAGGTTTGCGTTTGTATTCGCACTTGTTCGGTTGAGCAAGAGTCGCCACCGACTTTTTATTTTATCCTAAAGGAAAGGTTTAAAAAGCACAGCAAAAACCTTTTGAGATATTTCGTGGGTTCGGGGGGTAGATTATGAAAAGGGAAGGTATTAGCACCCTTTTCATCCATGGTTATCCATGGGCTCTTAGTTACTTGGTTTTTAGATCACTTGCCTTGATTTTCGATTGCTTGAAATTGTGGTGTATGTGTGTGTTTTGAAAATGTTTTTGAAAGAGATGCCTTGTTTTAGGCAACCAATGTAATGACTCGTGTTTGAGTATATACGAAGGTGTGTATCTTTTCGAAAATATGTTTCAAAATGTTTTTGAGAATTGTTTGAAAGTGTTTGTGAAGTGTGGTTTTTGAAAAGAAGGCAAGTGTTTTTGCAAGTTGATCTCAAGTAACTAAGAGTTTTGTCTACCCCTATTGTACTCAAAGGTTTTCTCTATGTTTTCAACCCTTTTTAACAATTTTGTTCCACCATTGAATTTGGTGGACAATCTTGCGTTTAGGAAGTTTAACGGGACGGGCGCGGGTCATCGTATGGACCATGAATGCAATGGTGCCAAGTGTCTTTGGCAATTTGCTTTGAAGGGACTATGATCATTTTGATTAGGCAACTTTCGAAAGCGTCATCGAGGGACTTATGATCATTTGAATTTGTTTTGCCAAAGAAACTCGACGTGCAAGCATGGCCCATTTTGGAAGGCAACATGTGGGATCACCCTAGAGGGTGCAAGTGTGATTGTGTATTGATTTCATGTATTTGTATTGTATTAGGTTATCTAGCGTTTGATTTTATGTACATGCAAACCCTAGGTCTAACCATGGTATAATTGAAAGCGGTAAATTGCAAGAATTTAAAGTCTACGCTATTACAAATAGTATCCGGGAGTGGGGGTACAAATTTACAAATGGGGATGAGACTTTAGGAATGTAGTGTCCAATAATTTACAACCAAATCGAATTGCGATAAAATGTAAACAATGTATAGTAACGTATAAGAATAGCAAATGTATATTGTCAAATGTAAAGTGTATTGTGTAGGTGTACGTGTACGTGTATATATGTATGTGTTTGTAATTTATTTACAGGTTGCGAAATGTGAATTTAAATGTATAATTAAGTATTGTTAACTTAAATGAAAAGAATTAAATATTTATTTATTTAATCTTTGTAATCTTGCATTTTTCTTTAATATGTACAAAAAAGAATATTTTAATTAAATGTTTTAAATTTTAATTAAATTATGTATATTAAAAAATGTATTTTATTGATTATGTACAAAAGAAAGTATTAATCTTAAAAGAAAAATGTTTTCAAATTATATTATATACAAAGAAAGTATTCTTTAGAAACAAAAGAAAAGTATTATCCTAAGAAAAATTAATATTCCATGTATATAAAAATTTAAAGAAAGTGTAAGTTTTAATTGTAAAGAAAAGAAAAAAATTATTTTTATGAGTTTCTATATAAAATTTAATTATGATATGTATATAAAGAAAGTATTGTTAGTGTAAAAATAAAACAAAATTAGTATTAAGAAATTTATATAAAAAGAAATGTGGTTAATTAATGTAAAATATATTAGTGTATTTATTTAACAAAGCAAAAATTAATGTAAAATTAATTTAAAGATCAATGGTTTTTTTTTGTTAAAAAGAATGGGATGGGCCCAAAGGTGTAAGAGGGGAGGCAGGCCCAGGTTTAAACGATCAGAAAGAGAAAAATGGGGGGTGCATTCGTGATTAGGCTGATTTGTGGGGCAAGGCCCAGGTTTTGTGACAAGGGTTTTTAGGGTTCATTGATTTCGTTTCATTTGGGGAAGGCCTTAGGGTTACAGAAACGGCGCGCCGTTCGTTCACTTCACGCGTTCCTCTTCATCTTCATCTTCTCCTTGCCATGGATCTTTGAACAACATCCCCTTCGCCTAAGCCACTAGCGCCACCGTCTCCCCTTCTCCCTCAGTGTACTGTTCAGAAGACGCTTGCAAGGTTCGATCGTATTAGGGCTTTCGTTATATCTTTGATTTTAAGCTTTGATTGGATTCTGATTTACATGTTTTTGATTTGTGTTCTTGAGGTATGAAAGGGAAGGGCAGAAAATCATACTACCTTTATCTTCTGGAGATGGAGGAGGAAGGGATCTGGGAGGCGCGTAGGAGGCTGAGGAGAACGTGATAGTGAGCTAGCTTGCTTTGAGACCCTGGTATTTTGTATTTTTCTTCAGGTTTTATGATGGATTCTGAAAATCTAATTTGATGTCATTCCTTTTCTTCTTCTTGCTTTGCTGCCTTCTGTATGCTTGTGTTGCCTTTGGTATGCCTCAGTACTTATTTATCTCCTTCTTCTGTTGCCTTGACGCCTCTGTATGTTTGACCCTTTGTATGCTTGTTCCTTGCCCAATGATGAATATTCTGAGGGCCTTTGATGTTTGACACTGAGTTGCCTTGAACGTTTCCTTTTTGTTTGGTTATCTTGATGCTTGGATGCTGAGATTGAATGATTTTGGCTTGTTAATGTGTTTGCCCAATGATGGTGTTTACTGAGGGTTTTTGTGATGTTTGACCCTAGTTGCCTTGAGTTGCCTAACTATTGTATGATTTTCCTATGAAGAATTCTTTCTGAGGCTTTGTGTTGTTGGATTGAACTTGGTTTGGATGTTATGCTATTTCCAGTTTTAGGCTTATGCTGGTTTTGGGTCTGATGAAGCTATGCTTCAGCTTGGCATGGTTTGGCCATCAGCAGGCTTGACAGGGTATTGGGTGTTTTTGGTTACAGGTTATGCTGGAGGTTTGCTTCAGGCTATGTGTTTGGGCTTGAAAGTTTGTATATACTGGTTTTTGCTTATGCTCTTTAGGTCTTTTGCACAGGGTTGGCGTTTTTGTGAACATGTTCTATGCTTGGGTCGTTCAGGCAGGTATCTGGTACAGGTTTTGGCCTTGGATGTTTAGGCAGGTATGAGGCACAGGTTTACTGAGTTTGAACTTGTTTGCAAGCTTCAAGCAGGTTTTCTGTGGGTTAAGGGCTTTCAGGTCAGGCTTGTATGGAAACAGATGAGGCTTTTTGTGAGGTTTGAGTTTAACTGCAGGTTATAGGCTTGTGGTGTTTCAGGCTTATGTTGGTTGTTTATTTGTAAGCTTATACTGGTTTTCAAGCTTAAGGCTTCAGCTTGGACAATGGTCTTGGCTTTGGTTTGCTGGTTAGGTTTTCTTGCACAGGTTTGAGCCTTTTTTGTTCTTTAGGCTTGGAGACTGGAAGGTTTTATGCAGGTTCTGGCTGCTAGCTTTGGCCTTGGCAAGTTTTGTTTTTGTTAACTGTTTTTACAGGGTCCCCGTTTCAGCTTGCACAGTTTTTGTGTTTTATATCTTTTTTCTCATGCCTAAAGCCTAAGCCTGCAAAACCTGCACTTCTTTTCTCTTTTCTCTCTCTCTTCAGTACAACTTTGGCATTAAAAAAATGTTTATGCTTTGTAATTTTCTGAAAAGGCAATTGCTGGAAAGTGATGATATGATTCTTTGCTTGCATTACATGTTTGCTCTGCATACTTTATCTTCTTGATATCTTTCCATATCTTCTTTTGACAGCATTTTATACTTGTATATGAATAGCCTTTTTCATCCCTCTCTGTGAACTGGGAGAAATCTCGTGATTTGCAGAGAGGGCAAACTGATTCCAGTCAGTTGCCTTTAATGATGACCCCTTTTTTATCTGTCTGTCTTCTATTTATTTAACTGTAATTGACTTTTCTTCTTTTCTTTTGCAGATAAAAATTAAATGGAGAGGATTTAGTAACAAATGAAGAATGAAGAATTGAAGATTTAGAAAAAATTAGGATAGTCTTATTTTAAATTTAATTATTGTAGAATTGTTATTGTAAACAATTTGTAAACAAAACAATTGTACAAATAAATTAAAGATAAATAAAAACTTTTTTTTTATCCAGTTAATTCTTTTCCTCTTTTTAATTGTTCGTTTTATTATTTATAATTCTTTAATTAAAATAATTGAAAATAAATTCCAATCATTTAATCTTAGAATAATAAATAATTAAATAAACATTGCTTCAATATTGATCAATTAAACCTGGCGTTTCAAACATCCAGAGGAAAACAACAGTCAATCACAGCAATTGCCCAGACGCTTTTTCTTTTATGACTTTAATCAAACATTGCAAATTCAAACCCAATGCATCTTTTCACTGATTTAGTCACACAATGCGAATTCAATTCAAATCTCGGAATATCTTGAAAAACACTGTAAAGTTAAACCTTTCTGAGGAACCGCGCATAAAAACTGTAATTCCTGATTAAATGCCAAAGAAGCGTTCGCCTGATTGAAGTTGAGCCAAAATCAACCAAAACCCTAAGCCAACTGTTTGAAACATTCTAGAGCCCTGAAAATCAGTAAAACCCTAATTTTGTCTGACTGACGAGAAAAGTCTGTCTGACCGATTCCTGAGCCAGTTTGAAAAATCAGGAAACGCCTGAAGCTGTGATTTCTTGAGGAAAAAAGCGAGGGCAAATTTTGGGGTACAACACTCAGCAATAAAAAATTCTTGCATTCCCCGACAGCAAGATTCTTTCATCTCCAGCCATCCAGGATTCATCTATCCTCAACAATACAGCTCATCAGCTTACATGCGCATTCATTACATTCAATTCATAAACATTGATAGAACATACATTGCATCATACGTTTCATGCAACATAATTTTATGTTTAGCTAACATTTTTTCCTTTCAGGATAAGAATAAAGGCTATCATTAACAATTCAGATGCAGTTTCACATGGACTCATCATCAGGAAACCCTACACCGGTTCTATGATCGGTGGATCTGGAACTGACTGTTTAACGCTGGTTCGCGAAATGTCGCGGAAGCAAGAGTCGCCATCGTCTTTTATTTTCTCCAATTGGAAAGGACAAAAGCACAGAAAAATTCCTTAAAGAGATTGCTCTCGGTTCGGGAGGTAGATTATAGAAAGGGAAGGTGTTAGCACCCTTTCTATCCATGGTTATCCATGGGCTCTTAGATACTTGCTCATTGTGTTTTCAAAAATGGTTTGTTTGCTTTTCAATGTGGGTTTTAAAAAGTTTCTTTGAAAATTCCAGTTCGACTCTTGTATCAGTCCTCAAGAGTGTTTGAAAAATTGCTTTCGAAAGCTTTTTGAAAATGTGTTGGTGTGAAAAGTATTTTTGATTTGTTTTTGAAATTAGAGCAAGTATCTAGAGTCATCTACCTACCCTAAGGAATTCGTCTGTGTAGATGTCCTTTAAAGTAGTGCCATCCCACCATTGAGAGGTAGGTAGCACCACCGTTGGAGGTGTTCGGGTCAATTCGAAGGTTCGGGACATGGTGATCACCGGAGCAATGGGAAGACACCTTAGAAGCTACCCTCATGCCAGGTTCCCGGATCATGAGGACTTACTAAGACATCCTCTACTCGACGATCACCTTTCGAAGGCAAGGCAACAGTGAGGCGTACCCTAGGGGTGGTGTGTGCGAATTGTGTGTCGTTTTCATTTGCATTTTTCTTGTCATGTTATTGGTGTTCTACGCTTGATTTTATTTTGGGCCATTCATTCTTGCATGCTTTGTTTAATAGTTAAAAGTTGCGAGGAAAAGTAAATCTAAAGCTATTACAAACGGCGCGGGTCCATATCGCCAAAATTAAAATCCAGGACCCGATTTGACGGAAAAATAAATAAAGTAAAAGTACGAGAAGTAATTACAAGGCTTTGGGAGAGGTACATAATTATTCAAATGAAATAAAATAAATGTGCGAATTAGAATAAAAATTAAGAACGTGGGCGTTGGACCCTTTTGCAAAATATTAAAATTACATGAATTAATTGATTTAAGAAAAGAAATTGTTTTTTTGTTTTTGGTATTTTTAGTATTTTAGGATTTAATGAAAAAGGGAAGTAATTAAAATTAAAATAAAATGCTAAACCTAATTCTAATTATTTTTAAGTTATTAAAAAATATTGAAGTTTTTAACCTAAAGGAAACCCTAATTAATTTACAAGTTTATTCATGAAAATAAATATTTAGTTATTTAATTATTTATGAAAGAAAAAACATGAAAAGGATGAAAAATTCATTAAACCTAATTCTATGCCTATTTTAGATTTTTTTATTAAAAGAATTAAAATTAACCTAAATTAAAACTAAATAATTACATGCAAATTTATTTACCAAAAGTATTAAAATGAAAATATTTATTATATTTTTTATCTTTTCTGATTTTTATGCATTTTTTATATTTTGTAGAAATAATTAATTAAATCAAAACAATAAAGAAAATAAAATAATAATTAAAAATATAGAGAATTGCAAACCAGGGGGGTGGTAGTCCCCAAAGTGGAGGTCTGGCCTTAGTAATCTGGCCCATTTAGCAAGGCCTGGTGGACTTTTTGAGTAACATGTGGCGCGTTGACTGGGGCGTAGCGTATTCTCCAACTCTCAGCCTTTGATCTGATTCCAATGCGCACGTGGATGGATAGATGATGAAGGAATATGATGCGTCTGCAGCCTTGAAGCGCATGGGAATTGTTATGAAAAAATAATATGGAAACATGTAAGACCTAGGGCTCGAACCCAGGTCATGTACCTTTCCAACCAACGCGTTTGCCACTGAACCATCACTTGCACGTTTAACATATAATAACATACAAATATAATAAATAAAAACATGATGTTAGTGGGTTAAAGCGCGCGAAAATTCAAACCAGCTTATCACGTTTTGCCACGACTTCGTCTTCTTCATGTTCCTGAAAACAAAAACATTGGGCAACGGTTTTATACGCGTTCTTTTAGGCATGCTATTAGAAAATAGCGATTAGGTCTAGAGGGTCCATAAATTAGGCGCGATGGTATATTTGAGATCGTCCTGAAGCGCTGAGTTGAGTGGTGGTGGTCTTGAGGGCTAATTTTTCCCCATTTAAAAACCCCTAATTTCAAAGTCCTGTAACCCTAGAAATCAACCATGGCGAAATCGTCTATACAGCTCAAAAACATAATTAAACGCATGGGTTAGCTTGCAAACACCTCACTGATCATGAATATATAAGCAAAACGTTATGAATGTGCATGGATATTAAAATACGATAATGAAAAAAAATGGCCAAAGTGTGACTCCTGGATACCGTTTCACAGCGTTTGGATTGATGTTTTTGGTTGGAATGTGTTCAGTAATCTCCAAGGAAGCTATTGGAATAGAAATTCTGCCTTGAATCGCCCTAGAAGGATGTTTACAGTTTTGACTTTTTTGACAATTTTTCCAAGTTTGTGAATGGCCTTCTTGCGCAGCTTAGTGTGTATTCTGATTAGGGTTGTGATCCTAGCATATGTAGTAGTGAATTAGGTCAAAAAGAATCAATCAAATCCATTGCATTCATAGTTTTGAAGATTTGATTTTCAAGCTTTATTTTCCAAATATTTTCCATACAATTTTGTGTCAATTAGGATCCAATCAAACCAAATCTTCCCATATTTGAATGTGCACGAATTATTGAGTAGGTTACATGTGCAAAAAGATTTGTTAGGTTAAATTAAGTATTTTTCATATATTTAAATGATTTAAATGAATTAATATAAATAAAAAATCAAATAAATAAATAAAAAATGAAGAAATACTTCCCTTTGGGACAAGTGGTCGTGCACATGCCATGGATGATGAATTATGGAGGAAAAATGGGCCCATTAGCAATTTTAGGTCATTTGGATCAATGTTGACTTTTCAAAATATCCAAAAATTTCCCAACTTCCACAAGGCATAACTTGCTCAATTTTTACGCTTTTCTCATGTTCTTGGACATTTTGGAAAGGTCTTTGAGTCCTATAACCAATGCCTTTGGTCCCATGTCATTTGGATTTACCAATCTCAAGTTATGGCCTTTGACTTAAAGTCCCTTTTTGTTGACTTTTGAAAATGACCTATAATGTTGAAATTGATAACTTTTTGTGAGAGCATTTCTTGGACTTGAAGTATGAAGATGAGTTGTAGGAAATGTCTTTCTCTTAAAAATGAGCTTTGGATGGGATTTTTCTGATAATCCATGTGAAAGTTATGCCCTGGTCAATTTTAGTTGACTTTTTCAGCTGTCCAAATAAGGAAACTTTTGCATCTTGATGATTTCTGAGCCAAATTTTGAGAATCATGATCAAGCATTGATCAAATGATGTTTGTGGCTTCAAAATGATATGTTGACCAAAAATTTGAACTTTTGACTGTCAAATGACCATTTTGCCCCTACAGTTGACTGTAGTGCAATTAGGGTTTTTGACTGTGCAGTTTTATGCTGAAAGCCTTGAAACTTGATATGAGGATACTTGACCATATTTGTAGGCATGTGAGACTTGATTGGACCTTTGAAAACTTCATTTTCTTGCTCAGAACACAAACCCTAATCTTGACTGTATAGGAGACCTTTGCACTGTGCAACCCTTGGGGAATTTTGAAGCTTGACTTGGCATTTTCTTGAAGAATTATGGGAGGGCAAATTTTGGGGTACAACAGTTGCCCCTGTTCAATCTTCTTAGACCTGAGGATGCAGATTGGTTGACGTGCCTTTCGTAATCCGAAGGTAGAAGATGATTGGACACTAGAGTGCCCAGAAATTTGCGCTCACATAGTAGCAATATGGTGGGAATGGGCTTATAGATGCCATTTGGAGATCGACGGATAGGATGATGGGCTTATAGATGCCATCTGGATGTTGATCGCGTAAGAGATTCCTTAGAGAGAACCTGCATACCTGCAAAAGAAAAAAATGAGTACCTGACACGTTGCAGGAACTGGTTTTCAGATGCTTGGTATAGATGTGTCCTGATTGGTTACAGGAGCTGAGTCTGGATCTTCAAAAGATGATGAATGAACCAAGGATGGTTACTATGTTAGCATGAACGGTAAGAGAACCTTGGGTGACTTTAACTTCAACAACGCTCGTTGAGAAAATCTTGGTGGGAACTACCATCTTCGCAGTATCGGGAAGAGAACCATAGACAATTATAATCTGAAAGGAATTATCACCTCACTCACCGTCGGAGAGGGAACCATAGGAGACTATCACCTCACTCACCGTCGGAGAGGGAAACATCTGAAAAGGACTTACCACCTCACTCACCGTCGGAGAGGGAACCATAGGAGACTATCACCTCACTCACCGTCGGAGAGGGAAACATCTGAAAAGGACTTACCACCTCACTCACCGTCGGAGAGGGAACCATAGGAGACTATCACCTCACTCACCGTCGGAGAGGGAAACATCTGAAAAGGACTTACCACCTCACTCACCGTCAGAGAGGGAACCATAGGAGACTATCACCTCACTCACCGTCGGAGAGGGAAACATCTGAAAAGGACTTACCACCTCACTCACCGTCGGAGAGGGAACCATAGGAGACTATCACCTCACTCACCGTCGGAGAGGGAAACATCTGAAAAGGACTTACCACCTCACTCACCTTCGGAGAGGGAAACATCTGAAAAGGACTTACCACCTCACTCACCGTTGGAGAGGGAACCATAGGAGACTATCACCTCACTCACCGTCGGAGAGGGAAACATCTGAAAAGGACTTACCACCTCACTCACCGTCGGAGAGGGAACCATAAAAGACTATCACCTCACTCACCGTCGGAGAGGGAAACATCTGAAAAGGACTTACCACCTCACTCACCGTCGGAGAGGGAACCATAGAAGACTATCACCTCACTCACCGTCGGAGAGGGAAACATCTAAAAAGGACTTACCACCTCACTCACCGGCAGAGAGGGAACCATAGGAGACTATCACCTCACTCACCATCGGAGAGGGAACCATCTGAAAAGGAATTATCACCTCACTCACCGTCGGAGAGGGGACCATGGGAGACTATCACCTCACTCACCGTCGGAGAGGGAAACATCTGAAAAGGACTTACCACCTCACTCACCGTCGGAGAGGGAACCATAGGAGACTATCACCTCACTCACCGTCGGAGAGGGAAACATCTGAAAAGGACTTACCACCTCACTCACCGTCGGAGAGGGAACCATAGGAGACTATCACCTCACTCACCATCGGAGAGGGAAACATCTGAAAAGGACTTACCACCTCACTCACCGTCGGAGAGGGAACCATAGGAGACTATCACCTCACTCACCGTCGGAGAGGGAACCATCTGAAAAGGAATTGTCACCTCACTCACTGTCGGAGAGGGGACCGTTTGAAAAGGAATGATCGCCTCACTCACCGTCGGAGAGGGAACCATCTGGGATAACTTCTACTGAATCTTCATCAGAAAAATCTGTTGGGAGTCGATTTAGCTGGACTAGAGAAGGCCTGGGACTGGATAAGAAATCTTTTGAGTCGATTAACTGAACCGGTCTAGGTCTTGAAATATGATTGAGAATCTCAACTGCATCTTTCCTGAAAGATAAAGGTCAGTCATATGCAATGCATGATATGGATCAAGCAATGATGTTCTCAACATAAATGAGATTTGTATGACATAATGCGTCTATGCATGCTATAATGATGTATGTGATGTTTTATGAATGTATGTTTTCGTCTAGGAAAGTAAATCCTTGACGGGTGCCGGGAAGTCATATCCTGGGCTGATGTTGAAGAATAGATTTTGCTTCCGCTGGGGATGATAATTGCAAGAGTGCCGGTAGGAGAAGATGACTCCGTTGCGGAGTAAACTTGGCAAATGGAAGATTCTGCGGGGAGAAAAGATACTCTAGCGACCATGCTGGGGAGTAATACTCTGTGGGAAGAGGGATGCCTTGCTGAGTGTTGATAATAATTTGCTGGGGATACCCTTGTTGTTGGAAGTGTTGATGGACTTCGCTGGGGTAAGAAGACTTCGTCGAGGGCGCTCTTTCCGTGGCTTTTGGCTGAGGATAACCCAGTTATATCCTGTTAAGGAAATAACTCTTTGAATAAATCCGGGAGACGTGTTCGTGCTCTGCGAAGGATAAGCTTCCAGAATTTACTGGGGATAAGCTTACTGCTTGGGGAGATGGATTCCGACCTTCCTGGGGAACTGGATTGGACTTTCCTGGGGAAGTTTTGAGCTGTATTGGGGAAGTGATTCCACTGAATGTTGGATATACCACCGGGGAAAAATCTTTAGACCAAGACTGCCGGGGATGCTTGTTAAGAATATATATGCTGCTGGGGAAGTATTGAGATCTACTGGAGGATACTGAATTTCCTTAAGATTTGATGATTCTGTTTGGAGAGAGTGCACTGACTTGCTTACTCTCTGGGGAATTAAGATGTACTGGTCATATTCTTTAGCTGAACCTACCTTGGTACCTTGGAGGACGGAAACAATCAGATTGCTTAAACCACCCGTTATTGCCCCTGTTTCTATGGGGGAGGCACATGTGGGATGCTGATGATTGTTGAGGGTCAAACCTTCTTCAGGTAGGCAGGTGACGAGATGACAGGACGTAGTCGTACGCTTTGATCCCTAACTTTTGCTTGGACCGCCCTTTCGGGTTTTCAGTCCACCGGGATACCCATTTTTGCCCAAGCCGCCTTTTCGGGTTTTCGACTTGCCGGGTGTACAGATTTTTCATTTCATCCCTTCATTTTGCCCGAACCCTTTTGGTTCGCCGGGAAGCCCTAATTTTTGCCTAGGCATGTCAGCCTAGCGGGTCTTTTTTTCATGCGTAGTATTTTTTCGACTATGTCCGTGCTTTCAGAAGGTAGGGAGTTGCCCCTGTTAGAAGTGTTTGGTCATGCTACCAGAAGATGTTTGATCAGGCAAGATTCGTTGCTGGAGTGCCCCAAGTGATTCAAGCAGAGATTTGCCCCAGGCTATTTGGCATCTTGAGAGATTCCTTGAATCTTGATTGGACTGCCCCAGATAATGGACCATGGTCATGTCTGCCCCTTGATTGGGAGTGCTTCTGTTCATTAGGCATTCGTCGTGCGAATTTCCCTGCTGTTCAAACAAATAGTCATATGCAAACAAAGTTATGTTAAAAATGCAAAGCCTATGTCTGTCTTGAAGATTTTGAAAGTGCATTCTTTTTTCATAAAACAAGTGAATGTTTGTAAAACGTGATGTCAACTCCGTATTTACCGTAAGCCTTAAGGAGTCAGGATACCTTTCGTAACAGTATGCTTTCGAACTAACCCATGCTTCAGCTAGGACTTTTAAGGGTTATAACGTGGCTTGGTTCACGGTTTAAGAAACAAAGGATAAAGGCTCAAATTATTTGTACCCACCCGCTCTTCGTGATGTTCTTCAAACCTAAACTCAGTTGATCATACGTTAGACCTTGTTTGAGTCTTTGCTCTGATTTTCCGGTGATGATTCGGATGTTGATAATTTATTTTGAATGGGCAGTCATTTCCTCTTTGTTGAGGGTTTATAAGACCTCTTTCTTTTTGATTTTGCTATCCCTAAATTTTGCCTGAACTGTTTCTTTTGTGGTTACAGTCAGCGGGATGCCCCAGTTTTGTAAGTCTCCTTCATGGGTTTTGACTTAATGGGTTTTTTATTTTGGTAATGACTGCCTGTCTTTATTGATTATTCGGAACCATCACTGTCTTTCGTTTTGTAAGGACCTTTTTGGTGCCATTCGTTATGCACTTGGATCAACTGAGAGAACTACCCTGCCCCAGGTTATGATAAAGGGTTTTAATTTTCGAAAAGAAAAACTCCTACTTCTTTGGCTCAGAGGGGTTGACGAGGGATTATCTTCCTTATAACTCCAGTGTTTAGGGATTTGAAACAATGCCTGTACTTCATCAGCGGGGTCTGTTCAAAAGCATACTGTGGATTATGGTATCGTTTTCGTCATCCTCTCTCAAGAGGCTTAGAATTTTAGATCAAGAGTTAACATTAGAAAAAGTATGAAAATAATTTGCATAGAGTGAATACGAATATATTGCTTCAGAATAGGCATAAGCGATGCATTAATGTGATAACAATGTTTAACATGAATAAATGTTTGAACAAAAGAAAATTGCAACTTGAACATTCGAATGAACAAAAATTTCCTAATCTCAGGGTTTGTCACTTCAAATAGTGCCTCCTGTAGGGATGGTAGAAGCACTCAGCCTGGCCATCTTGGGTGAATTCCACAGCTCCTTCCTCAATCAGATCCTGGATTTTATTCTTCAAAGTCCAACAATCCTCTGTAGCATGCCCCAGGCTGTCAGAATGATAAGCGCAGTGAGCATTGGGGTCATACCTTGAAGGTGTCCTGTTGGGATTCTTAGGAGGATCCTTTAGAGTTAACAAGTTCAACCTCAGCAGTTGTTGTAAGGCTTGAGGCAGCGACACGCTGAGCTTGGTGAATTGCCTTTTGGGCTTGTCTGGCTGAAGTTGGTGAGGTCGATACTGAATTGGTGATACTGAAGCCATATGAGGAGCTTTCTCCTTGCCTCTTTGTCTCAAGGATGGTCGAACGACGACTGGCTTTTTACCCTTAGACGTTTGTCCCAGTTGGTTACCCTGAAGCAGTTGGTTGACGAGAAACCGGAGCTCATCTTGTCTTTGAGCTAAACCTTGAATGGCATTCCTCTGCCCCAGCATTTGGGCTTTCATTGCATCCATCTCAGCTTGTAGGTGTTTCAGCCTTTCATCCTCAGCACTGTTCCTGACAAAGGTCTCTATGAGAAGTGTCCTTAGCTCCTCTTGCCCCTCGGATAGATTCAGGAGGATTTCCCTGAACTGAGTTTCTTGAGCGAGAAGGTCCTGGTTATCTGGTTGGAAGGCCATTGCTGAAATAAACAGTGAGAAAGGCGAGTGACCTGCAAAAGGGATACCTGTAATGCAATGATGAGTATGACATGTATGCAATGTTTTCAAGGACCTCGCGGGGTAAACAAGAAAATTTGTTAGCATTAGAATTTATAGCTTGATTGAAGGACACCCATGTTGTTGAGAACTCTTCTTCAAGGGTCAAAGGCTCACCATATCCAGTGGGTCATAGCCCCTGACTTTAGTCATCATGTCTAGTTTTGATTTCCCAGCGACCTTGGTTAAGGGAACCTTCTTCAGGAGTCAGAGCTCAACATATCAAGTGGGTCATAGCCTCTGACTTTAGTCATCATGTCTAGTTTTGATTTCCCAACGACCTTGGTTAAGGGAACCTTCTTCAGGAGTCAGAGCTCACCATATCAAGTGGGTCATAGCCTCTGACTTTAGTCATCATGTCTAGTTTTGATTTCCCAGCGACCTTGGTTAAGGGAACCTTCTTCAGGAGTCAGAGCTCACCATATCAAGTGGGTCATAGCCTCTGACAACCTTATCTAGAGGAAAATAAATCCTCTTTCCCCCTTGCTGGGTGTTTGATTCATCATGACCTGCATCACAAGCCTTTGAGATCCTTGAAATGGGTTAGGATGTATGCAATGGTATGATGTCATGATGCATGGGGTGATATGAATAAACCTTGTTATGAGTCCTTATTAAGGACTGCAAACCAAAACCTGCAAGAAAACTTGGTAAACCCTGTTATGAGTCCTAATTAAGGACTACAAACAAAACCTGCGAGAAAACCTGGTAAACCTTGTTATGAGTCCTAATTCAGGACTACAAACAAAACCTGCGAGAAACTCAATCGTCAGATAACAAGCATGCAAGTAGGCAAGTACAAAGGCACACAAGTCACACAAAAGTGCCCTTAGAGTTTAGGCCAGCATGAGGTCTAGGTATTACCCTCTTTCAGTTCGTTGATTCATACCTGTCCTAATCAAAAGTAACCGGGTTCTTAGAGGATCCCAATATCATTGACTAACCTCAATCGGTCATAACTCCAGCATCGCAATCTTTTCTTGCGGCCAGAACCATCACGAGAGTTTAGCCTCAATGGGCGTAGCATACTGCTACTGTTCTAATGGCCAAGTTGTGTCATTTAAGGTTCTAAGGTCTGTTGGTGCTTAATGACTCCTTGGAAGACCCATATTCTCCCCGTTTCAACACGAGGGATATCGGTACAGACCAAGGCGCCACACCAACGTAGCCACTGCTTCACCCATGTCGGTATACGCCGGACAGGTCCCTCACAGCTTATGCTACCTAAACAGGGTATCCCCAGATCCGGGTTAGGATCTATGTAACTCCGATACAACCCACAATAGTAAAGCAAGCAAAGAAGACAATTGAAAACACAGTTATGAACTAACCCTAAGGTACACCTCACTTTATAAAGGTCTCCCCAGCAGAGTCGCCAGTTCTGTGATCGGTGGATCTGGAACTGACTGTTTAACGCTGGTTCGCGAAATGTCGCGGAAGCAAGAGTCGCCACCGTCTTTTATTTTCTCCAATTGGAAAGGACAAAAGCACAGAAAAATTCCTTAAAGAGATTGCTCTCGGTTCGGGAGGTAGATTATAGAAAGGGAAGGTGTTAGCACCCTTTCTATCCATGGTTATCCATGGGCTCTTAGATACTTGCTCATTGTGTTTTCAAAAATGGTTTGTTTGCTTTTCAATGTGGGTTTTAAAAAGTTTCCTTGAAAATTCCAGTTCGACTCTTGTATCAGTCCTCAAGAGTGTTTGAAAAATTGCTTTCAAAAGCTTTTTGAAAATGTGTTGGTGTGAAAAGTATTTTTGATTTGTTTTTGAAATTAGAGCAAGTATCTAGAGTCATCTACCTACCCTAAGGAATTCGTCTGTGTAGATGTCCTTTAAAGTAGTGCCATCCCACCATTGAGAGGTAGGTAGCACCACCGTTGGAGGTGTTCGGGTCAATTCGAAGGTTTGAGACATGGTGATCACCGGAGCAATGGGAAGACACCTTAGAAGCTACCCTCATGCCAGGTTCCCGGATCATGAGGACTTACTAAGACATCCTCTACTCGACGATCACCTTTCGAAGGCAAGGCAACAGTGAGGCGTACCCTAGGGGTGGTGTGTGCGAATTGTGTGTCGTTTTCATTTGCATTTTTCTTGTCATGTTATTGGTGTTCTACGCTTGATTTTATTTTGGGCCATTCATTCTTGCATGCTTTGTTTAACAGTTAAAAGTTGCGAGGAAAAGTAAATCTAAAGCTATTACAAACGGCGCGGGTCCACATCGCCAAAATTAAAATCCAGGACCCGATTTGACGGAAAAATAAATAAAGTAAAAGTACGAGAAGTAATTACAAGGCTTTGGGAGAGGTACATAATTATTCAAATGAAATAAAATAAATGTGCGAATTAGAATAAAAATTAAGAACGTGGGCGTTGGACCCTTTTGCAAAATATTAAAATTACATGAATTAATTGATTTAAGAAAAGAAATTGTTTTTTTGTTTTTGGTATTTTTAGTATTTTAGGATTTAATGAAAAAGGGAAGTAATTAAAATTAAAATAAAATGCTAAACCTAATTCTAATTATTTTTAAGTTATTAAAAAATATTGAAGTTTTTAACCTAAAGGAAACCCTAATTAATTTACAAGTTTATTCATGAAAATAAATATTTAGTTATTTAATTATTTATGAAAGAAAAAACATGAAAAGGATGAAAAATTCATTAAACCTAATTCTATGCCTATTTTAGATTTTTTTATTAAAAGAATTAAAATTAACCTAAATTAAAACTAAATAATTACATGCAAATTTATTTACCAAAAGTATTAAAATGAAAATATTTATTATATTTTTTATCTTTTCTGATTTTTATGCATTTTTTATATTTTGTAGAAATAATTAATTAAATCAAAACAATAAAGAAAATAAAATAATAATTAAAAATATAGAGAATTGCAAACCAGGGGGGTGGTAGTCCCCAAAGTGGAGGTCTGGCCTTAGTAATCTGGCCCATTTAGCAAGGCCTGGTGGACTTTTTGAGTAACATGTGGCGCGTTGACTGGGGCGTAGCGTATTCTCCAACTCTCAGCCTTTGATCTGATTCCAATGCGCACGTGGATGGATAGATGATGAAGGAATATGATGCGTCTGCAGCCTTGAAGCGCATGGGAATTGTTATGAAAAAATAATATGGAAACATGTAAGACCTGGGGCTCGAACCCAGGTCATGTACCTTTCCAACCAACGTGTTTGCCACTGAACCATCACTTGCACGTTTAACATATAATAACATACAAATATAATAAATAAAAACATGATGTTAGTGGGTTAAAGCGCGCGAAAATTCAAACCAGCTTATCACGTTTTGCCACGACTTCGTCTTCTTCATGTTCCTGAAAACAAAAACATTGGGCAACGGTTTTATACGCGTTCTTTTAGGCATGCTATTAGAAAATAGCGATTAGGTCTAGAGGGTCCATAAATTAGGCGCGATGGTATATTTGAGATCGTCCTGAAGCGCTGAGTTGAGTGGTGGTGGTCTTGAGGGCTAATTTTTCCCCATTTAAAAACCCCTAATTTCAAAGTCCTGTAACCCTAGAAATCAACCATGGCGAAATCGTCTATACAGCTCAAAAACATAATTAAACGCATGGGTTAGCTTGCAAACACCTCACTGATCATGAATATATAAGCAAAACGTTATGAATGTGCATGGATATTAAAATACGATAATGAAAAAAAATGGCCAAAGTGTGACTCCTGGATACCGTTTCACAGCGTTTGGATTGATGTTTTTGGTTGGAATGTGTTCAGTAATCTCCAAGGAAGCTATTGGAATAGAAATTCTGCCTTGAATCGCCCTAGAAGGATGTTTACAGTTTTGACTTTTTTGACAATTTTTCCAAGTTTGTGAATGGCCTTCTTGCGCAGCTTAGTGTGTATTCTGATTAGGGTTGTGATCCTAGCATATGTAGTAGTGAATTAGGTCAAAAAGAATCAATCAAATCCATTGCATTCATAGTTTTGAAGATTTGATTTTCAAGCTTTATTTTCCAAATATTTTCCATACAATTTTGTGTCAATTAGGATCCAATCAAACCAAATCTTCCCATATTTGAATGTGCACGAATTATTGAGTAGGTTACATGTGCAAAAAGATTTGTTAGGTTAAATTAAGTATTTTTCATATATTTAAATGATTTAAATGAATTAATATAAATAAAAAATCAAATAAATAAATAAAAAATGAAGAAATACTTCCCTTTGGGACAAGTGGTCGTGCACATGCCATGGATGATGAATTATGGAGGAAAAATGGGCCCATTAGCAATTTTAGGTCATTTGGATCAATGTTGACTTTTCAAAATGTCCAAAAATTGCCCAACTTCCACAAGGCATAACTTGCTCAATTTTTAAGCTTTTCTCATGTTCTTGGACATTTTGGAAAGGTCGTTGAGTCCTCTAACCAATGCCTTTGTTCCCATGTCATTTTGATTTACCAATCTCAAGTTATGGCCTTTGACTTAAAGTCCCTTTTTGTTGACTTTTGAAAATGACCTATAATGTTGAAACTGATAACTTTTTGTGAGAGCATTTCTTGGACTTGAAGTATGAAGATGAGTTGTAGGAAATGTCTTTCTCTTCAAAATGAGCTTTGGATGAGATTTTTCTGATAATCCATGTGAAAGTTATGCCCTGGTCAATTTCAGTTGACTTTTTCAGCTGTCCAAATAAGGAAACTTTTGCATCTTGATGATTTCTGAGCCAAATTTTGAGAATCATGATCAAGCATTGATCAAATGATGTTTGTGGCTTCAAAATGATATGTTGACCAAAAATTTGAACTTTTGACTGTCAAATGACCATTTTGCCCCTACAGTTGACTGTAGTGCAATTAGGGTTTTTGACTGTGCAGTTTTATGCTGAAAGCCTTGAAACTTGATATGAGGATACTTGACCATATTTGTAGGCATGTGAGACTTGATTGGACCTTTGAAAACTTCATTTTCTTGCTCAGAACACAAACCCTAATCTTGACTGTATAGGAGACCTTTGCACTGTGCAACCCTTGGGGAATTTTGAAGCTTGACTTGGCATTTTCTTGAAGAATTATGGGAGGGCAAATTTTGGGGTACAACAGGTTCCTTCTCACTTCAACTTTTGAAAACAGTTTACGGACGCTTCCCAACAACGGATGCTGCTCTATTGCTTATTCAACTCCAACTTCTGAAAACAGTTTACGGGTTCTCCAGTAACGGATGTTAACCTAACGCTTGTTCAGACGCTTCAACTTCTGAAAACAGTTTACGGATTCTCCAAACACGGATGTTAATCTATCGCTTGTTCAGATTCAACTTTTGAAAACAGTTTACGGACGCTTCCCAACAACGGATGTTGCTCTATTTCTTATTCAACTCGAGACTTCTGAAAACAGTTTACGGGTTCTCCAAGACACGGATGTTAACCTATCGCTTGTTCAGATTCTTCAACTTCTCAAAACAGTTTACGGGTTCTCCAGTAACGGGTGTTAACCTATCACTTGTTCAGATGCTTCAACTTCTGAAAACAGTTTACAGATTCTCCAAACACGGATGTTAATCTATCGCTTGTTTAGATTCAACTTTTGAAAACAGTTTACGGACGCTTCCCAACAACGGATGTTGCTCTATTGCTTATTCAACTCGAGACTTCTGAAAACAGTTTACGGGTTCTCCAAGACACGGATGTTAACCTATCGCTTGTTCAGATTCTTCAACTTCTGAAAATAGTTTACGGGTTCTCCAGTAACGGATGTTAACCTATCGCTTGTTCAGACGCTTCAACTTCTGAAAACAGTTTACGGATTCTCCAAACACGGATGTTAATCTATCGCTTGTTCAGATGCAACTTCTGAAAACAGTTTATGGATGCTTCCCAACAACGGATGTTGCTCTATTGCTTATTCAACTCGAGACTTCTGAAAACAGTTTACGGGTTCTCCAAGACACGGATGTTAACCTATCGCTTGTTCGGATTCTTCAACTTCTGAAAACAGTTTACGGATTCTCCAAACATGGATGTTAATCTATCGCTTGTTCAGATGCAACTTTTGAAAACAGTTTACAGACGCTTCCCAACATGGATGCTGCTCTATTGCTTATTCAGCTTCAAGACTTTTGAAAACAGTTTACGGATGCTTCCAGATACGGATGTCAATCTATTGCTTATTCAGACCCCCAGTTCAGAGATGTTCCAAAACATGGATACCTTTCTGATACTCACTCACTCATCAACGACCTACAGTTCGACAAACATTCCAGATGGCATCTTTAAGCCCATCCCCGATAAGATTTTGTCACTTCTCCAGATGGCATCTTTAAGCCCATCTCCAAATGGCATCTTTAAGCCCATTCCCGCATCCATGTCTTGACGAGTACAAATTTACGGGCACTCTAGTGTCCAATCCTCTTTTACCTTTGAGTCGCGAAAGGCAAACTTGCCAATCTAACTCTTCAGGTTCAAGAAGATTGAACAGGGGCAGCTGTTGTACCCCAAAATTTTCCCTCTCATTCTTCAGGAAATCATCCTGGATTCTCAGAGTCTCTACGAAACAAATCCATGTTCTGAATTATCATTTCTTCCCAAGCAAACCATTTACAAGAGCAAAATGATCACACAAGCTCTAAAGGCAACGCTTTTATCTTGAGAAAAATTAAATTCTAAACATTTAGAATTTTTCTCTAGAAAATGGGTGTTTAAGAAGACAATAGCGCTTCAGAACTTCTGGACCAAACTCCAGATAGAAACGGTCAGAAGTTGCAAGCTTGGTTCAACGCAGTCAGAAGTTGGCTCCTCAGCAGCTACATCAACTCAGTCAGAAGTTGCAAACGTGATTCAACACGTAAGCCTCAAACAGAACATGGCTCTTTCAGCAGTTACGCAAGTTCAGCCAGAGTTTATGCAAAGGAAGCAAGGAAGTCTGAAGGCTCCTTCAGAACATGCTGAAACCAGAAGATGAAAGGGTCAGAAGAGTGGGTGTTACACTGATACAAAATCTCTAAGTCCAGGATTTCCAGAAGCAAATCCAAGGAACGTGTCAGAAAGTCAGGAGAATCCCCAGAATTTGCTAAGACAACAAGAGGCCAAGACCAGAGCATGGTTTACGTTGTTTTTGGTAAAGCAGAACTGCTGGTTCAAGTTTTTCTCCTATTACCAGAATTTTGGTGTTGATAAGTCTCATCACCATTTAATGCTCATTAATGCTCCCAACCACTCCTGAACATTCATCCAAGGGGTCTCTTCACGTGTGGCTTGGTAAACGCCTATATGCAGGTTTAGGCATGGGTCTACGCGCCACCGTCCACCTAAGAGGTTACTTCTCCACAATCCATGCCTGCTGTTCCAGCCTAGGCTGAAAGGCTATCTATTATCACAACTTCCCAGGAACTTCTTTCAAAGAACAATTCAACCTCTGTTGGCGCCTTTAATGTTCAAGAAGCCACAAGAGTTTTTCCTATAAATAGAGCACCATTATCCACTAAAAAGGCGCGTCCAAAAAACCAGAAAAATTGCTAGAAGAGAAACAGAAATTTTTAGCAAGAAAGTACTGTGAAACTCTGCCAAAATCTCCAGTGTTTCATAACTTTGAACTTCTTACCTTCAAACTTCATCAATACCCAGCTTTCTTTGTGACTAAAGAACACCCTTTCAACCTCTGACCATACATACACCTTCATCTACCCCTTTCAAAAAAGAACCTGTCCAAAACACCATTAGAGCCAAAAGCTAGCTCTCATTCACAAACTTTTCCAACAGCCAGGTAAGCACCTGCTGACCTTCATCACGCTGCTAAGCATCATCAGCTTTGCATGCTCAAATAAACATAATGTAAACATCATGTTGCTGTTGTTTGTGTTCTAAGGATTTTCATGCCTCAAAACGTTTAGATAGGAAGTGAGTCAGCATAGAACCTGCCTGTGACCTTGTTGGTTCTGTCCCCTGAAACACTTTGACATTTGCTGAAGCTGTTCCAAACATGTTTTCTGTTTTGTGGAAAAATAAGAAAATTGCAGATGTTCTGACTAGCACAGGGAGAAGCCAAGTGCTGACTTTGACGTTAGCACATCTGAAGCCTGTTTTGCTGTCAATAATATCAGAACTTCTGAGAATTATTGTATTTCCAGCAGGATCAGAACTTCTGATATCCCCACTAACAAACTTTTGTCTTGCAGCGCGTGGGGGTCAGAACTTCTGATCTTCCCACTAACATGTTTCTGTTTTGCAGGTGCCAGAGTCAGAAGTTCTGACTCATACAGTTTAACTAAAAGGTTGATCATCTGGCAGCGGGCCTGAGTCAGAACTTCTGATGACCTCTCAGCAGTGCGCTGGCTCCCTCTCTCTTTCTCTCTATCTTGTTTTTGTTACTTTATTTTCTTATATATTTTTCTCTTTGAAACACCCCATGTACAAATATGTATCCCCACCCCCTAATTATTGTAATAACGTAGGATTTTATATTCCTTCTTTTTATTGCTTTTAAATATAAATGCTAGTAATTAGGATGTGTATGGCAAGATAAAATCAATGAAATAGAAAATCCTAATTCAAAGATAAACTCTTGTATGCAATAAAACATACTTGCACACTTGCACCCTTAGGGTTACTCCACTTGTTGCCTTTAAAAATGGGCCATGTTACGCTTGCAAAGTATCTTGGTAAAACAAACAAAATCAAAAGATCATAGTCCCTCGATGACGCTATCCAAAGTTGCCTTACAAAAATGATCTTAGTCCCTCAAAAAAAATGCTAAGATACTTTGCAAAATTGCTATCATGGTCTATACGATGACCCGCGCCCGTCCCGTTAACATCCTAACACAAGATTGTCCACCAAATACAATGGTGTAACAATACTGTTAAAAGGGTTAAAACATAGAAAAGATCTTTGAGTAAATTTAGGGGTAGACAACTCTTAGTTACTTGATCAAACTTGCAAAACACACTTGCCTACTTTCAAAACACACTCCACAACACAATTTCAAAACAACTTTCCAAACCTTGAAACATATTTTCAAAAAGACAAACACCTTTTGTAAAACATTCGAGTAAAGAATTGTTACAAGGGTTGCCAAGACAAAGGCATCTTTTTCAAAACATTTTCAAAACCGCACACACAAAGCACCATTTCAAACAATTGAAAATGCAAGGCAAGTGATTTAAGCAAGTAACTAAGAGCCCATGGATAACCATGGATAGAAAGGGTGCTAATACCTTCCCTTTCTATAATCTACTCCCCGAACCCAAGAAAACATCTCAAAGGTTTTTGCTGTGCTTTTTAACCTTTCCTTAGGATAAAATAAAAAGTCGGTGGCGACTCTTGCTAAACCGAAACATTTGCGAAAACAAACGCAAACCTCAAGTCAGTTCTCCCACCGTATCACAAGTGTTGTTTCACCATTGTATTTTGTGAACAACCTTGCGTTAGGATGTTAACGGGACGGGCGCGGGTCATCGTTTAGACCATGAATGCAATGGTGTCAAGTGTTTTGGCAATTTTCTTGAGGGACTATGATCATTTTGTTTAGGCAACAAGATAGCGTCATCGAGGGACTATGATCATTTTTGTTTTGTTTTGTTTTGCCAAAGTACTTGACATGCAAACATGGCCCATTTTTGAAGGCAACAAGCGGGATTACCCTAGA
Organism: Vicia faba; assembly: GCA_948472305.1. Taxonomy (NCBI): domain Eukaryota; kingdom Viridiplantae; phylum Streptophyta; class Magnoliopsida; order Fabales; family Fabaceae; genus Vicia; species Vicia faba. The sequence continues at coordinate 575,684,026 of OX451738.1, forward strand.
GGTGCAAGTGTGAATTGTGTATTTGATTTTCATGCATTTGTCTTGTATTAGGTTATCTAGCGGTTGATTTTGAATCTTCGCATACAAACCCTAATTACTATACAGTATAGGGAAAGCGATAAATTGCGGGAATTTAAAGTCTAAGCTATTACAAATAAGTATCCGGGGATGGGGGTACAAATGTTTACAAATGGGGATGAGTCTCATCAGAATAGTAGTGTCCAAGTATTATATTTACAACCAAATCGAATCGTCGTATTCTCAATGTAAAAAATAATAATCAAGGTATAAGAATCAAAGATAAACAAAATTATTGTGCCATGCATATGATTATTTACAAGTGATCAAAATGTTAACCTAAATGTATTATTAAGTATTTTATTATATTTGTGTTTTTTGTTAATGTTGTATGAACAAAAGTTTTAAAGAAAAGAAGAGAAAAATATTTTAAGTTTAAAGAAAACTATTGTTTATGTATTTTAGTTAATGTTTTATATACAAGGTTTAATTAAACAAAAAAAAGGTTTTACCACAAAAATATATTACTTACATGCTTTCAAATGTAATAAATATTAAAAAAGCTATTTGAAAATAATTTTGTACAAAAAGTTTAACCTATTATTTTTATTTAACAAAAAGGGTTATGAAATTATAAGAATAAATGTTTTCAAAATATAAAAAAAGTAGATGGGCCTTAAAAAGTGTTCTTGGCCCAAGAAGACAAAATAACAAAAGTTATAGAAAGAAAGGGGGTGTATGCGCCAGTTCCAATTGGGCTTGGTGTTTGGAGCGTGGAGCAGGACCAACACACGTTTGACAATTTTGTTTAGGGTTTGAGGTGGTTTATCTCAGAATTAGGTTTACAGAGTTTTGAACGGCGCCGCTTCTCTTCTTCTCCTCTTTATCCTTCTCCACCATGGCTTCTGATGCTCCCTCTACACCTCAGGCTACCAGGATATCACCTCCACCTTCTCCTCTCCAAGATTGCTCAGGGCAATGAAAAGAAGGTAACGTTTCTCTTAGCTCCCTCTTCATGCGCTTTTTAGGGTTTTCGGATTTTAGTCTTGCATGTTTATCTTTTTCGTGTTTTAACCATGGATGTTCGTGTTTGTGAGGTACATCAATAGACTGAGGGAGTAGAAGGTGATACCTTTGGGGGTTTTGTCTTTGGGGAAAGGACGGAGGTGGACCAGCGGTATCCTCAGGTGGCCGGAAGAGGGGATGCGATAACAAAAGCTTCCTGGTACTTGTATCTTTTAGCTTTCCTTGAATGGTTTTATGATGATAGTGTCTCTGAAAACCCTAGGATACTTCACTTCTGCATCTTCTTTTCTTCTTCTGAATACTTGCTTCTGTTTAGCCTATGATGAACATGTTCTAAGGCGTTTTGTTGGATATTTTTTCAATGATGATGATATTGAATCTGAGAATGTGGTTATTGTTTCACTTCTGACTTCTTCTCATTCTCTTGGCTTTGGGTGAGCTTTCAATGATGATGATGATTCTGAGTTGGTTTATTTGTTTAGCCTATGATGAACATATTCTGAGGCATTTTGTTGTTGTTTTGATTTTGAAATGGTTTGGATTGAAAGGTTTAAAATGAAGGCAAGTTGAAGGCTATGCAGGCTTGGACACTGAGTTTGTTCAGGTTTATTGTTTGGTGATTTTAAGCAGGCTTATTGAAGGTTTGTTGGTACAGGCAAGCTTGGTTATGCTTGCTTGAAGTGTTTGAGGCAGGCTCAGGTTTGAAACTGAACAAGTTTTTTAGGCTTCTAGAGATTTGCTATGCTTGTGTTGTTTGATGTTGGAGTTTTTAGGAAGGCAGGCTGCAATGCTTTTTTCTAGTATAGGCTTTTTGGCTCGTGTTTTATGCAGGCTTTTTGAACAGGCTTCAAGGTTTTGTTGAGTAGGCTGTTGTTTGCTTGCTTCTGGCTGTATGCAGGCTTTAAGGTTTTATGCAGGTTGCTTGGTTTGGTTACAAGCTTGCTTCTGGTTTGAGGCAGTTTGAAACTTGTTGGAGGCAGGCTGAAGCAGTTTGTAAGCTTGGTAGTTTGTTTGCTTAGGATACAAGCTTGGAAGGCTGTAACAGGTTTTTAGGCCTGTTGAAGAGTGTTTACAGTTTTGTGTTCTATTTTCTCTCTATGTGTTCTGCCCCCCCTCTTAACAGTGTTGATTTGTTATATTTATCTATCTCTAAGCCTGCCTAAAAAACTGTAAGCCTGCTACTTTTTACTCTCTTTCTCTCTCTTCAGAAAAGCATATTATATTGCTTTAGAAGTACTTTTCTGAAAAGGTTGTGGCTGGAAAATGATGAAAAAGATTTTGACAATATGCTTGCTTGCAATTTGATTTTTCTCTGCATCTTTCCAGATTTCCTGCATTTACAGCTTGATGGCTTAGTGTTAGCTTTTCTGTTTTGATATCTTTCTTGACAGTTTTTCTGTTTTGATATCTTCCTTGACAGCTTTGTTGACAACTTAGTTTGGTTGACAATTTCTTGTAACTTAGTTTGCCATTGTTTACACTTGTGACTTGGTTTGGCATTTTTCAGTTTGCACATGTGCAGCTTGTTTGAATTTGTAACTTGGCTGTTCAGTTTGCCTTGTTTGAATTTATGCATCTTTGTGCATTTTGTTTAATATGCTGCCTTGTATTTAATTAATTCATATGCTTGCAAACATTTTACTTCCCTCTTTGTGAACCAAGAAGAGACATCTTCTTGCGATTTGCAGAGAGGACGAACAAACTGATTCCGGCCAACACCTTTAATGATGAGTTTCTGCTTATCTGTCTGAAAAATACTTTTCCAATTCATCTGTTATTGACTTTTCTTTTTCTGGCTTTGCAGATAAATATCAATTGGGGCAAGGGAAGCAGTAGTAGAAGATGAAGACTTCAAGTAACTTAGGATATAGATTTAATTTATTTTTAATCATTGTAATAAACGTCATTGTAACACTGTAAATAAATTTATTGTATCAAATAAACATTTGTAATCAACAATTGAAAATGAATAAAAATCTTTTGTCAGTTAATTCTTTAATTCTTCTGCACTTGTTTATTTAATCATTTAAATCTCTTGAGTTATAATAATTGGAAATTATCCCAATAATTGTAACTTAGAAATTATAAATAATCAACAAACGTCGCAGTCTCATAGCCTTGCATTAACCAACAATAAGCCCAGCATTCCGATTAACCATATGTATTGCACAGTCAAACAAACAAACGTCCATACGCCTTTTACCTTACTGATTAAACCAACACTTCAAACTCTCAATTCGAATGCCTCAACTTTTATCCCAGATGTTTAGGTTTTGAGAAACAAACAGGAATCTTGAACAAGCGTCAAAACCATGTGACAGTCAAATGAAATGTTGTGGATTCAAATTCTTCTGAGAATGCGTGCGCAAACCCTAATTTTGAATTTACTGTCAAAGAAACGTCCACCTGATCAAACCCTGAGCCAAACTCAAACAAATCAATAGAAACCCTAATAATCTGCTTGGACTGATTCAAAAGTTAATGGAAACCCTAATTCTGTCTGACTGATAAGAAAAGTCTGTTTGACCGATTCTTAAGCCAATCTGAAAAATTAGGAAAAGCCCGAAGTTGTGATTTCTTGTGAAAAAGAGGAGGTCAAATTTTGGGGTACAACATATGGTAATGGTTCAATATTTTTTAAAATATACAGATGAAAATTAATTATTGTATCGTGACAATTAATTTCTCATTCCATAACATTCAAAAATATTGAAAAATACACTGTGACAATCGATTAGTTCAGGATGACAATCGATTGTCATGCTCAAAATTTACAAATTTTGCTAGGTAGAGATTTTAAGCAATTGATTGCTTCCATATGACAATTGATTGCTTAAATGAAAAAATGGAATATTTTATAAGTTAAAAGATAAAACTTGAACAAATGCACGCTTAAAATTTTATGATTAATTCTTGAGCACATAAAGTATATAACAACTAAATTGTATATTGTACCTTGGTCTATGATCCAATTCCATTGAATTTCAAAAATTTATGCAAACTTGATACTTTGATTCCAATATTTTCTCTTCTCCCCCTTTATGACATTATAAAAAAGAAAAAGAGTAAAATTCAAAGGAGTATAATAATATAAGGGAAATGATACATTAAACATAAAAGAAATTATCTTCATCATAATATATGATATATGTTAATCCTTTTCAAATCATCTTTAATACAATGAAGCTTTAATTCTATAATATCACATGATTTTGTATCTTGAAAGATCAATATTGAATTGACAATAATAGCATATGAGCTTCAAGTACCTAGAAAATAATTAATAGTGTTTAGGTACCCAATATTATTTGAGTCTTCTTAGGTTAGATCCCTTCCTAACCCATACATACTTACCATAAGAAATACCACAAATTTTTATGTATCAAGCATTAGAAGTATGTCTTTAGCATTACAATAAAAACAAGTAAGTCTAAAAACATTATTCTTTTTATTGCCATATAAGTTATTTCTATCATAAGGCCTTTTATGATAATTTTTATACCATGTATTTTTTTTTATTCCTTATTATTGAATTTGCTAGTAGCCTTTACAAAAGTAGTTTGACTTAACTAGGTTTATCAAAATTAGAAAAACCAAGACCACGTTTATTTCTTGAATATCTTTGACAACTTAACACATTTTCTAAACCAATTTGACATTTTTTATATTTCTTGATCACTTGGTTTAATTTAACAATTTTAGATTCATGATCTTGACATTTATTGCATGTAGAATTTTTTACTTCTTCTAAGTCCACTTTTGTGTCATTAGCTATACTATCTAGTTTTAAAATAGTTTTCTTTTTATTGTAAAAAAATAGTTTTCTTTTATTTTGAGCATTGTCTATAAAATTTCAAAAATTATTCACGTAACTCATGAAAAATATTTTGTAACTCATCATATGAAGGTCTATCATCAGTTTCATAATCACTAACCTCATATTCTTCATCACTTTAATGATGTAATGTCATTAACGTCTTGTTTACATGATCTTCATCTAAAGATGAACTAATTATCATCACATGCTACATATGCTTTCTTTGGCCTTTTGTCTTTCTTGCTCTTGAATTTATTCTTCTTTTGAAATGTAGGGAATTCACTTTTCATATATCATATTTCTCCATATTCAAAGTAAGTAACCTTCTTTCTTGGTGCTTCTTTCTGACCCATTTCTTTTTTCATTTCCTTCTTTAAGAGCTTTTAAATTTTCTTGACTAGAGCATCATCTTCATCACTAGCGGATTGAGATTCATCATCCTTCTTATTGTCATAGTTTTTTGCTCTAGTCTTTAAGGCAATATTTTTTATTTCTTTTCTTAATCTTCACGTTTCTCCAATCTTTCAAGTTTTATCTCATGCTCTTCGATATTTCAAAATAATATTGCGGAAGTCATTTTGGATAAACTCTTATTTTCTAATATCTCCATAACTTTTGGTTGACATGTATTTATTAATGACCTGAGTACTTTGAGATTTAATTCATCTTTTGTCATGTTACAATATGAGACACTAAAGAATTCTTCTATACCTAGGGCTGATTGAAGCATATTATTTGTTTTCTTGTCAAAGAGCATTTTATTTTTATCATCATTATTCCAAGAACTTTTGATCTTGGGTGTACCAACGCCATTAACAACACCTATAGGAATGAAAAGACCATTTTCTAGAGCATTCCATATTTCTTCTCCTTGTGCTACTAGATATGCTTACATGCAAATTTTCTAAAAGTCATAATATTCAACAATGGACAAAGGAGGTTTATTGTTCTAATTTTAAAAATAGGCCTAAATTAAAAATACAATTTTTAAAATTATGATTTTACACATGTTTTTAAAAAATCGGTATAAAATCATATATGCTTGGAAACAAATTATGATTTTACACCTATTTTTGAACAAATATATGTAAAATCTATTGCTTTTTTAATTAAAAATAATAACCGGGTCTCCTAAAATTTAGGGTCTAGTTGTGTAACATATTCTACACATGGGAAATGCTTGCCCTGTGTATGTTTATAAGTGGGAATAATTTTCATCTTATAAGTCAGTTTGTAAGATAATATTAGAGCATATCAAAGATTTGTCGGCTCGTTTTCTACCAGGTTCCAATTATATCGGGTCACCTACCTTCAGATGAAGGAGAGGATCCAGACATTACATATTGGTGTGGCTAAACATGAAAGAAACTATGAACTAAAGTATACTGAAAATAAAGAAAAATAATGCAATACATTTAAATTGTCTACCATCCATTTCTTGAAAATGAGCTAAAATTACATCATTGTCCATTATTCCAAGAACATCTATTTCTATAGAAGTTACAAGACAGACATTTAACCATTGATCATTCATTTTATTACATAGTTGACTCTTCACAAACTTCATAGCTGAAAAAACATGTTCCGTGCTTGTAATTGCTACCGGCAAGACTAAAGTCAACTTTATAAGCTTATAAACCATATCAAATGTGTTTCATTTATTTGTTTCAACAAGTTTTGTACAAAGATATGAAAGTCCTTTTAGCTTTGCAAAATTTGAGTCACATTGAACATTTCTAACATAATAGTGAAGTTGATGTCGCACCACCACTTTTGGCATATCTAAAAAATCATTTGGACAAAGTTCAACCACCCTCAATAATTTTTTCACATCAAAAGTAACAAATGATGATTAGGGACTCGAAAATGAAACACATTGTTAAAGTTCAATATTCTCTTCATCAAACCTAGCATTAAGCTCATGCAACTACAAATCTAAAACACTAAACAAACAATCATGTTCATAATGATGCAATTTAGAGACATTAAAAATTGTAGCGAGTTGACTAGGTTTCTTCCCTTGTACATATGGTGTATCCATATCAAACACATCAGTGTCATGCTTATTGAAAATCTCCATACCCTTAGATATAAGTTCTTCCCATCTATCATTCCTCATTTCTTGTAATTCTTGTTTTTACAGCATTGACAAGTGACAAAGCATTCAAAAGATCTTGATCACACTTTTGTAGCGCTACACTCACACTCAAATCATTTTTAAATCCTAAAATCTCAACCATCATACCCTTTCCCCCTAATGCTAGATAAACCCAAATCATTAATAAATAACAACTTCTCAAATGCCCCTTGTTTCTTTAACATTTACTAAGACACCTTTATTTTACCAAACCTTCAATATTAACATAGAAAATAACAACAACTTATTGTAATGAGAATTTGAATGAGAAATCAGCATGCATCTTGATTGTTGGAAGATTTAGGGAAGAAAGAAAATGAAATTTGGTGGCTATAGGGAGAGTTATTCATAGATGATTAGGAATATGAAAGGTGAGGTTGAAGGAGAAAACAATTTTGGGTTTACGTGCATCCGTCCATTCCATTGTGACTTTAGCAACATTGTGCCTTTACGTGCATCCGTCCATGTTCAGATGTCGGGTTGTAAACAAATCCACATTGAAACTAATATGATCTCAATGTATATTTTAAATGGGGATAGTATTCACTTTACAACTCGGTTTTATAGGATTGAGTTAAACTTAAACTACGTTTAAAAACTTTGAATAAAATAACATTACTATCAATTAACTTCAATATTAATAAATTAGTAGAGGATGCTAACTCGTATAGCTATTTATATATTGATTCAAATGTTGCTTTCTTTTATTTAGAGACTTTAAACCATTATCTTTCTAATTTGGCATTCTAATAAATTCAGATTTCATGTTATATTATGTGTGCTTTATGGTGCATCGATTAGAAAAATGCTTGATATATTTTTATCGTATTTTCTTTAACAAAGTTTGAGATTTGATGTTGAAATAATTGAGTATCTTTAGGGTTTTGATCCATGTTCAACAGTATTGTAGTCTTGTTTTATCTAATAAAATGAGAAAATATTGTCTTTATATCATCTATTTAGTTTGCATTTCAATTCAATAATAATTTTTTGACCATAAGAGAGGTAACATGGCGATTATAATGGATAACATAATTGTCGAGGTTGAAAGTTTTTATCTAAGGGGTGAGCTAATGGTGAAATAATCTACATTTTTATATTAGTTTTATTGATTCTTGTAATCCTTAATTGGTTGCATTTCTTTAAGAAAAATATTTATTATATTTTTTATGGTTTTTTCTGCACTTTGTTTTATTGATTCTCATGATCCTTAATTGGTATATATTTTATTGTTTGCAAGTTGATTGTGTACATATCTCCTGACTGATTAATGTTGAACACTTTGTATATTTCGTCCTCAAAAAGCCTACAATGAATATTGATAATTAATTTAATGCAGTGCGACCTTACCCGCACATCTAAAACCATGACAATTATTTTTCTTGTGAGATTTTTGTTAATGTTTGGTAAAACATTTCCACAAGGAAGTTTAGACATTTTAGTCATGATTGTACTTCCAACATTGTATTAAGCAAGCTTTCATTTTTTCAAGAATCGTTACAATTGGTATTTCTCGTAATGTGATAATGGTACTATTAGATGTCTCAAGCATGTTATTAACCAAAATATCACACTTCAAATGATATATGAATCGTGACTTGCTCCAATATATTAATGGAATATTCAACAAGTGTTTGTAAGTCTCCTCATTAAGTTTTACCATATCCCTCACGATGTTTCCTATACTAGGGGATAACTTGCCTTTGCATTTTTCCACATCAACTCCTTTTCCTAGATTAGGGAATAACTTGCCTTTGCATTTTTCCACATCAACTACTTTCAGAATATGCAGGTTATAACATGCAATTAGTCAAGTATGCAATTAGTTTAGTAATTATACTATCATAGGGTAAATAATACACAATATACTCATAAAACATGTTTATTATCCTAAGATAAAAAAGTATGCAACCAGTCCAGAAAACATGCATAACACTTTGTATAGTATATATTGTTCGTCAAACATAAATGTCCCTTTTGAACTAACTTGTAGGCCTATCATAAAATTGATTAATAGTTGAAGGGACCAAGTTTATGATTCCATATTCTCACCCTTCATAATTTCCACTACTTTGGTATCATCCGGTCATTTAGGTCTCTGCGGCCAATTGCAAGATTCATATCACCATGATATTCCTTAAAAAAGCAACTATCAGGCACTAATACGAAAAACCCATTTAACAACGGTTGAAAAACCCATATAATCATGCGAGTCCAAGGTTGTTGTGTAGAGTTTTGTTGTAAATATGTAACTTACAACCACAGTTCTGGGACCGTTGTAATATACTGGAAAGGGTGCGTCATATCACAATGGTTAGTTATCTCAACCATTGTGATGGACCTAAATGTACCAAGTTCGATTCTCAGCATACACATTTTGTAATTTATATTATTCTGGTCAGCATTCAATGTACAATCACAGTTAGGGATCATAATCGCTGTCAAAAGTTTTGTTGTTTTAAAAAAAGAATTTCTCTACTTTTTAAATCTTTCCCATATTTTAACCTGTATCTATTTTAACCCTATCAAAAAATTAAAAGCAACATGTATTTCAGTTAATAATGCATAAACATCATAAAAACAATTTATACATCAAATAATTCAAATACTTCAAATACATCAAAAGCCAACAATAATATTTACATAAAATACAAACTATGTTTAACTCAACTATAATATTCACATCAAACAACATAATATGTTTAAACACATAAATCTATACACTAAACAACAAGTGTTATACCCAAAATTTTCCCCCTAAGATCTCTCATCATCTCATATCATCACAATACATCAATATAACATATTAGGGATGGTTCTCTCTTTCTACTTTATCCTATATTCAAGTTTTCTCTTGAGGGATCACCAAGAACCTTGAATTTGTTCATCTTGTACATGTGTTCTTTTAACTAACATCAAGATATGTGTATATGTTTCTTTGAATGTTCATATTGTAGGTGATCACAATTGCATTCATCTCACCATCTAACCTAAGGTTTGAGGGGTGGTTCTCAATCAAATGGTTCTCTAATGGATTGAAATAGCTCAAGCTTCAAGTCTATGTCTATGATATCAAAGATTTATGGTTCAAAGAACTCCCTCAATTTATTTAGGTCAAATTTTCCTCAAAGTAAGTGGTGGAATTCATCAAGAAAGTTCATAGGTTCATGTGTTTAATTCCATGCCTTCTCTGACAAGCTTCATTGAGACTTAAGCTCCATCTCTGAGTGTGCTTCAATATAACATCATTTCAAGGCATATTATGATTCATCATGCTTTATTTTTCTAATAAAGATCAAAATATTCAAGGTTGATTCAACAAGTTTAACCTAATTGAGAAAATGCTTGATTCAGTGATCACAAGTGCATAACTCTCTCAATTTTAAACATTTTGAGTTGGTTCTTTTTGCTATAAGTTATTATCATCATCTACAACAACCTATCTTCACATGACAAGATCCAATTATTCAAGAAAAAGCATCAAAAATTAAAAGGGGTTTCAAGTCATTTTGACATCCTCTGAGCAAGGGTTTGTCGACTTCCAAGGACCATATCTTGCTCATTTCTTGATATTTTTTAGTGACTCCAAACCATGACTCTCTTTAAAGGATCCTTAACAAGTTTTCTTCAGGTATTTAAGTCTAGTTTTGAATGGAAGATCACTAATGGTTGAGAAAGATTGCAAGTCTCCTTGAAAGCCTTTGAATTTTAGGGTTTGACTTCAAATGATCATAACTTGGTCAATTTTTATCTCCTTGAGCCCATTATTTTTCCATAAATCTTTGGGATGTCTACTACAACTTTGTCTCAATGTTCAAGACTTAAATATGCTTGGAAAGTGGTTGAAGAATTGAAAAGATTATAAGTCTTTTGTGAATTTCTCCAAATTTGTTTATCATCTTCCAAAGACCACAACTCTTTCAATTTTTATGATTTTTGAGTGATATTAATTCCATAATTAAATTCAAGAGGTCTAATTCATGTCATCTTCATATATCAAGGTCAAGTTTTGTGTAGAAGGTCATAAAATTTTGAAGGACATTATAGGTTATTTTGGAGTCCTATACTTAGAAATCTTTCTAAGTATAAGAATCCGTGTGTTTTTCACAAATTCAAATGGACATAAACTTTTTGCTCAGATCTCCAAAGGATATCTTTCTCGGCACATTGTAAATATTGTGATCTCATCTTCCAAATGCTTCAAGAATCATGTGATAAAGCCTCTTGGGTTGTATGCACCATGGATTCAAAGTTGGTGCTTTAAAACTGAAAAATCACTTGAAATCAGAATCAAGTTTGTGAAATGTGGCTTCTAATCACCAAATTGCCACAAGATTTCCATTTAAAAATGATTAGTAAAGATGTTTGAATTATTTAGAGGGTCAAAATGCATCATTTAGATGAATTTTGATTGCACATGTGATCACTTTTTCCTCATGACACAGGTGTGCACGATTTACACTTGAATTGCATCATTCACCCCTCCTCTAGATTCTGTTCACTTATCTTATAAATAGGGACCTCCTATACTTCATTTTGCAAGCTTTAGAGAGCTAAAGAACCACTGTTGAATTTCCTCCATACCTCTTAATTCCACAACTTCGAATTTGGTTTTAAAGCATCTCTCAATCCAATTTCTTTGCTCATTCTTCATCCTTGAACTTCACTGAAGCTAACAGAAGAAGAACTAAGCCGTGAAATGTTCTAAATCGTTCTAGCCAAGTCAAGTTTCAAAGCTCTGAATTTGAGCTTCAACAGGTAGGTTCCTCTATCAATTCTCTCCAAACTTGTTACTATAATGTAGCTCTCATCACTCTGATACTCATCGCATCATTTGTTTTTAGTTGGAAGTGATTTTTGATCATGAATTTTCAAATCCCTATTCAGTTGCTTCCTTATGGTTTTTTGCAAATCGACTAAGTTGTGGTTAATATAAATTTTTCGCGAGGGTACCATTGGAATCTGTGATACGGTGGGAGAACTGACTTGGGTTTTTTGCGTTTGATCGCAAATGTTACGGTTAGCAAGAGTCGCCACCGAATTTTCTTTTATCCAAAAGGAAAGGTGAAAAAGCACAGGAAAGACCTTTGAGATGTTTTCTTGAGTTCGGGGGGGAGATTATGAAAAGGGAAGGTATTAGTACCCTTTTCATCCATGGTTTTCCATGGGCTCTTAGTTACTTGCTAGATCACTTGCTTTTGTTTGAAATTATGCTTTGTGTTGTTTTTGAAAGTATTTTTGAAAAGAGGCCATTGTTTAGGAAAACTTTGTAATGATTCTCGTTCGTAAGAATGTATACAAAGTGTTTGATCTTTTGAAAATGTTTTCAAGTTTTGAAAGGTGTTTTGAAAGTGTTGGTGTTTGTTTTTGAAAATAGCAAGAATGTTTTTGTTTTGAAATGGAGCAATTAACTAGGAACATTCTACCTACTCAAAAGTCTTTCATGTTCATTTCCTTTTTCCTTTGACATTGTTATCTTACCATTGATTTAGTAAGTAACCTTATCTTTGGATGTAAACGGGATGGGCGTGGATCATCGTATAACCATAATTAGCAATGTTGCAAGATATCTTAGCATTTTTCTTTAGGGACTAAGATCATTTTGAAAAGGCAACATAGATAGCGTCATCGAGGGACTATGATCTTGCATTTTTGCTTATTTTTGCTAAGATACCTCACATGCATAATATGACTATTTTTGTAAGGCAACCAAGTGGATTTACCCTAGGGGTGCTTGTGTGCAAGTGTATTGATTTTCCTGCTTGGTTTTTTGTCTTGAATTAGGGTTTGCTACTTGTTAATTTTATCTTTCCATACAAACCCTAATTACTAGCATTTATATAAAGCGATAAATTGCGGAATTTAAAATTACTACGCTATTACATCATTAGGGGAGGGGTGTACAAATTTACAAATGGGGATTGCAAGAAAATTAAACCTAATTAACTATCACAAACATATTGAATAAATGTACAATAATTGAATAAATATACAAGGAGATAAATGGAAAAGAAATGATTTTTTTGTTGTTTTTATGAAAGGGGTTTTATCCTAATTAAGTGAGATGATTAATGAAAAATAAACAAATTTTAAACCTAAATTAATTAGGAGGGAAATTAAGTTAAAAATGTTTTTTAGGGTTTTTATGAAAAGGTTTCAAGTTAAATAAAAGTAATATGAAAATTAATTAATTAAAGTAATCCTAAGTTCTAAATTAATCTTAACTAAGAAAATAGATAATTAAACCTATGTCTAAATATTTATTAATAAAAAGGAAATTAATTTATTTAAGAAAGTATTTTTAGTCCTTTTGTTTTTTATAAGAAAAAATAAAATATATAAGTATAAATAATAAATAAAAATATTTATGGATTTTTTTATTAATAAAAATGATAATAATAATAATAATAATAATAAAAATATTAAAGAAGAAAATAAATAAAAACAAAACTAAGAAAAAAATTAAAGAAATTTGGGCCAGGGGTGCACAAGCAAATCAGAGTTAGTAAAAGAAAAAAAACAATAGGCCCAATTGTTGAAAGCCCAGGCGCTGCAAACAAACAAAAAAAATGTCAAAGAAGTGAAAAAAATGGAAAAAGGTCACGCTGGGGCTTGAACCCAGGACCTCATAGTGGCTGACGCGCGCTTTTACAACTGAGGTGGTGATACATCCGTTAACTTGTGTGAAAGGATAAATATATAACACAAAATGTGCTCTGATTACACTTCATCTTCAACCTCCAGCCAAAGGATCTATAACTTGCTCATTTCTCAACCATTTGCAAAAATGTAAACATGAAAATTGCTCCATTTTGTCATACGAACCCAACCATATAAATATCATAAGCTATAAATCAAAGATGAATGAGAATTTCTAAAAGTACCAAATTCTGACCTAAATATTTCAGAAAGTTCAAACTCAAAATTCTCCTAGCTCAATCAAAATAAATGAAATCTATGGACATGTATAGTTTCAGGGCAATGATGTCTACATTTTATCTTCATAAATGCAAGCCTAATAATGCCTAAACACGAAGATAGAAGTTCAAGAAAAATACCTCAAAATTGGAAATCGTGAAATGTATTTGAGCTTGTTTCAGGCAGTGGTGATGATCGGGTTAGCTTCCTTGGATCTCTAGGAAGCTAATGCAATGGCTGACTTGAGCTGAGGGTGACTGGAATAGTCTGGAGAAGTCCAACTGTGATGCTCTATTTTTGAACTTGGAAATGGATGAAGATGGTGTTACAGTCATGTAACTGGGATATGGATGGCTTATATATGATGCTTGGAAGCTTTTAGAAGCAAAAGGCCAAGAAACGCACAAGTAGTTTTTGATTTTAGGATTTTTGGCCAGAATATGCAACAACAGAAGTAAGTGTTACAACTATGAGTTCTTGGTGTTTTCAGGGGTCAAGCATGCGTGTGATTTGTTGAAAATGACTTGTGTATGTATAAGCAAAAGGTTGGAGATCTATTGCACAAAGGATTTCTGAATTCTAGAGTTATGGCTAGGTTTCTTGATTTTGAAGAAAAGTGAATGTATGGTTCCATGAGGAAGTACAAGCATAGGCTGAGTGATTGTAAGGCTTGAGACAAACTTATCTTGAGTTATGGGACGTGTTTGATAAGAATAAAACCATTGCAAGGCTCAAGAATAAGTTTTGTGTATAAAGCTACTTTTTCAAAATGGCATTGTGCACTTTCTTCCCAATATGGATATAAAGCATTGCATTACATTGAATGCTTGAGTTGATACCTCTAATAGTTGTGAAAGCAATTAATTATGGAGTGCCTAACAAGTTTGAGACCTGTAAAGTAGAGATCATGCAACATAGATTTGAAATTTGAATCTTACTCATCACAAAATGACCTATAATTTTAGTTTAAAACCCTAACTTCCTCTCTTCGATTCTCCCTGCTCAAGAATGATCTAAAGGAGTTCTTGGACATTTTATAAATCTTGTAATTTTCTCTAAAACATCTCTTTGAATCAATTTTGAAAATTCTCCATGGAACTATATGAAAAAGTGCCATGAAGTTAGGTCAAAATCCTGCCTAAACTAGGACAAAATTTCACTAAGTGTTTAATTTCAAGACCATGACTTTATGAATTAATAACTTGAGATCCAAGCATTTTTAGAAGAAGTTGTGTAAATAAACGTTGTAGATATCATGAAGATATACAACTTTCATGTTGAAAGTTTCTTTTGAATCATCTTGCATCATGGTGAAAAATTTGCTCAAAGTTGTGAAAAAACATGAAGTTTTCAACACTTAGAAAAATTTCAAAGTTTGAAAACTTTGACTTTTCAAAATGAAATCTTGACTTTTTGATTTATTGATGAATAAGTTTTATATTTTGACATGTTTTGATGAATTGTGATCTTTGACATTGGATCTTGACCAAAAAGTCAAAGTTTGACTTTTCAGTGTACAGTTAGTTGACTTTTGATCAGTTGACTGAAAATTCACTATCAATCCAATTGATCTTGAGCAATGTTTTGGGTCATGTTATTAGGTAAAAATTATGCAATTTAACTCTTGAGATCTTGCTTCAAACCAATTGATCATTTGCTAAGTCAAAAATCAGAAATTTCCCTTTCTCAGTCAAAACCCTAATTTTGACCATTTTGCCCTTTTGATGATTTGATCAAATTTCTTGAGGAATTATGGTCCAAACTTGATCAAATGATACATATGAGTTTATAATTTTGATATGGATAAAAAATTATGAAGTTTGACTGTAAATTGGCCATAGTTGACTTTTTCCCCAATACAGTTGATTTTTAGGCCAATTGCTCAATTGACTGAGCAAAAGTGTGATTCAAGGCTTGACACTTGACATGAGGAATCTTGGGGGTCCAAAATGATCCGTGAAAGTCACATGAAGCATTGAAAGTTAAATTATCCTTGTGCAATCCCAAACCCTAATTTTGGTCATTAGTGCTTAAGGAGGTGTCTTGAGTTGATCAACCCTATTGCAGTCTTAAACCAAGAGAGATCTTTGTGAGAAAATAATTGATAAGTGGGAGGGAAAATTTTGGGGTACAACATAATCATTTTGAAGAGACGAAGTGAATGTCACTGGTCTGAGCTCCTGATTATACAGTTTGTGAGACCTAAAATTTGCGCGTGGCTGAAGGTTGAAGATGACCAGCGTGTCATCTCTCAACCAATGACAAGGCGACACCTATTTTTTTTCCAAATATGTTTTTAAATAATTGATCTGGTGGTTTATTCACTAATGACCATGATATGAACAACGCGCCAGATCCCTTGGATTTAATTACTAACTCGTTTTGATATTGATCCAATAGTCTACATCTTTTTGGCTTTATTTTTATTTTCTGATTTCATATTTTAATTATTTTAAAGTTTAAAAATTCACAAAAAAAATTATTTCAACTTCTAAAAATGTGAAAAAATCATCAAAAATACTTTTGATTTTTCTCTTCATGATTTCTATTTTTTCACAATTTTATTTTGTGATTTGATATTTTTTTATGATTTTTCACTTTATTTAACTTGTTTTAATTGCTTAAAAATACTTTTCTTGATTTCTAAATTATGGAAAAATTATGGATGGATCCAATGAACTCTTGACAAACATTGGTGACCTCATTTTATTTTTATTTTTGATTTTACTATTTTTCATAAATTTTAGTTTATTTTGATTAATTCTTTAAATTTTAAAAATAGTTTCTGACCTTAAAACATTCTGAGAATTTTTGTCAACACTTATTGACTCATGTTTGACCTCTAATATTTTTTTTTAGGATTTTTATTTTGTATTTTAATACATTTTGTGTATTTTACCAATTATTTCCCTTTTATTAATCATTTAAATATTGTTTTATTAAATATATTATATTATATTATTTGGTCCTGATTAGAGTGTTATTTTGGAACAAGTTCCTCAACCTCATTGGATCTTGGGTGTTGATAGGTTGAAAAACCAAATCCACCAAAATGGATGAATGATGTTGATGATATTTGAAACCCTAATTTCATTTGATACACCCTCTCCCTCTTCATCTTATCCCTTTCTTATTTTTACTTGTGCTACATGTTGTTGGAGAATGATCTACATATCATTTCTCTAACATGTTGGTACATAGATTTCTATTGATCAGCCTCAAAATAGGTGTGACTTCTACATAAGTCCACTTATGATTGCTTAACATAGCGCCAAATTTGTCCCAATTCTAAAAATGCTCATATGTGGCCCAAACCTATGTTTGTTAGCCCAAGTATGTTTAATTTGAAACCTTTGATCCATTTACTTTACATTTCATTGTTAGGAAGCTTTGATTCTATCAACCCTCTAATGAATTTCATAAATTTTGGTCTAAGTGAATATTTTGAACATCGATGATTATATTTGATTGCTTTGAGCATTTGAAATGAATGATATACTTGACAAAAAGCAAATGAGACTTGTTGATGAGAAGCTTTAATTTTATCAATCTTCTAATGATTTTTTAAAATGCAAGCTTTAAGATGGTCATTCAACTAACTTATAACTTCTAATTTACTAACAATTAACTTTACTTTGTGCTTTTACTTATGCCTTTACTTTGTACCTTTACTTTTATATACCATTTATTTTAGAATTTAAATTCCATTCCATTTTTCTTTTGCTCACTGGTAAGTGCAAAAGTATAGTTATTTTGTATATACTTTTTGTTGCACTTATCGATTCTTTGTTGTTAATATCGGTTTAATAACCTCGATTTTTTGTTGTAAATATGTTTAGTTGCATTTTGAGTACATATTGTATCCGTTAATTAGTTTTTTATATGTTTTGTAGGTATTTGTTGCATTATTGGAGCATTGAGGAATAAAGTCCAAATGGAGCTCCAAGATGTGCATTTGATCAATAAAGGAATAAGGCAAGAGAGAGAGAGAGATTGAGAGAGAGAGAGAGAGAGAGAGAGAGAGAGCCAAGAGAAGTTGTGTAGAGAAAGTAACAAAAGTTGTTGGAACTGTCATGTGTCGCTGGGCAAAATTCTTGTCGTTGGGGGACAATGGGCGAGAAGAGCCAATTTTGCTGTTGCCCCTGTCTTGCTTCGTTGCTGCGTCGCCAGGAGAGGAATAAAGGTGTTACCAAGTAAATCTTTCTGTTGCCGGGCGATGGAGGATATTTTTGATCAGTTAAGGACGTGGCTTATCCTGGGCCAAGTGAATAAGAGTCGCTGGGCGACAGTTTTATGTCACCAGGAGATTCTCGCGGAACATAATTTCTTTATACTTTCATTTTGTTTCATTTTGTGGATGGTTTTGGGGGGTGATTTTTGTTCTCCCAATTTCATCAACCTCATTTTTATAGTGGGTTAGATTAGATAACAACACTTGGGCTTTGCTTATGGATGATTGGAGGTGGATTTCTCATTGACCGGCACTGACAAACTAGAATATTTGTGGTTTATCTCTTCTCCTCTTTATGTATTTCTCTTTTGTTGGGTTTTATACATGTATTTACTCCGAACTTATGTATATTTTTCGCCCATGGAGTTATATTAAAGTTGCTTTACAAATCTTTGTTGATTGTTGTCTTAGATTATTTCTCTGTGCTAGGGATTTGAGTTGTTACAGACATATATTGCTTAGATTCTTATCTAGGATGATTATCAGTTAGTTTCTAAACTCTAGAGATAGACTTAGAGTTGACATCTACTTGGGTATCAGAGCTTAATGCCTCTGTATGGTTGTGTTATGTTGAGAGATCATCAGTGTGATTACATAGTTGTCTTCTATGTTGTTGAGGAGTTAGAGAGATCATTTCCTTGGTGATAAAGTCGATATCTCAATTTGGGTTAGAAATGACTTAGGTTGTGAGTGATACGTAGTGACATTGATAAGTATTGTCAGGTTGAATGTAACTAGTCAGTAGATTTAAGTTTGTGATGAGTAGATTATATGCAGGCTTGATAAGTTCTTGCTTAGTTTTTTCTTTTGTTTACATTTATTTTTTGTTAATACTTTTTTTCAACCCATTTATCCCCAAACTCATTAACGAGAGATTTGTCGAATGACGATTCAATAACCAATCTCTGTGGACACGATACGATATAACTTATATCACCCGGTAAATTAATAACTTAATTTTTGATTGCCGCTTTACTGCTTCAGCAAAATGGCGTCGTTGCCAGGGATTGGTTCTAGTATTTTTGCATTGCGATAATTATTTTGTTTTTGAGTTTTGTAATTTATGTATATGTTATATAGAAATTGTACATTAACTTGTATATGATATTTGTGCATATATGTCTTTTCACGTTGTAACACGGTGGGAGAACTGACTTGAGGTGTTTTGTGTTTGATTGCAATTGTTGCAGATAGCAAGAGTCGCCACCGAATTTTATTTTATCCAATAAGGAAAGGTTCAAAAGAACAGGAAAGACCTTTCGAGATTATTTTCTTGAGTTTGGGGGGTAGGTTATGAAAAAGGAAGGTGTTAGCACACTTTTCATCCGTAGTTATCTACGGGCTCTTAGTTGCTTTCTAGATCACTTGCTTTTTGTTTGAAAATGTGCTTGTGGTGTGGGTTTTTGAAAGTATTTTGAAAACGTCTTTGTAATGGCTCTCGTTTCTATAAGAACACGTACAAAGTGTTGGTTTTGAAAATAGTTCAAAGAGGTGTTTATGGAATGCGTTTTTGAAAGTGATTTTGAAAAGTATCTTTGTAATGGATCTCGTTTCTATAAGAACGCGTACAAAAAGCTTTGTCTTTTGAAAATGTTTCAAAATGAAAGTGTTGGTGTGTAAAATGTTTTTGTTGTGAGAAAACGAGAAAATAAGAGCATCCTACCTACTCAAAAGGTCTTAATGTTCTTTTCCTCCTCCTTTAGATGTTGCTATCTTACCATTGATTTGCTAAGAAGCCCCATCATTGGATGTGAAGGGACAGGCGTGGGATGTTTGTGTAGTCATAGAAGGAAACCTATGGGACGTTTTAGCAATGTCGTTTAGGGACTAGATCGTTTACCGAAGGCAATACTGAGGGTCATCGAGGGACTACGATGTTTTATCGAGGGTCTTTGCTAAAACGCCCATATTCGAGGGACATGACTATTTTTCGAGGAAACAAGTGAGATTACCCTAGGGGTGCATGTGTGTGAATAGTGTGTTTGGTTGTATGCATTTTGTCTTTGAATTTTAGGTTATCTACTTGTTGGTTTTTATCTTGCCATACATCCTAATTACTAACACTTGTACAAAAGCAATAAAAATGAAGAAAAGTAAATCCTACACTATTACAACCATATTGAATAGCAAGAAAATATAAATGGAAAAATAAAATAAAGAAAGAAAAATGAATGCTTCGATCTAGGCAGAAAAACCCTTCGATTCTGCCCTTTCTGGCTTCCTTCGATTTGAGCCTGGGGTCAGTGAGGTCATGCCTTTTGATTTAGACTTAGCCTGAGGCATGAGATGTAGCCTTCGATTCTGCCTCTCTGCCTCCTTCGACTAGGGCCTGGAATCAGCATGGGCGTGCCTTTTGACTGAGCCTGGAATCAGTGTGGGCGTTCTTCTGGCCGCCTCTTTCGTTTGGACCTGGAAGTTAGTGTGGAAGCCTAAGGTTTCGTTTCATACTTCCTTCCCCTGTTTCTTTCGTTTGATACTTTAAATAGAAACATGGCATGAGGCCATGCTACCATTGGTCTTATGGTCAGGTTAGTTCTTAAAGCATATTTAATAACTCAAGAAACAAAAACAAAAGCATTAGCCATGAAAACAGATTAAAAGGGTGGAAACAAAAAGAAGAACAATGATATGTACATGCTTCAATCGAAGAGTTTAAGGTCAGAGTGACTTACATGGGTTCAAGATGGAACATGTGTTGGACCTTGAGTGGCTGCCTAGATGCTTCTGGATTCGAAGGAAAGAAATGAAGGTGACGTTTCTAAGGTTGGATTTGAAGGAGAAGAAAAAGTGTGATATTCTCTCTACTGGATTTGAAGGAAAATAAAGTGTGGGGGAATTGCTTCAGATTCGAAGGAAGCAAGTGTTTAGATTCCAGGTTTGTGTATGAATGTGTTTAAGTGTTTGAGAGTGTTTGAGTTTTTTGAGAGTTTGATGATTCGTTCCACCCACAAGTCTCTGGATGTGTTGTCCAACCCCTTAAACATGTTATGGAGCCTCTTATTTATAATCAAAGCTTGGCTGAGGTTTTGGAGGGAAAACAAAACCATTTGAACAATTTGAGTAAACTGCTTTTTGTAGCTTTCCAGGGGCAGTGTTTGCATTCCATTTTAGTGCAAGAATGGGGAATGTTTCAGGACTGCTGTGCAGCCATTTTGGAGCGTTATGGCCAGTGTACCAGGCCTGAACTTGGCAGCAAGCATCTTTGAATATTTCATTTTTCATTTTGACCACCTTCGATAAGATCCTCCCTTACCAACATTATTTGGTTTTTTTGCTCAACAAGTGTCTTTCGAATGGGGTCTTTCTATACAACCTTCGAAGGAGCCAAAAGTGTTCCCCCTTGGATGGGTCACCCAAGTATGCCTTAAGGTGGGCCTTGTACGTCCTTCGAATGGGCCATCAAACATATCCTTCGAATGGGTTACCCGGACACGTCCTTTGAAGGGGTCATGTATGTCGCTTTGAAAGGGCCAAATGTGTCCTTCGAATGAACTATGAAATCCTTCGACATGGACTCCTATGTATGCCCTTCAAATCCACCAACCATGTGTGCTGAAGGTTGTCAAGGGTGGAATTGAAGCATGCTAAATGGAAAGGTGTCCAGTTGAAGCTAATGTAAACATAGTGTTGTACCCCAAAGTTTTCCCTCTCATTTTATCAAGATTTCCCCTCACAAGACTCTTTGGACTCCAGACAGAATTAGGGTTTGCTCAGCTCAAGACATCTCCTTGCACTGTTGACCTGAAATTAGGGTTTGAGTTTGCACAAGGATTTTTGGACTTCCAATGCCTAATGTGACTTTCATACTTCATATTGGACTTATAAGATTGCCCATACCAAGTTTCAAGCCTTGAATCAAATTTTTGTCCAGTCAATTGGACAACTGACCTAAAAATCAGCTGTATTGGGGAAAAAGTCAACTGTGGCCAAATTTACAGTCAAACCTCATAATTTTTGATCCACATCAACATTATAGACTCATATGAACCATTTGATCAAGTTTGGACCACAACTCCTCAAGAAATTTGATCAGATCATCAAAAGGGCAAAATGGTCATTTTTAGGGTTTTGACTACAGAAGGGCAATTTCTGATTTTTAACCTAGCCAATGGCAAATTGGGTTCAAGCATAGTTTCAAGGACTCAATGGCATCATCTTGACCTAATCACAAGATTCAAAAGATCTCAAAAGCATTGGATTGACAGATGAATTTTCCAGTCAACTGATCAAAAATCAACTTTACACTGAAAAGTCAAACTTTGACTTTTTGGTCAAAATCAAGTGCCAAGGGTCATTTTTCATCAATATGTGTCAAAACATGAAACTTTTTCACCAAGAAACCTAATTTTGAAAATTAGGGTTTAAAATGGAAAATTTTCATAACTTAGAAATTTTCTAAGTTATGAAAATTTCTTATTTTTTCCCCAACTTTCCCCAACTTTTTCACCATGATGCAATTGGATTCAAACAAAAATTCCAACATTAAAGTTGTAGTACTCCACAAATTATACAACTTTGATTCACAAAGTTTTCCAAAAAGATGCTTAGATATCAAGTTATGATTTTGTGAACAAGGGTCCATGAAACTTTTAACTTAGTGAAATTTTGCCCTAGTTTAGGCAGGATTTTGACCTATCTTCATGGCAATTTTTCACATAGTTCCAAGTGGAATATAAAAATGCATTTCAAATATGGATTGTATATAGTGTTACAAGATTTCAAAAATGTCCAATAACTTTCCAAAATCATTTGTGGTTAGGGAGAATCGAAAGTTTGAAAATGGAAAATTATCACTTTTGACCAAGGCATTTTGCACATTGATACAACTTGCAAATCTGTCCAAACCTTGCTTGTAATTGGTTTACAGGTTCTAATCCTTTATACACTCATAAATTAAATGCAAACACATTGGATTAAGGCTTTGTTCTGATCTATGAAGCATTATACAAAGGTTTAATCCATTTTTGGCAAAAAGTTAACAATGCCATTTACATAAAGCATGCTTTTGGCAATTTTGTTTGTCTTGAGCCATGGACATGATTTCTTTATGCAAACAAAGTTCACTAATATCAGGAAAGGTATACCAACTATCAGCAGGTCTCAAGATAGCAAGTACAGCCTTTGAGCATTGTCAATTCAACCTTTTCTTCAAAACCAAGCAAGTGTGCAAAAATTCCATAACTTTGTAATCTGATATAACCAAGTCTCGTGCACATTTCAAACAAGTTCAACACATTGCCTAAGGTCAGAAACACGAGCTACAAGCCTTTCAAACACCCTTAAACACCAAGTTCTTGTCAAAATAGGGCAAGTTCTGCAGATTAACTTCCAAAACAAAATCCACTCGTGCGTTTTGTTTGAAACCAGTTCCAACACACTCCATACAACATACCTAAACTATCCTAACCATTCTCAAGTCACTGTAAATCCATTTTCACACTTCACCATTTTTTCTTTGAAGCTTTGTAGGTTGAGTTCTACAAGCATATTCAGGCCATTTCAAATCAAGCCAAGCATTGGGAAAGGTTAAGTGAACCTCAGGCAAGCTAACACGACCTTCATGCCTCATCAAAAAACCCCTACATTGCCATATCCAAACTTGGCTGAAGCAGGTAATTTTCAAACTTCTAACTCCTTATCTAGGAATCATTAAGCTTAGGTTTGTGAAGCAAAAATGTAGTCCTCATTGCCCTTGAGTTATACATATGCATAGAATTCATTTATGTTTTGCTGAGCTAGGAGTATTTGATAGTTGAAGTTACTGAAAAATCTAGGTCAAGGTTTAGGGCCAATGAAATTCTCTCTGGTCTTTGAGAGTTAGATCAAGTTTTTTACATGGTTAGAATCGTGTGATCAAGAGCTATAACTTTCATGTTGCAAGTTTTTATTTTTGAGCACGTATGCAGGAGTTCCAGATTCAAACATGGCGCGCGCGTTTTGTTTGTCTCAAGGTCAGGGACGAAGGCAACTTGGGCTGGGCCTGGCCTGCCTTGCTTTTGACACCCCCATCCTGCTTTTTGCACCCCCTTGGCCCTTTTCTTTATTTTTGCATATTTTTTTATTTCTTTTACATTTATGACTTTTTATTTATTTTTCTAAATATTTAAAATCACAAAAAATATTCTCTTAATTTTCCACTTTTTATTTTATTATTTTTATTATTTTTTTGGACATAGAAATAATTTATTAATAATGATATACTTTTATTTTCTTAAATAAAAACTTGTAAATATCATAAAAATATTATATATTTTTATTTTTATTATTTATACACTTAAATAATATTTTCTCACACATTTTAATTTTTTTAACACTTTTGTATATATTTTATTTATTTTCTTATACATAAATAAATAATATAATATATATATTTTCTTAAACCAAAAATTAGGGTTTCCACCCTTTTCAAAAATAATCATTAGTATTTTTAATATTTTTAGGACATAAATAAACTTATTTTTACATACATAAAAATAATACAAGAACATTTTTTTTTTGCATATTAACATTTATTTGCATATTTAATATTTGCTTCATTTATTTATTTTGTACAATAAATTCAATATGGTTGTAATAGTTTTAGGGATTTATTTTGTGCAAATACCCCCTATTCAAAATTGTATCCCCCTCCACATAATAATTTTGTAATAGTCTTAGATTTACTTTTACACATTTTATCGCTTTGATATGCATGATAGTAAAAATTAGGGTTTGTATGCAAAGAACCAAAATCAAAACAAATAGCATGACTAATACAAGACAAAAATGCATGAAAAATGACAACACAATGCACACAAGCACCCCTAGGGTTTCATCCACTTGTTGCCTTAAAAATGG
The DNA here is from genome assembly GCA_948472305.1 of Vicia faba. Taxonomy (NCBI): domain Eukaryota; kingdom Viridiplantae; phylum Streptophyta; class Magnoliopsida; order Fabales; family Fabaceae; genus Vicia; species Vicia faba. The sequence continues at coordinate 575,709,010 of OX451738.1, forward strand.
CCATGGTATGCATGCTAGGTATCTTGGCAAAACAAAATCAAAACAAAAAGATCATAGTCCCTTGATGACGCTATCTTGGTTTCCTATACAAAAATGATCTAGACCCTCAAAAACTTGCTAAGATACTTGGCAACATTCATGGTCATACGATGACCCACACCCGTCCCGTTTAACATCCAAATACAAGGTTGTTTACCAAATACAATGGTAAAGCAACAATGTGAAAGGGTTAAAAATGTGTAGGAAAGATCTTTGAGTAGGGTAGACAACTCCTAGTTACTTGATCAAACTTGCAAACCATACTTGATAATTTCAAAAACACAACACAATTTCAAAACATTTTCCCAAAACAAACTTTCAAACATTGAAACATTTTTTAAAAGACAAACATCTTTGTATACATTCAAACAAGAATCATTATAAAGGTTGCCTAGACAAAGGCCTCTTTTCAAAATACTTTCAAAACCACACACAAAAGCACCATTTCAAACAATTGAAAAGCAAAAGCAAGTGATCTAAAACAAGTAATTAAGAGCCCATGGAAAACCATGGATGAAAAGGGTGCTAGCACCTTCCCTTTTCATAATCTACCCCCCGTACCCAAAAATAATCTCAAAGGTCTTTCCTGTGCTTTTTGACCTTTCCTTTGGATAAAATAAAAAGTCGGTGGTGACTCTTGCTAAATCAAAATATTTGCGAACATAAACGCAAAACCTCAAGTCGGTTCTCCCACCGCATCACAGAACTGGCGACTCTGCTGGGGAAAATTATAAAAGTGGGGTTACCTTAGGGTTTTAGATCACCTTTACATGCTTATCTTGCTTGACTTGATTGCTTTACATTTGGTTCTATTGTTTGGGTTTGAATCCTCTACCCGGATTTGGGAAACATTCATAGGTAAATAACAATACATTGTGGAAACTGTGTGGGGTATACCGACATGGTTGAAGCAATAGCTATATTAGTGCGACATATTTATGGGTACCGGTAGCCTTTGAGTTAATCAAAGAGAATACGGGTCCGCTGAGTGATGTCATGAAGCACTAATGGACTTTTAGAACCTTTACTTGACCAACTTGGCCTTTTTAGGGGTAGTGAGATGACTGGCTTTGGTGCAGTCCAAAGTTGGTAGATACTCGATACTACACTCATTGAGGATTGTTTTCTTGGAATATTTCGGTCGCCAGTAAAGTGGCTAAATTGAAACAATGAGCACAGAAAATAATCCAGTGATATTGAGCTCCTTAGAACTCGGTTACTATTTATAGGACAGATTGAGCCAACTAACTTCAAGAGGGTACTTACCTATGAAACCCCATGCAAGCCTGAAACTAGGATCTTGTGTGACTTATTTGTACATATATACTTGTGCATAACATCTTGGACATCATGAAGCATCATATGCGTCCACTAACCATTTCAAGGGTTTAGATCTTCATCTTTGTTCCTGTTTTATAGGTAATGGATTCACTTCGCAGGAAAACTATCCAAGTCAACCTTGTGAGAATTCCTCCTCAACTCAAGGAGATAGCTTCAAGGACTACTGAGAATTCTCCATTCACCGAGAGGCATGGTCGTCTTCTCAACTTAGTCAACACCAACACTGAGGAAGACATGGTGAAAGTTCTCTTCCAGTTCTTTGACCCCCTACACCACTGCTTCACATTTCCTGATTACCAGCTTGTGCCTACTTTGGAGGAATTTTGTCAACTCATGAGGATTCCTATTCTCCATCAACTACCCTAAAACGGTACGGAAAGAGATCCAAAGCCTAAAGATGTTGCTCAAGCCCTACACTTGCAACCATCTGATATCATAGGCCATTAGGAAACTAGAAGTGGTGTCAGAGGTTTCTTGTCAAAGTTTCTGTTTGAGAAGGCCCAAAGCTGCTGGAATTCATTGGACTTACAAGCTTTTGAGGAGATTGTAGCTCTTCTCATCTATGGGATGGTCTTGTTCCCAAACCCTGACCAGCTTATAGATGTAAGTGCTGTCAAAATCTTCATGGCTCGCAACCCGGTGCCTACATTGCTTGGGGATATCCTCTACTCATTTCACACTCGAACAATGAGGAAAAGAGGTGTTCTCATGTGCTGTACTCCTCTGCTAGCAAGGTGGTTTATTTCTCACCTTCCCCAATCAGTCTTGAAGAACGAGCAAGGTTTGAGGTGGCCACAACGATTGATGACTCTTACATATTCAGATGTTCATTGGTGTTCTCGATCCAGAGAAAATGTTATCATTATTGATCGTTGTGGAGAATTCCATAATGTCCCTCTACTTGGCATTAAGGGAGGCATTACCTACAACCCTTGCTTGGCTATGAGACAATTTGGGTATGCCCGAAGGGATGACTCGCATGACATGCTGATTCCAGACTTGGTTTTTGACTTCGACAACGACAATCAAGGACTTCGACAAAGGTTCATCCGAGCTTGGAGGATGCCCAAAAAGGTGGACAGTAAGACATTGGGGCACAAGAATTCCATCCCCCTTGAGCCTTACCTTAAAGTCTTATGATGCCTTACCCCTACATTCTCCCTGTGATCAAAGATCCTGTTATGGAAGGAGAGGTTCCATACACCCTCCTGCATCCTGACATGCCAATATCACTCGAAGATTTACAAAGGCGTTGGATACAACTCAAGGGAGAGCGCGATACTTTTGAAGCCCAATTCTACGCAAGCGAGAAGAAGGTTTTGGAACTTACTCGTCAACTTCACGAAGAGCAGACTCTCAACACCTACATTGCACCAAAGAGGATGCGCAACGTCTTTTTACATTAGAATTTTGTATTATTATTTTGCCCATGGGGCATTTATGTACTAACAAATTCTATCTTATTAATATGACATGTGTTCCTTTTTGTTTACAACAAATTTGAATTTCTGAATCCTTGAATGCATTACATGAATACACATCATTCATCATATGCATAAGCAGGTCTTCACACCAGGTTTCCTTATCTCTCTGCTGTTTATTTCAGCAAGATGGATATAGAGCAGACGGTCAAAGACTTACAAGCGCAAAATTCACAGTTCCAATAGCTACTCATGACCTTGGCAAAGGGTCGGGAGGAGCTCAAAACTTTACTGGAAAAGGAAAAGGAGAAAAAGAAAAAGAAGAGGGTTGGTGTGGCTACCATGGGTAGAAGATTTGAAGGTCAAGCTAGAAGGGTCCTGGATTTCCCCTCAACATCTGATGAAGGGGTAGGAAAAGGTAAAGGAACTGCAGTGCAATCTGAGTCTGAGGAAGAAGAAGAGGAGGAGTATGAAGACTATTCTAAACAGCAGTACCCTCCCGCAGACGAAAAATACAAGAATCTGGAAGAGCGTCTGGCAGCTATGAAGGTACAAAGAGTGTCTGGGCTGGACTTTGAAGAGCTAGGGTTGGTTGCTGGGATTGTGATTCCCCCTAAGTTTAAGGTGCCTCTTTTTTCTAAATACGATGGGTTGTCTTGTCCAAAGATGCACCTGCGATCTTACGTCAGAAAAATCCAACCTCATTCTTCTGATAAAGACCTATGGGTTCATTTCTTCAAGGAAAGTCTTTCAGGTACGCAGTTAGATTGGTTCTACCAGCTAGAGAGGTCTGATGTGCACAATTGGGAGGATTTGGCGGCCGCCTTCTACAGACAATATCAATATAATGCGGATTTAGCACCAACCCGTACTCAATTACAGAGTATGGGCATGGTCTCAAATGAAGGTTTCAAAGAGTATGCCCAGAAATGGAGAGACTTGGAGGGACGAGTACAACCACCTCTATCTGAGAGGGAGCTGGTAGATATGTTCTTGGGTACACTGTTAGGCCCCTTTTTCAATCACCTGATTGGAAGTTCGTCTGCGGGGTTCACCGAATTGATTCTGACTGGTGAGAGAATTGAAGCCGGAATCAAGAGCGGGAAAATTCAAAAGGATGCATCTGCTTCTGCTACCATCAAAAAGACTTTTCCAGCAAAGAAAGAAGTCTCAGCTGTCTACTCCCAAAGAAGTCAAGGAAGAGTCGAGCGCCGGCCAGCGGTGGGGGCCGTAATGATTCAGAAGTCTGCAGCTGATCAGCCTCGAAGCAATCAACCCAGAACCAACCAAGCAAAGGTGGAAAGGCCTGCACAGCAATTCACCCAGATCAATATGACACCTGCTCAGGTACTACCCCATCTTTTGAAGTTAAACCTTGCAAGTTTGAAAGAGGCACCGAAGAATCCGAATACATCTTCTCCTTACTACCATTCAAATGCCAAGTGTGCTTATCATTCAGACAACCTTGGGCACGACACCAACAATTGTTGGGCCCTCAAAAATAAGATTCAAGACTTGATAGATGCTAAAGAAGTTGAATTCGACGCCCCTGAAAAGCCTAACGTGATCTCTGCTCCAATGCCAAAGCATGGTCACAATGCCCATGCTGTTGAAGTGGATCTTTTTGTTGCTACTGTTGATGATTTGATGACTCCGCTACCGATAATCAAGTTAAATTTGCTGAAGGCTGGGATTTTCCAAGGATGTGAAGAAGATTGCTGCCTTTGTTCATCCTTACCAACCGACTGTCCGTTGTTGAAGTTAGGCATCCAACGCCTAATGGATAATCAAGAAATCCTTTTTGAGAAGACTCCTGTTACACTGACTCCTGTCAATGATATTTCAATAATTACCATATCCGCCAATCTTTCCAAGGTCTCCAAAAGACCTGTTAAGATTACATCCGATCCGAAGATTGTACCTTTGAAGATAACCATGCCGGGGCCTATCCCGTACAAGTCCAACAAATCAATACCGTGGAACTATGGGGGAGAGATCGTTTACCACGGTGTTAAACAAATTGAATCAACTGAAGAGAGTTCTGATGAAGAGACTTCTGACATTGGAAACATTTCCGGAACGAGTAAAATCACCCGCAGTGGAAGAATTTTCTCTCCGGAGATTGCACCTCCAAAGGCAATCTTCGGACCCTCAGCTGCTCCTAAGGTTACCCCTGTGCCGGTCAACATATCTGCGAGAACTCTAGTTATTGAAGAAATTGTAACTCCTGTGGTTGTCCCCTCTGCTGCTGCTGATGATAGAGGGAAAGGGATCCAAGAAGAGCCTGTCAGGACGAGGGCTCAGCCGTTGATCATCCCTGAAACCTCTCAAAAATAAATGGAAGAGATTTTGAAAATAATCAAGAAAAGCGATTATAATATTGTGGAGCAACTGGGGCAAACCCCCTCAAAAATCTCTATGTTGGCACTACTGCTTTGATCAGATTCTTGAAGACGGCCCATGTGCCCCAGGAAACCTCCGCGGATCAGTTCCAGGAATGTGTAGCTATCCTAACAGCAGACAATGATTTAGGATTCTCCGATGCTGATCTAACAATCAAAGGGAGAAAACATAATGACGCTTTGCATGTCTCGATGGAATGCAGACAGACTACTCTAGCACACGTTCTGGTAGACACTGGTTCATCGCTGAAAGTCTTACCAAAGAAAGCATTAGATAGGCTAGATTGTGAAGGTATAACTTTGAAGCCCAACAACATCATTGTCAGAGCCTTTGATGGTTCTAAAAGGATGGTCCACGGGGAGGTGGACATCCCGATTAAAGTGGGAACTGAAACTTTCAACTCCACATTCTATGTCATGGACATCCGTCCTTCCTATTCTTGCTTGTTGGGAAGACCCTGGATTCATCATGCTGGAGCCGTCACTTCAACTCTACATAAAAAGCTCAAGTACCCTGTCCAGGGGAAAATTGTAACGGTTCACGGTGAAGAGGAATACATGATAAGCCATCTTAATTCTTTCCGCTATATAGAATTGGATGGTGAATTCATCGAAACCCCCTTTTAGCATTTTGAAGAGGCAGCTCAGGATATTGCGACAACCAAGACAGTGCCTTCTTTACCCATGATTACCAGACCTCCGCCTCGGATGTCGTCACTCAAAGATGCAAAGGCTGTGATTGAAGAAGGAGGAAGCACAATCTGGGGGAAGCTTCCCGACTTTCCATTTAAATCTGATAAATTCGGCTTGGGTTTCACTGCTTCTGCTCAAAAGGCTGTGCGTTGCTCCCGGGATGGAGGACCACCAGTGAAGATCACCCATCATGGAGTCAATGCTTTGGAGGATGTTGAAGAGGAGAGCAGTCTATAAGACTGGATTTTCCCTACCGTTGAAGGAGGATTGTGCAATTGGGAGGCAAAGGACTTTATTCCCATTACTTTCATCAATCAGTAATTTATATTTCAAACATTTCTGTTGGTTTGTAATAATTCTTAAACAATTCGTACACTTTTAACCTTGTACCTTACTCGAGGTACATAGGTCCATTTGTAAGGGTTTGATTTTTCATCTTCATATGCCATTTTAATGAATCATGGATGTTTTCACATATAAACTTTTGTGTTCATTTTCTTAATTTTTACATTTTATTTGTTTAAAGGTGGCTATCCTTTACACACACCCACACTCACAAATGCAGGTACCCATCCATTCTAGATTCCATGGGTAACAATTCTGCTATGGCCTTCAGTGACTCTGAAGATCTGGTCTATCATGCTGAATACGAAGGTGATGAAGACTGTGAAGTTCCTGGAGAATTGGCTAGACTTCTACAACAGGAAGAAAGGGCTATTCTACCTCACGAGGAGTTGTTAGAGACAATCAACTTGGGTACAGAGGAAGACAAAAAAGAAGTTAGAGTGGGTGCCAACCTAGAGCCAAGTGTCAAAGAGCGCTTAGTTCAGCTGTTGAATGAATATGTCGAGATCTTCGCCTGGTCCTACGAAGACATGCCGGGACTTGATACATATATTGTGGTACACCGTCTCCCTGCAAGAGAAGACTGTCCACCAGTTAAACAGAAAGTTCGCCGCATGAGGCCCGACATGTCTGAAAAGATAAAAGCTGAAGTTATGAAGCAGTTCAATGCTGGATTTCTTGCTGTTATTTCCTATCCACAATGGGTTGCTAACATTGTTCCCGTGCCTAAGAAGGACGGCAAAGTCAGAATGTGTGTGGATTACAGAGACTTAAACAGGGTCAGCCCTAAAGATGACTTTCCACTACCGCACATTGACATCTTGGTTGACAATACAACTCAGCACAAGGTATTTTCTTTCATGGACGGATTCTCGAGCTATAACCAGATCAAAATGGCACCCAAGGACATGGAGAAAACTACTTTTGTTACACAGTGGGGTACATTCTGTTACAAAGTGATGCCATTCGGACTGAAGAATGCCGGGGCAACCTATCAGCGTGCCATGGTAGCTTTGTTTCATAATATGATACATCATGAGATAGAGGTTTACGTAGACGACATGATAGCCCGTTCACAAACTGAAGAAGAACACCTCGACCATCTGCAAAAGCTATTTGTCAGGTTGAAGGAGTACAAGCTCAGACTGAACCCTAACAATTGCACTTTCGGAGTCAGGTTTGGAAAACTCTTGGGTTTCATTGTCAGTAACAAAGGCATCGAGGTTGATCCTGTCAAAGTCAAAGCTATACAAGAAATGCCTGCCCCTCACACTGAGAAGGAGGTCAGAGGTTTCTTGGGACGCCTAAACTACATTGCAAGGTTCATTTCTCACCTAACATCTACCTGTGAACCAATCTTCAAGCTGTTGAAGAAAGATCAGGTGGTTAAATGGAATGATGACTGTCAAGTTGCTTTCGATAAAATCAAGGAGTATTTGCTAGAACCTCCTATCTTGATGCCACCCGTCGAAGGAAGGCCGCTAATCATGTATCTGTTTGTCTTGGAGAATTCAATGGGGTGTGTACTGGGCCAACATGACGAGTCTGGCCGAAAAGAACATGCCATCTATTACCTTAGCAAAAAGTTTATCGACTGTGAGACCCGATACTTACTGCTCGAGAAAACTTGCTGCGCTTTGGTATGGACTGCTCACCGACTAAGGCAGTATATGTTGACTCATACCACTTTGCTGATCTCTAAGATGGATCCGATCAAGTACATCTTTGAGAAGCCTGCTCTATCTGGAAGAATCGCTAGATGGCAGATGATCCTAACGGAATACGATATACAGTACACGACCCAAAAAGCTATAAAGGGCAGTGTGCTAGCCGATCATCTGGCCCATTAAGCTGTCGAAGATTACCAATCCATGAGGTTCGACTTCCCCGACGAGGATATCATGACATTGGACAACATTGAAGATTTCAGACCGTATGACAAACCTGAATAAGGATCCCGATGGACCCTGTACTTTGATGGTGCCTCCAATGCACTTGGAAATGGTATCGATGCTGTGCTCATCTCTCCAGAAGGTTGCCATACACCTTTCACAGCCAGACTCTGCTTCAGCTGCACCAACAACATGGCTGAGTATGAAGCTTGTATCTTTGGTCTCAAGGCCGCTATTGACTTGGGAATCAAATCCTTGATTGTGTTTGGGGACTCAGCTTTGGTTATCAGTCAAATCAAAGGAGAGTGGGACACTAAACATCCAAACCTCATCCCTTACAAAGAACATGTCCTGACATTGTTACCACATTTCGAGCAGATCACCTTCGAGCACTTCCCGTGAGAAGAGAATCAGCTAGCGGATGCTCTAGCTACAATGTCATCCATGTTTAAACTTAACTGGGGTAATGAGCCTCCCTAAATCACCATTGAACGGATGGATGAACCTGCACATTGTCACGAGATTAATATCGAAGAAGTAGTGGACGGACCATGGTTTCATGACGTCAAAAGGTATCTCGAAGCACAAGCATATCCTGAAGGAGCTTCAGTCAACGACAAAAAGTTCTTAAGGAGATTCTCTGCCAAGTTCTTCCTGAGCAATGGTATCCTATACAAGCGCAATCATGATTGCATTCTACTCCGTTGTATGGACATTGAAGCTGAGCAGATCATGGCTGAACTGCACAATGGTACCTTTGGCACTCACTCAAGCGGACATACAATGGCTAAGAAGATTCTATGGGCAGGCTATTACTGGTCAACCATGGAAGCTGACTGTCATCAACATTCCCGGACTTGTCACAAATGCCAAATCTACGCGGACAAGGTACATATACCTCCAGTTCCTCTAAATGTCTTAACAGATCCTTGTCCATTCGCTATGTGGGGAATCAACATGATTGGAGAGATCAAGCCTACAACATCCAATGGACACCATTTCATCCTGGTGGCCATTGATTACTTTACCAAGTGGGTCGAAGCAGCTTCCTTCACATCCGTTACAAAGAATGTGGTTGCCCGCTTCATCAAGCAGAACCTCATTTGCCGGTATGGTATCCCCGAAAGGATCATCACCGACAATGGTACAAACCTGAACAACACTATGATCACTGCCTTGTGCGAGCAGTTCCAGATTCAACATCACAATTCATCTTCCTATTGGCCAAAGATGAACGGTGCTGTCGAAGCTGCGAACAAAAATATCAAGATGATCATACAAAAGATGACAGTCAGCTACAAGGACTGGCATGAGATGTTACCGTTTGCTCTGCATGGGTACCGTACCACGGCACGCACTTCGACTAGGGAAACACCCTTTTCTTTGGTATACGGCATGGAAGCGGTTTTATCGATCGAGGTTCAGATTCCCTCCTTGAGAATCATGAAAGATGCTGGTTTGAGTGAAGATGATTGGATTCAGACCCGTCTTGATAAACTTAACTTGATTGACGAGAAGCGACTTACTGCTGTTTACCATGGTCAGGCGTATCAAAAACAGATGATCAAGGCATTCAACAAGAAAGTCAGACGCCAGGTATATCAAGTTGGGGATCTTGTAATCAAGCGGATCATCTTGCCGCAAAGTGATCACAGGGGCAAATGTACTCCTACTTACGAAGGACCATTTGTGATCAAAAACATCTTTTCTGGTGGGGCAATGATCCTGACCACCATGGACGGAGACGACCTGCCGCACCCTGCGAATGCAGACATAGTCAAAAGATACTACGCATAAACGACCCGACAAGTTGAAAACCTGAAAGGGCGACTTGGGCAAAAATGGGCATCCCGGTGAATCGAAAACCCGAAAGGGCGGTTCAGGAAAAAATTAGGGATAATTGAAAAAAAATATGTACACCTGGCAAGTTGAAAACCCGAAAGGGCGACTTGGGTAAAAAAGGGTTTCCCGGTGGATTGAAAACCCGAAAGGGCGGTCCAGGGAAAAGTTAGGGAATTAAAGCGTATGACTATGTCTCGTCGGATCATTTTAAGGACAATCTCTTCACAGTCAAACTCCGGGCTTCTGATCAATCCAATCATCTTCGGACAAAGCCACGAATGGACGAGATATCCGGAGTTACGAAGGCTATAGCAGAATGGGAACCCCATGAAATTTTTACACATAACCATCTTTCTTTGTATAATTTTTTCTCATTTTTATGACAATATTCTCTTACTAGGATGTCTGTCTCCTTTGTACAAAATACTTACACAAATTTAATACAAAGATACTTCAAAGTGCAGAAAAACTACTTGCCTTTTCTTTTTACACTTGTGTTTTATTTGAAAACGTCCAATGGTTTATTAAATGAGCATATGCATTTGAACATAATCATTGTTTACAAATAAACGAAATGTGAAAGAATAATTACTGACAGGTTGAAAGGATAGGAAAACGTCTTTAGGCTATTCCAAGAGAAATCTCCTGCAGTACATCATCTAGATCCCCAGCGAAGCTAAAACCATTGAAATGCACATCCGCAACAGAATTAAATATCAAAATCCCTGCCAGAGTCCAAACTTCAAATACATATCCCCGACAGAGTTATATTTCAAACCTTTAATTCTCATCCGAGTTAAACCTCCAAACTCCCAATCCTAAGTGGAGCAAAACTTTGAACTACAGATCCTCAGAGGAGTTGAAACCTTCTTCCCCAACGGAGTCAAATTTCCAACTACCAATTCCCAGCGGAAACCATTCAATTTTCCCCAGATTCCCCAACAAGTTGTCTTGAAATCTGAGAATCGACCAGATAATAGTTAACTTTTATCCCCAACCTCCGGATAATTCCCTACTAGATTGGCATACAACCCAAACTCCTGAACTTTTTCGAAACAGGAATAAGCTTTTTCCCCAGAGAGTCTTGAACTTACTTTCCAGCAGGATAGCTACTCCCCAGCAGTATAGCTATTCCTCAGTGTTTTCGCTCCCCAACAGAATGAAGATTCTTATTCTTAACTCCCCATTTTGAAGTCCCCAAGGATTCAAATTCCCCTAACAGATTGAACATTCTCATTCTTGATTCCCTAGTGAAGCTTCCAGAGTCTTCATCACTCCCAGCATGAATTTGTCAGAATTTTTAGTCCCCTACAGATCGAAGATTCTCATTCTCACTTCTCCAGTGAAGCCTCCAAGGTTTCAATTTCCCCAGGAGTTCGAAGTTTCTCATTCTTAATTCTCCGTAGAAGCCATCAGAGTCTTCCTTATTCTCCAGCAGATCCAGGTACTTCTGTCATCTAATCCCCAGTAGAGATTCGTCAGAGTTTCCTTATTCCCCAGCCGAGTAAGGTTTCCCATTGTGTAATCTCCAGCCATAGTCATCAAAGTTCTCAAGATTCCCCAAGCAGGTTTCTCGAGCAACACTTGACATCATTCTCACAACAGAATATTTATCCAGCTCCAAAAGACTTGAAGGATCCCTATCCCCAGGAAAGTCGTGAAGGATTCTCACATCTCCACAGAAGTTGTCAAATTTTTTGATAATCCCCGCGAGTTGCCAAGGATTTTCTATCCCCAATAGTGGCCCAAAGATTTCTCATCCTCAACAATCAAAGATTTTTAATCTCCAACAACGATCAAGGATTTATTTTCCCCGTCAGCAATCAAAGATTTTTAATCTCCAACAGCGATCAAGGATTTATTTTCCTCAGCAAGACAACTAATCAGCTTACATACACATACATTACATTCATATATCATAAACATTGATAAGACACATTTTATTGCATCATACATGTCATGCAACATAACTCTGTGTTTCAGCTAACATTTTACCCTTTTTCAGGATAAGATTAAAAGCTATCTTTAACAAATATTCAAAGATTTCACATACAGTACAGATACACTCCAAGGCATGGAAGTCATTCTGTTACTCATTCAGATCTCTTATTCAGATACAGTATGGATACACCCCAAACACCGAGGTCATTCTATTACTCATTCAGAATTCAGCAATCAGATACAGATTAGATACGCTCCAGACACGGAAGCCATTCTTTTTCTCATTCAGATTCAACTATCAATTTCAAGTCCAGATACACTCCAGACACAGACGTCATTCTGTCGCTTATCCAGATCCCAGTTACAGTTCAGATACACTCCAAACACGGAAGTCATTCTGCTACTCATACAGATCCCAACTACAGATACAGTCCTGATACGCCCCATACACGGTTGCCATTCTGTCACTCATTCAGACCTGTTCCCCAGTCCAGAGATGCTCCAGACACGGACGTCATTCTGTCGCTTATTCAGATTTCTGATTCAGATACAATACAGATACACTCCAGACACGGAAGTCATTCTGCTATTCATTCAGATTCAATTACAGTTACAGATCGGATACGCTCCAGACACGGATGCCATTCCATTGCTCATACAAATTCAGTCTCCAGATACAGTTCAGATACGTTCCAGACGCGGATACCATTCTGACACTCATTCTTCTGACTTACAACATTCAATTCAACAGTCTTGGATGGCATCTTTAAGCCCACCTCCAACAAGATTCTACCATCTCCAAATTGCATCTTTAAGCCCATTCCCTCAACTACATTCTGACGAGTGCAAATTTACGGGCACTCTAGTGTCCAATCATCTTTTACCTTCGAGTCACAAACGACAAACTCGCCAATCTAACTCTTCAGGTTCAAGATGATTGAACAAAGGCAGCTGTTGTACCCCAAAATTTTCCCTCTCATTTTATCAAGATTTCCCCTCACAAGACTCTTTGGACTCCAGACAGAATTAGGGTTTGCTCAGCTCAAGACATCTCCTTGCACTGATGACCTGAAATTAGGGTTTGAGTTTGCACAAGGATTTTTGGACTTCCAATGCCTAATGTGACTTTCATACTTCATATTGGACTTATAAGATTGCCCATACCAAGTTTCAAGCCTTGAATCAAATTTTTGTCCAGTCAATTGGACAGTTGACCTAAAAATAAGCTGTATTGGGGAAAAAGTCAACTGTGGCCAAATTTACAGTCAAAACTCATAATTTTTGATCCACATCAACATTATAGACTCATATGAACCATTTGATCAAGTTTGGACCATAACTCCTCAAGAAATTTGATCAGATCATCAAAAGGGCAAAATGGTCATTTTGAGGGTTTTGACTACAGAAGGGCAATTTCTGATTTTTAACCTAGCCAATGGCAAATTGGGTTCAATCATAGTTTCAAGGACTCAATGACATCATCTTTACCTAATCACAAGGTTCAAAAGATCTCAAAAGCATTAAATTGACAGATGAATTTTCCAGTCAACTGATCAAAAATCAACTGTACACTGAAAAGTCAAACTTTGACTTTTTGGTCAAAATCAAGTGCCAAGGGTCATTTTTCATCAAGATGTGTCAAAACATGAAACTTGTTCACCCAGAAACCTAATTTTGAAAATTAGGGTTTAAAATGGAAAATTTTCATAACATAAATTTTCTAAGTTATGAAAATTTCTTATTTTTTCCCCAACTTTTCTCAACTATTTCACCATGATGTAATTGGATTCAAATAAAACTTCCAACATGAAAGTTGAATTCCTCCACAAAATCTACAACTTTGTTTCACAAAGTTTTCCCAAAAGATGCTTGGATCTCAAGTTGTGATTTTGTGAACAAGGGTCCATGAAACTTTTAACTTAGTGAAATTTTGCCCTAGTTTAGGCAGGATTTTGACCTATCTTCATGGAAATTTTTCACATAGTTCCAAGTGGAATCTCAAAATGCATTTAATGATGGATTGTAGAGCGTGTTACAAGCTTTCAAAAATGTCCAATAACTCTCCAAAATCATTTGGGGTTAGGGAGAATCGAAAGTTTGAAAATGGAAAATTATCACTTTTGACCAAGGCATTTTGCACATTGATACAACTTGCAAATCTGTCCAAACCTTGCTTGTACTTGGTTTACTTGTTCTAATCCTTTCTACACTCATAAATTAAATGCAAACACATTGGATTAAGGCTTTGTTCTGATCTATGAAGCATTATACAAAGGTTTAATCCATTTTTGGCAAAAAGTTAACAATGCCATTTACATAAAGCATGCTTTTGGAAATTTTGTTTGTCTTGAGCCATGGACCTGATTTCTTTATGAAAACAAAGTTCACTATTATCAGGAAAGGTATACCAACTATTAGCAGGTCTCAAGATAGCAAGTACAACCTTTGAGCATTGTCAATTCAACCTTTTCTTCAAAACCAAGCAAGTGTGCAAAAATTCCATAACTTTGTAATTTGATATAACCAAGTCTTGTGCACATTTCAAACAAGTTCAAAACATTGCCTAAGGTTAGAAACATGAGCTACAAGCCTCTCAAACACCCTTAAACACCAAAACACCAAGTTCTTGTCAAAATAGAGCAGGTTCTACAGATTCACTTCCAAAACAAAATCCACTCGTGCGTTTTGTTTGAAACCAGTTCCAACACACTCCACACAACATACCTAAACTATCCCAACCATTCTCAAGCCACTGTACAAGCATATTCAGGCCATTTCAAAGCAAGCCAATCATTGGGAAAGGTTTAGTGAACATCAGGCAAGCTAACACGACCTTCAAGCCTCATCAAAAACCCCTACATTGCCATATCCAAACTTGGCTGAAGCAGGTAATTTTCAAACTTCTATCTCCTTATTTAGGAATCATTAGGCTTAGGTTTGTGAAGAAAAAATGTAGTCCTCATTGCCCTTGAGCTGTACATATGCATAGAATTCATTTATGTTAACTGAGCTAGGAGTATTTGATAGTTGAAGTTACTGAAAAAACTAGGTCAAGGTTTAGGGCCAATGAAATTCTCTCTAGTCTTTGAGAGTTAGATCAAGTTTTTTTACATGGTTATAATCGTGTGATCAAGAGCTATAACTTTCATGTTGCAAGTTTTTATTTTTGAGCACGTATGCAGGAGTTCCAGATTTGAACATGGTGCACGCGTTTTCTTTGTCTCAAGGTCAGGGACAAAGGCAACTTGGGTTGGGCCTGGCCTGCCTTGCTTTTGACACCCCCATCCTGCTTTTTGGACCCCCTTGGCCCTTTTCTTTATTTTTGTATATTTTTTTATTTCTTTTACATTTCTGACTTTTTATTTATTTTTCTAAATATTTAAAATCACAAAAAATATTCTCTTAATTTTCCATTTTTTATTTTATTATTTTTATTAATTTTTTGGACATAGAAATAATTTATTAATAATGATATACTTTTATTTTCTTAAATAAAAACTTGTAAATATCATAAAAATATTATATATTTTTATTTTTATTATTTATACACTAAAATAATATTTTCTCACACATTTTAATTTTTTAACACTTTTGTATATATTTTATTTTTTTTCTTGCACATAAATAAATAATATAATATATATATTTTCTTAAACCAAAAATTAGGGTTTCCACCCTTTCCAAAAATAAACATTAGTATTTTTAATATTTTTAGGACATAAATAAACTTATTTTTACATATATAAAAATAATACAAGAACATTTTTTTTTTTGCATATTTACATTTATTTGCATATTTAATATTTGCTTCATTTATATTTTTTGTACAATAAATTCAATATGGTTGTAATAGTTTTAGGGCTGTATTTTGTGCAAATACCCCCCTATTCAAACTTGTATCCCCCTCCCCATAATAATATTGTAATAGTCTTAGATTTACTTTTATGCATTTTTATCGCTTTGATATGCATGATAGTAAAAATTAGGGTTTGTATGCAAAGAACCAAAATCAAAACAAATAGCATGACTAACACAAGACAAAAATGCATGAAAAATGACAACACAATGCACACAAGCACCCCTAGGGTTTCATCCACTTGTTGCCTTAAAAATGGCCATGGTATGCATGCTAGGTATCTTGGCAAAACAAAATCAAAACAAAAAGATCATAGTCCCTCGATGACGCTATCTTGGTTGCCTATACAAAAATGATCTAGACCCTCAAAAACTTGCTAAGATACTTGGCAACATTGTTATCATGGTCATACGATGACCCACACCCGCCCCGTTTAACATCCAAATACAAGGTTGTTTACCAAATACAATGGTAAAGCAACAATGTCAAAGGGTTAAAAATGTGTAGGAAAGATCTTTGAGTAGGGTAGACAACTCCTAGTTACTTGATCAAACTTGCAAACCATCCTTGCTAATTTCAAAAACACAACACAATTTCAAAACATTTTCCCAAAATAAACTTTCAAACATTGAAACATTTTTTAAAAGACAAACATATTTGTATACATTCAAACAAGAATCATTATAAAGGGTGCCTAGACAAAGGCCTCTTTTCAAAATACTTTCAAAACCACACACAAAAGCACCATTTCAAACAATTGAAAAGCAAAATCAAGTGATCTAAAACAAGTAATTAAGAGCCCATGGAAAACCATGGATGAAAAGGGTGCTAGCACCTTCCCTTTTCATAATCTACCACCTGAACCCAAAAACAATCTCAAAGGTCTTTCCTGTGCTTTTTGACCTTTCCTTTGGATAAAATAAAAAGTCGTTGGCGACTCTTGCTAAACCAAAACATTTGCAAACACAAACGCAAAACCTCAAGTCAGTTCTCCCACCGCATCACAGAACTGGCGACTCTGCTGGGGAAAATTATAAAAGTGGTGTTACCTTAGGGTTTTAGATCACCTTTACATGATTATCTTGCTTGACTTGATTGCTTTACATTTAGTTCTATTGTTTGGGTTTGAATCCTCTACCCGGATTTGGGAAACATTCATAGGTAAATAGCAATACATTGTGGAAACTGTGCGGGGTATACCTACATGGTTGAAGCAATAGCTATATTAGTGCGGCATATTTGTGGGTACCGGTAGCCTTTGAGTTAATCAAAGAGAATACGGGGCCGCTGAGTGATGTCATGAAGCACTAATGGACTTTTAGAACTTTTACTTGACCAACATGGCCTTTTTAGGGGTAGTGAGATGACCAGCTTTGGTGCAGTTCAAAGTTTGTAGATACTTGATACTACACTCATTGAGGGTTGTTTTCTTGGAATATTTCGGTCGCCAGTAAAGTGGCTAAACTGAAACAATGAACACAGAAAATAATCCAGTGATATTGAGCTCCTTAGAACTCGGTTACTATTTATAGGACAGGTTGATAAAGGTGATCAGGACAAAATCTCTAGCTTCCCAGTTGCTGAGCCCTTCATTGATCGTTGGGAAAATCCAATCCTCCAGGTTATAACTCTCTTCATTATCTTCCACTGCATTGACTCCGTGGTTGCTGATCTTCAAGGGTGGTCCTCCAGCACGAGCACGACGTACAACTTTCTGGGCTCCTGAAGTGAAACCCAAACCAAATTTCTCAGATTTGTATGGGATATCTGGGAGTTGGCCCCAAATAATGCGCCCACCTTCTTCGATCACTGCCCTAGCATCTTTTAAAGATGACATCTTTAGCAGAGGCCTTGTAATCTTTGGGACTTGGTGTGATCGGTGGGAACGAGAACTGACTGTTTTGGAATGCTGGTTCGCGTTTGCGTTTGTTTTTGCAAAATGTCGCGGTAAGCAAGTGTCGCCACCGTATTTTATTTTATCCAACAAGGAAAGGACAAAAGCACAGAAAAATTCCTTTTCGAGATTTTTCTCGGGTTCGAGAGGTAGATTATAGAAAGGGAAGGTGTTAGCACCCTTTCTATCTGTGGTTATCCACCGGCTCTTAGGTACTTGCTCACTATGTTTTCAAAAGTTTTCTTTTCTTTGTGTTCGTGGGTTTTGAAAAGAGTTTTTGTTTGAAACTTCGATTTAACTCTTGTTTCTGTCCTCAAGAGTGTAATGAAGTGTTTTGAAAACTTTGTTCGAAAAGTGTAAGTGTGAAAAGTTTTGTTTTGTTTTAAAAGGAGCAAGTACTTAAGAACCTCTACCTACTCAAAAAGGAATTAAAATGTGCAAATGTCCTTTAGACAGTGCTATCCCACTATTGAGGAGTAGGGAGCACCGTCGTTGGAGTTTTCGGGTCAATTCGATTTAAGGGACATGTGGTCACTAAAGCAACGTTAGGACGCCTTAGCGGTAACCCTAATGTCTTAGATCATTTTTATCGAGGCAACCATTTCGAGGAAACTTTTATCTTTGGACAGAAGGACGACCTCTAAAACATCCTATACTTAATGACCACGTTCGAGGCAACCAAGTGAGGTGTACCCTAGGAGTGGTATGTGCAAGTGTGTCAATTTTCAGTTATATTATCTTTGCATGTCATGGTGAGCTACTGTTGATTTTAAGTTTAAGAGTTAATCTTGTCATACAATCCTAGTTAGCATACATCTAAGCAGTTAATATATGTACAGGAATTTAAAGTGCAGAAATTGTAAATCCTACGCTATTATAAGGCTTCAGGGGATTATTTATATGTCCAAAGATTGGGGGAATAAAAACAGTAAAGTAAAAGTCTTAATTTAAGCTACCACAAACCAGTAAGCAGTTACAAAAAAATAAACGCGCGTGAATCTAAAAAATCCTAAGAATAAGAACTCTTTTTTGTTGTTTTATTTTATTTTTTGGGAAAATGCTAAATGTTCAATTAAGTCAAATTTAATTAATTAAAAATACTGATTAAAATTAACTCTAAAACAAACCTAATATTTTTGCATTTTTTTGGTTTATGAAAAGGATTGAATTTAAATAAATCCTAAGTCTACAGATTTTAAAATTGGAGAAAATAAGTTAAAATAATTAACTAAATTAAATCCTAATTCTAAGTTACTTATTTTTATAATTTTTATGTTGATTAAAAAAAACAAATAAAATGGTCCAAACAAAAATGAAACCAGGCAGTAAATCAAGAAAAAAATGATTCTGGAGGCCTGGGTCGAAAGAGGTGTAGGCTGTCTTTCGACCCAGTGAAGAGGCTGGATCGAAGGTGCATGAGGGGCTGCACTCTGAGGGTGTTCGATCTGGACATGTTATCCTTTGATCTGGAAATCCCGGGTCCAGTTCGAAGCTAAACTACTGAGCTTCGAAACTCTGAACAGGGATCTGAGAATGTAGTTCCTGCAAAACTAAATAGATGTTAAAGGTCCAGGGGGGACTTTACCCCCCTGATTCGAATCTTCCTCTTATTCGCACCTGCTGAATCTGGGTCTGGGTTTGTTTTATCCTGGGATTCGAAGGAGAAACTCATATTGTGCCCAAGCAATGGCACAATCTCATCTTTGCGTTGTAGCTTATATGTATCTCATTAAATCATTCACAAACAATAGTAATAACGTGAATATGCAATCAAAATGAATTTAAAAATGAGTTTGAGATTAGATTTTTCTTTTACCAAACAGAGGTGTTTGGATCTGTGGTTCTGAGTGTGGAATGGCTTGTGCAAGGATTGGGTATGGCTTCCTGGAAGTGCTGATGATCTTTGGCAGCGTATCTCCAAGTTCTCCCTGTTTCTCTCTTTTCTCTATCTTTTTCTGTATATTTTCGTTGTTGTTGTTCACCCTTTGAAATGTGCCACTGGACCTTGTATTTATAGGAGCATGGGGGTCTAGTAACGGCAAGAGACAGCCAATTAAACAGGCCATTAAAGCCAGGAGACAAGAATCAGACACATTAAATTACTTCCTTTTTTGAAATATTCATGTCTCTTTGGAATCTGGAATGAACCTGGACATGTTTTAATTTTCGAATGCCTTCAGGCCATGCTCTTCGATTGACCTTGAGTTTCCTCCTTCGAATGGACTTCTCATGTACCTTTTGAATGAGCCTTCTGAATGCTTCTTCGAATGGTCTTGAGTTGCTTCCTTCGAATGGACTTCCCATGTACCCTTCGAATGGGCCTTCAGAATGCTTCTTCGACTGGTCTTGAGTTGCACCGAATCACTCTGGTCGAATCAGCTCTTTAGGAACAGAAAAGGCAAGAATCTGGCCTTTAACTCAGGAATTAAATCCACAATCAGCATTTAATTATTTCTATATTTGCAAGGGAAACATGCCATTTTCTCATGTTAAGTGTACCTGGACATGTTTTTTGAGTGCCCTCTTGATGGCTTTTTTAACAGGCCAATCGAAAGGCTTTGTTAACAGGCCAATCGAAAGGTGTTGTTCATGCTAATCGAAGGACATGGTTCACATGCCTGTCGAAGCTGCCTTGACACAATGCTAATCGAAGGATCCCTTGGTATGCCAATCGAAGGCCTTGACATAATGCCAATCGAAGTGCTCGTCCATAATGCCAATCGAAGTGCTTGTCCATGCCAATCGAAATGCTCCTTCAGAATACCAATCGAAGGGTCTTTCAGAATGCCAATCGAAGTGCTTGACATAATGCCAATCGAAGTGCTCTTTCAGAATACCAATCGAAAGGTACTTAAAGCACCACTCATAAATTTTCTTTTTCCTTAGGCAAGGGTTTGTGATCAACCATGCAGGGGGAAGACTTTGGAAAACATGAGAGGGCAAATTTTGGGGTACAACAGTTGCCCCTGTTCAATTTTCTTAAACCTGAGGATGTAGATTGGCTTGCGTGCCTTTCGTGATCTGAAGGTGGAAGATAATTGAACACTAGAGTGCCCAGAAATTTGCACTCGCATGGTGTAGTATCAGCATTGTGATGTCGGGAATGGGCTTACAGATGCCATTTGGAGATTGTTGGTAGCTGTCTTGGGAGAAATAGAATTTTAGGAGCTTCAGCTATCCGTTACTCTACTGGGGAATTAACTCTGGAGGTGAACCGCATATCTGGGCTGAGAAGGAACCTGGGTAGGGTTACTTCATGATGAGTCCATGTAAAACTTCAACTGGAAAGGAGGAACCTGTGTAGGGTTGCCTGATGTAAAACTGCATCTTGGAAAGAGAGGGAACCGGTGTAGGGTTGCCTGATGATGAGTCCATGTAAAACTGCATCTGGAATGGAGGAACCTGTGTAGGGTTGCCTGATGATGAGTCCATGTAAAACTGCATCTGGAATGGAGGAACCTGTGTAGGGTTGCCTGATGATGAGTCCGTGTAAAACTGCATCTGAAATTTCCTGAGAAGGAACCTGTGTAGGGTTGCCTGATGATGAGTCAGTGTAAAACTACATCTTGGAAAGAGAGGGAACCGGTGTAGGGTTGCCTGATGATGAGTCCGTGTAAAACTTCATCTTTGGAAAGAGAGAACCTGTGTAGGGTTTCTTGATGACGAGTCCGTGTAAAACTGCATCTTTGGAAAGAGGGAACTGGTGTAGGGTTGCCTGATGATGAGTCCGTGTAAAAATTCATCTTTGGAAAGAGAGAACCTGTGTAGGGTTTCCTGATGACGAGTCCGTGTAAAACTGCATCTTTGGAAAGAGGGAACCGGTGTATGGTTGCCTGATGATGAGTCCGTGTAAAACTTCATCTTTGGAAAGAGAGAACTTGTGTAGGGTTTCCTGATGACGAGTCCGTGTAAAACTTCATATGGAAAGGAGGAACCTGTGTAGGGTTTCTTCGGGATAAGTTCGTGTAAAACTTCAGGAGGAACCTGGGTAAGGTTACTTCGGGATAAGTTCGTGTAAAACTTCAGGAGGAACCTGGGTAAGGTTACTGTGAGATAAGTTTGTGTAAAACTTCAGGAGGAACCTGGGTAAGGTTACTTCGGGATAAGTTCGTGTAAAACTTCAGGA
The DNA here is from genome assembly GCA_948472305.1 of Vicia faba. Taxonomy (NCBI): domain Eukaryota; kingdom Viridiplantae; phylum Streptophyta; class Magnoliopsida; order Fabales; family Fabaceae; genus Vicia; species Vicia faba. The sequence continues at coordinate 575,730,802 of OX451738.1, forward strand.
GGAACCGGGGTAAGGTTACTGTGAGATAAGTTTGTGTAAAACTTCAGGAGGAACCGGGGTAAGGTTACTTTGAGATAAGTTTGTGTAAAACTTCAGGAGGAACCGGGATAAGGTTACTTTGGGATGAGTTCGTGTAAAACTTCATAATGAACCGGGGTAAGGTTACTATGGGATAAGTTTGTGTGAAACTTCTGGAGGAACCTGGGTAAGGTTACTTTGTGATAAGTTCGTGTAAAACTTCAGGATGAACCGGGGTAAGGTTACTTTGGGATGAGTTCGTGTAAAACTTCATTCAGAAATATATGATAAAGGACCCGTGTAGGATTTTTCAAGATAGACCCGTGTGAAGCTGCATTTAGGAGAAACCCATGTAAGATTTCTTCATGACGAACCCTTGTAAAGCTGAATTTGATCGTGCAGATAATTACTCTGTTTAGTTTCCGGAGTTAATCTTGAACTTGCTGGAAGTTGTTGATGATAACCATCTTTCCTGAAAAGGTACATGATTAATCATATATGATGCATGACATGCATTGTATGATGATGTTCTCAAAATAAATGAGATTATGCTGTATGCAATATGTATGCGCACGTCATGATGTATGAACATGAAATGCTATTGTGGTACGTCCGAGTTTGGGAAAATAAATCCCTGACTGTTGTTGGAGAATAAAGAGTTTCACTCGCTGGAGATAACGACCGAAGATGATTGGGAGAATAATCCTGCAGGAGAGAATAACTCCGCTGGGGAATGGACTGACGAGGAAATGACTCTGTGGGGAGTATATACTCAGCTAAAAGATCTGCTGATTTGGAGAAATAAAACTCAGCTGGGGATGAATTACTGTTGCTGGTGACAGTGAACCCTGTTGGGGATTGAATTTCTGTCTATGAAAGGAATGAACTCTGTTGGGGATAGAAAGAACTTCGCTGGGGATGATCTTTCAGTTGCCATTTGCTGAGGATAACCCAGTTAGACTCTTGTGAGGATAACCTCTGAATTTGGTTGAGGAGACTTATTTGTGCTTCGTAGGGGACAAGCTTCCAGAGTCTACTAGGGAAGAGGAGTTGTGGTCCTTTGATTTGTAGTAGTCGGAGAGGCAACCCAAGCTGGGGAATCCTAGTGTCGTTGGGGAAATAAACCCTGTCGTCAGTCCGCTAGAGAGGTGACGTCTTCGTTGGGGGAAGTCCTCGAGGATTCTTGAGGTTGATTCAGTTTGGGAAAGGTTTTCAGAGATCAAACCCTTGTTGGGAGTCATCCTATGAGAAGGATTTTGGGGGAGACTTGTCATTGCCCCTAGTAGCAAGTGTTTGTGGAACTGCCCAAAAATGTTTAATTGTACATAACCCTTCACTGAGATTGATGTTCAATGCCCCAAGTGACGGAGATGGAGACTTGCCCCTGGTTACTCTGCATTTCTTCATAGATTTCCTGGAATCTTGACTGGACTGCCCCAGGTGTGCTGGATAGTGACATGTCATGCCCCCTTGTGGATAGGAGATTTGTCAATGGAAGTGTCATCCTTTTTGAAGTGATTTTGTTCACTGAGAGGGCTTTCGTTCATCGGATATTCGTTGTGTGAATTTCTCCGCTGTCAAACAAATAGCCAAATGCAAACAGTGATATTCAAATAATGCAAAGTTTATGCTTGTCTCGAAGTTTTGAAAAATGTGTTTTTTAGCAGAAAACTTTTTATAAGACAAATTCAACACAAGATTTAGGGCAAAGCCTTACAGGAGTCAGGATACCTTTTGTAACAGTATGCTTTTGAACTAACCCATGCTTCAATTAGGACTTTTGAAGGGTTTGTAACGTGGCTTGGTTTACGATTTAAGAAACAAAGGATAAAGGCTCAAAGTATATTTGTACCCACCCGTTCTTCGTGATGTTCTTCAATCCTAAACTCAGTTAATTGTGCGTCGAACTCTATTCGAATTTGGAACGACGTTTTGGTGATGGTTCATACAAGTTGGATTTTTTAAGGCAGTCATCATTTTTTTTTGCAACATTTTTCATGTTGTCGAGGATTTGTAATGACCTCGTTCTTTTGATTTGTTATCCCTAACTTTTGCCTGACTGTTCCTGTTTTCGAGATTACAGTCAGCGGGATGCCCCAACTTTCTTAAGCCTCCTTTATAGGTTTTTGCTCAGTGGGCTTTTCTCTTTTGAGAGATTGACTGCCTATGAGATAAGGAACCACCATTGTCTTTTGATTCCAGAGGAATGCTTTTGATGTTGTTCGTTGTATTATGAACTGAGAGTTTTGCGACTTCAATGCGCATCTTTTGAATTAACCGAGAGACTACCCTGCCCCAGGTTTAAATTAAGGGTTTCAATTTGTGTTTAAAACAGAAAACTCCTACTTCTTTGGCTCGAAGGGGTTGACTAGGGATTATCTTCCTTATAACTCCTGTGTTTAGGATTTGAAAGAAATGCTTGTACATCGTCAGCAAGGCCTGTCCAAAAGCATACTGTATGAGATTACGGAATTGTTTCGTCATCCTCCCTCTAAAGGCTTGTAACTTTTAGCAAGAGTTGAATGTTATAAAGTGAGTAAAAAGCATATTTTAAATGTAATTAAAATGATTGGATCAAATCAAGACAAACATATTCAATGCATTAATGAAACAAAGTTTGGCATTAATAGATAATCGTTTGAATAACAAAGAGATTACAACTTGAAAATTCAAATGAACAAAAGCTTTCAATGATTCGGCGTAGGAGCAGTGATTATGCTAGAATCTCCGGAGGACCAAACTCAATCTCCTTGGCATCAATCAAATTCTGAATCTTGTACTTCAATGCCCAACAATCGTTAGTATCATGCCCGGGACTGTCATAATGATAAGCGCAGGTCGCATTAGGATTGTAGTTAGTAGAAGAAGTCTTGGGGTTTGGGTGAGGTCCTATCAATGTAATTAGATTCATCCTCAACAAATGTTGCAACGCTTGAGACAACGGCATGTTGATGTTGGTGAACTATCTTTTAGGCTCATCTGGCTTTTGTTGATTTCCCTTTTACTGTTGTCGGTGTGACGCAGAACCAGAGATCAGGACTGCCCCTACGTGTTGGTCATGGTGACCCTTTTGACCATACATAACATTGGACTCTTTCTTCCCATTGTAGGGCTTTTTCTGAGCATCAGAAGGTGTAGCTTCTTGAATCTTCCCACTTTTGATGCCAGCTTCGACCCTTTCGACGGTCAGTATTAGCTCGGTGAATCCAGCTGAAGAGCTTTCGATCAAGTGTTTGAAATAGGGACCAGACAAAGTCCCAAGAAACATGTCCACCAACTCCCTATCAGACAGAGGGGGTTGGACCCTTCCAGCAAGATCTCTCCACTTCTGAGCGTAGTCCTTAAAGCCTCCGCCTGTACCCATAGACATACCCTGAAGCTGAGTACGCGTGGGAGCAAGGTCGACATTATACTGGTATTGCTTGTAAAAAGCAGCAGCAAGGTCCTCCCAGTTGCGGATGTTAGCTCCTTCCAATTGACAGAACCATTCAAGTTGAGTCCATGACAGACTATCTTGAAAGAAATGGATCCACAAGTTCTTATCAGCAGTGTAAGGCTGGATCTTTCTTACATATGACCGGAGGTGCAACTTTGGACAGGAAGCTCCGTCATACTTGGAAAAGGCGGGTGCCTTGAACTTATGGGGAATCACCACCCCAGATGATAGACCCAGATCTCCGAAGTCTAGACCGGGCACCTTCTGTATCTCCATAGCGTTCAAACGGTCTTCCAGTTGTTTGTTTTGTTTTAAAAGGAGCAAGTACTTAAGAACCTCTACCTACTCAAAAAGGAATTAAACTGTGCAAATGTCCTTTAGACAGTGCTATCCCACTATTGAGGAGTAGGGAGCACCATCGTTGGAGTTTTCGGGTCAATTCGATTTAAGGGACATGTGGTCACTAAAGCAACGTTAGGACGCCTTAGCGGTAACCCTAATGTCTTAGATCATTTTTATCGAGGCAACCATTTCGAGGCAACTTTGATCTCTGGACAGAAGGATGACCTCTAAATCATCCTATACTTAATGACCATGTTCGAGGCAACCAAGTGAGGTGTATCCTAGGAGTGGTATGTGCAAGTGTGTTAATTTTCAATTATTTTATCTTTGCATGTCATGATGAGCTACTGTTGATTTTAAGTTTAAGAGTTAATCTTGTCATACAATCCTAGTTAGCATACATCTAAGCAGTTAATATATGTACAGGAATTTAAAGTGCAGAAATTGTAAATCCTACGCTATTACAAGGCTTCAGGGGATTATTTACATGTCCAAAGATTGGGGGAATAAAAACAGTAAAGTAAAAGTCTTAATTTAAGCTACCACAAACCAGTAAGCAGTTACAATAAAATAAACGCGCGTGAATCTAAAAAATCCTAAGAATAAGAACTCTTTTTTGTTGTTTTATTTTATTTTTTGGGAAAATGCTAAATGTTCAATTAAGTCAAATTTAATTAATTAAAAATACTGATTAAAATTAACTCTAAAACAAACCTAATATTTTTGCATTTTTTTGGTTTACGAAAAGGATTGAATTTAAATAAATCCTAAGTCTACTGATTTTAAAATTGGAGAAAATAAGTTAAAATAATTAACTAAATTAAATCCTAATTCTAAGTGTTGTACCCCAAAATTTTCCCTCCCATATTCTTCAAGATTTGCCAAGTCAAAACTTCAAAATCTCCCCAAGGGTTGCACAGTTCAAGGGCCTCCTAACAGTCAAAAGCTAGGGTTTTGGTTCTGACAAAGAAAATGAAGTTTCCAAGGGTCCAATCAAGTCCCACATGCTTATAAACATGGTCAAGCATCCTCATACCAAGTTTCAAGACTTACAGCACAAAATTGCACAGTCAAAAACCCTAATTGCACTGCAGTCAACTGCAGGGGCAAAATGGTCATTTGACAGTCAAAAGTTCAAATTTTTGGTCAAAATCTCATTTTGAAGCCACAAACATCATTTGATCAATGCTTGATCATGATTCTCAAAGCTTGGCTCAAAAAGTCTCAAGATGCAAAAGTTTCCATATTTGGACAGTTGAAAAAGTCAACTGTAACTTGACCAAGGCATAACTTCCACATGGATTATCAGAAAAATTCCATCCAAAGCTCATTTTGAAGATAAAGACATTTCCTACAACTCCTCTTCACACTTCAAGTCCAAGAAATGCTCTCACAAAAAGTTATCAATTTCAACATTATAGGTCATTTTCAAAAGTCAACAAAAAGGGACTTTAAGTCAAAGGCCATAACTTGAGATGGGTAAATAAAAAGGACATGGGACCAAAGGCATTGGTTAGAGGACTCAAATACCTTTCCAAAATGTCCAAGAACATGAGCAAAGCTTAAAAATTGAGCAAGATATGCCTTGTGGAAGTTGGGAAATTTTTGGGTATTTTGAAAAGTCAACTTTGCTTCAAATACCTTAAAAATGCTAATGGGCCACATTTTCTTCCAAGATTGATCATCCAAAGCATGTGCACGACCATTTGGCCCAAAGGGAAGTTTTTCATCATTTTTATTTATTTATTTGAATTTTAATTGCTAATAATTCATTTAATTAAAATAAATATGTGGAAAATACCAAACCAATGCAATCAAATCTTTTTATGCATGAAATAGCCTTAAGATTTCGTGCATTATCTGATTTAGAAAGAATCAAGTTAATTGGACATGATTGGAACTAAATTTGCATGAAAAAGATTGAAAATATATGCATGGAAAATCAAATATTCTTTCCATCAATTCATTGATTCTTTGGACCAAAAACCTTACCCTAATCATTCCATACATAAGTGCAAAGCTAACCCTTGTGCTAGAAACCACAAAGCTGCGCCAGGAAAGCATAACCAAGTTTGAGTTTTTGACAAAAAATTCCAAAACTGAAAACCATCTTCCAGTGCGATTCAAAGGCAAATAACCATTCTATTGCCTTGCTGAGACATCAAGGAAGGTGTTTGAATAAAAACCATCAACTCTAACGCCCAGAATTGGTATACAGAACTCAAGATTGTTCAAATTTTATCCATATTCGTATTTCAATTTCCAAGCATTTCCATTGCATTTTTTTTGTGGATTCATACTAATTGATTGATTCTGAAACTAACCATATGATTTAATTGAGTTTTCACGCGTTGTATGAAGAATCACCATTGAAGCACCTTAGGGTTTCAGACCTGAAAAATTAGGGATTCTTTCGTCCAGAAAAATTAGCTAACCTAAGTGGCATCATTGGAATCAAGAGATCATGACAAATCCAAAGCACTAGTCGCGCTCAATTTATGAGCGCTAGATTCCTAATCGCTATTTTCGTGTTCATCAGATTGTGGGGGTTTAAAACCCCCGCTATTTAAATGTAATTTTCGTTTCAAGTACAAAAGCCATGGAAAAGATGATGAAGTGTCAAGGCGTGGTTGGTTTATTTGAGTTTCGCGCTAAATCCGTCCACTAACGCTTGTTTTCTCTTATGTTATTTATTTGTTATTATATATTCAAAGCGCATCAATAGCTCCACTGGTCAAGCGAAGCACTGGTAACCTCTGGGACCTGGGTTCGAACCCCAGGTCCCCCTTTCTATTCCATATTATTTTGCTAATAACGCTTCTGTGCAGTTTCAATACAAGGGTTCACCATACTCTCCACATCCAGGCTTACCACGTGCGTACTGAGATCAATCAAAGGGCCATAATTTGAAGAGCATCATAGGCACAGGTCAACGCGTGTGCACCCTCCCAGAAAAGTCAAAAGGGCCTTGAAACAGATGGGCCTAATTGCTAAACCATAACCTCCAATTGGGGACAGAACCCCCCATGGTTTGCCTTTCTTATTCTTTTCTCATATTTTTTCTATTTTTGTTTTAATTAGTTTTTTAATATAATTCTTTAATTTAATTTATTTTCATCAAATATAAAATAACAAAAAAAAATCAGAAAAGACAAAAACTAATATATTTTATTTTAATATTTTTAAATAAATCTCACTAACTAATTAGGTTAAATTTAGGTTTAAATCTTAATATTTTTTCTAATAAACTTAAAATTTGTAGAATTAGGTTTTAATTACTTTTTTTCTTTTTCACCATAATTAATTATTAAATATTATTTTTTGTAATTAAATTATCATGTAAATAGTTAAATTAATTTTAGGTTTAACTTTAACATGTTTTTCTTAATAAATAAAAATTGTAGAATTAGGGTTAATTAATTAATTTCTTAATTTCATTTAATTCATATAAAAAACCATAAATACAAAAAACCTCAAAAATAGTTTCTTTTTTCATTTTAATTTCATTAATTAATTTGTTAATCATATTTTAATTTCATCAAAAAGGGTCCAACACCCTCGCTTTCAATTTTAATTCAATTCGCGCATTTTATTTTATTTCTTATAATATTTATGTAACTCTCCCAAAGCCGTGTAAATATTTATCTTTCGCACTTTACTTTACTTCTTTATTTTCTGTCAAATCGGGTCCTGGATTTAATTTGGCGATGTGGACCCGCGCCTTTGTAATAGTTTAGGAACTTTATATTTCTCGCAACTTTTTAACTGTTAATAATTGCATGCAAGAATGAATGTTAAAATAAAAACAAAAGCGTAGGTCACCCATGACATGAACAAGACAAAAATAAATGAACATGACACACAAATCACACACCACCCCTAGGGTACGCCTCACTGTTGCCTTGCCCCTCGAAAGGTGATCGTCGAGTAGAGGATGTTTTAGTAAGTCCTCATGATCCGGGAACCTGGCATGAGGGTAGCTTCTAAGGTATCTTCCTATTGCTCTGGTGATCACCATGTCCCGAACTTCGAATTGACCCGAACACCTCCAACTGTGGTGCTACCTACCTCTCAATGGTGGGATGGCACTACTTTAAAGGACATTTACACAGACGAATTCCTTAGGGTAGGTAGATGACTCTAGATACTTGCTCTAATTTCAAAACAAATCAAAAATACTTTTCACACCGACACCTTTTCAAAAAGCTTTCGAAAGCAATTTTTCAAACACTCTTGAGGACCGATACAAGAGTCGAACTGAACTTTTCAAAGAAAACTTTTTTAAAACCCACAGTTGAAAAGCAAAAAAAACAATTTTGAAAACACAAGTGAGCAAGTATCTAAGAGCCCATGGATAACCATGGATAGAAAGGGTGCTAACACCTTCCCTTTCTATAATCTACCTCTCGAACCGAGAGCAATCTCTATAAGGAATTTTTCTGTGCTTTTGTCCTTTCCATTTGGAGAAAATAAAAGACGGTGGCGACTCTTGCTTCCGCGACATTTCGCGAACCAGCATTAAATAGTCAGTTCCAGATCCACCGATCACAGAACTGGCGACTCTGCTGGGGAATGAACTTAAAGTGAGGTGTACCTTAGGGATAGTTCATAACTGTGTTTTCAATTGCTTTCTTTGCTTGCTTTAAATTGTGGGACTGTCTTGGGAGTTCTATAGATCCTAACCCGGATCTGGGGGATACCTTCTTAGAAAGTAGCAATAAGACTGTGAGGGAACTGTGCGGGGTATACCGACATGGTTGAAGTAGTCTGCTACGTTGATGTGGCACTTTGGTGTGTACCGGTAACCCTTGAGTTCAGTCAAGGAGAGTACGGGGCCTCCGCGTGGTGTCGTGAAGCATCAACAGACCTTAGGAACCTTAATTGAACTATCTTGGCCTCTTTAGGGTAGTGAGATAACTGACTTTGGTGCAGTCCGAGGTTGGTTGATACTCGATACTACACTCAATTGAGGGTTGCTTTCCTAGAATATTTCGGTCGCCAGTTCAGTGGCTAAATCGAAACGATGAACAATGAAAGCAATCCAGTGATATTGGGACCCTTAGAACCCGGTTACTTCTAATAGGACAGGTTGAACCCACCAACTTCAAGAGGGTAATACCCAGACCCCATGCTGGCCTAAACCCTAAGGGCTTGTCTTGTGTGACTTGTGTGCCTTACATGTTTGTCTTTGTAAATATCTGCGGTGTGTTTAATCATAGCATCATGACATCATCCAGCATCATATGCATTGACTAACCATTTCCGGGGTTGGAATCTTCATCTTTGTTCTTTGTTTTGTAGGACATGGAAACTGTTCGCAGAAAGACAATTCAAATCAGCCTTGTAAAGGTCCCTCCTCAGCTTAAGGAACTTATATCCAGGATTCCCGAGAGCTCTTCATTCAGTGAAAGACATGGAAGACTCATCAGCTTGGTCAATACCAACATTGAGGAAGATATGATAAAGGTCCTGTTCCAGTTCTTTGACCCTCTGCATCACTGTTTCACCTTCTTGGATTATCAGCTGGTACCTACATTGGAGGAGTTCTCCCGACTCCTGAAGATCCCTATCCTTGATCAACTACCCTACAACGGTACAGAAAAGGAACCCAAACTTGAAGAGATTGCTAAAGCCTTACACCTACAATCATCTGACCTCAAGGAACATTGGGAAGTTAGAAGTGGTATCAAAGGGTTCTTAGCCAGGTTTCTGTTTGAAAAGGCCCATGAATGTTGGAACTCCCTTGACTTACAAGCTTTTGAAGAAGTGGTGGCCCTCCTTGTCTATGGTTTGGTGTTGTTCCCTAACCCAGATCAGCTTGTAGATATCAGTGCTGTCCAGATCTTCATGTCCAGGAATCCTATACCTACGTTGCTGGGGGACATCCTTCACTCATGTTACACTCGAACCATGAGAAAAAGAGGTGTCCTTATGTGTTGCACTCCTCTCCTGGGAAGGTGGTTTATTTGGCACCTTCCACAATCAGTTTTGAAGAACGAGCGGGGTTTGAGATGGTCACAACGGTTGATGACTCTTACACATGCAGATATACATTGGTGCCCTCGGTCCAGAGAGGATGTCACTATCATTGATTGTTGCGGGGAGTACCCTAATGTTCCTTTACTTAGAATCAGAGGAGGTATTACTTACAACCCATGCCTGGCTTGGAGACAGTTTGGTTATGCTCGGAGGGACGGTCCTCATGACATGTTAATTCCTGACATAGTTTTTGACTTCGACAACGATGCACAAGGACTTCGCCAGAGATTTATCAGAGCTTGGAGGATGCCAAATAGGATAGACAGCAAGACACTGGGGCACAGGAACTCCATCCCGTTGGAACCTTATCTCAAGTGGGTACGGACCCGCTCTCAGAAGTTAGTAATGCCTTATCCTCATATGCTCCCAATAATCAAAGAGCAAGTCTCGGAAGGAGAGGTGTCCCACACCATTCAGCATCCTGACATGCCCACGTCCTGGGAAGAGATGCAGAAGAGCTGGATCCAGCTTAAGGAAGAACGGAATTCTCTTGAGACCAGTCTACATGCCAGTGAAAAGAAGGTCTTGGAGCTCACCCGCCTATTGCATGAGGAGAGGAATCTCAACACCTACATAGCTCCAAAGAGGATGCGTAGTGTCTTTTGGGATTGATTTGCTTTGTAACTTGTGCCCATGAGGCTTTGATGTACTGAACTATTATTTCCTTAATGATAACGTGTGTTCCTTTTTGTCTACAACGAATTTGAACTTTCGAACCCTTGAATGCATTGCATAAACACATATCATTCATCATGTGCATAGCAGGTTTTCTTCTTTTCAGGTTGCTTACCGTTCTTCGCTGTTTATTTCAGCATCATGAATCCTGACTCATCATCAACTGAGATGTCCATCAAGGCTCTTCAGGCGCAGAATGCACAATTCTAGGAACTAATCATGGGTTTGGCTCAGGGCCAAGAAGAGCTGAAGGCTCTGCTCCTGAAGAAGGAGAAGAAGAAGAAGAGAAGAACTGTTCTTTTCAACTCGGGCCGAAGGTTTGGCAACACTCTGCAGAATGAAGAGGCTGGTTTTTCTATAGGCACGGGTAGTCCCCAAGGGGGAAAAGGTCCAAGTCCGGTAGTCTCCGACAACGAGACTGATTTTGATGAGGAACAGTATCCTCCTGCAGAAGACAGGTATAAGCAGTTGGAAGACAAATTGAATGCTATGGAGATCCAACAGGTGCCTGGGCTGGATTTCGGTGACTTGGGTTTGTCTACTAGTGTGATCATTCCTCATAAGTTCAAAGCACCATCCTTTACCAAGTATGACGGGGCGTCTTGTCCCAAGCTACACCTCAGGTCTTATGTGCGGAAGATTCAACCGTACTCAGTGGACAAGAATTTGTGGATCCACTTCTTCCAGGAGAGTCTTTCAGGGACTCATCTCGAATGGTTCTATCAGCTGGATGGGACCAAGGTTCGTAACTGGGAGGAGTTGGCTACTGCTTTCTATAAGCAGTATCAATATAATGCCGACCTTGCCCCTACACGTACCCAACTCCAGGGTATGTCGCTAGGTTCAAGCGAAGGTTTTAAAGAGTACGCACAGAAGTGGAGGGATCTGGCTGGTAGGGTGCAGCCTCCGTTGACTGACCGAGAGTTGGTAGACATGTTCCTGGGGACCCTATCTGGGCCATTTTTCAACCATCTTATCGGTAACTCATCTGCAGGGTTTACTGATCTTATTCTGACTGGAGAGAGAATTGAGGTTGGGATGAAGTCTGGTAAAATTCAGAAGGGTACATCGTCAAGTTCTGAAAAGAAGCCCTTTAAAAAAGAGGCCAGTGCTGTATACGGGTCCAGAAGACAAGAGAAGCCTGAGCACCGCCAATCTGTCAACGCGGTGATGATTGCTAAGCCTGCTGCCACTCCTCGGCAAACCAATCCTCAAAGGGCTGAAAGACCCCGGAGAGAGTTTACCCGCTTGAGTATGACCCTATCGTAAATCTTGCCGCAGTTGCTGTCTGTGATCGGTGGATCTGGAACTGACTGTTTAACGCTGGTTCGCGAAATGTTGCGGAAGCAAGAGTCGCCACCGTCTTTTATTTTCTCCAAATGGAAAGGACAAAAGCACAGAAAAATTCCTTAAAGAGATTGCTCTCGGTTCGGGAGGTAGATTATAGAAAGGGAAGGTGTTAGCACCCTTTCTATCCATGGTTATCCATGGGCTCTTAGATACTTGCTCATTGTGTTTTCAAAAGGTTTGTTTGCTTTTCAACTGTGGGTTTTAAAAAAGTTTCTTTGAAAATTTCCAGATCGACTCATGCGTCAGAGTGTTTGAAAAATTGTTTTGAAAGCTTTTGAAAAGTGTCGGTGTGAAAAAGATTTTGATTTGTTTTGTTTTTAAAGAGAGCAAGTATCTACGAGAACCTACCTACCCTAAGGAATTCGTCTGTGTAAATGTCCTTTAAAGTAGTGCCATCCCACCATTGAGAGGTAGGTAGCACCACCGTTGGAGGTGTTCGGGTCAATTCGAGGTTCGGGACATGGTGATCACCAGAGCAATGGGAAGACACCTTAGAAGCTACCCTCATGCCAGGTTCCCGGATCATGAGGACTTACTAAAACATCCTCTACTCGACGATCACCTTTCGAGGCAAGGCAACAGTGAGGCGTACCCTAGGGGTGGTGTGTGCAAATTGTGTGTCGTTTTCGTTTGTATTTGTCTTGTCATGTTAAAGTGATCTACGCTTGATTTTATTATGGCCATTCATTCTTGCATGCTTTGTTTAACAATTAATATTTGCGGGAAAAATAAATTCTAGGCTATTACAAAAGGCGCGGGTCCACATCGCCAAAATTAAACCGGACCCGATTTGACAGAAAGTAAATAAAGCAAAGAAATTAAAGAATTGAAAAGTGCGAGATGTAATTACAAGGCTTCGGGAGAGATACATAATTATTTAAGCGGAATAAAATAAAGATGCGAAATTAAACAATTAAGGATATGGGCGTTGGACCCTTTTGCGAAAATTAAATTAACGACAAATTAATTAATTAAAAGGAAAGCAAGAAATTGTTTTTTTGAATATTTTTCATGTTTTTTGGGAATTTAATGAGAAAAAGAATTAATTAAAATTAACTAACCCTAATTCTAATGGTTTTTTAAGTTTGTTATGAAAATATTAAAATATAACCTAAATTAAACCTAAATTCTTTTATGTACAATTTAATTATGAAAATAAAATAAGTAATATTATTATTATGAAAAAAGAAATATTAAAAAAAAAAGAATAAAAATTAACTAAACCTAATTCTACATTTTTTAGATTTTTATTATTAAAAGAAATTAAAATTGTAACCTAATTAAAACTAATAATTACATATTAATTTATTTATGAAAATATTAGAATAAAATAATTTATTACATTTTTTATCTTTTTCTGGTTTTTGGCATTTTTTATATTTTGTAAAAAATAATATTTAATTAAATCAAAGCAGTAAAATGAATAAAACAATAATTGAAAATAAAATATAAAAATAATAAAAAAAATGGCAAACCAGGGGGGGTGGAAGTCCCCAAAGTGGAGGTTTTATTGTGAAATTCTGGCCTAGCAAGCTTTGATCCATTGACTTTTTCCAGATGCAATATGGCACATTGACTGGGGTTTAGGATGTCCCTTCAATCTCAGCCTTTAGATTGATCTCTAAGTGGACGTGGCAAGTTGGATTGGAGAGACGCATGGTGGTCGCTAGCGCTGAATCTGCATGGGATGACATATAGAAAAATAATATTGAAATATGCAAGACCTGGGACTCGAACCCAGGTCTTGGATGTTGAAGCCTTCAACGTTTGCCAGCTGAGCTACACACGCATTCAATTAATATACAAACAAATAAATAATAAAAAGAAACACCAACGCGTTAGTGGATCCAGCGCGCGAATTTCAAACGCTCCAATCAACGCTTTCCACGTAATCGTCTTCTTCACGTGTTTTCTTTTTTTCTTCTGAAACAAGACTGTATGGCAACGGTTTTGAACGCGCTTCATTAGGTGGGCTATTGGAAAATAGCGAATAGCTCTCGAGCGCTCATAAATTGAGCGCGAGGGTTGATTCTCGTTCGTCCCAGAGCGCTGATGTTAATGGTCATGGTCTTGAGCCCTAATTTTGCCTTATTGCAAAAGCCCTAATTTATCCTCCTGAAAACCCTAGAATCTTAAACATGGTAAAATCTCATACACAGCATAATAATCAAATTAAACATAATGGTTAGCTTTAAAACATCACAAGGAACAAGAATCCATAAATAAAAAATGCAAAAGATGCGTGAATTATGATGCACGATTCTGGAAATTTCTTGACACAGTTTGAGTCCTAGGTACCGATTCTTGGCGTTTGAGTGGAGGTTCTTGATTGGAACGTGGTCAGTGAAGCTTCAGGAAGCCAAGGGAATGAGTATTAGGGCTTGAATCGTCCTCTAAAGTTGATTTCAGTTTTGTGTTTTATGGAGAAAATTTCAAGTTTGCAAATGTATTTCTTGCGCAGCTTTTAGTCTCTATGCATTAGGTTTAGGTTTTGATTATGTAGTGAAGCTATTAGGTTAACAAAAGTAGAGCAAATCCAATGAATTAATGGTTTTTGCAAATTTGATTTCATAAGATCTTTCCATATCTTTTTCACATGTATTTTTGTGTCAATTAGCCTAAATCAAACCAAATCTTTCCATGTTGGGATGTGCACGAAATATTGAGGCTGAAATGTGTACAAAAAGATTTGTTAAGGCAAGTTTGATATTTTTCATGTATTTAAATAATTTAAATGAATTAATATAAATAATAATTCAAATAAATAAATAAAAAATGAGAAAATACTTCCCTTTGGGCCAAGTGGTCGTGCACATGCTTGGAATGATGAATCATGGAAGAAAAATGGGCCCATTAGCATTTTTAGGTCATTTGAATCAATGTTGACTTTTCAAAATATCCAAAACTTTCCCAACTTCCACAAGGCATAACTTGCTCAATGTTTACGCTTTTCTCATGTTCTTGGACATTTTGGAAAGGTCTTTGAGTCCTCTAACAAATGCCTTTGGTCCCATGTCATTTTGATTTACCAATCGCAAGTTATGGCCTTTGACTTAAAGTCCCTTTTTGTTGACTTTTGAAAATGACCTATAATGTTGAAATTGATAACTTTTTGTGAGAGCATTTCTTGGACTTGGAATATGAATATGAGTTGTAGGAAATGTCTTTCTCTTCAAAATGAGCTTTGGATGGAATTTTTCTGATAATCCATGTGAAAGTTATGCCCTGGTCAATTTCAGTTGACTTTTTCAGCTGTCCAAATAAGGAAACTTTTGCATCTTGATGATTTTCTGAGCCAAATTTTGAGAATCATGATCAAGCATTGATCAAATGATGTTTGTGGCTTCAAAATGATATGTTGACCAAAAATTTGAACTTTTGACTGTCAAATGACCATTTTGCCCCTACAGTTGACTGTAGTGCAATTTAGGGTTTTGACTGTGCAATTTTGAGCTGAATGTCTTGAAACTTGATATGAGGATGCTTGACCATATTTGTAGGCATATGAGACTTGATTGGGCCTTTGAAAACTTCATCTTCTTGATCAGAACACAAAACCCTAATCTTGACTGTATAGGAGACCTTTGCACTGTGCAACCCTTGGGGAATTTTGTGACTGGACTTGGCAATTTCTTAAAGAATATGGGAGGGAAAATTTTGGGGTACAACAGTTGCCCCTGTTCAATCTTCTTAGACCTGAGGATGCAGATTGGCGGACGTGCCTTTCGTAATCCGAGGGTGGAAGATGATTGGACACTAGAGTGCCCAGAAATTTGCGCTCACATAGTAGCAGTGATGGTGGAATGGGCTTATAGATTCCATTTGGAGATTGCTGGACGGGATGATGGGCTTATAGATGCCATCTGGATGTTGATCTCGTAAGAGATTCCTTGGCGAGAACCTGCATACCTGCAAAAGAAAAATGAGTACCTGACACGTTGCAGGAGCTGATTTTAGATGCTTGGCATAAATATGTCCTGACTGGTTACAGGAGCTGAGTCTGGAGCTTCAAACGCTAATGAATGAACCAGGGATGGTTGCTGTCTTAGCATGAATGGTAAGAGAACCTTGGGCGACTTTAACTTCAACAACGCTCGTTGAGAAAAATCTTGGGTGTCTTCTACTGGGATAAGTATCAGGGAGATCTTAGGGTCGATCTGAATGAACCAGAGAAGGCCTTTGACTGGATAAGCATCAGGAAAATCTTAGGGTCGATCTAACTGAACCGGTCTAGGTCTTGAAATATCTTCAACTGGATAAGCATCAGGGAGATCTTAGGGTCGATCTGACTGAACCAAGAGAAGGCCTTTGACTGGATAAGCATCAGGAAAATCTTAGGGTCGATTTAACTGAACCGGTCTAGGTCTTGAAATATCTTCAACTGGATAAGCATCAGGGAGATCTTAGGGTCGATCTGACTGAACCAGAGAAGGCCTTTGACTGGATAAGCATCAGGAAAATCTTGGGGTCGATTTAACTGAACCGGTCTAGGTCTTGAAATATCTTCAACTGGACAAGCATCAGGGAGATCTTAGGGTCGATCTGACTGAACCAAGAGAAGGCCTTTGACTGGATAAGCATCAGGAAAATCTTGGGGTCGATTTAACTGAACCGGTCTAGGTCTTGGAATATCTTCGACTGGATAAGCATCAGGGAGATCTTAGGGTCGATCTGACTGAACCAGAGAAGGCCTTTGACTGGATAAGCATCAGGAAAATCTTAGGGTCGATTTAACTGAACCGGACAAGGTCTTGGAATATCTTCAACTGGAAAAGCATCAGGGAGATCTTAGGGTCGATCTGACTGAACCAGAGAAGGCCTTTGACTGGATAAGCATCAGGAAAATCTTGGGATCGATTTAACTGAACCGGTCTAGGTCTTGAAATATCTTCAACTGGATAAGCATCAGGGAGATCTTAGGGTCGATCTGACTGAACCAGAGAAGGCCTTTGACTGGATAAGCATCAGGAAAATCTTAGGGTCGATCTAACTGAACCGGTCTAGGTCTTGAAATATCTTCAACTGGATAAGCATCAGGGAGATCTTAGGGTCGATCTGACTGAACCAGAGAAGGCCTTTGACTGGATAAGCATCAGGAAAATCTTGGGATCGATTTAACTGAACCGGTCTAGGTCTTGAAATATCTTCAACTGGATAAGCATCAGGGAGATCTTAGGGTCGATCTGACTGAACCAGAGAAGGCCTTTGACTGGATAAGCATCAGGAAAATCTTAGGGTCGATCTAACTGAACCGGTCTAGGTCTTGAAATATCTTCAACTGGATAAGCATCAGGGAGATCTTAGGGTCGATCTGACTGAACCAGAGAAGGCCTTTGACTGGATAAGCATCAGGAAAATCTTGGGATCGATTTAACTGAACCGGTCTAGGTCTTGAAATATCTTCAACTGGATAAGCATCAGGGAGATCTTAGGGTCGATCTGACTGAACCAGAGAAGGCCTTTGACTGGATAAGCATCAGGAAAATCTTAGGGTCGATTTAACTGAACCGGTCTAGGTCTTGAAATATCTTCAACTGGATAAGCATCAGGGAGATCTTAGGGTCGATCTGACTGAACCAGAGAAGGCCTTTGACTGGGTAAGAATCAGGAAAATCTTAGAGTCGATTTAACTGAACCGGTCTAGGTCTTGAAATATGATTGAGGATTTCAACTGCATCTTTCCCGAAAGGTAAAGGTCAGTCATATGTAATGCATGATATGGACCAAGCAATGATGTTCTCAACATAAATGAGACTTGTATGATATGATGTGTCTATGCATGTTATAATGATGTATGTGATGTTTTATGTATGTTTTTGTCTAGGAAAGTAAATCCTTGACGGGTGCCGGGAAGTCGTATCCTGGGCTGATGTTGAAGAATAGATTTTGCTTCCGCTGGGGATGATAACTGCAGGAATACCGGTAGGAGAAGATGACTCCGTTGCGGAATAAACTTGGTAAATGGAGGATTCTGCGGGGAGAAAAGATACTCTAGCGACCATGCTGGGAAGCAATACTCTGTGGGAAGAGGGATGCTTTGCTGAGTGTTGATAATAATTTGCTGGGGATACACTCGTTGTTGGAAGTGTTGATGGACTTCGCTGGGGTAAGAAGACTTCGTCGAGGACGCTCTTTCCGTGGCTTTTGGCTGAGGATAACCCAGTTATATCCTGTTAAGGAAATAACTCTTTAAATCAAGCCGGACGGCGCGCTCGTGCTCTGCGAGGGGATAAGCTTCCAGAATCTACTGGGGATAAGCTTATTGCTTAGGGATATGAATTCCATCTTTCCTGGGGAACTGGATTGGACTGGACTCTTGGGGAGGTTTTGATATGCTGGGGAAGCGATTCCTTTGAATATTTGATGTACCGCCGGGGAACAATCTTTGGACCAAGACTGCCGGGGATGCTTGTTATGAATATATGTATTGCTGTTGGGGGATGTTGGGATCTGCGGGAGCATACCCAATTTCCTTGAGATTTATCAACTCTGCTTGGAGAAGAATGCACTTACTCTCTGGGGAATTAAGATGTACTGATCATGTTCTTTAGCTGGACCTACCTTGGTACCTTGGAGGACGGAAACAATCAGATTGCTTAAACCATCCGTTATTGCCCCTGTTTCTATGGGGGAGGCACATGTGGGATGCTGATAATTGTTGAGGGTCAAACCTTCTTCTGGTAGGCAGGTGACAAGATGACAGGACATAGTCGTACGTTTTGATCCCTAACTTTTGCCTGGACCGCCCTTTCAGGTTTTCAGTCCACCGGGATACCCATTTTTGCCCAAGCCGCCCTTTCAGGTTTTCGACTTGCCGGGTGTACAGATTTTTTCCATTTCATCCCTCATTTTGCCCGAACCCTTTTGGTTCGCCGGGAAGCCCTTATTTTTGCCTAGGTATGTCAACCTAGCGGGTCTTTGATTGTGCGTAGTATTTTTTCGACTACGTCCATGTTCTCAGAACGTTAGGGAGTTGCCCCTGTTTAGAAGTGTTTTGTCACCAGAAGATGTTTGATCAGGCAAGATTCGTTATTGAAATGCCCCAAGTGACTCAGGCGGAGATTTGCCCCAGGCCATTTTTTCCTTTGAGAGATTCTCCGAATCTTGACTGGATTGCCCCAGATGATGGACCATGATCATGTCTGCCCCTTGGTTGGAAGTGCTTTTGTTCACTAGGTATTTCTCGTGCGAATTTCCCTGCTGTTCAAACAAAAAGTCATATGCAAACAAAGTTATGTTAAAAATGCAAAGCCTATGTCTGTCTTGAAGATTTTTGAAAATGCATTCTTTTTCATAAAACAAGCGAATGTTTGTAAAACATGATGTCAACTCCGTATTTACCGTAGGCCTTAAGGAGTCAGGATACCTTTCGTAACAGTATGCTTTCGAACTAACCCATGCTTCAGCTAGGACTTTTAAGGGTTATAACGTGGCCTGGTTCACGGTTTAAGAAACAAAGGATAAAGGCTCAAAATTTATTTGTACCCACCCGCTCTTCGTGATGTTCTCCAAACCTAAACTCAGTTGATCATACGTTAGGCCTTATTTGAGTTTTTGCTCTGATTTTCCGGTGATGATTCGGATGTTGATAACTTATTTCAAATAGGCAGTCATCTTTGTTTTTGTTGAGGGTTTGTATGACCTCTTTCTTTTTGATTTTTGTTATCCCTTTCTTTTTGCCTGAACTGTTTCCTTTTTGGAATTACAGTCAGCGGAATGCCCCAGTTTCATAAGTCCCTTTTACAGGTTTTGACTTCTTGGGCTATTCATTGATGATTTTTTTTTTTGATAATGACTGCCTGACCTTATGATTGTTCTGAACCATCACTGTCTTTCTTCGTTTTGTAACGACTTCTTTGGTGCCATTCGTTGTGCACTTGGATCAACTGAGAGACTACCCTGCCCCAGGTTATGATTAAGGGTTTTAAATTTCGAAAAGAAAAACTCCTACTTCTTTGGCTCGGATGGGTTGACGAGGGATTATCATCCTTATAACTCCAGTGTTTAGGGATTGAAACAATGCCTGTACCTCATCAGCGGGGTCTGTTCAAAAGCATACTGTAATGATCGCGGTATCGTTTTCGTCATCCTCCCTCAAGAGGCTTAGAATTATTAATTAAGAGTTGATCATCAGGAAAAAATATGAAAATAATTTGCATTTAGTGAATACGAATATATTGTTTTTAGAACAGACATATGCGATGCATTAATGAAATAACAATGTTTAACATGAGTAAATGTTTGAACAAAAGAGAATTGCAACTTGAACATTCGAATGAACAAAAATTTCTCAATCCTAGCCGTGTTTTGGCAAGGGAGCAGTGATCACGTGGGGAGTCTTGGGTACTTTAAACTGAATCTCTCCAGCGTCGATCATGTCTTGGATCTTATTTTTCAAGCTCCAACAATCATCTGTAGTATGCCCCGGGCTGTCAGAGTGATAAGCGCAGCGGGCGTTGGGGTTATACTTCGGTGACGTTGTATTTTGGTTCTTCGGAGCTTCTTTTAGAGTTATCAGCTTGGTCTCCAGCAACTGTAGCAATATCTGGGATAAGGTCATGCTGAGCCGAGTGAACTGCCTTCTCTCGCTCTTTTGTTGGTTGTGATGTTGAATTTGGGATACTGGAGCCATTTGAGGAGCTCTCCCCTTACCTCCTTGTCTCAAAGGTGGTTGAACGATGACTGGCTTTTTACCCTTAGACTTTTGCCCCAGTTGGTTACCCTGAAGCAGTTGGTTGACGAGAAACCAGAGCTCATCTTTTCTTTGAGCTAACCCTTGAATGGCAGTCACCTGCCCCAGCATCTGGACCTTCAATGCATCCACCTCAGCTTGTAGGTGTTTCAGCCTTTCATCCTCAGCACTATTCTTGACAAAGGTCTCCATGAGAAGTGTCCTTAGCTCTTCCTGCCCCTTGGATAGATTCAGGAGGATTTTCTCGAACCTGGTCTCTTGAGCAAGAAAGTCCTGGTTGTCTTGTTGGGAAGCCATGGCTGAAATAAACAGCGGGAAAGGTAAGTGACCTGCAACAAGGGTACCTGTCATGCAATGATATGTATGATATGCATGCAATGTTTTCAAGGACCTTGCAGGGTAAACAAGAAAATTGGTTAGAATTTGGGTCCGGTAGCTTGATTGACGGAACTGCATATTATTGAGAGTCCTTCTTCAAGGGTCAAAGGCTCACCATATCAAGTGGGTCATAGCCCCTGACAACCCTGGCTAGGGGAAAATAAATCCCCTTTGCCCTTTGCTAGATGTTTGATTCATCCTGTCCTGCATCACAAACCCTTGAGATCCTTGAAATGGGTTAGGATGTATGCAATGGTATGATGTCATGATGCATGGGGTAATGTAGGTAACCCTGTTATGAGTCCCAATTAAGGACTGTTAAACCTGAACCTGCAAAAAACTCAAGTAAAACCTATCATGAGTCCCGATTAGGGACTAAACAAAACCTGCAAGAAATTTAGTAAGCCCTGTTATGAGTCCTAATTAAGGACTGTAAACCAAAACCTGCAAGAGACTTAGTTCCCTCTGTTATGAGCCCTAATTAAGGACTATAAACAAAACCTACAAGTAGTTCATGCGTCAGATAAAGCATGCAAGTAGTCAAGTACGAAGGCACGCAAGTCACACAAGAGAAAGCCCTTAGAGTTTAGGCCAGTATGGGGTCTGGGTATTACCCTCTTGAAGTTGGTGGGTTCAACCTGTCCTATTAGAAGTAACCGGGTTCTAAGGATCCCAATATCACGGGATTGCTTTCATTGTTCATCGTTTCGATTTAGCCACTGAACTGGCGACCGAAATATTCCAGGAAAGCAACCC
This sequence comes from Vicia faba, assembly GCA_948472305.1. Taxonomy (NCBI): domain Eukaryota; kingdom Viridiplantae; phylum Streptophyta; class Magnoliopsida; order Fabales; family Fabaceae; genus Vicia; species Vicia faba. The sequence goes on from OX451738.1 coordinate 575,752,488, forward strand.
TCAATTGAGTGTAGTATCGAGTATCAACCAACCTCGGGCTGCACCAAAGTCAGTTATCTCACTACCCTAAAGAGGCTAAGATAGTTCAATTAAGGTTCCTAAGGTCTGTTGATGCTTCACGACACCACGCGGAGGCCCCGTACACTCCTTGACTGAACTCAAGGGTTACCGGTACACACCAAAGTGCCACATCAACATAGCAGACTGTTTCAACCATGTCGGTATACCCCGCACAGTTCCCTCACAGCCTTGTTGCTACTTTCTAAGAAAGGTATCCCCCAGATCCGGGTTAGGATCTATAGAACTCCCAAGCAACCCCACAATAATAAAGCAAGCAAAGAAGACAATTGAAAACACAGTGATCTTAGCCCTAAGGTACACCTCACTTTATAAGTAAACTCCCCAGCAGAGTCGCCAGTTCTGTGATCGGTGGATCTGGAACTGACTGTTTAACGCTGGTTCGCGAAATGTCGCGGAAGCAAGAGTCGCCACCGTCTTTTATTTTCTCCAAATGGAAAGGACAAAAGCACAGAAAAATTCCTTAAAGAGATTGCTCTCGGTTTGGGAGGTAGATTATAGAAAGGGAAGGTGTTAGCACCCTTTCTATCCATGGTTATCCATGGGCTCTTAGATACTTGCTCATTGTGTTTTCAAAAGGTTTGTTTGCTTTTCAACTGTGGGTTTTAAAAAAGTTTCTTTGAAAATTTCCAGATCGACTCATGCGTCAGAGTGTTTGAAAAATTGTTTTGAAAGCTTTTGAAAAGTGTCGGTGTGAAAAAGATTTTGATTTGTTTTGTTTTTAAAGAGAGCAAGTATCTACGAGAACCTACCTACCCTAAGGAATTCGTCTGTGTAAATGTCCTTTAAAGTAGTGCCATCCCACCATTGAGAGGTAGGTAGCACCACCGTTGGAGGTGTTCGGGTCAATTCGAGGTTCGGGACATGGTGATCACCAGAGCAATGGGAAGACACCTTAGAAGCTACCCTCATGCCAGGTTCCCGGATCATGAGGACTTACTAAAACATCCTCTACTCGACGATCACCTTTCGAGGCAAGGCAACAGTGAGGCGTACCCTAGGGGTGGTGTGTGCGAATTGTGTGTCGTTTTCGTTTGTATTTGTCTTGTCATGTTAAAGTGATCTACGCTTGATTTTATTATGGCCATTCATTCTTGCATGCTTTGTTTAACAATTAATATTTGCGGGAAAAATAAATTCTAGGCTATTACAAAAGGCGCGGGTCCATATCGCCAAAATTAAACCGGATCCAATTTGACAGAAAGTAAATAAAGCAAAGAAATTAAAGAATTGAAAAGTGCGAGATGTAATTACAAGGCTTCGGGAGAGATACATAATTATTTAAGCGGAATAAAATAAAGATGCGAAATTAAACAATTAAGGATATGGGCGTTGGACCCTTTTGCGAAAATTAAATTAACGACAAATTAATTAATTAAAAGGAAAGCAAGAAATTGTTTTTTTGAATATTTTTCATGTTTTTTGGGAATTTAATGAGAAAAAGAATTAATTAAAATTAACTAACCCTAATTCTAATGGTTTTTTAAGTTTGTTATGAAAATATTAAAATATAACCTAAATTAAACCTAAATTCTTTTATGTACAATTTAATTATGAAAATAAAATAAGTAATATTATTATTATGAAAAAAGAAATATTAAAAAAAAAAGAATAAAAATTAACTAAACCTAATTCTACATTTTTTAGATTTTTATTATTAAAAGAAATTAAAATTGTAACCTAATTAAAACTAATAATTACATATTAATTTATTTATGAAAATATTAGAATAAAATAATTTATTACATTTTTTATCTTTTTCTGGTTTTTGGCATTTTTTATATTTTGTAAAAAATAATATTTAATTAAATCAAAGCAGTAAAATGAATAAAACAATAATTGAAAATAAAATATAAAAAAAATAAAAAAAATGGCAAACCAGGGGGGGTGGAAGTCCCCAAAGTGGAGGTTTTATTGTGAAATTCTGGCCCAGCAAGCTTTAATCCATTGACTTTTTCCAGATGCAATATGGCACATTGACTGGGGTTTAGGATGTCCCTTCAATCTCAGCCTTTAGATTGATCTCTAAGTGGACGTGGCAAGTTGGATTGGAGAGACGCATGGTGGTCGCTAGCGCTGAATCTGCATGGGATGACATATAGAAAAATAATATTGAAATATGCAAGACCTGGGACTCGAACCCAGGTCTTGGATGTTGAAGCCTTCAACGTTTGCCAGCTGAGCTACACACGCATTCAATTAATATACAAACAAATAAATAATAAAAAGAAAGACCAACGCGTTAGTGGATCCAGCGCGCGAATTTCAAACGCTCCAATCAACGCTTTCCACGTGATCGTCTTCTTCACGTGTTTTCTTTTTTTCTTCTGAAACAAGACTGTATGGCAACGGTTTTGAACGCGCTTCATTAGGTGGGCTATTGGAAAATAACGAATAGCTCTCAAGCGCTCATAAATTGAGCGCGAGGGTTGATTCTCGTTCGTCCCAGAGAGCTGATGTTAATGGTCATGGTCTTGAGCCCTAATTTTGCCTTATTGCAAAAGCCCTAATTTATCCTCCTGAAAACCCTAGAATCTTAAACATGGTAAAATCTCATACACAGCATAATAATCAAATTAAACATAATGGTTAGCTTTAAAACATCACAAGGAACAAGAATCCATAAATAAAAAATGCAAAAGATGCGTGAATTATGATGCACGATTCTGGAAATTTCTTGACACAGTTTGAGTCCTAGGTACCGATTCTTGGCGTTTGAGTGGAGGTTCTTGATTGGAACGTGGTCAGTGAAGCTTCAGGAAGCCAAGGGAATGAGTATTAGGGCTTGAATCGTCCTCTAAAGTTGATTTCAGTTTTGTGTTTTATGGAGAAAATTTCAAGTTTGCAAATGTATTTCTTGCGCAGCTTTTAGTCTCTATGCATTAGGTTTAGGTTTTTGATTATGTAGTGAAGCTATTAGGTTAACAAAAGTAGAGCAAATCCAATGAATTAATGGTTTTTGCAAATTTGATTTCATAAGATCTTTCCATATCTTTTTCACATGTATTTTTGTGTCAATTAGCCTAAATCAAACCAAATCTTTCCATGTTGGGATGTGCACGAAATATTGAGGCTGAAATGTGTACAAAAAGATTTGTTAAGGCAAGTTTGATATTTTTCATGTATTTAAATAATTTAAATGAATTAATATAAATAATAATTCAAATAAATAAATAAAAAATGAGAAAATACTTCCCTTTGGGCCAAGTGGTCGTGCACATGCTTGGAATGATGAATCATGGAAGAAAAATGGGCCCATTAGCATTTTTAGGTCATTTGAATCAATGTTGACTTTTCAAAATATCCAAAAATTTCCCAACTTCCACAAGGCATAACTTGCTCAATTTTTAAGCTTTTCTCATGTTCTTGGACATTTTGGAAAGGTCATTGAGTCCTCTAACCAATGCCTTTCGTCCCATGTCATTTTGATTTACCAATCTCAAGTTATGGCCTTTGACTTAAAGTCCCTTTTTGTTGACTTTTGAAAATGACCTATAATGTTGAAATTGATAACTTTTTGTGAGAGCATTTCTTGGACTTGGAATATGAAGATGAGTTGTAGGAAATGTCTTTCTCTTCAAAATGAGCTTTGGATGGAATTTTTCTGATAATCCATGTGAAAGTTATGCCCTGGTCAATTTCAGTTGACTTTTTCAGCTGTCCAAATAAGGAAACTTTTGCATCTTGATGATTTTCTGAGCCAAATTTTGAGAATCATGATCAAGCATTGATCAAATGATGTTTGTGGCTTCAAAATGATATGTTGACCAAAAATTTGAACTTTTGACTATCAAATGACCATTTTGCCCCTACAGTTGACTGTAGTGCAATTTAGGGTTTTGACTGTGCAATTTTGAGCTGAATGTCTTGAAACTTGATATGAGGATGCTTGACCATATTTGTAGGCATATGAGACTTGATTGGGCCTTTTAAAACTTCATCTTCTTGATCAGAACACAAAACCCTAATCTTGACTGTATAGGAGACCTTTGCACTGTGCAACCCTTGGGGAATTTTGTGACTGGACTTGGCAATTTCTTAAAGAATATGGGAGGGCAAATTTTGGGGTACAACACTGTCCACCAACCTAGTGACTGTCAGAGAGGCCCCAAAAGTTGTGAACACTGCCTCCCCCAAATACAATCCGAATGCCCGATGTGCTTATCACTCCGATAGCCCGGGGCATTCCACTGACAACTGTTGGGCATTAAGGAATAAGGTGCAAGACCTTATCGATGCAAAAGAGATACAGTTTGAAGCGCCTGAGAGGCCGAACGTGGTGACTGCTCCTATGCCCCAGCATGGAGTAAATGCTGTTGGCGAAGATGTATATGCTGTTTCTGTGAATGATGTGGCTACTCCCTTAATGACTGTCAAGAGGAATCTACTATTGGCCGGTTTATTTCCGGGTTGTAGTGAAGGTTGCCTTTTCTGTGCTGTTTCCCTATCTGGTTGTCCTTTGCTGAAGTTGGGCATCCAAAGCCTAATGGACAGCAAAGAGATTCTGTTCAAGAAGTCCGCTGTTCAGTTGGTTCCGGTAGAAGAAGTTTCCGTGGTTACAATCTTTAATAATCCAATCAAGGCTCTCCCAAGGAAGCCTGTTCAAATCATGACTGTCGCACCTGTTGTTATTACTGTTCTGAGGCCTCTCCCCTACGAATCTGATAAGGCTGTCCCCTGGCATTACAGGGCAGATGTATATGTGAATGGAATCAAGCAAGAGTTCAACACTGGCACCAGTATCAGCAATATCACTTGTCCAGCAAAAGTTACCCGCAGTGGCAGGCTCTTCTCTCCTGACATTGCACCACCCGCTATTCGAAGACCCCTCCTTATAACACCTGCAAGTGTACCTGTTCCCAGTTCTGATCAAGTTGTTTCCCCTGCTGCCGAGTCATCTAATGCTCGGGGCAAAGGGATTGAAGATGAGCCTGCCTGGATGGAGGCACCAATACCTATAAATGCTGAGGCCTCCCAACAAGAGATGGAGGAAATCCTGAAAATAATCAAGAAGAGTGACTTTAATGTTGTCGAGCAGTTGGGGCATACGCCCTCCAAGATCTCCATGCTCTCCTTGCTCCTGTGCTCAGAGGCCCATGCTAAGGCCTTAATTTCATTTCTTAAGACAACCCATGTGCCACAGGAGACATCTGCAGTTCAGTTTAATGATTGCGTAGCAAATCTGACAGCGGACAATGGCTTGGGTTTCTCAGATGCTGACCTTACTGCCAAGGGAAGGGACCACAATGATGCCCTGCATGTCTCTATTGAATGCAGGGGCACTACTCTGGCGCATGTGTTGGTGGACACTGGTTCTTCCCTAAATGTGCTACCCAAGAAAGCCTTAGACCGTTTGGATTGTGAAGGCCTGAAGCTGAAACCTAGCAATATCATCGTCAGAGCCTTTGACGGTTCCAAGAGGATGGTTCATGGAGAGGTTGACATTCCTATTCGTGTGGGCTCTCAAGTATTCGACTTTACTTTTTATGTGATGGATATCCGTCCATCGTATTCTTGTCTACTGGGTCGACCTTGGATCCACAAAGCTGGGGCAGTGACCTCTACCTTGCACCAGAAGCTCAAGTACCCCGTCAGAGGGAAGATCGTCACTGTGCAGGGAGAGGAGGAGTATATGGTAAGCCATTTGAATTCCTTCAGGTATATTGAGATGGACGGGGAGTTTATTGAAACCCCCTTTCAGCATTTCGAAGAGGTACTTCCAATTTCAGCAGCAGCAGAAACAATGGTCGAAGAGGATGTTCCTTTGAAGATGGCTTCCCTAAAGGATGCCCGGGCCGTGATTCAGAAAGGTGAATATGCTAACTGGGGCAGGCTCCCTGATTTTACACAGAAAACTGACAAGTTCGGACTGGGTTTTACTGCAGAGGGACAGAAAGCTATGCGGAAGGCAAAGACCAGAAGACCTCCTGTGCTCATTACCAATCCAGGAGTGAATGCTGTTGGAGAGGATAGTGAAGTGGATGAAGCAGAGTTCAATAGCTGGATCTACCCGACAACGGATGGAGGATTGACCAATTGGATTGCTAAAGACCATACTCCTGTTACTTTTGTTACGCAGTAATAAACTTCTTTGTTTTGTTATTTGTAATAAACAATTAAAACTCTATGGCCCGGTGTCTTACCCGAGGCACCGTGGTTTGATTTGTGAGGGCATATAAATTGTCATTTCATATATCATAAATAAAGATCTTGGACGTTTTCTTGCATTTCAAATCTTATGCTCCTTTTCTGTCTTTCCTTCCTTTATATATTTCAAAAACAGCTGTATTTACACACACTCACTCATACAGGTTCCAATCCACTCTGGATCTCACTGGTAACAACTCTGCTACTGCCAATTATGACTTCGAAAATCCGATCAACTTAGCCGAAGACGAAGGTGAAGATGATTGCGAAGTGCCTGGCGAGCTTGCAAGACTGTTACTTCAGGAAGAGAGGGCAATTCAACCACACGAAGAGCCAGTGGAAATAATAAACTTGGGTACTGAGGCAGACAGGAAAGAGGTAAAGATTGGTGCCAACCTAGAGCTCAGCGTGAAGCAACGGTTGACTCAGATGCTACATGATTATATGGAGATCTTTGCCTGGTCCTACGAAGACATGCCCGGGTTGGATACTGACATTGTGGTCCATCATTTGCCTACTAAGGAAGACTGCCCTCCGGTTAAGCAAAAGGTCCGTCGTATGCGTCCAGAGATGTCTGAAAAGATCAAAGCCGAGGTTATGAAGCAGTTTGATGCCGGGTTCCTTGCAGTGAATTCTTACCCTCAGTGGGTTGCTAATGTGGTGCCGGTACCAAAGAAGGACGGTAAGGTCAGAATGTGTGTCGACTACAGGGATCTGAACAGGGCCAGCCCCAAAGATGACTTCCCCTACCTCACATTAATGTCCTTGTTGACAATACAGCTCAGCATAAGGTGTTCTCTTTCATGGATGGTTTTTCAGTTTATAATCAGATCAAGATGGCACCTAAAGACATGGAAAAGACTACCTTTGTTACTCAGTGGGGCACTTTCTGCTATAAGGTCATGCCTTTCGGACTGAAGAACGCTGGGGCAACCTATCAACGTGCTATGGTTGATTTATTTCATGACATGATACATCATGAGATAGAAGTGTATGTCGACGACATGATTGCAAGGTCCCAGACTGAGGAAGAACACCTTGATCATCTGCAGAAGTTGTTTGACCGTCTGAAACTGTACAAGCTGAGGCTGAACCCGAACAAGTGCACCTTCGGGGTAAGATCTGGAAAGTTGCTAGGCTTCGTTGTACGCGATAAGGGTATTCAAGTGGACCCTGCCAAGGTCAAAGCTATTCAAGAGATGCCAGTTCCTAAGACAGAGAAGGAAGTCAGAGGCTTTTTAGGACGCCTGAATTACATTGCTCGGTTCATCTCGCACCTAACTGCCACCTGTGAGCCAATCTTCAAGCTGCTGAAGAAAGATCAGGTAGTACGTTGGAACGATGAATGTCAGGCTGCTTTTGACAGAATTAAGGAGTATCTCCAAGAACCACCCATCCTTATGCCACCGGTTAAGGGGAGACCTCTGATATTATACCTGACAGTACTTGACAACTCAATTGGGTGTGTGCTGGGGCAGCATGACGAGTCTGGCCGAAAAGAGCATGCCATTTATTACCTTAGCAAAAAGTTTACCGACTGTGAGACCCGATACTCACTGCTTGAGAAAACTTGTTGCGCTTTGGTATGGGCTGCTCGCCGGCTGAGACAGTATATGCTGACTCACACTACTTTGTTGATCTCAAAGATGGATCCTATAAAGTACATATTTGAAAAGCCTGCTCTGTCTGGGAGAATAGCAAGATGGCAAATGATCTTGACGGAATACGACATTCAGTACACGACCCAGAAAGCCATAAAGGGAAGTGTATTGGCAGACCACTTGGCTCATCAGGCCGTAGACGACTATCAGTCAATGAACTTCGAGTTTCCAGACGAGAGCATCATGATTGTGACTGATTGTGAGGTACCTGGACCGGATGAAGGACCTGAGGAAGGATCCCGATGGTCTATGCACTTTGACGGAGCCTCCAATGCTTTGGGTAACGGTATAGGCGCCATAATCATATCCCCTTAAGGAACTCATACTCCACTCACTGCCCGGCTATGTTTCAACTGTACCAACAACATGGCAGAGTATGAGGCGTGCATCATGGGTCTTCAAGCTGCGATCGACCTAAGGATCAAGTATTTGAGTGTCTTCGGAGATTCCGCTCTGGTGATCAATCAGATCAAAGGAGAGTGGGATATGAAACATCCGAATCTTATTCCTTACAAAGAATGTGTGTTGACATTGATCCCCCACTTCACAGAGATAACCTTTGAACACTTCCCGAGAGAGGAGAATCAGCTGGCGGACGCGTTAGCTACAATGTCTTCTATGTTCAAGGTCAAATGGTATATTGAGGCTCCCCGGATCATCATCTGGAAACTGGACGAACCGGCATACTGTTGTGATCTCGAGACTGAATTGGTGACTGAGAAGCCTTGGTACCATGAGGTGAAGAAATATCTGGAAGCCCAGGAATACCCTGAAGGTGCGTCTGTCAACAATAAGAAGTTTCTGAGAAGGTTCGCAGCAAAGTTCTTCCTTAGCAACGACATCTTATACAAGCGAAACCATGATTCGACCTTCATGCGTTGTGTGGATAAGACCGAAGCAGAAAAGATCATGGAAGAGCTACATGAAGGGACCTTCGGAACACATTCCAGTGGACACACTATGGCAAAGAAGATCCTACGGGCAGGGTATTTTTGGTCCACCATGGAAGCTGACTGCTACCAACATTCCCGGACATGCCATAAATGCCAGATATATGCAGACAAGGTGCATGTTCCTCCAGTTCCTCTGAATGTCCTGACAGCACCTTGGCCGTTTGCAATGTGGGGCATAGACATGATCGGTGAGATTAAACCTACGATATCCAATGGGCATCGCTTCATCCTGGTAGCGATTGATTATTTCACGAAGTGGGTTGAAGCAGCATCCTACGCTACGGTAACCAAGACTGTTGTGGCACTGTTCATTCGACATAATCTGATCTGTCGATACGGCGTCCCTGAGAGAATTATTACAGACAACGATACCAATCTGAATAACAAGATGATCACTGAGCTCTGCGAGCAGTTTAAGATACAGCACCATAACTCTTCTCCTTACAGACCGAAGATGAATGGGGCTGTAGAAGCAGCCAATAAAAATATCAAGAAAATCGTGCAGAAGATGACAGTGACTTATAAAGATTGGCACGAGATGTTACCGTTTGCTCTACATGGGTATCGTACCTCAGCTAGGACGTCAACCGGGGCAACTCCTTTCTCCTTGGTCTATGGCATGGAGGCAGTCTTACCGATCGAAGTGCAAATACCCTCTCTCCGGATAATGAAGGATGCAAATCTAAACGAAGATGATTGGATCCAGACACGACTTGATCAGCTAAACCTTATTGACGAAAAGAGACTTGCTGCTATCTGCCACGGTCAGACGTATCAGAAACGGATGATCAGGGCATTTAACAAAAAGGTCAGACCACAAGAGTATCAAGTTGGGGATCTGGTAATCAAGCGAATTATCCTTCCTCAGAGTGATCCAAGGGGCAAATGGACCCCTACGTATGAAGGGCCATTTGTGGTTAAACATGTGTTCTCAGGAGGAGCCATGATTCTAACCAACATGGATGGTGACGACCTTCCTCACCCCGCCAATGCAGACATAGTAAAAAGATACTACGCATGAAAAAAGACCCGCTAGGCTGACATGCCTAGGCAAAAATTAGGGCTTCCCGGAGAACCAAAAGGATTCGGGCAAAATGAAGGGATGAAATGAAAAAATCTTTACACCCGGCAAGTCGAAAACCTGAAAAGGCGGCTTGGGCAAAAATGGGTATCCCGGTGGACTGAAAACCCGAAAGGGCGGTCCAGGCAAAAGTTAGGGATAAAGCGTAATACTATGTCTCATTGGATCACTTTGCATCCAGAATCCGGTATCTACTTCAAGTTCAGACGACATCGATCAGTCAGCTTCATTTTCAACTAAGGTCATCAAGTGATGAGACGCTCGAAGATATAAAGGCGATAGCAGAGTTGAAACCCAGTGGGATCATTCATTTCACACAGCTGTTTTATTTTATTTTGTACAAATTGTATAAACTCTTTTGTTCGGCGGCGTTCTCTTACTAGGACGTCAGCCTCTTGTACAAAAAAACGCCTATTTACAGGCAAATTCAAAAATCAATACAAAATCACTTTTCAGTTAAAAATTGCCAATTGTTTTTCCTTTTCTGTTTTGTTTTGCGAAGAACGTCCAAGGTTCAATTTGTGATATATGCATTGACAATAATTTGCTAACTCATGAGTATTTGCATACGAAACAAAGGATTAATTACAGGTAACATTAGAAACAGGGGCAATAAAGAGTTGTCTAAGCAATCTAACTATTCTGTCCTCCAAGGTACCAAGGTAGGTTCAGCTAAAGAACACAACCAGATATCTTAATTCCCCAGAGAGTGAGCCAACAAATCAATGCACTCTCCTCAAGCAAAGCTATTATCAGCCTTAAGGAAGTTGGGCATCCTCCAGCAGATCTCAACATTCCCCAGCGCGATATACAGGCATTCTTAACAAGCATCCCCGACAGTCTTGACCTAAAGATTGTTCCCCGGAGGTATATCAAACATTCATTGGAGTCACTCCCCCGATACAGCTCAAAACTTCCCCAAGAGAGTCCAATCTAATCCCCCAGGAAAGTTGGAATCCATCTCCCCAAGCAGTAAGCTTATCCCCAGTAGATTCTGGAAGCTTATCCCCGTAGGGCACGAACGCGTCTACCGGCTTTATTCAAAGAGTTATTTCCTTACCAGGATATAACTGGGTTATCCTCAGCCAAAAGCCATGAAAAGAGCGTCCTCGACGAAGTCTTCTTATCCCCAGCGAAGTCTATCAACACTTCCAACACAACAAGGGTATCCCCAGCAAGTTATTATCAACAACTCAACAAAGTACCTCTCTCCCCACAGAGTTTTGCTTCCCAGCAAGATCGTTAGAGTACTTTTCTCCCCGCAGAGTAATTCATTCGCCAAGTTTACTCCCCAGCGGAGTCATCTTCTCCTACCAGTATTCTTGCAACTATCATCCCCAACGGAAGCAAAAATCTATTCTTCAAACATCAGCCCAGGATATGATTTCCCGGCACCCGTCAAGGATCTATTTTCCCAGACGAAGATACATTCATAAACATCACACTTCCATACATTATAGCATGCATATACGCATCATATCTTACAAATCTCATTTATGTTGAGAACATCATTGCTTGATCCACATCATGCATTGCATATGACTGACCTTCACCTTTCAGGAAAAGATTCGGTTAAAGTTCTCAGCCATTTCAAGACCTAGACCGGTTCAGTTAAATCGACCCTAAGATTTTACTGTTTCTTATCCAGTCCAATGCCTTCTCTGGTTCAGTCAGATCGACCCTAAGATCTCCATGTTTCTTATCCAGTTGAAGATTTCAAGACCTAGACCGGTTCAGTTAAATCGACCCTAAGATTTTTCTGTTTCTTATCCAGTCCAAGGCCTTCTCTGGTTCAGTCAGATCGACCCTAAGATCTCCCTGTTTCTTATCCAGTTGAAGACATTTCAAGACCTAGACCGGTTCAGTTAAATCGACCCTAAGATTTTTCTATTTCTTATCCAGTCAAAGGCCTTCTCTAGTCCAGCTAAATCGACCCCTAACATATTTTTCTGATAAAGACTCAGTAGAAGATATCCAAGATTCTCTCCATGATACTGTTGAGGTTGAAGTCGCCTATGGTTCTCTCCCCGTTACTGCGGAGGTAGTAATCATCCCAGGATTCTCTCAGCGTTACTGTTGAGGTTGAAGTCGTCCAAGATTCTCTCAATGATTACTGTTGAGGTTGAAGTCGCCCAAGATTTTCTCAATGATTACTGTTGAGGTTGAAGTCGCCCAAGATTCTCTCAATAATTACTGTTGAGGTTGAAGTCGTCCAAGATTCTCTCAATGATACTGTTGAGGTTGAAGTCGCCTATGGTTCTCTCCCCGTTACCGCGGAGGTAGTAATCATCCCCATATTCTCTCAATGATACTGTTGAGGTAGTAATCGTCCAAGGTCCTCTCACCGTTCCTGTCGAGGTAGTAACCATCCCTGGTTCATTCATCGCCGCTTGAAGCTCCAGATCCAGCTCCTGTAACCAGTCAGGACACATCCATACAAAGAATTTGAAGACCAGCTCCTGTAACGGGTCAGGTAATCCTTTTCTTCTTTCAGGTACGCAAGCTCTCGCTAAGGAATCTCTTACGCGATCAACATCCAGATGGCATCTATAAGCCCATCAGCCTATCCATCATCTCTCAGCATGGCATCTATAAGCCCATCATCCCATCCATCAAATCTCCAACTGGAATCCATAAGCCCATTCCCCACCATCATACTATTATGTGAGCGCAAATTTCTGGGCACTCTAGTGTTCAATCATCTTCCACCTTCGGATTACGAAAGGCACGTCAGCCAATCTGCATCCTCAGGTCTAAGAAGATTGAACAGGGGCAACTATTGTACCCCAAAATTTGCCCTCCCATATTCTTCAAGATTTGCCAAGTCAAAACTTCAAAATCTCCCCAAGGGTTGCACAGTTCAAGGGCCTCCTAACAGTCAAAAGCTAGGGTTTTGGTTCTGACAAAGAAAATGAAGTTTCCAAGGGTCCAATCAAGTCCAGCATGCTTATAAACATGGTCAAGCATCCTCATACCAAGTTTCAAGACTTACAGCACAAAATTGCACAGTTAAAAACCCTAATTGCACTACAGTCAACTGCAGGGGCAAAATGGTCATTTGACAGTCAAAAGTTCAAATTTTTGGTCAACATCTCATTTTTAAGCCAAAAACATCATTTTATCAATGCTTGATCATGATTCTCAAAGCTTGGCTCAAAAAGTCTCAAGATGCAAAAGTTTCCATATTTGGACAGTTGAAAAAGTCAACTGTAACTTGACCAAGGCATAACTTCCACATGGATTATCATAAAAATTCCATCCAAAGCTCATTTTGAAGAGAAATACATTTCCTACAACTCCTCTTCACACTTCAAGTCCAAGAAATGCTCTCACAAAAAGTTATCAATTTCAACATTATAGGTCATTTTCAAAAGTCAACAAAAAGGGACTTTAAGTCAAAGGCCATAACTTGAGATGGGTAAATCAAAAGGACATGGGACCAAAGGCATTGGTTAGAGGACTCAAATACCTTTCCAAAATGTCAAGGAACATGAGCAAAGCTTAAAAATTGAGCAAGATATGACTTGCGGAAGTTGGGAAATTTTTGGGTATTTTGAAAAGTCAACTTTGCTTCAAATACCTTAAAAATGCTAATGGGCCACATTTTCTTCCAAGATTGATCATCCAAAGCATGTGCACGACCATTTGGCCCAAAGGGAAGTTTTTCATCATTTTTATTTATTTATTTATTTGAATTTTAATTGCTAATAATTCATTTAATTAAAATAAATATGTGGAAAATACCAAACCAATGCAATCAAATCTTTTTATGCATGAAATAGCCTTAAGATTTCGTGCATTATCTGATTTAGAAAGAATCAAGTTAATTGGACATGATTGGAACTAAATTTGCATGAGAAAGATTGAAAATATATGCATGGAAAATCAAATATTCTTTCCATCAATTCATTGATTCTTTGGACCAAAAACCTTACCCTAATCATTCCATACATAAGTGCAAAGCTAACCCTTATGCTAGAAACCACAAAGCTGCGCCAGGAAAGCATAACCAAGTTTGAGTTTTTGACAAAAAATTCCAAAACTGAAAACCATCTTCCAGTGCGATTCAAAGGCAAATAACCATTCTATTGCCTTGCTGAGACATCAAGGAAGGTGTTTGAATAAAAACCATCAACTCTAACGCCCAGAATTGGTATACAAAACTCAAGATTGTTCAAATTTTATCCATATTCATATTTCAATTTCCAAGCATTTCCATTGCATTTTTTTTGTGGATTCATACTAATTGATTGATTCTGAAACTAACCATATGATTTAATTGAGTTTTCACGCGTTGTATGAAGAATCACCATTGAAGCACCTTAGGGTTTCAGACCTGAAAAATTAGGGATTCTTTCGTCCAGAAAAATTAGCTAACCTAAGTGGCATCATTGGAATCAGGAGATCATGACAAATCCAAAGCACTAGTCGCGCTCAATTTATGAGCGCCAGATTCCTAATCGCTATTTTCGTGTTCATCAGATTGTGGGGGTTTAAAACCCCCGCTATTTAAATGTAATTTTCGTTTCAGGTACAAAATCCATGGAGAAGATGATGAAGTGTCAAGGCGTGGTTGGTTTATTTGAGTTTCGCGCTAAATCCGTCCACTAACGCTTGTTTTCTCTTATGTTATTTATTTGTTATTATATATTCAAAGCGCATCAATAGCTCCATTGGTCAAGCGAAGCACTGGTAACCTCTGGGACCTGGGTTCGAACCCCAGGTCCCCCTTTCTATTCCATATTATTTTGCTAATAACGCTTCTGTGCAGTTTCAATACAAGGGTTCACCATACTCTCCACATCCAGGCTTACCACGTGCGTACTGAGATCAATCAAAGGGCCATAATTTGAAGAGCATCATAGGCACAGGTCAACCCGTGTGCACCCTCCCAGAAAAGTCAAAAGGGCCTTGAAACAGATGGGCCTAATTGCTAAACCATAACCTCCAATTGGGGACAGAACCCCCCATGGTTTGCCTTTCTTATTCTTTTCTCATATTTTTTCTATTTTTGTTTTAATTAGTTTTTTAATATAATTCTTTAATTTAATTTATTTTCATCAAATATAAAATAACAAAAAAAAATCAGAAAAGACAAAAACTAATATATTTTATTTTAATATTTTTAAATAAATCTCACTAACTAATTAGGTTAAATTTCGGTTTAAATCTTAATATTTTTTCTAATAAACTTAAAATTTGTAGAATTAGGTTTTAATTACTTTTTTTCTTTTTCACCATAATTAATTATTAAATATTATTTTTTGTAATTAAATTATCATGTAAATGGTTAAATTAATTTTAGGTTTAACTTTAACATGTTTTTCTTAATAAATAAAAATTGTAGAATTAGGGTTAATTAACTAATTTCTTAATTTCATTTAATTCATATAAAAAACCATAAATACAAAAAACCTCAAAAATAGTTTCTTTTTTCATTTTAATTTCATTAATTAATTTGTTAATCATATTTTAATTTCATCAAAAAGGGTCCAACACCCTCGCTTTCAATTTTAATTCAATTCGCGCATTTTATTTTATTTCTTATAATATTTATGTAACTCTCCCAAAGCCGTGTAAATATTTATCTTTCGCACTTTACTTTACTTCTTTATTTTCTGTCAAATCGGGTCCTGGATTTAATTTGGCGATGTGGACCCGCGCCTTTGTAATAGTTTAGGAACTTTATATTTCTCGCAACTTTTTAACTGTTAATAATTGCATGCAAGAATGAATGTTAAAATAAAAACAAAAGCGTAGATCACCCATGACATGAACAAGACAAAAATAAATGAACATGACACACAAATCACACACCACCCCTAGGGTACGCCTCACTGTTGCCTTGCCCCTCGAAAGGTGATCGTCGAGTAGAGGATGTTTTAGTAAGTCCTCATGATCCGGGAACCTGGCATGAGGGTAGCTTCTAAGGTATCTTCCTATTGCTCTGGTGATCACCATGTCCCGAACTTCGAATTGACCCGAACACCTCCAACTGTGGTGCTACCTACCTCTCAATGGTGGGATGGCACTACTTTAAAGGACATTTACACAGACGAATTCCTTAGGGTAGGTAGATGACTCTAGATACTTGCTCTAATTTCAAAACAAATCAAAAATAATTTTCACACCGACACCTTTTCAAAAAGCTTTCGAAAGCAATTTTTCAAACACTCTTGAGGACCGATACAAGAGTCGAACTGAACTTTTCAAAGAAAACCTTTTTAAAACCCACAGTTGAAAAGCAAACAAAATAATTTTGAAAACACAAGTGAGCAAGTATCTAAGAGCCCATGGATAACCATGGATAGAAAGGGTGCTAACACCTTCCCTTTCTATAATCTACCTCCCGAACCGAGAGCAATCTCTATAAGGAATTTTTCTGTGCTTTTGTCCTTTCCATTTGGAGAAAATAAAAGACGGTGGCGACTCTTGCTTCCGCGACATTTCGCGAACCAGCGTTAAACAGTCAGTTCCAGATCCACCGATCACACTAAGTTACTTATTTTTATGATTTTTATGTTGATTAAAAAACAAACAAATAAAATGGTCCAAACGAAAATGAAATCAGGTAGTAAATCAAGAAAAAAATGATTCTGGAGGCCTGGGTCGAAAGAGGTGTAGGCTATATTTCGACCCAGTGAAGAGGCTGGATCGAAGGTGCATGAGGGGCTGCACTCTGAGGGTGTTCGATCTGGACATGTCATCCTTCGATCTGGAAATCCTTGGTCCAGTTCGAAGCTAAACTGCTGAGCTTCGAAACTCTGAACAAGGATCTGAGAATGTAGTTCCTGCAAAACTAAATAGATGTTAAAGGTCCAGGGGGGAGTTTACCCCCCTGATTCGAATCTCCCCTTATTCGCACCTGTTGAATCTGGGTCTGGGTTTGTTTTATCCTGGGATTCGAAGGAGAAACTCAGATTGTGCCCAAGCAATGGCACAATCTCATCTTTGCGTTGTAGCTTATATGTATCCCATTAAATCATTCACAAACAATAGTAATAACGTGAATATGCAATCAAAATGAATTTAAAAATGAGTTTGAGATTAGATTTTTCTTTTACCAAACAGAGGTGTTTGGATCTGTGGTTCTGAGTGTGGAATGGCTTGTGCAAGGATTGGGTATGGCTTCCTGGAAGTGCTGATGACCTTTGGCAGCGTATCTCCAAGTTCTCCCTGTTTCTCTCTTTTCTCTATCTTTTTCTATATATTTTCGTTGTTGTTGTTCACCCTTTGAAATGTGCCACTGGCCCTTGTATTTATAGGAGCATGGGGGTCTAGTAACGGTAAGAGACAGCCAATTAAACAAGCCATTAAAGCCAGGAGACAAGAATCAGACACATTAAATTACTTCCTTTTTTGAAATATTCATGTCTCTTTGGAATCTGGAATGAACTTGGACATGTTTTGATTTTCGAATGCCTTCAGGCCATGCTCTTCGATTGGCCTTGAGTTGCCTCCTTCGAATGGACTTCTCATGTACCTTTCGAATGAGCCTTCTGAATGCTTCTTCGAATGGTCTTGAGTTGCTTCCTTCGAATGGACTTCCCATGTACCCTTCGAATGGGCCTTCTGAATGCTTCTTCGAATGGTCTTGAGTTGCACAGAATCACTCTGGTCGAATCAGCTCTTTAGGAACAGAAAAGGCAAGAATCTGGCCTTTAACTCAGGAATTAAATCCACAATCAGCATTTAATTATTTCTATATTTGCAAGGGAAACATGCCATTTTCTCATGTTCAGTGTACCTGGACATGTTTTTTGAGTGCCCTCTTGATGGCTTTGTTAACAGGCCAATCGAAAGGCTTTGTTAACAGGCCAATCGAAAGGTGATGTTCATGCTAATCGAAGGACATGGTTCACATGCCTGTCGAAGCTGCCTTGACACAATGCTAATCGAAGGATCCCTTGGCATGCCAATCGAAGGCCTTGACATAATGCCAATCGAAGTGCTCGTCCATAATTCCAATCGAAGTGCTTGTCCATGCCAATCGAAATGCTCCTTCAGAATACCAATCGAAGGGTCTTTCAGAATGCCAATCGAATTGCTTGACATAATGCCAATCGAAGTGCTCTTTCAGAATACCAATCGAAAGGTACTTAAAGCACCACTCAAAAATTTTCTTTTTCCTTAGGCAAGGGTTTGTGATCAACCATGCAGGGGGAAGACTTTGGAAAACATGAGAGGGAAAATTTTGGGGTACAACACTTGGGAAACAGCCTTGATTACTGCCACGGTTTGCGCAACTCCTTCAAAGTGTTGGAATGGAGTTTCAATAAATTCACCATCTAATTCCACATATCTGAAGGAATTTAGATGACTGACCATATACTCTTCTTCTCCATGAACAATGATGATCTTCCCCTGAGTTGGATATTTTAGCATTTGATGCAACGTAGAGGTAACGACACAAGCATTGTGAATCCATGGTCGGCCCAACAAGCAGGAATATGAAGGGCGAATATCCATTACATAAAAAGTTGAATCAAATGTTTGGATTCTAACTTTTATGGGGATATCCACTTCCCCATGCACCATCCTTTTTGAGTCGTCGAAGGCCCTCACTATTATGTTGCTAGGTTTCCAGGTCAATCCTTCACAGTCAAGCCTATCAAGAGCCTTTTTAGGCAACACATTCAGAGACGAACCGACATCAACCAAGACATGAGCCAAAGTCGTGCCCCTGCATTCGACTGAGACATGAAATGCCTCATTATGCTTCCCCCCTTGGCATTAAATCAGCATCCGAAAAACCTAAACCATTATCTGCGGTCAAGCTAGCTACGCAGTCTTGGAACTGATCGACAGATGTTTCTTGGGGTACATGGGTAGTTTTAAGGAATTTTACCAAGGCCTTTGCATGAGCCTCGGAACATAACAATAAAGCCAACATGGAAATTTTTGATGGAGTTTGCCCCAGTTGTTCGACTATGTTGTAGTCGCTTCTTTTTATGATCTTTAGAATCTCCTCCATCTCCTTTCGGGAGGCCTCATGGATAGCCACTGATTTTGCCTTCATCCGGACAAGCTCAACCAGGATACCTTTGCCTCGAGTCTCGGTCGACTCGTCAGTAGGAATGTCAGTAGGGGTGATAATAGGGACTGAAGTACTTTTGTCAACAGGAACATTAGCAGAGATGATTGTACGACTAGTGATAGCTTTTGGAGGAACAACAACAACAGGAATGATTACAGGTCCGAGAATAGATTTCAGAGGAGCAATCTCTAGGGAGAATACTCTTCCGCTTCGGGTTATCTTGCTAGTTCCCACAATGTTACTGATATCAGAGTCAACTTTCTCGGAGCTTGAATTTTTAGCAGCTGGCCAATCTTACTTGATACTGTGATAGTAGACATCACCTCCGTAATTCCATGGGACGGTTTTATCTAGCGAATACGGGATTGGTCCAGGCATTGTAATTATCAACGAAGCTACTTTGGGAACTGATGTAATTCTAACGGGTCTTTTGGTGGAGACCCTGGAAGGATTGGCGGAAATGGTCACGATGGAAACATCATTGTAAGAAACAGTTGGAATAGAAGTCTTTTCGAACAAAATCTCCTTGTCATCTATTAGGCATTGAACGCCTGCTTTTAACAAATGACTACCAATTGGTGAGGACAAACAGAAATGACAGCTTTCATCACATCCTGGGAATACACCGGCATTCAAAAAGTTCTTTTTGATAGTCAGGAGTGGGGTCACAAGTTCATCAACCAAAATAACAAACATATCTTCCTCAACGGTGTTGACATTACGGTCGTGCTTGGGCATATGGAAAGTAATAACATTGGGAATTTCCGGCGCATCGAATTCAATCTCTTTGGCTTCAAGAAGGTCTTGTACCTTGTTTTTCAGAGCCCAATAGTTGTTAGTGTCATGGACGGGACTCTCAGAATGGTATGCACAGTGGGCATTAGGATGATAGTGAGGAAAGGTTGTGTTAGGGTTCTTTGGAGCTTCTTTCAAAGTCACTAGATTGGATCTTAACAAATGTGGCAATACTTGAGATATCGTCATATTAATTCGAGTGAACTGTCTGACTGGTCTTTCCGTTCTTGGCTGGTTACTTCTTTGCTGAGCAGGTGCGGGTTTAGGAATCATGACAACCCCCACCATTGGACGGCGTTCAACCCTATCTTGATTTCTTTGAGGATACACATCAATAACTTCTTTTTTCCAATGAATGGTTTTCTTACAGCAGCAGAGGATGCATCTTTTTGAATCTTCCCATTCTTTATCCCGGCTTCCACCGTTTCTCCGGTCAATATCAATTCGGTAAAACCTGCCGAGGAACTTCCAATTAAGTGATTAAAGAAAGGACCAGACAAGGTTCCCAAAAACATGTCTACTAACTCTCTTTCAGATAGGGGAGGCTGGACTCTTCCTGCTAAGTCCCTCCACTTTTGCGCGTAGTCTTTGAAGCCTTCACTTGAAACCATGGCCATACTCTAGAGTTAAGTACGGGTGGGAGCCAGGTCTGCATTGTATTGGTATTGTTTGTGAAAGGTAGCGGCAAAATCTTCCCAATTATGAACATTGGCTCTTTCTAGCTGATAAAACCAATCAAGTTGAGTTTCAGACAGGCTATCTTGAAAGAAGTGTACCCATAAATCCTTGTCAGCAGTGTGAGGCTGTATTTTCCTCACATAGGACTGGAGATGCATTTTGGGACACGAAACTCCGGCGTATTTGGCAAACACCGGTGCCTTGAATTTTGGAGGAATGACAATCCCAGATACTAACCCCAACTCCTCAAAGTCCAGTCTAGACACTTTTTCAATTTCCATTGCACTTAACCGTTCCTCCAGATGCTTATACTTGTCGCCGGTCAGAGGGTATTGTTCTTCAGAATAATCTTCTTCTTCCTCTTCCTCTTCTGAATCTGGCTGGGCAACTGCTTCCTTCCCTTTCCCATCTTGATTTTCTTTCTCACTAGATGACGTTGCAAAGTCTAGGGCCCTTCTTGCTTGTCCTTGGAATCTTCTTCCCATATTTAAAACTCCGGTTATTTTCTTTGTTTTCTTATTTTTCTTTTCAACCAGCAAGGTCTTCAACTCTTCTTGTCCTTTGGCTAGAGTTAAGAACATATGTTGAAACTGAGCATTTTGTGCTTGGAGGTCCTTCACCGCCTGCTCGAGATCCATATTGCTAAAATAAAAAGTAGAAAGATGAGGAGACTTGTTGCAAGAAACATGCTTATGTTATGATGAATGGTAGATGCATATGCAATGATTTCAAGGAACTTAGGGATTTAAATTCAGTTTTAGACAAAAAGGAAACACATGTTATATTAATAATTTAAAGCTTGAGTACATCAATGCCTCTTTAGGCTTACACAGGAATACAAAAACTCTAAGATAAAAAAGTTGTACGCATCCTTTTTGGTGCGATGTAGGCATTCAGGCTCCGCTCCTCATGAAGTTGCTTAGTGAGTTCCAAAACCTTCTTCTCGCTAGCGTAAAATTGGGCCTCGAAAGTCTATCGCTCTCCCTTGAGCTATATCTAATCTCTTTGTAAGTCTTCAAGAGAGGTGGGCATGTCAGGATGCAGGATGGTGTAAGCAACATCTCCTTCCACAACAGGCTCTATGATCACCGGGAGAATGGAGGGATAAGGCATCATAAGACTTTGAGCGCGAGCTCCTACCCATTTGAGGTAAGGCTCAAGAGGGATGTAATTCTTGTGCCGCAATGTCTTACTATCTACCTTGTTCAACATCCTCCAAGCTCGGATAAACCTCTGGCGATGACCTTGATTGTCACTTTCGTAGTCGAATACTAACCCTTGAATCAACATCTCATGTGGACCATCCCTTCGGGCATACCCAAACTGTCTTAGAGCCAAACAATGGTTATAGGTGATACCTCTCCTAATGCCAAGTAAAGGTACATTAGGGAACTCTCCACAATGGTCGATGATGATAACATTCTCTATAGATCAGGAACATCAACGGATGTCTGAATGTTTGAGCGTTATCAACCTTTGTTACCACCTTTAACCTTGCTCGTTCTTCAATATAGATTGGGGAAGATGCGAAATAAACCATCTTGCCAAGAGAGGAGTGCAACATATAAGGATGCCTATGTTCCTCATAGTGCGAGTGTGAAAAGAATGTAGGATGTCCCCTAGCAAAGTAGGCACCGGGTTGCGAGATATGAAGATTTTGACGGCGTTCACATCAATGAGTTGGTCAGGATTTGGAAACCAAACCATCCCATAGATGAGGAGAGCTACAATCTCTTCAAAAGCTTGCAAGTCCAAGGAATTCCAACAACTTTGGGCTTTATCAAACAAGAACTTAGCTAAGAAGCCTTGGACACCACTCCTTGTTTCCCAATTAGTTGTGATATCAGATGGTTGCAAGTGTAGAGCTTGAGCAATCTCTTCTGGTTTTGGATCTCTTTCTGCACCGTTGAAAGGTAGTTTATTGTGAATGGGAATCCTCAAGAGTTGGGAGAATTCTTCCAAAGTTGGCACAAGTTGATAATCGGGGAACGTGAAGCAATGGTGTAGAGGATCAAAGAATTGGAAGAGCACCTTCAACATATTTTCATTAGTTTTGGAGGTAACCAAGTTTAGTAGGCGACCATGTCTTTCGGTAAATGTAGAATTTTCAGGAATCCTTGATGCTAGCTCTTTAAGTTGTGGAGGGATCCTTACAAGATTGACTTGAATAGTTTTCATGCGAATAGAATCCATGTCCTACAAAACAGAACAAAGATAAATCCCAAGATCCTTGAAATGGTTAGTGAATGAGTATGATGTTATGATGTTCATGATGTTATGTACAAGTAAATATACACAAACAAAGCAAACAAGTCCTTAGGTTTAGGCTTGCATAGAGTCTCATAGGTAAGTACCCTCTTGAAGTTTAGTTTGCTTAAAACCTATCCTAGTAATAGTAACCGGGTTCTAAGGAGCTCAATATCACTGGTTTGTTTCCTTGGTCATTGTTTCAGCACAAGCCTCTTTAATGGCGACCGAAATATCCCAAAAAACCAAACCTCAATGAGTGTAGTATCGAGTATCTACCAACTTCGGACTTCACCAAAGCCGATCATCTCACTACGTCCTAATGGCCAAGTTTGTCAAGTAAAGATTCTAAAAATTCATTAGTGCTTCATGATATCACTCTGCGGCCTCGTATTCTCCTTGACTACTCAAGGGCTACCGGTACCCACAAATATTTCTCACTAACGTAGCTATTGCTTAGACCGTGTCGGTATACCCTGCACAATTTCCATAACGTATTGCTACTTACCTATAAGGTATCCCAAATCCGGGTAGAGGATTAAAACCCAAGAAAAGAATCATAATGTGAAGAATACAAGTCAAACAATGAAAGCAAGTAAATGTGATATAGCCCTAAGGTAACCCCACTTTAAGAATTTCCCCAGCAGAGTCGTCAGTTCTGTGATACGGTGGGAGAACTGACTTGGGTGTTTGTGTTTGATCGCAATTGTGCGTATAGCAAGAGTCACCACCGACTTTTCTTTTATCCAAAAGGAAAGTTAAAAAAGCACAGGAAAGGCCTTTTGAGATTACTTCTCGGGTTCAGGGGGTAGATTATGAAAAGGGAAGGTATTAGCACCCTTTTCATCCATGGTTTTCCATGGGCTCTTAGTTACTTTCTAGATCAATTGCTTTTGTTTGAATGTGCTTGTGGTGTGGGTTTTTAATGTATTTTGAAAACGTCTTTGTAATGGTTCTCGTCTCTATAAGAACGCGTACAAAGTGTTTGTTTGGAAAATAGTTCAAAGATGTGTTTTTGAAAGTAATTTTGAAAAGATGTTTTTGTAATGGTTCTCGTCTCTATAAGAACGCGTACAAAGTGTTTTGTCTTTTGAAAATGTTTCAAGATGAAAGCATTGGTGTAAATTTTTTTTGTTGTGAGCAAGCGAGCAACCAGGAGAGAATCTACCTACTCGAAAGGTCTTAAATGTTATTTTCCTCCGCTTAGATGTTTTCTATCTTACCATTGATTTGGTAAGAAGCCCCATCGTTGGATGTGAAGGGACAGGCGCAGGACGTTTGTACATTCATAGAAGGCAACTCATGAGACGCTTTAGCAATTTTTCGTAAGGGACTAGATCGTTTTATCGAGGGCAACATCGAGGGACGTCGAGGGACTACGATCTTTTTTATCGAAGGGTCTTTTCTAAAGCGTCTTATATTCGAGGGACATGACTGTATATCCGAGGCAATGAGCGAGGTTACCCTAGAGGTGCGCGTGTGAAAAGTGTATTCGTTTCAAGTTATTTTGTCTTTGAAATTAGGTTATCTAGCGATTGATTTTGAATCTTGCCATGCACGCCTAATTACTATATAGTATAAGGAAAACAGTAAATTGCGAAAATTAAAATTCTATGCTATTACAGAGTTTTTGGGAATGGGGGTACAGATTTACACACGAGGATGGATTAATACAATTAAATGTCCAAATATGCAAACAATACAACCAAATTGAATCAAGCAATTAATCGAAATTACAACAAGTTTATGAAGTAAAAATTAATTAACAACGTAAAATAAGGAAATAAAACTCTTAGGATTTTCTATTTGAAAAGTTTGAAAAGAAAAATAGAAAAAAATCTATTCTATTAATTAGCTAAGGAAATTAAATCAAATGCATGTGTTTTGTCTTTTAGGATTTTTTGTTATTAAGAAATTAAATAAACAAATTAAGACTTAAGTACAAAATGATTAATAAAATTATCTACAAAGTTTTCCTAAATTAAATTAGAACTAAGAACTAAATTTAAATAAGAAAATTAATTAACAAAAACTTAAGAGTTATTAAAATAATAGAAATAAGTAAATGTTAAAACAAAACAAAAATGGAGGGGTGGTATTAAACTGAAATGAGGGTGAGTGAAGAGACAAAGGCGCTAGGCCTAGTAGGAGAGGCCCAAGAGTTTTTTTTTGTTGCATTTGTTCAGACTAAAAAAAAACTATGTTGGGATCTAGAGACCGGTCCAGGTTGAGGCCCAAGAGAGGAATATGGAAGGGAAATTGAAACGGACAAACCCTAATCACTTGGGAATGGCCGCGGTTGGCTTCATCTCTTTCTCAATTCGTCATATCTCTCTCTCTCTCTCACTCTCTCTCTCTGTGTGAATCTCTTCATTCTCTCATCACTGTTTCTCTCACCGATTCAAACAATAATTCTCCAAACTTTTATTCTTTTCAGCAGTACTATCAATGTTCATCACATCCTCTTCAAACAGAGGCTAGATAAGCTGTTGCGATGGAAATAGCTATGGTAGGTTAGGGATTTTGGAGGTGTAGCGGGATAATACTAAGCATGGAGGGACAAGGCCGAAGGAAAGCGAGAAGAGATGCATGTATTCAGTGGATATAGTTGCAGATCTAAAGGTTGGAGAAGAAGGTTGAGGTAAACAACAATATACCCTTCAATAACGAGTTTCTGTAACTTTTAAATTGCTAAATGTCTATGTTTGATTTATTCAGTTGAGCAACGCTTATGAAGGTAATGCAAGCATAACACCTCAGCTTTAGGGAATACTAAATCAATATTAGTCTCTGTGATGCGGTGGGAGAACTGACTTGAGGTTTTGCATTTGTGTTTGCAAATGCTTCGGTTTAGCAAGAGTCGCCACCGACTTTTATTTTATCCAAAAGGAAAGGTAAAAAAGCACAGGAAAAACCTTTGAGATTGTTTTTGGGTTCGGGGGGTAGATTATGAAAAGGGAAGGTGCTAGCACCCCTTTCATCCATGGTTTTACATGGGCTCTTAGTTACTTGTTTTAGATCACTTGCTTTGCTTTGACAATTGTTTGAAATGGTGCTTTTTGTGGTTTTGAAAGTATTTTGAAAAGATGCCTTTGTTTAGGGAATCTTTGTAATGATTCTTGTTTGTAAGAATGTATACAAATATGTTTGTCTTTTGAAAAATATTTCAATGTTTTGAAAGTTGTTTTGAAATTGTGTGTGTGTTTGTTGGAAAATAGCAAGGATGGTTTGCAAGTTTGATCAAGTAACTAGAAGCTTATCTACCTACTCAAAAGTCTTTCTTGTACATTTTTATTCCTTTGATGTTGTTGACCTACCATTGTTTTAGTAGACAACCCTATCTTTGGATGTTAAACGGGACGGGTGTGGGTCATCGTATGACCATGATAGCAATATTGCCAAGTATCTTAGCAAGTTTTGAGGGACCAAGATCATTTGTTTTTAGGAAACCAAGATAGCGTCATTGAGGGACTATGATCTTTTGTTTTGTTTTGTTTTGCAAAGATACCTAACATGCATACCATAGCCATGTTTTAAGGCAACCAAGTGGGTGAAACCCTAGAGGTGCTTGTGTGCAAGGTGTTGTCATTTTTCATGCATCTTTGTCTTGAATTAGGTCATGCTATTTGTTTGATTTTGTCTTATCATACAAACCCTAATTTACTAAACATGCATATAATACGATAAATTGCGTAATGTAAATCTAAACTATTACAACAATATTCTGGGAAGGGGGATACAAGTTTTGAATGGGGATATTTGCACAAAATAAAACCCTAATTTACTATTACAACCCAATTGAATTTAATGTACAATAAATAAATAAATAATTATTTAAATATGCAATAAAATGTAAATATGCAAAAAAGGTTTTTGTATTGATTTTTTATGCATGTGAAAAATAAATTATTTAAGTCTAAAATAAGAAAAAATATTGTGATTATTTTTGAAAGGGGAAACCCTAGTTTTATTTTAAAAGAAAATATTGTTTTCTAATATTCTTTTTATTCATTTATGTACAAGAAAAATAATAATAATATTATGTATAAATATTAAAATTAAAATATGTGAGAAAATAATATTTGATGTGTATAATATAATAAAATAAAATATTTAAGTATTTTTATTATTATTTACAAGTTTATTTAAGAAAATAAGTTTTATAAACCTAATAAACTATTTTTATGCCAAAAAAATAATAAAAATAATAAAATAAAAATGCAAAAAAGTAAGAAATTATTTTTATGATTTTATAATGTTCAGAACATAAATAAATGCAAGTCAAAATATAATATATGCAAAAAATATAAAAAAATAAAAGAAAATACAAAAGGGGGGTGCAAAACGTAGCAGGCCCAAGGCCCTGGCCCAGGACAGCTTCGTCCCTGACCTCCAGACAACCAACGCGCGCGCTTTTGCTTCAAATCCTGTTCTTGCTATTCTTTGCATAAAATCAAAAACTTGTAACATGAAAAATGTAGCTCATGATCACACGATTCCAATGATATAAAGAACATGACCTAACTCTAAAAGACCAAGGAGAATTTTAATGGCCCTAATTTCTGACCTAGTTTTTAAAGCAAGTTCAACATCCAAATATTCTTAGCTCAGTTAATATAAATGGAAACTATGCATATGTACAGCTCAAGCATGTTAAGGACTACATTTTTGCTTCACAAACCTAAGCTTAAAGATGCCTAAATAGAGAGATATAAACTTGACAAATACCTTGTTCAGTTGAGTTTGAATATGGCAATATGGGAACTTTGAGTGAGGCCTGAAGTTCTTGTGAGCTTCCTTGAAGTTCTCTCAAGCTTCTCCAATGCTCAGCTTGCCTTGAAGTTGCCTGAAACTCCTTGTAGAAGTCAACCTGCAAACCTTCAAAATGAAAATGGTGAAGCTGGAAACTGAGCCCACAGTTTCAAGACAAAGGCCTGGACAGCTTAGGTGTGATGTATGGAATGTGTTTGAAGTGTTTCAAATCAAAACACATGAGCCAATATTGTTTTGGAAATGGTTCTGCAGAAGATGCCCTGTTTGGGCAGGAACTTGGGTTTTTTGTGTTTTAGAGTATTTTGGAGGTTGTGAATTCATGTTTCTTGCTTGTTACAATGTTCTGAGGTTGTTTAAAATGATACAAAGTCTTGCCTTTATCATATGGATGAGATCCCTTGACTTTTGCAAGTTTGTTGCTTTTGAAGAAAAGTTGGAAGTGACAATGCCAAGGTCTATACAGGCTTGCTTGCTAGCTGCACATAGTTGGTACAAGTTTCCTGATATTTGTGGATGTTGTTTGCAGTAAAAGATTAGGTCCATGGCTCAAGATTTGCAAAGTTGCATAAAGCAAGCTTTATGAAATGGTATTGTGATCTTTATGCCATGAATGGAATAATTCAATGTACAATGCTCCAAAGATCAGAACAAGACCATTATCCAACGTGTTTGCATTTATTTATGGAGTGTAGAAGGGATTAGGACCTGTAAAACCAAGTACAAGCATGTTTGAAACTGATTTGTAACTTGTAACATTGTGAAAAATGCCTTGCACAAAAGTGATAAATTGCCATTTTCATTTCTTCAATTCTCCCTAACCATAAATGATCTTGGAGAGTTCTTGGACATTTTGGAAAGATTGTAACATGATCTACAATCCATATTTGAAATGCAATTTGAGATACCTCTTGGAACTAGGTGAAAAGTTTCCATGAAGTTAGGTCAAAAATCTGCCTAAACTAGGGCAAAATTTCACTAAGTTAAAAAGTTTATGGACCCCTATTCACAAAATCATAACTTAAGATCCAAACATCTTTTGGGAAAACTTTGTGAATCAAAGTTGTAGATTTCATGGAGGAATACAACTTTCATTTTGGAAGTTTTGTTTGAATCCAATTTCATAATGGTGAAAAAGTTGTGGAAAGTTGGGAAAAATAAGAAATTTCCATAACTTAGAAAAATTCTAAGTTATGAAAAATTTCAAACAAAAACCGTAATTTGCAATTTTAGGTTTCTTGGTCAACAATTTTCACATTTTTACATATCTTGATGAATTATGACCCTTGGCACTTGATTTTGACCAAAAAGTCAAAGTTTGACTTTTCAGTATTCAGTTGACTTTTGATCAGTTGACTGGAAAATTCATCTGTCAATCCAATGCTTTTGAGATCTTTTGAACTATGTGATTAGGTCAAGATGATGCCATTGAGTCCTTGAAATCATGCTTGAACCCAATTGGTCATTGGCTAGGTTAAAAATCAGAAATTGCCCTTTCTCAGTCAAAACCCTAATTTTGACCATTTTCCCCTTTCGATGATCTGATCAAATTTCTAGAGGAGTTGTGATCCAAACTTGATAAAATGGTACATAGAAGCCTATAATGTTGTTGGGGATCAAAAATTATGAAGTTTGACTGTAAATTGGCCATGGTTGACTTTTTCGCCAATACATTTGATTTTTAGGTCAACTGTCTAATTGACTGGGCAAAAATGTGATTTAAGGCTTGAAACTTGGTATGAGCAATCTTAGGGATCCAAGATGGTGTATGAAAGTCACATTAAGCATTGATGGTCCAAAAATCCTTGTGCAAACTCAAACCCTAATTCCAGGTCATCAGTGCAAGGAGATGTCTTGAGCTGAGCAAACCCTAATCCTGTATGGAGTCCAAGGAGTCTTGTGAGGAAAATCTTGATAAAATGAGAGGGAAAATTTCAGGGTATAACAGCTGCCCCTATTCAATATTCTTGAACCTGAAGAGTTAGATTGGCGAGTTTGCCGTTCGTGACTCGAAGGTAAAAGATGATTGGACACTAGAGTGCCCATAAATTTGCACTCCTCAAAATGTAGTTGAGGAAATGGGCTTAAAAATGCCATTCGAAGATGTGATTGAATCCTATTGGACATGGGCTTAAAGATGCCATCCAAGAATGTTTGCTGAGTTGTAAGTTGTAAGTCAGAAGAATAAGTATCAGAATGGTATCCGTGTCAGAAACGTATCTGTACTGTATCGGGGACTGGATCTAAATGAGCAAAGGAATAGCATATGTGTCTGGAGTGTATCCAAGTTGTATCTGAATGTTGAATCTGAATAAGCAATTGAATAGCATCCGTGTCTGGAGCGTCTCTGAGCTGGGGAAAATCAGAATAGGTGACAGAATGGCAACCGTGTCTGGAGCGTATCTGGACTGTATCTAAATAGGTGACAGAATAAATTATGTGTTTGGAGTGTATCTGAACTTGAAATTGATAGTTGAATCTAAATGAGAAATAGAATGGCTTCCGTGTCTGGAGCGTATCTAATCTGTATCTGATAGTTGAAATCTGAATAAGTATCAGGATGGCCTCCTTGTCTGGAGCGTATCTGAATTGTCTCTGAAATTTGAATCTGAATGAGAAACAACACGACTTCCGCGTCTGGAGTATATCTGTACTGTATCATGATTGTATATTGTTAATGGTAGCTTGTTAATCTTATCCGGAAAAGGGTAAAATGTTAGCTGAAACACAAAGTTATGTTGCATGAAATGTATGATGCAATATATGTGCTTTATCAATGTTTATGATATATGGTTGTAATGTATGCGCATGTAAGCTGATTTTCTGTATTATAGAGGAAAATAAATCCTTAATAGCTGGGGATAAGAACTCTTGACTGCTGTCGGGGAAAATAAATCCTTGACCGCTGCTGAAGATTCAAAATCTTTGATTGTTGAGGATGAGAAATCCTTAACAACTTCTGTGGGGATGTGAGGATCCTTCATGTCTTGAAGTTGGAGTATGGACAAAATTCTGTTTTGAGAGTAATACCAAACTGCTTGAGAAATTTGCTTGGGAAACCTAGAGAATTTTGACGACTTCTACTGGGGATTACTCAATGGGAATCCTTACTCGGCTGGGGAATAAGGAAGACTCTGATGGCTTCTGCGGGGAACTAAGAATGAGAATCTTCACTCTGTTGAGGAGTAAAACTTTGGTGACTTCATGCTGGGGAGTGATGAAGACCCTGGAAACTTCACTGGGGAATTAAGAATGAGAATCTTCATTCTGTTGGGGAGTAAAAACTCTATGGGGAAGAAGGCTTACTGCTGGAGAGTAAGTTCAAGAGTTTTCGGTCGTCTGCCACTCTACTGGGAAGGTTATCCTAGGTTGAGGAGAGACAAAAGTTAACTGTTATCTGGTTGATTTCCAGGCTTCAAGATAACTTGCTGGGGAAATTGGATGGTTTCCGCTAGGGATTAGGAGTCTTGACCTGACTGGGGAAGAAGGTTTCATCTCTGCTGGGGATCTGTAACTCAAAGTTTTGGCTCCGCTAGGGATTAGGAGTTTGAATTTTTAACTCTGGTGGGGAATTGAGGGTTTGAAATTTATCTCCACTGGGGATACGCATTTCAAGGTTTTAGCTCCGCTGGGGGATCTAGATGATGTACTGCATGGGATTGCTCCTGGAATAGCCTAAAGACGTTATCCTATCCTTTCAGTCTGTCAGTAATTGTTCTTTTCCATCCTGTTTATTTGTAAACAGTAATTATGTTCAAATGCATATGTTCATCAATGAATCATTGGACGTTTTTGCAAATAAAAACACAACTGTAAAAGAAAAAGACAAATAGTTTTTGTATACTTTGAAAGAGGTATCTTTGTATTTACTTTGAATAAGTGTTTTTTACAAAGGAGACAGGCATCCTAGTAAGAGGATGGTGTCATAAAAGTAAGAAAATTTTTATACAAAGAAAGATAGCTATGTGTGTAAAAATCCCATGGGATTCCCATTCTGCTATAGCCTTCGCAACTCCGAATATCTTGTCCATCCGCTGCTTCGTCTGAAGATGATTGGATTGATCAGAAGTTCCGGGTTTGTCTGTGAAGAGATTGTCCTTAAAGTGATTCGACGAGACATAGTCATATGCTTTAATTCCCTAACTTTTGCCTGGACCGCCCTTTCGGGTTTTCAGTCCACCGGGAAACCCTTTTTTGCCCAAGTCGCCCTTTCGGGTTTTCAACTTGTCGGGTGTACAAATTTTTTTTGTTTATCCCTAATTTTTTCCTGAACCGCCCTTTCGGGTTTTCAATTCACCGGGATGCCCTTTTTTTGCCTAGTTGTGTCAACCTAGCGGGTCATTTATGCGTAGTATTTTTTGACTATGTTTGTGTTCGCAGGGTGCGGCAGGTCATCACCGTCTATGGTGGTTAAGATCATTGCCCCACCAGAAAAGATGTTTTTGATTACAAATGGTCCTTCATAGGTAGGAGTCCATTTGCCCCTGGGATCACTTTGCGGCAAAATGATGCGCTTGATTACAAGATCTCCGACTTGATATACTTGGCGTCTGGCCTTCTTGTTGAAAGCCTTGATCATCTGTTTTTGATCCGTTTGACCATGGCAAACAACAGTAAGTTGCTTTTTGTCAATCAAGTTAAGTTGATCAAGCCGGGTCTGAATCCAATCATCTTCACTCAAACCAGCTTCCTTCATGATTCTTAAGGATGGAATCTAAACCTCGATAGGTAAAACAACTTCCATGCCATATACCAAGGAATAGGGTGTTGCCCCAGTCGATGTTCGTGCCGTGGTACGGTACTCGTGAAGAGAAAACGGTAGCATCTCATGCCAGTCCTTGTAGGTGACTGTCATCTTTTGTATGATCTTCTTGATATTTTTGTTAGCAGCTTCAACCGCACCATTTATATTTGGTCGATAAGGGGATGAATTGTGATGCTGAATCCTGAACTGCTCGTACAAAGCGGTGATCATAGTATTGTTAAGGTTTGTACCATTATCAGTGATAATCCTTTCGGGGATACCGTACCGGCATATAAGGTTCTGCTTGATGAAGCGGGCAACAACATTCTTAGTAACGGATGCGAAGGAAGCTGCTTCGACCCATTTGGTGAAGTAATCAATGGCCACCAGAATGAAGCGATGTCCATTGGATGTTATAGGCTTGATCTCTCCAATCATGTCGATTCCCCACATAGCGAACGACCAAGGAGCTGTTAGGACATTTAGAGGAATGGGAGGCACATGCACCTTGTCTTCATAGATTTGACATTTATGACAAGTGCGTGAGTGTTGATAACAGTCAGCTTCCATGGTAGACTAGTGGTAGCCTGCCCGTAGAATCTTCTTAGCCATCGTATGCCCGCTAGAGTGAGTGCCGAAGGTGCCTTCATGTAATTCAGCCATAATTCTTTCAGCTTCAATCTTGTCCACATAACGAAGCAGAATAGAATCGTGATTGTGCTTGTATAGGATGCCATTACTCAAGAAGAACTTTGCTGAGAACCTCCTTAAGAACTTTTTGTCATTGATTGAAGCTCCTTCAGGGTATTCTTAAGCCTCGAGATACCTTTTGACTTCATGAAACCACGGCTGGTCCACTAATTCTTCGGTATTAATCTCGTGACAATGTGCAGGTTCGACCATCCGTTCAATGGTGATTTGGGGAGCCTCATTATCCCAGTTAAGTTTAAACATGGAGGACATTGTAGCTAGAGCATCTGCTAGCTGATTTTCTTCTCGCGGGAAGTGCTCGAAGGTAATCTGCTCGAAATGTGGTAACAATGTCAAGACATGTTCTTTGTAAGGGATGAGGTTTAGATGTTTAGTATCTGTTGTACCCCAAAATTTCCCCTCCTCTTTTTTACAAGAAATCACAGCTTCGGGCTTTTCCTGATTTTTCAGATTGGCTCAAGAATCGGTCAAACAGGCTTTTCTTATCAGTCAAACAAAATTAGGGTTTCCATTAACTTTTGAATTAGTCCAAGCAGATTATTAGGGTTTTTAGTGATTTGGTTGAGTTAGGCTCAGGGTTTGATCAGGCGGACGTTTCTTTGACAGCAAATCCAACATTAGGGTTTGCACGCACATTTTCAGAAGAATTTGAATCCACAGTGTCTTAATTGACTGTCACATGGTTTTGACGTTTGCTCAAGATTTCTTTTTGTTTCTCAAGGTCTAAACATCTGGGATATGGGCTGAGGCTTCTGATTGAGAGTTTGAAGTGTTGGTCTAATCAGTGAAGTGAAAGGCGTATGGACGTTTGTTTGTTTAACTGTGCAATGCTATTGGTTATCTGGAACGCCGGGCTTATTGTTGGTTAATACAAGGCTAGAAGACTGCGACGTTTGTTGATTATTTATAATTTCTAAGTTAAGATTATTGGGATAATTTCCAATTATTATGACTCAAGAAATTTAAATAATTAAATAAGCAATTGCAGAAGAATTAAAAGAGATAGCTGACAAAAAAGATTTTTATTCATTTTCAATTGTTTGTTACAAATATTATTTCAATACTGTAAATTTATTTACAGTGTTTACAATAATGTTATTACAAATGATCAGAAATAAAATAAGACTATATCCTAAATCTCTTGAAGTCTTCATCTTCTACTGATGCATCCTTTGCTCAACTGATATTTACCTGCAAAGACAAAAAAGGAAGAAGTCAATACAGTTAAAATTAAAAAAAGGCATTCTCAGACAGATAATTAAAACTCATCATTAAAGGTTTTGGCCGGAATCAGTTTATTCGTCCTCTCTGCAAATCGCAAGAAGATGTCTCTTCTTGGTTCACAAAGAGGAAAGCAAATTATTTGCAAGCATATGAATTAATCAAATACAAAGCTGCATAAATTCAAATTGGCAAAAAAGGCAAACCAAACTGAAATGCCAAACAAACTGCATAAGTGCAAACCATACAAGAGGCAATTCAAACTGTCAAAGAAACTAAACCAAATTGCATTGTCAAACTGAAAATACCAAACTGTCACAAGTACAAAACTGTCAAAAGCTGTCAAAGAAGCTTTCAATAAAGCTGTCAACAAGTACACAAAAGCAATGCAGAAAATCTGGAGGTAAGAAGATATGCAGAGGAAAGACAAAATGCAAGCAAACTTGTAAAAGCTTTTTTCATCATTTTCTGGCCAAAACCTTTTCAGAAAATAAGCACTTTAAGCAATATAATATGCTTTTTCTATGGAGAGAGAAAGAGAGAGAGAGAAGTAGAAGGCTCTTACAGTTTTGCAGGCTTAGAGATAGATAAATATAACAGATCAACACTGTTAAGAAGGGGGCAGAACACATAGAAAAATATAACACAACTTGTAACCTCAAAACTGTTTTCAAGGAAGCAAACTGAGAAGCCTAACACATCCTACATCAAAGCCTCTAAAAAACAAACAAGTTTCAAACTGCCTCAAGCTTAGAAACCAGTTTCAACAAACCTGCCTAAAACCAAAAAATCTCAAGCCTGCCCCAAGGCCTAAAAACCTGTTACAACTTCAAGCCTGCTTAAGCTTGCCTCCAACCTGTTTCATCCTGCCTAAAACACATAACAGAAGCAAGCCTTCAAGCATAAAACACTGTAACCTGCAACAAACCCCATCCTGCTTGAACAAGAAGCCTAAAAGCTTGTTCATTTTCAAGCCTGCTTAAAACTGTACCATTCAAACTACCATAAGCCTTTCAAGCCTGTCAAAGCCTAAACCTCAACAAAACCTGTCAAGTTGCTCAAGCCTGCTTCAAGCCAAAGCCCTGAAGCCTGAATAAACACAAGCCTGCTCTAAACTACCTTAAGCCTGCATAAAACTAGAAGCCTGCCTGTACAAAAATCAAACTCCAACAAGCCTGTCAAAAACCTGTATCCCAAACAGATATCATAATAACACAACCAAAGCCAAACAACAACTGAAGCAAATATTCTCAGAAGAAGGATTCATCATCATCATTGAAAGGGCCAAGCCCAAAAGAGAGGAAAAGAAAAGTCAGAAGCAAAAAACACTGAAGCATTCACATTCTCAGATTCAATATCATCATTGAAAAAATAGCCAACAAAACGCCTCAGAACATGTTCATCATAGGCTAAACAGAAGCAAGTATTCAGAAGAAGAAAAGAAGATGCAGAAGTGAAGTATCCTAGGGTTTTCAGAGACACTATCATCATAAAACCATTCAAGGAAAGCTAAAAGATACAAGTACCAGAAAGCCAGCAAGAACAAAGCCAACGTCACGAGCTCCCTGCCTTGGCCGCCTGAGGATACCGCTGGTCCACTTCTCCGCCTCTTCTCCAAAAGCAGAACAAAGGTATTGTCCCTCTTTCCCTTTTTCTAACACCTCACACGAACACAAATAACACATAAAGGTCAAAACATGTAAGAGATAAAACATGCATGAGATAAGTCTTTGAAACCCTAAAACATGAAAAGCAGAAATCAATACCTTCTTTTTCATCACTGCCTGAGCAATCTTGGAGAGGAGAAGGTGGAGGTGGTATCCTAGTGGCCTGAGGCGAAGTGGAGGACATCAGAATGCATTGTTTGAGAAGGATGAAGAAGACGATGAAGAAGCAAGGGAGCGGCGCCGTTCCAAAGACACAAACCCTATTCTGAGCCAAACGAATTGAAACCCTAAACAAAATCCTTGTTGCAAACTATTTGGGCTTTCACCCCATCCAACTGCCAAGCCCAACTGATTCTGGCGCACCCCCCTTCTTTGATTTTGTTTGTTCTTTTTTGTTTGGGCCAAACATATAACATCAAGCCCATTTAATCTCTTACCCCCTTTTATTTATTTCAAACTAATACCATTTTATTTTTATCACCTTATTTTATTTTTTATAACTTAAATTCCTAATTATTTTTGGTAAATAAAATAATACATTTTGTTTTAAAACGTTTGTTTAGTTAAACTTTTTATATAATCTTTTTTTAAAACATTAACTAAAATACATGAATAATAGTTTTCTTTAACTTACACATTTTTCTTTTCTTTTCTTTAAAACTTTTGTTTATATATAATTAACAAAAACACAAAAAATAATGACATTACTTAATTAACATTTTGATCACTTGTAAATAATCATGTGCATCTTACATTGCTTTTGATTCCTTTTTTCTTATATTTTTTTACATTGAGAATGCGATGATTCGAGTTGGTTATAAATAATATTTGGACACTACTATTCTGATAAGACTCATCCCCATTTGTAAACATTTGTACCCCCATCCCAGATACTTGTAATAGCTTAGACTTTAAATTCCCGCAATTTATCGCTTTCTATATATTGTATAGTAATTAGGGTTTGTATGCGAAGATTCAAAATCAACTGCTAGATAACCTAACACAAGATAAATGCATGACAATCAATACACAATTCACACTTGCACCCTTAGGGTAATCCCGCTTGTTGCCTTCAAAAATGGGCCATGTTTGCATGTCAAATACTTTGGCAAAACAAAACAAAAACAAACAAAATGATCATAGTCCGTCGATGACGCTATCTTGTTGCCTAAACAAAATGATCATAGTCCCTCAAGAAAATTGCCAAAGACACTTGACACTATTGCTTTCATGGTCTATACGATGACCCGAGCCCGTCCCGTTAACATCCTAACACAAGGTTGTTCACCAAATACAATGGTGAAACAACACTGTTAAAAGGGTTAAAACATAGGAAAAATCTTTGAGTAATTTAGGGTAGATAGCTCTTAGTTACTTGATCAAACTTGCAAAACACACTTGCCATTTTTTCAAAACTACACACACAAAGCACCATTTCAAGCAATTGAAAAACAAAGGCAAGTGATCTAAAACAAGTAACTAAGAGCCCATGGATAACCATGGATGAAAAGGGTGCTAACACCTTCCCTTTTCATTATCTACCCCCCGAACCCACGAAAACATCTCAAAGGTCTTTTCTCTGCTTTTTGACCTTTCCTTAGGATAATATAAAAAGTCAGTGGCGACTCTTACTAAATCGAAACAAATGCGAACACAAACGCAAAACCTCAAGTCAGTTCTCCCACCGTATCACAGTATCCCACTCTCCTTTGATCTGAATGATGACCAAAGATGAGTCCCCAAACACATCTAAGGATTTGATTCCCAAGTGTATGGCGACCTTGAGTCCAAAGATGCAAGCTTCATACTCTGCCATGTTGTTCGTACAGTTGAAGCAAAGTCTAGCAGTGAAAGGTGTATGGCAACCTTCTGGAGAGATGAGTACCGCGCCAATACCGTTGCCAAGTGCATTGGAGGCACCATCAAAGTACAGGGTCCATCGGGATCCTTGTTAAGGTCCGTCATATGGTCTGTTCTCTTCAATGTTGTCCAATGTCATGATATCTTTGTCAGGGAAGTCAAACCTCATGGATTGGTAATCTTCGACAACTTGATGAGCTAGACGGTCAGCTAGCACACTCCCCTTTATAGCTTTTTGGGTTGTGTACTGTATATCGTATTCCGTTAGGATCATCTGCCATCTAGCTATTATTCCAGATAAAGCAGGCTTCTCAAAGATGTACTTAATCAGATCCATCTTAGATATCAGCAAAGTGGTATGAGTCAACATGTACTGCCTTAGCCGGTGAGCAGCCCATACCAAAGTGCAACAAGTTTTCTCGAGCAGTGAGTATCGGGTCTCACAGTCGATAAACTTTTTGATAAGGTAATAAATGGCATGCTCTTTTCGGACAGACTCGTCATGTTGGCCCAGTACGCACCCCATTTAATTCTCTAGGACGGTCAGATACATGATTAGCGGTCTTCCTTCGACAGGTGGCATCAAGATAGGAGGTTCTAGCAAATACTCCTTGATTTTATCGAAAGCGATTTGGCAGTCATCATTCCATTTAACTACTTGATCTTTCTTCAACAACTTGAAGATTGGTTCACAGGTAGATGTTAGGTGAGAAATGAACCTAGCAATGTAGTTTAGGCGTCCCAAGAAACCTCTGACCTCCTTCTCAGTGCGAGGAGCAGGCATTTCTTGTATAGCTTTGACTTTGGCAGGATCAACCTGGATGCCTTTGTTGCTGACAATGAAACCTAAGAGCTTACCAGACCGGACTCCGAATGTACACTTGTTTGGATTCAGTCTAAGCTTGTACTCCTTCAACTTGACAAACAACTTTTGCAAGTGATCAAGGTGTTCTTCTTCAGTTTGTGATCGGGCTATCATGTCATCTACGTAGACCTCTATCTCATGATGTATCATGTCATGAAACAAAGCTACCATGGCGCGTTGATAGGTTGCCTCGGCATTCTTCAGTCCGAATGGCATCACTTTGTAGCAGAACGTACCCCACTGTGTAACAAAAGTAGTTTTCTCCATGTCTTCAGGGGCCATTTTGATCTGGTTATAGCCTGAGAATCCGTACATGAAAGAAAACACTTTGTGCTGAGCTATGTTATCAACCAAGATGTCAATGTGCGGAAATGGAAAGTCATTTTTAAGGTTGGCCCTGTTTAAGTCTCTATAATCCATGCACATTCTCACTTTGCCGTCCTTCTTAGGCACGAGCACAATGTTAGCAACCCATTGTGGATAGGAAGTAACAGCCAGAAATCCAGCATTGAACTGTTTCATAACTTCTGCTTTGATCTTCTCGGACATGTCAGGTCTCATGCGGAGGACCTTTTGCTTCACTGGTGGACAGTCTTCTCTTGTGGGGAGACGGTGTACCACAATGTCTGTATCGAGTCCCGACATGTCTTCGTATGACCAGGTGAAGATCTCAACATAATCATGTAGTAGCTGAATTAGGCGCTCCTTGACACTCGGCTCTAGATTGACACCTATCTTGATTTCCTTTCTGTCATCCTCAGTTCCCAAGTTGATTGTATCCAACTGCTCTTCATGAGGCTGAATTTCTCTTTCCTCTTGCTGTAGTAATCTGGCCAATTCCCCTGGCACCTTACAATCTTCCCCACCTTCGTATTCGGCTTGGTTGATCAGATCTTTAGAGTTACTGAAGGCTATAGCAGTATCGTTACCCATGGGTTCCAGAATGGAAGGGTACCTGCATTTGTGAGTGTGGGTGTGTGTAAGGGCATAGCCATCTTAAAACAACAAAATGTAAAAGAAAGACAATGAGCAAAAAGGTTTATATATGAAAAGCGTCCATGATTCATTAAAATGACATATGAAATGAAAATAAGAACCCTTACAAATGGACCTATGTGCCTCGGGTAAGGCACATGGTTGAAAAAATACGAATTGTTTGTGAATTATTACAGTCCAACATAAATGGAAAAGATAAATTACTGATTTATGAAAGTAATCGGAACAAAGTCTTTTGCTTCCCAGTTGCACAGTCCTCCATCAACAGTAGGGAAAATCCAGTCTTCCAAGTTGCTCTCTTCTTCACTGTCCTCTAGCGCATTAACCCCTCGGTGGCTGATCTTCACAGGTGGTCCTCGGGCACAGGAGCGGCGCACGACCTTCTGACCAGTCGAAGTAAATCCCAAGCTGAATTTGTCTGCTTTGAAAGGAAAGTCGGGAAGCTGCCCCCAGATTGTGGACCTGCCTTCTTCCATAACTGCCCTAGCATCCTTGAGAGAAGACATCCGAGGCGGAGGTCTTGTGATCACAGGAGTTGAGGACACTGCCTTGGTCACCTCTATCTCTTCAGAAACTTCTTCGAAGTGTTGGAAAGGGGTTTCTATGAATTCTCCATCTAATTCCACATAACAGAAAGAATTAAGATGACTGATCATGTATTCCTCTTTGCCATGAACAGTTAAACTTTTCCCCTGGACATGGTATTTGAGCTTTTGAGGCATAGTGGAAGTGACAACTTCAGCATGGTGGATCCAAGGTCTTCCCAACAAGCATGAGTAGGAAGGACGGATATCCATCACGTAGAATGTTGAATTGAACATCTGGGTACCCACCTTGATCGGGATGTCCACCTCTCCATGGACCATCCTCTTAGAACCATCAAAGGCTCTGACAATGATATTGCTGGGTTTCAGGGTTAGGCCTTCACAATCTAACCTATCCAATGCTTTCTTTGGTAAGACATTTAGAGACAACCCAGTATCAACCAAAACACGAGCTAGGATGGTTCCCCTAAACTCCACCGAGACATGTAGCGCGTCGTTACGTTTTCTCCCTTTGGAGGTCAAGTCTGCATCGGAGAATCCCAGGCCATTGTCAGCTGTTAAGCTAGCTACATATTCCTGGAATTGATCAGCGGAAGTTTCTTGTGGAACGTGGGCCGTCT
The DNA here is from genome assembly GCA_948472305.1 of Vicia faba. Classification (NCBI taxonomy): domain Eukaryota; kingdom Viridiplantae; phylum Streptophyta; class Magnoliopsida; order Fabales; family Fabaceae; genus Vicia; species Vicia faba. The sequence continues at coordinate 575,793,164 of OX451738.1, forward strand.
TCAAAAACTTGACCAAAGCTTTAGCATGTGCCTCAGAGCACAGCAAGAGGGCTAACATAGATATTTTGGACGGGGTCTTCCCCAGTTGTTCAACAACATTGTAATCACTTTTCTTAATAATCCTCAGAATCTCTTCCAACTCTTTCTGGGATGTTTCAGGAATGACTAATGACTGAGCCTTCGTCAAGACAGGCTCCTCTTGAACATTCTTTCCTTTGTCAGCGGAAGCAGGGATGGGAATTGTATTGTCATTGTTGGCGGGTACACTGGTAGGTACAATCACAGGGGTAATCTTCGGGATGGCCGCGGGTCCAAAGACTGCTGTTGAAGGAGAAATCTCTGGGGAAAAGATTCTCCCACTACGAGTAATTTTGCTTGTTCCAACAATGTTACTCATGTCGGGATTATCTTCCTCAGAGCTTTCTTCTTCAATGGTATGTTCAATTTGTTTGACACCATGGTAGTAGATTTCTCCACCATAGTTCCATGGTACCATTTTATCAGTTTTGTAAGGGGTTGGCCCTGGCATTGTTATCTTCAAAGGAGTAGTCATAGGAGTAGATGTAATCCTAATGGGGTTTTTAGGAACCCTGGAAGAATTGGCGTATATGGTTATTATTGAAACTTCTGGAACTGGAATGGGTGAGATGGGAGCTTTCACAAACAAAATTTCCTTGTTATCAATCAATTGTTGGATCCTTTTCTTTAAAAGAGGACAGTAAAATGGGGAGGACAGACAAGCATGGCAATCTTGGTCACATCCTGGGAACACCCCAACCTTTAACAAATTCAACTTGATGGTTAGGAGAGGAGTTGATAGTTCATCCACAGCAGAAACAAACAGATCTTCTTCCACAACATTGGCATTGTGCCCATGCTTCGGCATTGGTGCGAAGATTACATTCGGCTTTTCAGGAGCTTCAAATTCAACTTCCTTAGCGTCAATCAAATCATGTATCTTGTTCTTCAGGGACCAACTGTTGTTGGTGTCGTGCCCTGGACTTTCTGAGTGGTACGCGCATCTGGCGTTGGGATGGTAATGTGGTGATGAAGTGTTAGGGTTTTTAGGGGCCTCCTTCAGCATGGCCAGGTTCAACTTCAAGAGATGTGGTAATACTTGAGCAGGAGTCATGTTTATCTTGGTGAATTGCCTTACAGGCCTTTCCACCCTTTGTTGGTTTATCCTCGGTTGATCATTCCTCAGCTGATTGTTTCTCGGTTGGTCTGATGTAGACTTCTGAATCATAACAGCCCCCACAGTTGGTCGTCTTTCAACTCTTCCCTGATTTCTTTGGGCATAGACAATAGACACCTTCTTCTTTGCAGTGAAGGGCTTTTTTGTAACAATTGAGGTAGATGCATCTTTCTGAATTTTCGTGCTTCTAATACCGGCTTCCACCCTTTCGCCAGTTAGAATCAACTCAGTGAAACCTGCAGAGGAGCTTCCAATCAGGTGATTAAAGAAAGGACCTGACAGAGTCCCCAAGAACATATCCACAAGCTCTCTTTCAGATATAGGTGGTTGCACTCTTCCAGCCAAATCCCTCCATTTCTGGGCGTAGTCTTTGAAACCCTCGTTGGTAGCCATGGCCATACTTTGTAGCTGAGTACGGGTTGGCGCCAAGTCGGTGTTGTATTGATAATGTTTATAGAATGCGGCCGCTAAGTCTTACCAATTATGCACATCAAACCTCTCCAACTGGTAAAACCAATCCAGCTGTGTTCCCGAAAGACTGTCTTGGAAAAAATGGACCCACAGGTCTTTGTCAGAAGAATATGGTTGAATTTTCATGACATAAGATCGCAGGTGCATCTTTGGGCAAGACACCCCGTCATACTTAGAAAACAGAGGTACTTTAAATTTAGGAGGGATTACAATTCCAGAAACCATCCCTAACTCTTCAAATTCCAGCCCATGCACTCTCTGTATATCCATAGCAGCTAGACGTTCTTCCAAGTTCTTGTATTTGTCATCGGCTGGAGGATACTGCTGTTCTGAATAGTCCTCATCTTCCTCTTCTTCTGCTTCAGAATCGGATGGCACTGCAGTTCCCTTACCTTTTCCTTCCCCCTCTTCAGATGTTGATAGGAATTCCAAAGTCCGTCTGGCTTGTCCTTCAAACCTTCTGCCCAAGAAATCCACACCAGCTCTCTTCTTCTTCTTCTTTTTCTCTTTTTACTTCTCTAGTAGAGTCTTGAGCTCCTCCTCCCCCTTGGCCAAGGTCAGGAGTAGCTGTTGAAATTGTGAATTCCGCGCTTGTAAGTCTTTGACCGTTTGTTCAATATCTATCTTGCTGAAATAAACAGCAGAGAGATGAGGAAACTTTGTGTGAAGACCTGCCTATGCATATGATGAATGATATGTATTCATGTAATGCTTTCAAGGATTCAGAAATTCAAATTTGTTTTAAACAAAAAAGGAACACACGTCATATTAATAAGATAGAATTTGTTAGTACATCAATGCCCCATGGGCAAAATAATACAAAATTCTAAGGTAAAAAGACGTTGCGCATCCTCTTTGGTGTAATGTAGGTATTGAGAGTCTGCTCTTCGTGAAGTTGACGAGTGAGTTCCAAAACCTTCTTCTCGCTTGCGTAGAATTGGGCTTCAAAAGTATCGCGCTCTCCCTTGAGCTATATCCAACTCCTTTGTAAATCTTCGAGTGATGTTGGCATGTCAGGATGTAGGAGGGTGTATGGAACCTCTCCTTCCATAACAGGCTCTATAATCACAGGGAGAATGGAGGGGTAAGGCATCATAAGACTTTGGGCGCGGGTTCGTACCCACTTGAGGTAAGGCTCAATAGGGATGGAATTCTTGTGTCCCAAGGTTTTACTGTCTACCTTGTTGGGCATCCTCCAAGCTCAAATGAACCTTCGTCGGAGTCCTTGGTTGTCGTTGTCGAAGTCGAAAACCAAACCTTGAATCAGCATATCATGTGGGTCATCCCTTTGGGCATACCCAAACTATCTCAGAGCCAAGCAAGGGTTGTAGGTGATGCCTCCCCTAATGCCTAGTAGAGGGACATTAGGAAATTCCCCACAACGGTCAATGATAATGACATTCTCTTTTGATCGAGAACACCAATGAATATCTGAATGGGTAAGAGTCATCAATCATTGTGACCACCTCAAACCTTGCTCATTCTTCAAAACTGATTGGGGAAGATGAGAAATAAACCATCTTTCCAGTAGAGGAGTGCAACACATGAGAACACCTCTTTTCCTCATTGTACGAGTGTGAAAAGAGTGGAGGATATCCCCAAGCAATGTAGGCACCGGGTTGCGAGTCATGAAGATTTTTATAGTGTTCACATCTATGAGTTCGTCAGGGTTAGGGAACAAGACCATCCCATAGATGAGAAGAGCTACAATCTCCTCAAAAGCTTGCAAGTCTAGAGAATTCCAACAGCTTTGGGCCTTCTCAAACAGAAACTTTGACAAGAAGCCTTTGACACCACTTCTAGTTTCCCAATGTGTTGTGACATCAGATGAGTGCAAGTGTAAGGCTTGAGCAATCTCTTATGGCTTTGGATCTCTTTCCGTACCGTTGAAGGGTAGTTGATTGAAAATATGAATCCTCAAGAGTTGAGAAAATTCCTCCAAAGTGGGCACAAGTTGGTAGTCAGGAAATATGAAGCAATGATGCAAAGGGTCAAAGAACTGGAAGAGAACTTTCAGCATATCCTCCTCAGTGTTGGCAGTGACTAAGTTGAGAAGACGACCATGTCTTTCAGTGAATGGAGAATTCTCAAGAATCCTTGAAGCTAACTCCTTGAGTTGAGGAGGAATTCTTACAAGGGTGATTTGGACAATTTTCCTGCGAAGTGAATCCATAACCTACAAAACAGGAAGAAAGATGAAAATCTAAAATCCTTGAAATGGTTAATGGATGCATATGATGCTTCATGATTTTCATGATGTTATGAACAAGTATATATGTACAAACAAATCACACAAGTTCATAGTTTTAGGCTTGCATGGGGTTTCATAGGTAAGTACCCTCTTGAAGTTTAGTTGGCTCAATATGTCCTAGAAATAGTAACCGAGTTCTAAGGAGCTCAATATCACTGGATTGTTTCCTTGTTCATTGTTTCAATTCAGCCTATTTACTGGCGACCGAAATATTCCAAGGAACCAACCCTCAATGAGTGTAGTATAGAGTATCTACCAACTTTGGACTGCACCAAAGCCGGTCATCTCACTACATCCTAAAAGGCCAAGTTGGTCAAGTAAAGGTTCTAAAAGTCCATTAGTGCTTCATGACATCACTCAGCGGCCCCGTATTCTCTTTGATTGACTCAAAGGCTACCAGTACCCACAAATATGTCGCACTAATATAGCTATTGCTTAGACCATGTCGGTATACCCCGCACAGTTTCCACAATGTATTGCTATTTACCTATGAATGTTTCCCAAATCCGGGTAGAGGATTCAAACCCAAACAATATAACCAAAGTGTAAAGCAAACAAGTCAAGCAAGATAAGCATGTAAAGGTGATCTAAAACCCTAAGGTAACCCCACTTTCATTTCCCCAACAGAGTCTCCAGTTCTGTGATGCGGTGGGAGAACTGACTTGAGGTTTTGCATCTGTGTTTGCAAATGTTGCGGTTTAGCAAGAGTCACCACCGACTTTTATTTTATACAAAAGGAAAGGTAAAAAAGCACAGGAAAGACCTTTGAGATTGTTTTTGGGTTCGGGGGGTAGATTATGAAAAGGGAAGGTGCTAGTACCCTTTTCATCCATTGTTTTCCATGGGCTCTTAGTTACTTGTTTTAGATCACTTGCTTTGCTTTGACAATTGTTTGAAATGGTGCTTTGTGTGGTTTTGAAAGTATTTTGAAAAGAGGCCTTTGTTTAGGAAATCTTTGTAATGATTTTTGTTTGTAAGAATGTATACAAAGATGTTTGTCTTTTGAAAAATGTTTCAATGTTTTGAAAGTTGTTTGGAAATTGTTTTGAAATTGTGTGTGTGTTTGTTTGAAAATAGCAAGGATGGTTTGCAAGTTTGATCAAGTAACTAGAAGCTTATCTACCTACTCAAAAGTCTTTCTTGTACATTTTTATTCCTTTGATGTTGTTGACCTACCATTGTTTTGGTAGACAACCCTATCTTTGGATGTTAAATAGGATGGGCGTGGGTCATCGTATGACCATGATAGCAATATTGCCTAGTATCTTAGCAAGTTTTGAGGGACCAAGATCATTTGTTTTTAGGCAACCAAGATAGCGTCATCGAGGGACTATGATCTTTTGTTTTGTTTTGTTTTGCCAAGATACCTAGCATGCATACCATGGCCATGTTTTAAGGCAACCAAGTGGGTGAAACCCTAGAGGTTCTTGTGTGCAAGGTGTTGTCATTTTTCATGCATCTTCGTCTTGAATTAGGTCATGTTATTTGTTTGATTTTGTCTTATCATACAAACCCTAATTTACTAAACATGCATATAATACGATAAATTGCGTAATGTAAATCTAAACTATTACAACAATATTATGGGAAGGGGGATACAAGTTTTGAATAGGGATATTTGCACAAAATAAAACCCTAGTTTACTATTACAACCCAGTTAAATTTATTGTACAATAAATAAATAAACAATTATTTAAATATGCAATAAAATGTAAATATGCAAAAAATGTTTTTGTATTTATTTTTTATGCATGTTAAAAATAAATTATTTAAGTCTAAAATAAGAAAAAATATTGTGATTATTTTTGAAAGGGGAAACCCTAGTTTTATTTTAAAAGAAAATATTGTTTTCTAATATTCTTTTTATTCATTTATGTACAAGAAAAATAATAATAATATTATGTATAAATATTAAAATTAAAATATGTGAGAAAATAATATTTTATGTGTATAATATAGTAAAATAAAATATTTAAGTATTTTTATTATTATTTACAAGTTTATTTAAGAAAATAAGTTTTATAAACCTAATAAACTATTTTTATGCCAAAAAAATAATAAAATAAAAATGAAAAAAAGTAAGAAAATATTTTTATGATTTTATAATGTTCAGAAAATAAATAAATGCAAGTCAAAATATAATATATGCAAAAAATATAAAAAAATAAAAGAAAATGCAAAAGGGGGTGTAGAAGCAAAAGGGGGGGTGCAAAAAGTAGTAGGCCCAAGGCCCTGGCCCAGGACAGCTTCGTCCCTGACCTCCAGACAACCAACACGCGCGCTTCTGCTTCAAATCCTTTTCTTGCTATTCTTTGCATAAAATCAAAAAATTGTAACATGAAAAATGTAGCTCATGATCACACGATTCCAATGATATAAAGAACATGACCTAACTCTAAAAGACCAAGGAGAATTTTAATGGCCCTAATTTCTGACCTAGTTTTTTCAGCAAGTTCAACATCCAAATATTCTTAGCTCAATTAATATAAATGGAAACTATGCATATGTACAACTCAAGCATGTTAAGGACTACATTTTTGCTTCACAAACCTAAGCTTAAAGATGCCTAAATAGAGAGATAGAAACTTGACAAATACCTTGTTCAGTTGAGTTTGAATATGGCAATGTGGGAACTTTCAGTGATGCCTGAAGTTCTTGTGAGCTTCCTTGAAGTTCTCTCAAGCTTCTCCAATGCTCAGCTTGCCTTGAAGTTGCCTGAAACTCCTTATAGAAGTCAACCTGCAAACCTTCAAAATGAAAATGGTGAAGCTTGAAACTGAGCCCACAATTGCAAGACAAAGGCCTGGACTACTTAGGTGTGATATATGGAATGTGCTTGAAGTGTTTCAAAGCAAAACGCGCGAGCCAATATTGTTTTGGAAATGGTTCTGCAGAAGATGCCCTGTTTGGGCAGGAACTTGGGTTTTTTGTGTTTTAGAGTGTTTTGGAGGTTGTGAATTCGTTTTTCTTGCTTGTTACAATGTTCAGAGGTTGTTTGAAATGATACAAAGTCTTGCCTTTATCAGATGGATGAGATCCCTTGACTTTTTCAAGTTTCTTGCTTTTGAAGAAAAGTTGGAAGTGACAATGCCAAAGCTTGTACAGGCTTGCTTGCTAGCTTCACATAGTTGGTACAAGTTGCCTGATATTTGTGGATGTTGTTTTCAGCAAAAGATTAGGTCCATGGCTCAAGATTTGCAAAGTTGCATAAAGCAAGCTTTATGAAAATGGTATTGTGATCTTTATGCCATAAATGGAATAATTCAATGTACAATGCTCCAAAGATCAGAACAAGACCATTATCCAATGTGTTTGAATTTAATTATGGAGTGTAGAAGGGATTAGGACCTGTAAAACCAAGTACAAGCATGTTTAAAACTTATTTGCAACTTGTAACATTGTGAAAAATGCCTTGCACAAAAGTGATAAATTGCCATTTTCATTTCTTCGATTCTCCCTAACCATAAATAATCTTGGAGATCTATTGGACATTTTGGAAAGATTGTAAAATTCTCTAAAATACATCTTTGAAATGCAATTTGAGATTCCTCTTGGAACTAGGTGAAAAGTTGTCATGAAGTTAGATAAAAAAATCTGCCTAAACTAGGGCAAAATTTCACTAAGTTAAAAAGTTTATGGACCCCTATTCACAAAATCATAACTTAAGATCCAAGCATCTTTTGGGAAAACTTTGTGAATCAAAGTTGTATATTTCATGGAGGACTACAACTTTCATGTAGGAAGTTTTGTTTGAATACAATTGCATCATGGTGAAAAAGTTATGGAAAGTTGGGAAAAAATAAGAAATTTCCATAACTTAGAAAAATTCTAAGTTATGAAAAATTTCAAACTAAAACCCTAATTTGCAATTTTAGGTTTCTTGGTCAACAAGTTTCACATTTTGACATATCTTGATGAATTATGACCCTTGACACTTGATTTTGACCTAAAAGTCAAAGTTTGACTTTTCAGTGTTCAGTTGACTTTTGATCAGTTGACTGGAAAATTCATCTGTCAATCCAATGCTTTTGAGATCTTTTGAACTATGTGACTAGGTCAAGATGATACCATTGATTCCTTGAAATCATTCTTGAACCCAATTGGTCATTGGCTAGGTTAAAAATCAGAAATTGTCCTTTCTCAATCAAAACCCTAATTTTGACCATTTTGCCCTTTTGATGATCTGATCAAATTTCTAGAGGAGTTGTGATCTAAACTTGATCAAATGGTACATAGGAGCCTAGAATGTTGTTGGGGATAAAAAATTATGAAGTTTGACTGTAAATTGGCCATGGTTGACTTTTTCCCCAATACAACTAATTTTTAGGTCAACTGTCCAATTGACTGGGCAAAAATGTGATTCAAGGCTTGAAACTTGGTATGAGCAATCTTAGGGATCCAAGATGGTGTATGAAATTCACATTAAGCATTGATGGTCCAAAAATCCTTGTGCAAACTCAAATCCTAATTTCAGGTCATCAGTGCAAGGAGATGTCTTGAGCTAAGCAAACCCTAATCTTGTCTGGAGTCCAAGGAGTCTTGTGAGGAAAATCTTGATAAAATGAGAGGGAAAATTTTGGGGTACAAAAGTCTCCCTTTGAGCTTTTCATTGGTGCTATAATCAGATTTAAAAATATGGATTCTTGAAGCATACAACAGATAATGATATATATCAAGTAAAACAGGTCTTCAAACTCTTCATCTCACAGTAAAAAAAAATTTATCCTACTGAAATGAAATCTACTGATAAACTAATATACAATGCAGGCCAAGTTGAAGCTCACAACTAAAATATTAAAAAAAAATAGTGGAGCTATATTACCTGAAAGAAATCCCAACTGCTTGATTTGAGTAAGTTCACTTCTTATTCTTTATGCTTTCTTGATTATTACTGCGAGTCTATGAACATTGATGTGTTGTATTCTATTTCTGCTGAATTGTTGCAAAGCTGCAAGGTTGATGAAAGTGTTGTTGAAGTTATCGTGAACTTGCAGGTATGATGTTGTTTAAGGGCTGTGAGATGGATTGGTGGTTGTAAGGTGAGTGTTGAAATCAGTTTGCCGGTTTATGGAGTGATGTTTTAGAATGATAGTGTAGAGGTATGAAGTGTTTAAGGTTGATTTGAGCAGAGGGAATATTACAGAGAGCTGGCTATAGGTTTGTGGATAGTTGTTCAGAGTTGTAACAACTTCTGGCTGAAGTGAATGTTTATGGTTTTTGTTATCTCTTGCTGGTTCTGTTATATTGGTTTTGTTATTTTGACTCTTGGTTTGTTGGCTATGGTTTGTATTTTTTGTTCTGATCCCTTAGTATGATTGCCCTGGTTTTGTTATATTTTCCTCTTCTCTCCCTTCTTTGTGAAACAACCCTTTGTATTATAGTGAAAATAGGGTCAAAAGTGGGGGAAAATTTGTTGAGTTTTGAACTGTTTTGGAATACTGACTTGCTGCCTCTTGAGTGCAGTTTTCATATTGCTATTTGTGTACAAATGTTGGGCTTCAAGTTTTTGGACTGTTGTATAGTAGCCTGTGGACTCTTGTACTTGGACTGTTAGGTCAGTAAATGCAGTAGGTTGTGGGCAGGCTTATGCTGGTTTGGGGACTGTTATTGCTAGGTGACATCTTTCCAAGACTATTCCTTTTTCTCTTTATCTTTCAATGAAAATATAAGGCTACTATGATTTTATTTCTATGAAAAATTCTGAAGGGTTTGTATAATTTCAGGAAAATGATGATAACTTGTTTGTTTAGCTAAGCAAGCTAGCTATGCTTTGCCTTGTTTTGTTTTTTTGCATTACTTGCTATATTTGTCACAGGTTTATTGACTTGTGCTTGGCAGCTTGCTTATTGCTGTGCTGCTGCTTTGCAGCCTTGGACTTGCTGCTATATTTGTTGCATGTTTTAGGTAGCCTTGCCTTGGCCTGTTGTGCTTGGAAGCTTTGACTTTCTTGCATCTCTTGTTGTATGTTTGCTATATTTGTTGCATGTTGTGCTGCTTGTATAGCAGCCTGCTGTTTGGCAGCCTTGCCCTGTTTCTATGCTTACTTTGTTTGCTGGTTTTGTAGCCTACTCTTGCTGCTATATTTTTAGCAGCCTGCCTTTGTTTTGTTTGCTTGCACATTTGCTTTTCTTTCTTGTGAACCAAGGTCCAACCTTGTGATATGAAAGAATGGGAGGAGAGAGATGATGATAAAATAAAACAACTTAAAATCTAATTCCTATATACAAACCCTAGTGATGAAATTCTTTTTTTTCTTTTCTTTACATATCATCTTGCTTGAATTTCTAATTTTCTCTTCTTTGTTTCATGAACATGAGGCATGGATGGAAAGCAAGGATTTTTTGAAGATGAAGCAATGGAGACTTGAAGAAACAAAATAAACTTTCTCTCTTTGTAGTCAAAGCACACATTGTAATTCTTTGTAAACAAAGCAAAAAATGTGCAATCTTAATTCATTTGTGATGTAATGAACACAAGACCTTGAATAAATTTATAAATGATGAAATTTGTCGTACCAATCCTGAATTTATTTAAACTTCGCAATTCTCAATTGAATGCTTTGAATAAAACATCTTGGTTTGGTAACTTGAACTTCAAGTAATCACAAAATGATTAAATAAACCAATGCGCCTTGTACTCCAATCAAATTTATAAACAAAATAAATGTTTAAGAATTCAATTCTAACTTGGTTAACTCAAACCCAAAGCCATGGTCATCTAAATGACAGTCTTAATATTCAACTCTTGTCCAAACCAAATTTGCGTTCAAAATGAACTCGCGCACCATACTCGATTAAAATGGAACTTCATTGCCAAACAATCATGCTTTGAGAACAATCATCAACCTTATAGAATTAACAATTTTAAAAAACAATGGTGATTAAGAACACTTGAAATCAAAAAAATGACTTGCGATGATTTGATAATTTTCAAAGTCTTCCCAACGCAATTTCTTTCGATCTTTGAAGATAAACTCGTGAGAGACATCATTTATGACCATATGCAGAAATAATCGTCTCAAGATCTTGTAATTTAAGGAAATCACAATTCTTAGAAATCAGGCGACAATTATTTAAGATTAGGTCAAAATCCATGAAGTGACTTCTAACACATTCGAATTTGGTGATCTTCTACACGTAATAAGCTCTTGATTTGTGAAGAGAAATTGGAGATAACAACGAGGAGATTCAGTAAGAAGATGCGCTCAAAAATATCGAATAATGAAGAAGTTACAGTCGCTTGAACTTGGTCTCCCAAAAGGTCAACTTTTGGGTTAATGGAGTCATTTTCAGTCGTCTGAACCATTGACTGAGAAAACTTGTGACACGAGGTTCGAAACTCGGCATGAACATCCTTGAGGAGACATGAAGATCTATTAGGACCATTTGAAACCTTGAAGAATCAATTTTCTTTGAGAAACGTCAAACCCTAATCGTTGGCTTACTGCCTAGGAAGAGAATCTGTCTTATCAAACTTCTGGGCCAAATTGAGTATTCGAGAAGACCTGGGATAGTATCTTGAATAAAAAATGGGAGGGAAAATTTTGGGGTATAACAAGTACTTATCACTTGTTTGTTAACTAAGTCACATTACAGCCTTGAAAAGCCCTTGAGATTCTTGCCTTTATATTTTCAATGTAAATTTTTGGATGAATGCATAATTTAGTCTATTGTTTGCAAGATTGTTGGATGAGTGAAAATACCCCACTTTTGTGTGTTTTTCATCTACCAATGATTGTGTTTGGTAGGCATGATTCATTTGTGAACTAATATTGTTTTAGAATGTTTGGCATAATTTTTGTATTTAGCATTTGTTCCATGTTTATGTTATAGTCGTAGTTTAGTGGTAAGTGTTTACTTTGTATGTACTTCTTTTCATTTGAACTATTGCATTTTCTTTCTGTTTTCAAAACCTATTAATTCGTGGTTCTTTGATTTATCATTCTTTGTTCTTTGTGTTATTTGATTTTGTTTGAGGACAAACAATGATTCAAGTTGGGGAGAGTTTGGTAAGTGCAAAAGTGTAGTTATCTTGTATATACTTTTTGTTGCACTTATCGATTATTTGTTGTTAATATCAGTCGAATAACTCCTCTTTTTTGTTTTAAATACGTTTAGTTGCATTTTGAGTACATATTGTATCGGTTGATTAGTTTTGTATATGTTTTGTAGGTACTTGTTGCATTATTGGAGCATTGAGGAATAAAGTACAAATGGAGCTCCAAGACGTGCATTTGATCAATAAAGGAATAAGTCAAAAGAGAGAGAACCAAGTGAGGTTATACAGAGAAAACAACAAAAGTTGCTGGAACTGTCATGCGTCGTAGGGCGAAAGGCCTGTCACCAGGCAACAGTGGGCAAGAAGAGCCAATTTTGATGTTGCCTCTGCCTTGCTTCGCTGCTGCGTCTCTAGACGAAGAATAAAGGTGTCGCCGGGAGAAGATTTCTATCGACGGGTGATGGAGGGCATTTTTGATCAGTTGAGGACGTGGTTTATTCTGGGCCAAGTGAATAAGAGTCGTCGGGTGATGCTTTTATGTCGCCAGGAGATTCTCGCGGAACATAATTTCTTTATACTTTCATTTTGTTTCATTTTGTGGATGGCTTTGGGGGTTTGTTGTACCCGAAAATTTGCCCTCCCATTTTCAAGACAAATTAATTCAAGATACCTCCTCATGCTCATGAAGGTCTCAAACACTCAAGACTTATCAAGGATTGACTAGACAAACTCTCCTCCTAAGTAATTGACCTACAACTAGGGTTTTTCTTCTCTCAAAGGAAATTGGACTTCTATTGCCTCAAGTTTATTTCATGGTTTCTCATATGTATAAAAGTATCCTCATACCAAATTTCAATCCTTACATCACAATTTTGCTCAGTCAATTAGCCAGATGATTGGAAATTAACTATATTGGACAAAAAGTCAACTTTGACCAATGTACAGTGAAACTTCAAGATTTTTGGTCAAAATCAACATTTTGAAGTCAAATTCATCATTTTATCAAGGGTTGATCATGATTCATCAAGAAAACACAAGATTCATCAAAATTCAAAAGTTACTAAATTAGTGGTTTCTTTATGAGAAATCAACTGAATTTTGACCAAGCATAACTTTCACATACTTCATCAGAAATTCCTCCACCAAAGCCTATTTTGAAGGAAATTAAGTTGTCTACAACTTGTGTCTCCAAGCTCAAGGCCAAAAATGCTTCATTTGAGAGACATGGGCCAAAACATTACAGGTCATTTCAAAAGTCAACAAAAAGACATTTTTTGTCAAAGCAATTCACATCAAGATAAAGACTTCAAATGGAAAAATGACCAACATGAAAGTTGTAGGATACATCTTGAGGTTTCCAAAAGGTCTAAGATCAACTTCATATGACAAAAAGTGAGAGAGTTATGGTTGGTGCAAGTTGAGCAATTTTGAGAAAATGCATGAAACCTAAATTGAGCAAAGTTGAATTTTTTGGCTAATGGGCCTAAGTTTTCAGGTTCAAACGTGTTCATGACTTCATATTAGACCTATAAATCCATTCACATATTTTTTATGATTTTTATTTCTTTTATTTTGATTTTATTCAATTAAATTCAAAATAAATCAAATAAAATTAAAGCTAATGGACTTATGCGTGTGGACTCTTGTTTTGATCAAATTGGAGGCCCAAAAAGCTCACGACCATCTAGAAAAACCGTGTGAGGATGATTGGCACAAGATTGGCCTAAAAAAGAAAGTATTCATGCAAAATTCAAATCAAATATTACATCATGAAATACAAAGATTTATCTCACTTTTGTTGACCTAATCTTCTCTCTATAAATACACAACATTCAGACCAAGAGGAGGACATGCATGCTGCCTCAAGAACAAACCCTAAAAAACTTAAATTTTTCAAGAACTAGGGCAACTCGAAACCCTTATCTCCTTCCGTTCTCAATCAATTCCAAGCATCAAATCATCTTCCTGAGGTTTCCAGGAACTCATTCCAATCATTCGTGAAACTTGAAGCATCCCAGAACGTTCCAACCAAGTATCACCAGTTTGGTAACTTTCTTAAATTTCAAAATTTTAATTCATGCAATTTAAATGAATTTGGTGCATACATATATATGTTCATGATGATGTTTGGAACTGTTTTGATCCATTACTTGTGAGGTATAGCGTAGGAATAGGATTTCACCATTACCAGGGCACAAATCTCTCAAAGATTCAAATCTACAGCTACAGGCGTTTTCAGGCCAAACTAACTATGTCATTTAACTTGTAGAATGCTAATTAGTGGATCTGAGTTATTAGATCTTTTGTTTTCATCCATTTTTACAGGTTTTAAAAAAAAAACCTTTGTCGGAGAAGATGGAGGACGCCACTGTTGGTGGTGGCGCTGAATCTAGTCAAGGCTCACGTGGCCTTCTCCCTCTCTCTAATTGGTTCGTTCAAAATTTCCTAACCCCAACACAACGCGCATTTTTTGATTTTATTTTAATTTAATTTCTTAATTCTAATTCATATTATATTGAATGATGATGATTATATGAACGCGTAATAACTTATGGACGAGTGGTAAGAAGCGTGACTGGTATTGCAAAGGGCGTGGGTTTGATCCCAACTTTTGTCAAATTTCTTTTGTTTTTTCAGGATAACACGCAGGTCAATACCAAATTGATTGGTCCTCATTCCATAACACAAAAAACAACATGGCACAATGGTAAAAAGGCATGCTGGTGAAGGGAAGGGTGTGGGTTCAAGTCCCACCCCATGCATTTTTGTTTTCCTTATTTCCTAACCTAATTTTAATTCTATTTTTACTATTTATTTTCTAATTAATCTATTTTATAACCTTAATTTTTTTTTTAAACTACAACAAATTAGGATTAAGGTTTTTCTAGTTAGTAATTAATTGTTTCACATATTTTTATTAATTAAGTTTATTATATTTTTTTAATATTAAAATTAATTAGAATTTATGTTTTATTACTATTATCACTTAAATTATTTTCTACAAAAAACACATAAACCTTAAAACATGTTTTAAAACATTTTTTTTATTTCTTCTTTGCTATTTAATTTTCTTAGACAAAATGTATAGGTCGCACTCTCTGATGTAATAGTGTAGATTTATTTTTTCATATTTTCCAATTATGTAACTGCTCACAGGATGTAATAGCTTAGGTTTAATTTTCTGCACTTTACATTCCGCACATTATATTTTTAACTGTTAGTAATTAGGGTTTGTATGACAAGACTAAAGCAGTCTAGAAACCCCAAATTTTCAAGATAACATAACTGAATTAACAGACTATTTAAACTTTCACATCTAGGGTAACCTCTCTTTTTGCCTTACAAGACATTGGTCATGTCCCTCGAAGAAAAATAATGATAGTCCCTCTGATACCATTGCTAAAGTATCCTTACATGTTGTCTTCGATGACCATACGATGACCCTACGCCTGTCCCTTCACATCCAATAGATAGGATTACCTACCGACTAATGGTATGGATAATACTATCTCCAAAGCCGAAGGAAAATAACAAGAAAGACTTATTAGTGGGTAAGAACTCTTGAATGCTTGCTGACAAACAAAAAATTTTCCACACTACACTTTCAACAAGATATTTTCAAAAAAAAAAAACACTTTGTATACATTCTTGAGGACCGACACAAAGATTATTACAAAGTTAGACTTACATTGGCATTTCAAAAATATTTTCAAACAAATCACACACACACACACACACACACACACACACACACAAAGCAAGTTTCTAAAAGTGAGCTAAGTAATTAAGAGCCCGTAGATAACTATAGATGAAAAGGGTTCTAACACCTTCCCTTTTCATAACTTACCCCCCGAACTCAAAATATATCAAAGGCCTTTCTTGTTATTTTAACCTTTCCTAATTGTTGGATAAAAGAATTCGGTGGCAACTCTTGCAAACTGTAACATTTGCGATAAAACAAAAAAGTCAGTTCTCCCACCGTATTACAGAACTGACAACTCTGTTGGGGAATACTTAAAAAAGAGGGGTTACCTTAGAGTTTAGATCACTTTTACTTAATTTAATTGTTTGCTTTAAATTTAAGGGCTTGTTTGGGTATTATTTCTTGTATGAAATATCCTGCACCCGAATCTAGTGACTCCTTAGGTAAGTAGCAATAGATCATAAAGACTGTACGGGATATACCAATATGGTTAACATGATAGCTACAGTTAGTGTGACACTTTGGTTTGTACCGATGTTCCTTGAGTCAGTCAAGGATAACATTAGGCTTTTGCGCGGTGTCGTTAACACTAATTACTTTTAGAACCTTAATTGACACATCTTGGCCATTAGAAAGTAATGAGATAGTCGGCTTTGGTGCAGTCCGAAGTTGATTGATACTCGAGGCTACGCTCATTGAGATTCGACTTTCGGGATGTTTTGGTGGAAAGCCAGTTGTCGTGCTAAAATAAAGCATGCGAGAAAGATCCGTGATATGACATTCTTAGAACCCGGTTACTATTTTAGGACAGGTTGAGCCAACTTAACTTCAACGGGAAAGGGTATTTACCTATGGACTTCATGCAAGCCTTTAAACCTGAGGCTCTTGTATGACTTTTACGTGTTTTCTAATTATTTAACATGAACATGACATCATAACATCATATCATCATAACATAACATTCTCACTAACCATTTCTAGGACCTAGGGATTTATCTTTGTTCCTTGTTGCAGGTTATGGCCTCCGCTCGCAGAAATACTATTCGAATCAACTTTGTGAGGATACCTTCCAAGCTTAAGGAGTTAGTATCAAAGGTTCCCAAAAACTCTCAATTCACCAAGAGGCATGGTTATCTACTCAGTTTGGTTACCTCAGGTTTTGAAGAAGACATGATGAGTGTTATGTTCCAATTCTTTGATCCTAGGCATCACTGTTTTACCTTCCCAGATTATCAATTGATACCCACCATGGAAGAGTTTTCCAAGCTACTTGGAGTCCCTATTCTTGATCAGACACCCTTCACCGATTTAGAGAAATTTACAAAACCCGAAGTTATTGCAGTAGCCTTACATCTAAAGCAGTCATACATTATGTTTAATTGGGAAACAAAAAGTGGAGTTAAAGGTCTTCTTGTAAACTTTTGATATAGAAGGCTCAGTTGTTTCTAGATGCTCTGAATTTTCACGCTTTTGAGGAAATCTTAGCTCTGTTGATCTATGGTTTGATACTATTCCCTAATCCAGACCAACTCATATATGTGAACGCCATCAAAATATTTCGTACTCATAATAATGTGCCTACTTTGCTTGGAGATATTTTGCATTCTCTTCACACTCGTACTATGAGAAAGCGGGGTTCTATCATGTGTTGCATACCTTTATTATCCCAGTGGTTTATTTCGCACCTTCCATGATCAGTGGTAAAGAATGAAAAAGGTTTGATGTGGTCTCGAAGGATGATGTCACTCTCTCATTCAGATATTTATTGGTGTTCTCGATCTCATGAGGACATCCCTATTATTGACCGCTGTGGGGAATTCCCTAATGTTCCACTCCTTGGCATAAGGGGATGTATTACTTATAACCCTTCTCTAGCTCTACGTCAATTTGGCTATGCTCGAAGAAACGATACTCATGATTTGCTTATCCAGGGTATTGTATTCGATCACGAGAATGATCCTCAAAGTTACCATCAAAATTTTATACGTGCTTGGGGCATGGTGAATAAGATTGATAGCAATACTTTGGGACATAAAAACTCTATCCCTTTGGATCCCTATCTCATATGGGTGTGATCTCGTGCTCAAAATCTTATAATGCCATATCCTGTTGTCCTACCAGTAATTATGGAGCATGTTATTGAAGGAGATATTCCTCATACCATTTTTCATCCAGATATGCCTACTAACCTTGAAGAGCTACATAAGTCTTAGATTCAATTGAAAGAAGAAAGGGACACCTTTGAGACTCAGTTCTATGCTAGTGAGAATAAAGTGTTGGAGCTAACAAAATGACTTCACGAAGAGCAGAACCTTAATGCATATGTCAACACAAAGAGGAAGCGTCCGTAGGAGACTTGAGTCTTGGGTCTTAGGAGTTCATAATTTGTTTCCTTTTAACCATTTTTACTTTCATTGTAAGCCTAGGAGGAAGTTATAATTTGAACTTACTAATAAGAGTATATGTTTCTGTTCCCTTTTGATTAACAAATTTAAATTTCACGAGGTCCTTGAAAACATTGCATATGCACCTACATACATATCATTAGATAACAGATTTCCAAGACAGGTTTCTCATCTTCTTGCTTTTTATTTCAGCAAAAATGGCTCTCGAACAAACAGTTACAGATCTCTAGGCTCAGAATGCTCAGTTCCAAGAGATGTTCCTAAGCTTAGCCAAGGGGCAAGAAGAACTGAAGGCGCTCATCACCAACGAGAAGAAGAAGACAAATAAGCCAATCAAAATCCTTAATATGGGGAGAAAGTTCCGAGGTCCAGTCAAGCGAGCTCAAGATATTGATATCCCATTGGACGAAGATGAAGAACAGGATGAAGATGGTAAGAGTGTTAAAACTGAAAAAATCAATCATGGTTCTGAAAAATATTCTGATGAAGAGGAAGAGGATTATTTGGATGAACAATATCCTCCTATTGGTGAGAAGTATAAGCTGTTAGAAGAGCGTCTGAAAGCTATGGAGATCTAGAAGGTGCCTGGCTTGAACTTTGAAGAATTGTGTTTAGTCTCAGGAGTCGTCATCACTCCTAAGTTCAAAAATCCTACCTTTTCTAAGTATGATGGCATTTCTTTCCCGAAGCTGCATTTGAGATCATATGTTCAGAAAATTCAACCATACACTGCTGACAGGAAATTATGGTTGCATTTCTTCCAAGAGAGTTTGTCTAGAACACAATTGGAATGGTATTATCAACTCAAAGGTACCAATATCCATACCTGGGAAGATTTGGCTGTAGCTTTATATAGAAAGTATCAATATAATTCTTATTTGGAACCAACCCGCATGAAACTACAGAGTATGTCCATGGGTTTTAAGAAAGGCTTTAAGGAGTATGCACAGAAATTGAGAGATCTTGCAGGTAGATTTCAGCCTCATTTGGATGATAGAGAATTGGTTGACATGTTCACGAGTACTCTAACATGTCCTTTCTATAATCACCTACTTGGAAGTTCTTTATTCGGTTTCACTGAATTGATATTGACAGGGGAACATGTTGAGAATGGAATCAGACATGGTTAAATTCAGGTGGCTACATCTTCAAATACTGCAAAGAAGTCATACAATGGTAAGAGAGAATCCAATGTTGTGTATGGCTAGAAGGGTCGTAATAAGAGTGACCGAAACCAATCTATTGGGGCAGTTCTGATCTCTAATCATGCGCCAAGGCAACAACAACGTAACAATCAACATAGGCATGATGCACCCAGGAGACAGTTCACAAAAATCAACATGCTGTTGTCTCAAGCATTGCAACACATGTTGAAGGAAGAGTTGATTACATTGAAGGATCCTCCTCATAATCTTAATACTTCCTCTCCCTGTTACAATCCCAATGCAAGGTGTGCCTATCATTCCAATAGTCTTGGACATGACACTAACAACTGTTGGGCTCTGAAAAATAAGATTCAAGATATGATTGACTCTAAGGAGATTGAATTTGATCCTCCTGAGACTCCCAATGTGATCAAAACACCTATGCCTAATCATGACAAAGGCGTTAATGCTATTGATGATGTTTCCTATGTTTCTGCTGTGAGTGACTTCACTACTCCTCTGACGATTGTTAAGAAGAGGCTGTTGCAAGCCGTTTTATTTCCGGGTTGTGTTGAAAATTGCTATTACTGTACGTCCCAATCCAATGGTTGTGTACTACTAAAAGAAGGTATTCAGCATTTGGTGGATGACCGTGTAATTCTATTTGAGAAGACTCATTCTGAGGAGAGTCTATGTAAAAGCATGTCTCAAGGCCTGGAGCTTAAAGACATGTTCGTGATTACAATTTTCGGTACTCCTGTAAGGATCACTTCTAAGGGTCCTGTGAAGGTTACTTTCGAGCCTAGGGTTTCTCCTCTGGTCATTACCACACCTGGGCTAATTCCATATTCCTCTGACAAGGCTATCTCTTGGAATTATGGAGCTGATGTCTACTATCATGGCGTCAAGCAAGAACCATTGGCTGTCGAAGATGAAAAATACTGAAGTTACTGATCCCAATGTTGGCAATATTGGTGGGACTAGTAAGGTTACCAGAAGTGGAAGGGTTTTTTCTCCAGAGATCTCCCCAAAGGTTGTTACTACACCAGTTCATATCACTGCTACTGAATTAACCTCTGAGACTCGAGGCAAAGAACAAATGGCTGAGCCTGCCCAGACTGAGGCAGCGAAAGAGGTTACTATTGAAGATACCTCCAAGCAAGAGATAGAGGAGGTACTGAAAATTATTAGAAAGAGTCACTATAAGATTGTTGAACAGTTGGGGCAGACACCCTCCAAAATATCTATGATATCTCTGTTGTTGTGCTCTGAAGCCCATTCTCAAGATTTAGTAAAGTTTCTGAAATATGCTCATGTACCATAGGAAATCTCTGTTGATCAGTTCAAAAATTGTGTTTCTAGCCTGACAACTGATAATGGGCTAGGCTTTTCTGATGCTGATTTAACTCCCGCAGGAAAGAACCATAATAAGGCCCTTCATGTCTCTATAGAATGTAGGGGCACTACCTTATCTCATGTGTTGGTGGACACAGGTTCCTCATTGAATGTATTTCCAAAAGCTAATTTTGACAAACTTGACTATGAAGGGGTTGTGCTAAAACCCAATGACATTGTGGTGAGAGTTTTGATGGTTCAAAGAGAATGGTGCATGGAGAGGTTGATCTTCCAACCAAAGTGGGTTCCCAGGTCTTCAACTCTACTTTCTATGTGATGGAAATTCATCCAGCCTATTCATGTTTTCTTGGATGCCCTTGGATTCATGGGTCAGGCACAATTACTTCAACTTTACACCAAAAGTTGAAGTATCCCGTGAAAGGAAAAATCATTACAGTTTATGGCGAAGAAGAATACATGGTGAGCCATTTGAACTCCTTCAAGTATGTTGAGATGGATGGCAGATTCCTCGAGACTCCTTTCCATACCTTTGAAGTTATTCCTCATACAACCCCTGTTGCTAAAGCTGCTCCTACTATTCCTAAGGTTACCAGGATTCCACCATGAATGGCTTCTCTGAAAGACGCTTAGGCCGTGGTAGAAGAAGGTGGTGGCACTATTTAGGGTCAGATTCCCTATATTCCTTACAAGTCCAACAAATTTGGCTTGGGTTTCACCTCAGAGGCTCAGAGGATTGTCCGTCGTGCTCGTGCTAATTCTAGGAGACCACCATTCTGCATCAACAACAATGGAGTTCACAAAAATCAAGTCAACATTGTGGAAGACACTGATAGCGACGATGACATAGACAGTTGGATTTTCCCTACTACCGGTAATGGGCTCAACAATTGGAAGGCTGAAGAATTTATTCCAATCTCCTTTAGTTAGGAGTAAATGCTATTTTCTATTTTCTTTCTTTCAAGTTTTTGGTTATGTAATTTGAACAATAACTTTAAGCCTTGTACCTTACCCGGGGCACACGGTCCATTTGTTAGGGTTGTCATTTTTCATCCACATATTTTCATTTAATAAATCATTGGATGTTTGCATTCAAATTTTGCGCTCTATCTTTCTTTTACTTTATTGCTTTCAAAATAGCTAGGTGTTCTTACACACACCCACATAACAAATGGTAGATCCACATCCACCCTGGCTCCCATTGATAACAATTCTGCTATTGCCAATTATGACTTCGAAAATCTGATCTACCAAGATGAGGACGAAGGTGAGGAAGATTGTGAAGTACCTATAGAGATTTCTAGAATATTAGAGTAGGAAGAAAGAGCCATACAACCGCATGAAGAGCCAGTCAAGGTTGTGAACTTGGGTACTGAAGAAGACAAGAAAGAAATCAAGATAGGTGCCAACCTAGAAGACATTGTCAAAAAGAGGTTAATCTAGATGTTACATAACTATATTGAGATCTTTGCTTGTTCTTATGAAGACATGCTAGAGCTTGATACTGACATTGTGGTTCACCGTCTACCGATAAAGGAAGGTTGTCCTCCTATAAAATAGAAGGTTCGTCGAATGCGTCCCAAGATGTCTTAAAAGATCAAAGCTTAGGTCATGAAGCAGTTCAATGCAAGTTTCTTAGTTGTTACATCCTATCCTCCGTGGGTTGCAAATGTGGTATAGGTACCTAAGAAGGATGGTAAGGTGCGTATGTGTATAGACTACATGGATTTGAATAAGGTAAGCCCCAAAGATGACTTTTCGCTTCCGCATATTGATGTTCTGGTTGACAACACCGCTCAACACAAAGTATTTTCCTTCATGGATGGTTTCTCTGGTTATAATCAAATCAAGATGGCACATGAAGACATGGAGAACCCTTGTTTTGTCACACAGTGGGGCATTTTCTGTTACAAAGTTATGCCTTTTGGTTTGAAGAACGTCGGTGCAACATATCAACATGCTATGGTAGCTTTATTACATGATATGATCCATCATGAGATAGAGGTTTACATTGATGACATGATAGCCCGGTCTTAGACTGAAGAAGAACATCTCGACCACCTGCACAAGCTGTTTGAGAGATTGAAGAAGTACAAGTTGAGGTTGAATCCAAATAAGTGCACCTTTGGGGTAAGATCTAGTAAAATCCTAGGTTTAGGTGTTAGTGGTATATGAATTGATGTTGATCCTGCCAAGGTTAAAGGCATTCAAGAAATTCCATCTCCCCGTAATGAGAAGGAAGTTAGAGGTTTCTTGGGAAGATTGAACTACATTTTCAGATTTATTTCCCATTTGACCGCTACTTGTGAGGCAATCTTCAAGTTACTAAAGAAAGATCAAAGTGGAACGACGATTGTTAAATAGCCTTCTACAAAATCAAGGAGTACCTCCAGGAACCTCCAATTCTGATTCCACCGGTTGAAGAAAGACCCCTGATCATGTACTTGACAATATTAGAGAACTCAATGGGGGTGTGTATTAGGGCAACATGACGAGTCTGGTCGAAAAGAGCATGCAATATACTACCTTAGCAAAAAGTTTACCGACTGTGAAACAAGATACTCACTACTCAAGAAAACTTGTTATGCTTTGGCATGGGCTGCTCTCCGACTAAGACAGTATATGTTGACTCATACTACTTTGTTGATCTCTAAGATGGATCCAATAAAATACATATTCGAGAAACCCGCTCTCTCCGGAAGAATAGCAAGATGGCAAATCGTCTTTACATAATACGAAATTCAGTACACTACTCAGAAGGCAATCAAAGGAAGTGTACTGGTAGATCATTTAGCTCATCAAGCTGTAGATGACTATCAGTCTATGAATTTTGAGTTCCCAGATGAGAATATCATGTTAGTTACTGATTATGAAGAACCTGGACCATATGAAGGATATGAACCGGGATCCCGATGGACTATGGTTTTTGATGGAGATTCCAACACACTTGGTAATGGAATTGGTGCTGATATTATCTCTTTCAAGGGTTGTCGTACGCCCTTCACCGCCAGATTGTGTTTTGACTGTACCAACAATATGGCCAAGTACGAAGCATGCATCATGGGTATCAAAGCTGCCATCGATATGAGAATTAAATTCTTGAATGTATATGGGGACTCAACCCTAGTGATCAGTTAGATTAAGGGAGAATGGGATACGAAGCATCCCAAATCTCATTCCTTATCGAGGGCATGTGTTGACATTAATTCTGTATTTCAAAGAAATCACTTTTGAACACTTTCCACGAGAAGAAAATCAATTGGCAGACGCACTGGCTTCCATGTCAACTATTTTCAAAGTTAGATGGGATAATGAAGCTCCTCGAATTACTATTGAAGTTGATATTGATGGAGTAAAGGAAAAGCCTTGATACCATGAAGTAAAAATATACCTTGAAACTCAAGAGTATCGTGAAGGAGCATATGTCAATGATAAGAAATTTCTTAGGAGGTTCTCAGCCAAGTTCTTTCTAAGTAATGAAATCTTGTACAAGCACAACCATGATTCGACTTTGATTCGTTGTGTAGACAAGACAGAAGCTGAGAAAATTATGGAAGATATGCACGAAGGTGTCTTTGGCACTCACTCCAGTAGACATACAATGGCTAAGAAGATTCTGAGAGCAGGTTATTATTGGTCTACCATGGAAACCGATTGCCATCATCATTCCAGAACTTGCCACAAATTTCAGGTTTATGCTGACAAAGTACATGTGCCTCCGATTCCTTTGAATGTCTTGACTTCTCCTTGGTTGTTTGCAATGTGGGGCATTGATATGATTGGAGAGATTAAGCCTACTGCTTCTAATGGGAATCTTTTCATCCTTGCCGCTATTGATTACTTCATAAAGTGGGTAGAGGCAGCCTCGTTCGCTTCCGTTACCAAGAATGTTATGGCTCGGTTCATTAAGTATAACTTCATCTGTCGGTATGACATCCCTGAAAGGATCATCACGGACAATGGTACCAATCTTAACAATACTATGATCACGAAAATCTGCATCTAGTTTAAGATTAAGCCTCACAATTCTTCTCCGTACCGATCGAAAATGAATGGTGCAGTGGAAGCTGCCAACAAGAATATCAAGAAGATATTGCAAAAGATGAAGATCATATACAAAGATTGTTATGAGATGCTATCATTTGCTCTTCATGGTTATCGCACTTCAGTACGTACATCAACTGGGGCAACCCCATTCTCTCTCGTCTACGATATGGAGGTTGTCCTACCTGTTGAAGTCCATATTCTTTCCCTAAGGATTATGAAAGACGCTGGTTTAGATGAAGAAGACTAGATTCAGACTCGACTTGACCAGATAAATTTGATTGATGAAAAAAGGCTTGCAGTTGTTTGTCATGGCCAGATATATCAGAAATGCATTATCAAGGCTTTTAACAAGTAAGTCAAACATCAGGTGTACCAGGCTGGTGATTTGGTAATAAAGTGAATCATCCTACCACAAGGTGATCCTAGGGGGAAATGGACTCCCATATACGAAGGGCCATTTGTGATTAAAAAGATATTTTTTGACAGTGCTATAATACTTACCACCATGGACGGTGACGATTTTCCGCACCCTGTGAACGCGGGCATAATCAAAAAATACTACGCATAAAAGAGACCCGCTAGGTTGATAGGCCTAGGCAAAAATAAGGGCATCCCGGCAAACCAAAAGGGTTCGGGAAAAAATTAGGGATATATATATAAAATTATACATCCGCCAAGTCGAAAACCTGAAAAGGCAGCTTAGGCAAAAAAGGATATCCCGATGGGCTGAAAACCTGAAAAGGTGGTCCAGGCAAAAGTTAGGGATTAAAGCATACGACTATGTCCCGTTGGATCACCCATCTACTTACTTTCGACTTTATTACTAGCGTCAAGCTCAAACGGTACATATCAATTAAATCATCTTCCTCCAACAACAAGTGATGAGATACTTGAAGACATAGAGGCAATAGCAGAGTTGAAACTCGATGGGATCGTTTCCACATAACTGTTTTTCTTTGTTTATCACTTTGTACCCCCTTTTTTGAATTTTTAAGACAATTTCCTCTTACTAGGATTTCTGTCTTCTAGTATAAAACTTCCTACTTATATGCAAACTTTCAGAATAAATGCAATTAAATTTCAATATTCAAAATTGTTTTTACTTTCTCTGGTTTGTTTGAAAAAATGTCCAATGACTACGTTAAATGAACATATGCATTTGAATATGATTACTGATTACAAAATATATGCATAAAAATAGGATTAGAATTTACTAAAGACTCTAGGAGTTGAGATAATGTTCAAGTTGTCCATAAATTCCCACAGAGAAATTTCCATGGAACTATCTCTATAGAGATATCTTCACAAGCTCATCCCCAACAGAGATATATTCCCTAGCAAGTCTAATATGCCCTTAGATAGAAATTGGGGCATCTTCCAGCAGTTCACCTCCATATCCCTGATGGATAGCTTGACATAATCATCTTCCTTAAGAGGTCCCCTAGTGGATAAGGAAGTTTAATCATTTCCTCAACATACAATGGAAACTTCCTCAGCACAGCCTATGAATTTCCAATCCCCATCATAGATTATTTTCTCAATGCAGTCTACAAGATTTAATTCCCCAACGAAGTTTATTTCCACAACATTGCAAATTCCCCGACAGAATTCTCTTTTCCAACCAGATGTCATTCGTCGTTGTCCTCCCCAGAAGAGCTGATACCCATGTCTGAAACCTGGTCAAATAGTGCATCAGAGGAATATCCATCTCTTTTATCCTCGGGCAGGGTATATAAGAATCAAATCCTTCAATAAAAAGAACAATGAATGACCGACTTTCCTGGAATGCTTCTATCCCCAAGCAGAAGTCAAACATCCCAAGCGGAGTGTCCTTAAATAGAAAGCGGGAATCCCAGTAAAGTTGTTTTAAAAAATTGAATAATTACTTTCTTCATCCCCAACAACAGTCAGGGATTTATCTTCCCCAGCTAGACGTTATTATAAGAAGTTACGAATACGCTCCAACGACATATTGCATCCATACATCATTTACAAAATATCATAACGTATGCATACAAAACACATATACTATTCTCATTTATTTTGAGAGCATCACTACAAAATACATTTCATGCATCATGACATTTCATGAAGCTAACTTTGTTTTTAGGTTAAGTTCGCAAATAGACGAATATTATCAGCAATTTATAAACATGTTGTAGATCAATTCCTGAAACAGGACGGGGAGACTATCTACATGACCAGATGATTTCCCTCAGAGACTAATGCTGATGAGCATTTCCTTCATAGATTCATTCTGAAAAGAATTTCCCTCAGATAAAATTGGATAGATTCATTTTGAAAAGCATCAGTTAGATAAAACCAGACGAAAGTTCATTCTAACACTCTTTTGGATAAAGTCGGGCATAAACTCATTCCAATACATCTTCTAGATACGGTCGGACATGGACTCATTCTAGTACATTTTGCAGATACATTCAGGCGAAGACTCATTCTATTATACTTTTAGGTACATTCGGGCGTAGACTCATTCCAATACATTGGTCAGATACAGTCGGATAAAGACTCATTATGATCCTCTTATAGATACAATCAAAACATAGACTCATTCTAGAACATCATTCTGATACAATCAAGACATGAGATTCATTCGAACACTCCCTAACACGTCTGCTAGATACAGTCGAACACAGACTCATTCTAGTATACTTTTTCAGATACAATCGGACATAGACTCATTCTGATACTCCTATCAACAATTAATTTGGATGGCACCTATAAGACCATATCTAACGGCATCCCGTCACCTTTTCCAAATGGCATCTTTAAGCGTGTTCAAGCAGTATAATCAACCAACAGTGTTACTTCGTGCATCTGTAGGTGCAAATTTCTAGGCACTTAAGTGTTCAATCCTCTTCCACCTTCAAATCGCGAATGGCGAGCATGCCAATCTAACTCTTCAGGTTTAAGAAGATTGAACAGGGGTATCTGTTGTAACCCAAAATTTTCCCTCCCATTTTCAAGACAAATTAATTCAAGATACCTCCTCATGCTCACGTAGTTCTCAAACACTCAAGACTTATCAAGGATTGACTAGACAAACTCTCCTCTAGAGCAATTGACCTACAACTAGGGTTTTGCTTCTCGCAAAGGAAATTGGACTTCTAATGCCTCAAGTGGATTTCATGGTTTATCATATATATCAAATTATCCTCATACCAAATTTCAAGCCTTACATCACAAGTTTACACAGTCAATTAGTCAGATGATTGAAAATCAACTGTATTGGACAAAAAGTTAACTTTGACCAATCTACTGTCAAACTACAAGATTTTTGGTCAACATCAACATTTTGAAGTCACATTCATCATTTTATCAAGGGTTGATCATGATTCATCAAGAAAACTCAAGATTCATCAAAAGTCAAAAGTTACTAAATTAGGGTTTTCTTTAGGAGAGGTCAAATGAACTTTGACCAAGCATAACTTTCACACACTTCATCATAAATTCCTCAACCAAAGCCTATTTTGAGGGAAATTCAATTCTCTACAACTTTGTCTCTTTAAGCCCAAGGCCAAAAATGCCTCATTTGAGAGATATGGGCCAAAACATTACAGGTTATTTCAAAAGTCAACAAAAAGACATTTTTTGTCAAAGCAATTCACATCAAGATAAAGACTTCAAATGAAAAAATGACCAACATGAAAGTTGTAGGATACATCTTGAGGTTTCCAAAAGGTCTAAGATCAAATTCATATGACAAAAAGTGAGAGACTTATGGTTGGTGAAAGTTGAGCAATTTTGAGAAATTGCATGAAACCTAAATTGAGCAAAGTTGAATTTTTGGGCTAATGGGCCTAAGTTTTCAGGTTCAAACGTGTTCATGACTTCATATTAGACCTCTAAAGCCATTCACATATTTTTTATGATTTTTATTTCTTTTATTTTGATTTTATTCAATTAAATTCAAAATAAATCAAATAAAATATAAAGCTAATGGACTTATGCGTGTGGACTCTTGTTTTGATCAAATTGGAGGCCCAAAAAGCTCATGACCATCTAGCAAAACCGTGTGAGGATGATTGGCACAAGATTGGCCTAAAAAAGAAAGTTTTAATGTAAAATTCAAATCAAATATTACATCATGACATACAAAGATTTATCTCACTTTTGTTGACCTGATCTTCTCTCTATAAATGCACAACATTTAGACCAAGAGGAGGACACACATGCTTCCTCAAGAACAAACCCTAAAAAACTCTAATTTTTCAAGAACTAGGGCCACTCGAAACCCTTATCTCCTGTCTTCTCAATCAATTCCAAGCATCAAATCATCTTCCTAAGGTTTCCAGGAACTCATTCCAGTCATCCCTGAAGCTTGAAGCATTCCATAACGTGCCAACCAAGTATCATCAGTTTGGTAACTTTCTTAAATTTCAAACTTTTAATTCATGAATTTTAAATGAATTTGATGCATACATATATGTTTATGATGATGTTTGGAAATGTTTTGATCCATTACTTGTGAGGTATAACGCATGAATAAGATTTCACCATTGCTAGGGCACGAAGCTCTCAAGCTTCGAACTACAACTACATGCATTTTTAGGCCAAACTAACCATGCCATTAAACTCACAACATGCTAATTAGTGGATCTAGGTTATTAGATCTTTTGTTTTCTTCCATTTTTGCAGGTTTTCAAAAAAAAAACCCTTTCTAGAGAAGATGGAGGGTGCCACCGCTGGTGGTGGAACTGACTCTAGTCAAGGCTCACGTGGCCTTCTCCCTCTCTCTAATTGGTTCATTCAAAATTTCCTGACCCCACCACAGCGTGCATTTTCTAATTTTATTTTAATTTAATTTCTTGTTTTCAATTTATATTATATTGAATGATGATGATTATATGAACGTATAACAATTGATGGACGAGTGGTAAGAAGCGTGACTGGTATTACAAAGGGCGTGGGTTTGATCCCAGCTTTTGTCAAATTTCTTTTGTTTTTTCAGGATAATGCTCAGGTTAATACCAAATTGATTGGTTCTCATTCCATAACACAAAAAATAACATGGCGCAGTGGTAGAAAAGCATGCTGGTGAAGGGGAGGGCGTGGGTTCAAGTCCCACCCCATCCATTTTTGTTTTCTTTATTTTCTAACCTAATTTTTATTCTATTTTTACTATTTACTTTCTAATTAATCTATTTTATAACCTTAAACTTTTTTAAAACTACAACAAATTAGGATTAGGGTTTTTCTAGTTAGTAATTAATTTGTTCATGTTTTTTATTAATTAATTTAATTAGCTTTTTTTTAATATTAAAATTGATTAGAATTTAGGTTTTATTACTATTATCACTTAAATTATTTTCTACAAAAAACACAAAAACATTAAAACATTTTTCCAAACATTTTTCTTATTTCTTCTTTGCTATTTAATTTTCTTAGACAAAATGTATAGGTCGCACTCTCCGATGTAATAGCGTAAATTTATTTTCTCGCATTTTCCAATTATGTAACTGCTCATAGGATGTAATAGCTTAGGTTTAATTTTCCGCACTTTACATTCCACATATTATATTTTTAACTGTTAGTAATTAGGATTTGTATCGCAAGATTAAAAGCAATCTATCAAACCCTAATTTTCAAGATAACATAATTGAATTAACACACTCTTCACACTTTCACCTCTAGAGTAACCTCTCTTGTTGCCTTACGAAACATTGGCCACGTCCCTCGAAAGTAGGGATACTTTAGCAAAAGACCTGCGATATACAATATAATCATGGTCCCTTTCGAATAAAGATCATAGTCCCTCGATGACCCTTTGATTTGTCTATAAAATAATCTAGTCCTTTCGATGACCCTACGATCAAAATGATGATAGTCCCTCTAATACCATTGCTAAAGTATCCTTACATGTTACCTTAGATGACCATATGATGACCCTATGTCAGTCCCTTCACATCTAATAGATAGGATTACCTACCGACTAATGGTATGGATAATACCATCTCCAAAGGAGAAGGAAAATAACAAGACATACTTATTAGTGGGTAAGAACTCTTGAATGCTTGCTCACAAACAAAACATTTTCCACACTACACTTTCAACAAGATATTTAAAAAAAAACATTTTGTATACATTCTTGAGGACCGGCACAAGGATTACTATAAAGTTAGACTTACATTATAATTTCAAAATATTTTCAAACAAATTACACACACATAATCTACGGATGAAAATGGTGCTAACACCTTCCTGTAGCGGTAGAAATGTTCAAGACTAAGCCATTGGATTAACTAGACTTTATACAAATCAAAATAAAAATCGCCACCGCGCTTTATTGTTTCCAAAGGAATGGGAAAATAGCGAATAACCCAAAAAGAGGGGGAAAGATTCAAGGTAAGGGGGTTGGTTATGTAAAGGGAAGGTATTAGCACCCTAAACATCTACGGTACTCCGCAGGAACCTCTTTGTAAAATTTGTTTATTTTGGTTATAAAAATGTGTTGTATATAAAATGGATGGTGGAGGTGAGAAAAGAAACATTTTTATGATTTTTGCACCCGCCGCGGTTGTGAACATTTAGTGCCTACGTACCACCTTTCATGCAATAGAGGATCAGGGTACATGTAGTTCCTCTTTTAAAAATTTGAAACACAAGTGTGTTGGTTGATTTTAAGAGATAAGACACCATCGTCATTGTCCGTGTGGAAAATATACTTACTACCCACAATCATGAGAAAGGAGAATTTGCATCATCTCAAAGTGGAAGATATGGCTTGGATTTAAAAAAATCAACAATGCCTCACTCAACACCCAAGTGGAAAATATCTCACTTCACTACATATTGTAGAAGTATAGTTATTTGCATCACTACAAGGATTGACAAGAGTCTAATCTTTTGAGAAAAGTTTAAAGATAAAAGCCAAAGTGGAAAAATGGTTCGAAATGATATTGATTGACTTTTAGTCTTCTCACAAAAAAAAAGTCAAAGTATTATTAAGTTGATTGAAGTTTATTGATGAAAATGTTTTGAAAATGCATGGACCTAAGTCCAAGTTTATTATGAAAGTGTTTCAAGTTTCAAAACAAGAAGGGTTTTCAAAATGAGAGAGAAGATTTTTGAAATTAAAGAAAATGGAAGGAGAAGAAGAGACTACCCTAAAGCATAAGGTAAAAGATAAGGATAAGATCCATCTAACCAACAAGAAGCCAAAGTTTGACATTATGAGCCAAGATAGAATTCCCATTCTTTGGATTGAAACCAAGCAAGCAAAGATACTAGACCTCTTCAAGTGTATTAAGTCTTCACAAAAATTGGGCAGAGTAACGGTTGTATACGAGTGAATTCCAGATTACAAACAGAGAATGTAATCACAAAAAACATGCACACAAAAATAAAAAAGCAACCCAATGTCTTGAGGTAAACCTCAATAACTCTAGACAAAATAATCAAATAAGATCACAAGGTCCCAAAGAGAGGCCAAGGTTTCTAATCCTAAGTCCAAGAAATAGTTCCATGCTCCATAATGCCAAGGATAGTAACCAAATAGTCCAAGTACCATTAAGAGTTTTTTAGGGTTTATGTTGATTATTAAGTATCTTAAAAAAAAGAAAAGAAAAGCTCAAGTGAGCAAAGTAAAAATGACAATAAAATAAATGCTCAAATGAGCAAAGATGAAAATGGCATGAAATGTAAATGCTGAAAAATAAATAGTACATAAAGCATAAAAAGAATAAAAACATAAAATAAAACAAGTCCATAATTAGTGGTTAGTTGGATGACCATCTTGAAACTTGCATTTGGAACTCATTAGAGGATTGGTTGAACCAAAGCCTCCACACAATAAGTTGCATTTGCTTTTTGTCAAGTATATCATCCATTTGGAATTCTCACAAGTGCCATTTAATGATCAACGATATTTAAGTGATCCGTGTTAACCAAAGGTGTTGTAGATCCATTAGAGGATTGGTAGAACTAAAGCCTACACACAATGAATCTCAAGGTTATTGGATCAAATAGATCAAATTAACATACTTGGGCTTGCAATCATAAGTTTGGGCCACGAATGATCATTTATTCGAATCGGGACAAAATTTAGCGCTATGTTAAGCAATCGTAAGTGGACTTAAATAGAAGTCACACCTATTTTGAGGCCGGTCAATAGCAATCTATGCACCATTTGTTTTGAGACATGATATAGAGATCAAGCTCCAACAACATTTAGTGCAATAAGAAGGGGATGGGATGAAAAGGATTAGGGCAAAAAGATGAATAAACCACTTTTGAATAAAAAATTTAATCAACTTATTATTAAAATCATTCATCCATTTTGGTGGAGTTGAACTCAAAACCCAAGATCTAATGATGTTAATAAAGTCATGATAAAAAAAATCAACTCAAGACAGCCAGAAAATAATCACAAAATAATAAAATATTCAATATATACATTAAAAGGGTTAGAAATGTTTAAAAATAGAAAATAATGAGGAAAATGTCAATTATATTCAAATTAATCAAGAAATGAAAAATAAGGCCATAGAAAAATCAGAAATGGATCTTGTTGTACCCCAAAATTTGCCCTCCCGTATTTCTCAATACACTTCAAGTGAGATCCTCAAGTTGCTCAAGGAAGTTCAAGGGTTGACCAGACAAGCTCTCTCCTAAGGCAGTCTACCTCAAATTAGGATTTCATGTTGCACCAAGATACTTGAGTCCAAGGAATCCCAAAGGCTCACCAATGTACTAATATGTTCTCAAGATCATCCATGTCAAGTTTCAAGCCTTGCAGAGGAAGTTTTCTCAGTCAATTGCTCAAAAGCTTGAAAATCGACTTTGCTAGGGCAAAAGTCAACTGTGGCCCATATACAGTCAAACTTCAAGATTTTTGGTCAACATACTCATTTTGAAACATCATTCATCATTTTATCAAGGGTTGATCATGATTCATCAAGGATTGCTCATAATTCATTAAGAACCAAAAGTTGCTAAATTAGGGTTTTGTAGGAAAAGTCAACTCAACTTTGACCAAGCATAACTTTCTCATACTTTATGAGAAATGACCCATCCAAATCTCATTTTGACTAGGATGCAATTCTCTACAATCCATCTTCAGCTCCCAAGTTCAAAATATGCACTCACAAGAAGTTATGAATTTGGACATTATAGGTCATTTTGAAAAGTCAACAAAAACACCTTTTTTGTCAAAGCTTCATACATGAACATGGAATACCAAATTGAGATGAGACCAAAAAGGTTGCTTATAGGACATCTCAAGATTTCTAAAAAGCTCAAGAACACCTTAAAATAGTCAAAATTGAGGAAGTTATGCATTGATGAAGTTGACCTTTTTTGCAAAAGTGCCAAAAGTCAACTATGCCTAAAAATGCCATTTTTGCTCAATGGGCCTAATCTTTTGCACTTGTTTTGAGTTGGTAGCATGGTCCACGAGCCCTATCCCTTTCCACTTGTCATTATCTTGTTTTTATTATTTATTTTGAATTAAATCAATTTTAATCAAAAACAAATCATGGAAAAATCCAAAACATTGAAATCCAAAGATCTTGTACATGTTTCAGGTCCTTTATCCAGCTAGCATAAGATTGGAATCGTGCCAAGCCTTGGTGTGCACAAAAAGATTGGTTTTGGCTATTTTTGGAAAGGTATTCAAAGGAATCAAATCAAGATCAAAAGCAATGATGGAGGAAGATTGAGATCAGGTTTTCAACCCTAATCCATTCCTCAATACATAAGGAATATTTGCAGACCTAAAACGAGACTAGAGAGAGGCGCAAGAACAAGAACCAAACTTGAAAAAAAATCACAAAAAGTGCTGAGTTGAATTCATACTTCCAAGCAATTACAAAGCCTCCTGACCATCCCAATCGCTTCCTGGGATCACCAGCAAGCAAAACCAATCAAGAACAAGCGCTTTCAGGCACTACAATGCACACTAAGTCAGCCACAACCTTGGTTCTTTCTTGAATTCGAATTGCATCATTCTGATACTTATAGCATGAGATAATCATATATTCTTGTTCACCATCACACTTGCAAGCTATCTGAAATGTTTAATTTCATTTATATGGACTGTATGAGATTTCACCATTGCTAGGGTTTTCTGGCTCGATTTAGGATCTCTGTGTGCAGGTAAAATTGGGCCATAAAAGGGGCACCATTGTGCTCAGAAGGTCCAAACGAGTCGATTCATGGCCTTAAAAGTTATTTATCTCACTTGTATTTGATTTTAAGAATGGCAGGGTCTGTAGCTACGGACAAATGGCCTTAGGTAAAAGTCTGTGACTTTTACCAACGGAGCAAGGAAGAAGATAACATACGTGGCTCAGTCTCATTTGCTTGTTTGAATCCTGGCGCCCTTTTTCACATTATTATATATTATGATTATTGCTTATTATATGAACAATTAAAAAAGCTAGCGCAGTTGGTTACAAGGTGAGTGCAAAAGGCATCAGGGCCTGGGTTTGAATCCCAGGTCCCCCCACTCTTTCACATTATTTTTCTTTCCAAGTTCAGGCGCACACACAAGGTTAAAGACCACCATGTGACCTCATTATCCAACATGCCAAGTGTCCAGATGACCAAATCTAAGGGCCATTAGATGAAAGTCCACCAAAGCCCTCAGTCAACGCATGGCAGGAGATCTTGGAAGTCAACGTGGGTCATTGGTTTTGGGCCCAGAAAAGTGCTATCCACACACCCCAAATTGCTGGTTTCAGCCCCAAATTCCTTCCTCTTTTCATTTGTATTTTATTTAATTAATTTAGTTTATTTATTTTACTAACACAAATTAATTTTTTTCTTTTATAAAAAAATCACATAAAATCAACTTTTCACCAAATTAGGTTTAGATTTTATTTTATTTTTTTATCAAAAAAATTAATTAATTTAATTAGGTTATTTAATTTTAGATAACTTCAATTATTTTGTAAATAATTAAAATTAATTAGAACAATTATGGTTTTAACTTAATTATATTTTCTTTTTTTTCTAAAAATAACAAAACACAAAAATAGGTCATTTAATTATTTTCTTTAATTAATTTAATTAGCTAATTAATTGTGTATTTACTCTAAAAACCTAATTCTTTTCTTAAAAATAATTAAAAATAACAAAAACATTTTTTCTTTCAATTAGGTTAGAAAGGGTCAAAACCCTAATTTCTTACCATTCTTAATTTCTTCGCGCGCGTTTTATCATTTATTTTTACCCTATTAATGTAATTGCTCACAAGTTGTAATAGTTTAATTAGGACCTTTTATTTTCATTTATCGCTTTGTTTTATGGGTTTGTTTTTGGCTATGTAAATACCTGAAGCCTTGTAATAGCGTAGTTTACTTTCCGCACTTTAAATTCCGCAAATATTAACTGTTAGATGTATGAATATTAGGGATGCATGACAAGAATGTATGTAAAACTTTAAAACGGTTAGCTAACCCTAAATGTGCAAAGATAATAACTCGAAATTGAATCACTCGCACATGTGCACTCCTAGGGTATACTCCCACTTCGGTTGCTTTCGATAAAACGATCATTAAGTATAGGATACTTTAGTGGTTGCTCTCTTGTCTAAATAAAGATCAAAGTCCCGCTCGGAAAAGTTGCCTCAGAATGGTTTCCTTGGAATTGTTGCCTCGAATAATTGATCTAAGACATTAGGGTTACTACTAAGATGTCCTAACATTGCTTTAGTGACCGTACGTCCCTTTCAAATTGACCCTCAAACTCCAATGATGGTGCTACCTACTCACTAATAGTGGGTTAGCGCTGTCTAAAGGAAACAAACATAGAACAATTCTTTTTTTTTCCGAGTAGGTAGATTAGCTCTTAAGTACTTGCTCAATCCAAACAAACTTTTTCACACTTCCACTCCTTTTCAAACAAAGTTTTCAAAAACACTTCGTAACACTCTTGAAGACAGAAGCAAGAGTTAAATCGAAGTCAAAAACTTTTCAAATCTCACAAACACACAGAAGCAATTTTGAAAATGATGAGCAAGTACCTAAGAGCCCGTAGATAACTACGGATAGAAAGGGTGCTAATACCTTCCCTTTCTATAATCTACCCCCCCCCCCCCCCCCCCCCCCCCCGTGCTCAGAAAATCTCGAAAAAAGAATTTTTCTGTGCTTTTTTCCTTTCCTTGTTGGATAAAATAAAAGTCGGTGGCGACTCTTGCTTACCGCGACATTTTGTGAACATAAACGCAAAACGCAAACCAGCAATTCCTAAAAACAGTCTCGGTTCTGGCCACCGCATCACAGACCCAAATATTTTTATAAAAATTTTGGTGATTTTTAAAAGTCAGAAAATATTTTTAAACTATTTAAAATTGCTAAAACAAACATAAAATAGATCAAAAATAGGAAACCTCAACATAAAATTCCATAAAATTTTCAGAAAGTCAAAAATATGAAAAATAATATTTATGAACTTTTCAGAATTAAAAAATGTCAGAAAGTATTTTTTAAGTAATTAAAAGAAAGCTAATAATACAAAAAATATAAAAAAATACCAAATGTCAAAATAAAAATGTGAAAAAATATTCAGGAGATCAGAAATAATTCAAAGTATTTTTGTGAATTTTTTCATAATTTTTGGATAAAAAATAAAAGAGTTATGAATTTTTGAAAATTTAATCAAACAAAATATAAAATCAGAAAATAAAATAAAACCAAAAAGATTTGGACCATCAGACCAAAGTCAAAACGCGTTAGTAAGCTAATCCAATGGACCAGACACGCTGTGCTTGATATGGACCTTAGTGAAACACACATGTGATCAGAAAAGGGCAACCAATGAAATTAAAATGCTTGGCACGCTATCATTGGCTGAGACGAGACATGTCATCGTCTTCAACCTCCAGACACCCTGTAATGGGGATTTTGTGAGATCCTTCAAATGGAGAAATTGGGATCCCAGGCTAGCATCATTGAACTCGTCTCTTCAAGACGATTCTAACACAACCATCACGCCAAATTTATGTAAGGTATGGAGAGAGATATGAATAAAAAAACAGAAAATAGCGAGCACTTTCAATTTGAGATTTCTCTCTCAATTCTCAATGGATTTAAAAATTGTAAGCAACCTTAGAATCAGACAAAGGAGTAGAATAGATTAGGGCTTGATTTGGATTCAATTGGTGG
Organism: Vicia faba; assembly: GCA_948472305.1. Lineage (NCBI taxonomy): Eukaryota > Viridiplantae > Streptophyta > Magnoliopsida > Fabales > Fabaceae > Vicia > Vicia faba. The sequence continues at coordinate 575,830,856 of OX451738.1, forward strand.
AGAATTCTACCTTTTCGAAGTTCAAGTAAGAAGCTTTGAAACTGGACTTCTGTAGCTTTAATTATGGGTCATTTTGATTGGTTTAAGTGCTGGAGAGTTTGTATGAAGTTCAAGAATGATGAATGCGCAAAGAATTTTGGAAAAGAAATCTTAAATTTCAAAACCTGAATTCAAAAAAGTGGGTTCGTGTGAGGTTTTGGCAGGGTGTTCTTGGCTCTCTAATCTTGGGAAAATGGATTGGGGATGACCCTCTATTTATAGGGAAGCAAATGGGATCAAAAGGAAGAGTGAATGATGCATTTTGGAGGGAATTCGTGTGGGTCTGCATCATGAAGAATGTGTGACTCAATTTTGATCAAAACTCAGCTAAATCGTGCGTTTCATGATGCTAAACACTTTTGGGAAGTTGCTAATCATGATTAGAAACAAAAACACGTGGAAAACATTTGTTTAGAAGCCAAAACAAAGATTTCAAAATTCTGACTGTGAAAAATTCAATTTAAAGTTACCAAATTCAAATCCATGGCATTTCCAACTCAAGGGGTCTTAGGGCATAATTCTTGATGCTTTGGAAAGATGAGGTTACAAGCTTTGCAATGGAAAAATAATGGAATCAAATAGATGCTTGATCTAAAAGTTACATGGAGTCAAAGTTGAAGAAAAAGAGTTGACTTTCCATACTTAGAAATATTTCCAATTCTTCTTCAAAAATGACCTATAATCTTTTGTATCCAAACATGGCCTTCCACTTAGAATTTGCTCTTGACCAAAAAATATGGAATGAAGTAGACCTCTTGAATGACATTTTTAAATTTTAACCACCCAAAATCTACAAAAATTGAGCAAGTTATGACTTGTTGAAGTTGGCCAAAAATCATGAAATGACCTATAATCTTTTGCATTCTTAAGGCAACTTCCATCCATTTTCTCACTTTTCACATAAAAGAAGTAAAAAAGTAAACATCTTCAAGATAATCATGGAAAAATAATGGAATTAAGGTGTTAAAAATTGACGAAGTTATGACCATTTGAAGTCACATATGGAAAATTGTGGATTCATCTGGATGACCTGTAATCTTTCTTCTTCCCCAAGTTCCTTCCACATGAAAAATCCTTGGAACTTTTGAAGTGATTTATTGGTAACTCTTTGAAGAGAGAGATTTATTTGGAATCACTCAAAAATACCAAAAGGTGAGCAAGATATGCTCCTTTGAAGTTCAAAACCCTAGCCTCTAGATCAAGAGAATGCTTTGGGGAATTTTGACAAGTTTGAACAAACTTTTTGTGCCAATACTCTTTATTTGTGAATAGAAGTTATTGAGGATGGTGATTAGGACTCATAGCCACCAAAACCACTTCCATATCTTGAAATTTGAGAGAAATGTGCTCGTGTACCAATAGGAATAAGACCTTGTCCAATCATGACAACTTCTTCCCTCAACCCCTCGTACTTTTGAATCAATTTTGATATGTTTGAAATATGTTGAACCAAAATAAGACTTGTCATTCCATTTCTTACAAAACCATTCCAATAGTGAAGTTTGAACTCCTTAAGCTATGTTGATTAGGGCATGGGAATAAACTCATAATCCATGAAGCAACTTGCTAAACCTCATAGCCTTTACCTACATTATTAACAAGTAAGGTAAACAAACATTGCATTTTATTAATAAAAGAAAAATCAAAGCAAAATATTCATGATCATAAAAGAAAACAAGTCAAGGTGCTTGGTAACTCCTCAGAAAGAGCAAAGCTAAATGATAGGGAGAAGAACCAAAAGTCTTAATGTGATCTTGTTGTGATTGAACCAACATGGTATGATGAAGGGATCTTAGAGAAAAAAATAGGGTACAACACTTCCCTTTTCATAACTTACCCCCGAACTCAAAATCTATCAAAAGGTATTTCCTATTCTTTTCACCTTTCCTAATTGTTGGATACAATAAAATTTGGTGGCAACTCTTGCTAACCGCAATATTTGCGATAAAACAAAAAAGTCAGTTCTCCCGCCGTACTATTGGGTGATTTTTGTTCTCCCAATTCCATTAACCTCATTTTTGTAGTGGATTAGCTTAGATAACAATAATAGGGCTTTGCTTATGGATGATTTGAGGTGGATTTCTCATTGACCGACACTGAAAAACCCGAAGATTTGTGGTTTATCTCTTCTCCTCTCTATGTATTTCTCTTTTGTTGGGTTTTGTACATGTATTTACTCTGAATTTATGTATATTTGTCACCCATGGCGTTATATTAAACTTGCTTTACAAATCTTTGTTGATTGTTGTCTTAGATTTTTGCTCTGTTATAGGGATTTGAGTTGTTATAGACATATATTATTTAGATTCTTATCTAGGATGATTATCTGTTAGTTTCTAAACTCTATATATAGATTTAAAGCTGAAATCTAGTTGGGTATCAGAGCTTAATGCCTGTGTGGTTGTGTTGTGCTGAGAGATCGTTAGTGTGATTACATAGTTGTCTTTTATGTTGTTGAGGAGGTAGAGAGATCATTTCCTTGGTGATACAGTCGGTCTCTTAATTTAGGTTAGAAATGACTTAGGTTGTGAGTGATACGTAGTCACATTGATGAGTATTGTTAGGTTGAATGTAACTGGTCGGTAGATATAAGTCTGTGATGAGTAGATTATATGCAGGCTTGATAAGTTCTTCCTTAATTTTTTCTTTTGTTTACATTTATTTTCTGCTGATACTTTTCTTTTCAACCCATTTATCCCCAAACTCATTAACAAGATATTTTTCGAACGACGATTCAATAACCAATATCTGTGGACAGATACAATATAACCTATATCACCTGGTAAATTAATAACTTACTTTTTGCTTATCGCTTTACCGCTTTAGCACTCACTTGAGCATTTATCTTTATGCCTTTTTTCTTTGCTCATTTGAGCATTTATCTTTATGTCATTTGATCTTTTGCTCATTTGAGCTTTTATTTTCTTTTGAAAACACTAAATAATCAACTTGAATAATAAAAAAACTTTAAGGTTACTTAGACTAATTGGTTACTATTCTTGGTGTGATGCAGTGGGAGAACTGACTTGGGTGTTTTGCGTTTTATCGCAAATATTACCGTTAGAAAGAGTCGCCACCGACTTTTCTTTTATCCAAAAAGAAAGGTGAAAAAGCACAGGAAAGACATTTGAGATTGTTTCTTGAGTTCGGGGGGTAGATTATGAAATAGGAAGGTATTAGCACCCTTTTTATCCATGGTTTTCCATGGGCTCTTAGTTACTTGCTAGATCACTTGCTTTTGTTTGAAAATGTGCTTTGTGTGGTTTTTGAAAGTATTTTTAAAAGGGGTCATCGCTTAGGCAAACTTTGTAATGATTCTTGTTCGTAAGAATGTATACAAAGTGTTGATCTTTTGAAAATGTTTTCAAGTTTGATAGATGTTTTTAAAAGTGTTGGTGTTTGTTTTGAAAATAACAAGGATGTTTTGTTTTGAAAATGAGCAAGTACCCAGGAGCAATCTACCTACTCAAAAGTCTTTCATGTTCATTTCCCCTTTCCTTTGACATTATTATCTTACCATTGATTTGGTAAGTAACTCTATCTTTGGATGTAAACGGGACGGGCATGGGTCATCGTATAACCATGATTAACAATGTTTCAAGGTATCTTAGAATTCTCTTTAGGGACTAAGATCATTTTGAAAGGCAACTTTTGATAGTCTCATCGAGGGACTATGATCTTGTGTTTTGCTTGTTTTTGCTAAGATACCTCACATGTATAACATGGCCATTTTGTAAGGCAACCAAGTGGATTTTTCCCTAGGGGTGCTTGTGTGCAAGTGTATTTATTTTCATGCTTGGTTTTGTCTTTGATTAGGGTTTTCTAATTGATTGGTTTTAGTCTTATCATACAAAATCCTAATTACTAGCATTTGTATATAAAGCGATAAATTGCGGAATTTAAAATCACTATGCTATTACAATACTTGTGTGTGTGTGTGGGGGGGGGGGGTGTACAAATCATAAATGGGGATTGCAAGAAAATAAACCTAATTATCTATTACAACCATATTGAATTTGGATAAATAATGTACAAAAAATGAATAAATATACAAGAATGTAAATGTAAAGAAAATGGATTTTTTTTTTGGGATAGGGTTTGGTTTTAAACTAATTAACTAAAAGAAAATAATTAATTAAAATAGTAAAAAGTAAACCTAAATTTACTAGGAAAAGAATTTAAATAAAACCCTAATCTAAATATTAATTGATTAAAAAGAAATTAAGTTTGTAAGAAGAATATTTTTTGTATTTTTGTCTTAAAAATAATTTATAGTATTATAAAATATTTTTGGTCTTTTTTGGTTTTAAAATAATATATTTTAATTGTGTAAAAGAAAATAACTAAAACCCTAGTTTTTAATTAAATTTACAAACCAATTAGTAAAATAAATAAAGTATGATTAAATAAAAATAATTTTTATTGTAAAAAATAAATAAACTATATCAAAATATAAATCTAATGTTTTTATATTGTTTCTGATTTTTTTTTAATATTAGATAAAATATTAAAGAAAATAAATAAATGAAAAATGAGAAAAAGAAAATAAAATGGGTCGGGGGTGTGAATAGTCCAGGAGAGTCAGAATAAGCAAAAAGAATAGGCCCGAAGGAGTGAAGCCCAACGTTGCAAAAAAGTCAAAAAATGTGAAAAAAAATCACAAAAGGTCACGCTAAGGCTTGAACCCAGGACCTCATGGTGACAGGCGCACGCTTTAACCACTGGGGTGGTGATACATCCGTTAACTTATGCAAAACCATGATTATATAACATAAAACAAGCCATGATTACACTTCATCTTTAACCTCCAGCCATACCACCTGTAACTTGTTCATTTCTCAACCATTTGCAACAAAGTAAACATGAAACTTGTGTAAAATTTTACCACGATTCCAGAAATGTAAACAACTTAAACTAATTCTCAAGAATGAACATGAATTTTGAATGGTACCAAACTCTGACCTAATTTTTTCAGGATGTTCAGATTCAAAATTCTAACTACTCAAGCAATATAAATGAAATCTAAAGACATGGTTAGCTTCAGAACAATGATGTCTACATTTTTCATTCACAAATTAAACATTAATGATGCTTGTATGAAGAGTTCAAAATTGAGATAATTTACCTCAAAAATGGAAGTCGTGTTCTGCAAATGAGCACTCCTCAAGATGTTGTGATGATCAGAATAGCTCCATTGAGGTCCCAGGGAGCTAATGCAATGGTTACTTTGAGTTGTAAGTGCTTGATCTGGCCTGGAGAAGTCAAGATGCAGACCTCTGTTTTTGGAAATGGAGGATGGTGATGGAGGTGTTACATAACTGTAACAAGATGAGGGATGACTTCTAAATGATGTTTAGAAGCTTTGGGAACAAAGAGGCTTGAAAACGCAAGAGGGAGTTATGAGTTTCAAACTTTTGGTCAGGTTATGTGAAAATGGAGGTATGAGATGCAAATATGAGTTCTTGGTGTTTTTAGGGCTCAAGAATGCGTGTGTTTTTTGTGACAAATTACTTGTGTATGTATAAGCAAAAGGCTCGAGGGCTTGAGAGGGTCAGAAGTTCCAGTTCTAGACTGATTGCTATGTTACTTGATTTTGAAGAAAAGTGGGAAGTATGGTTCCAAGAGGAAGTACAAGCATGGCGTGAGTGATTGTAAGTGTTTAAACAAATTTATCTTGAGTTATATGACATGTATGACCAGAAGAAAACAATTGCAAGGCTTAAGAACAAGTTTTGTGCAAAAAGCTACTTTATCAAAATGGCATTGTGCACTTTCTTCCCAAAATGGATATAAAGCATGACCTTTCATTGAATGCTTGAATTGAGACCTCTAACATATGTGCAAGCAATTAATTATGGAGTTCCTAAAAATTTTGAGGCATGTAAATTAGAGATTATGCAGCATAGGTTTGAAATTTGAATCTTGTTCATCACAAAATGACTTGTATTTCAAGTGTGACAACCCTAACTTCATCTTTTCGATTCTCACTACTCAAGAATGATATCAGGGAGTTCTTGAACATTTTGGAAAGATTGTAATGTTATCTACAACCCCTCTTTGAATCACTTTTGAAAATTCCCCTTGGAACTATATGAAAAAGTGCCATGAAGTTAGGTCAAAATCCTGACCAAAACTAGGGCAAAATTTCACTAAGTGTCCAATTTCAAGAGCATGACTTTAGGAATTAATAACTTGATATCGAAGAATTTTTAGGAGATGTTGTGTAAAGAAATGTTATAGATATCATGTTCATGTTGAAAGTTTCTTCTGAATCCTCTTGCATCATGGTGAAAAATTGGCCCAAAGTTATGAAAAAACATGAAGTTTAAACATTTAGAAAAAATTCTAAGTTAGAAATCCTTGACTTTTCAAAATGAAATCTTGACTTTTTTATTTCTTGATGAATAAGTTTCATATTTTGACATGTTTTGATGAATTGTGATCTTTGACATTGAACTTTGACCAAAAAGTTAATGTTTGACTTTTCAGTGTACAATTGACTTTTTGATCAGTTGACTGAAAATTCACTATCAATCCAATTCATCTTGAGCAATATTTTAGGTCATGCCATTAGGTCAAAGTGATGCAATTTAACTCTTGAAATTATGCTTCAAACCAAATGACCATTTGCTAGGTAAAAAATCATAAATTGCCCTTTCTCAGTCAAAACCCTGATTTTGACCATTTTGCCCTTTTGATGATTTGATCAGATATCTTGAGGAATTATGGTCCAAACTTGATAAAATGATAAATATGAGTTTATAATGTTGATGTGGATAAAACATCATGAGGTTTGACTGTAAATTGGCCATAATTGACTTTTTCCCCAATACAGTTGATTTTAGGTCTATTGCTCAATTGACTGAGCAAAAGTGTGATCCAAGGCTTGAAACTTGACATGAGTAATCTTGGGGGTCCATAATGACCCATGAAAGTCATATGAAGCATTGAAAGTTCAAATATCCTTGTGCAATCTCAAACCCTAATTTTGGTCATCAGTGCTTGAGGAGATGTCTTGAGTTGATCAACCCTAGTGCAGTCTTGAACCAAGAGAGGTCTTTGTGAAGAAATATTTGATAAATGAGAGGGAAAATTTTAGGGTACAACAGCTGCCCCTGTTCAATCTTCTTAAACCTGAAAAGTTAGATTGGCGGCTCCGCCATTCGTGACTTAAAGGTGAAAGATGATTGAACACTAGAGTGCCCAGAAATTTGCACTCAAAGATGGATGGTGAATGGGCTTATAGATGCCATTTGGAGGAACGTTGGTAAATAATGGAAGAAGTATTAGCACAAACCTCTTATTGATTTATACTAAAACTTGATGTTTTACTTGTGCGAAAAAGTGTTAGTAAAATGCAGATGCCGCATGATGTTCACCAGATGTGGTATTATGTTAAATGCATATGGTATGTACATGCTATGATGTATGAATGTGAGATGTATGTTTTTGTCCGGGAAAATAAATCCACGACTGCTGTTGAGGAAATTCTGGGGGGTTAAATCCCTGATTGCCGCTGGGGATGAAGGAGTCAGCTGCTATCTGGTCGGATCCAGGCTTCATGGCAACTTACTGGGGGAAGAGACAAATTAACTGTTATCTGGTCAGATTCCAGGCTTTGCAAAAAATTTCTTGGAATTGAATAGTTATCTGGTCGGATCCAGGCTTCATAACAACTTGTTGAGGATAGAGAAGTTAACTGTTATCTGGTGGATCCAGGCTTCGCAGTAACTCAAAGTGGTAACTACTATATGGTCGGGTCCAGGATTCATGGTCTTTGGAAAGTTGTACTATTATCTGGTCGAGTCCAGGCTTCATAGTGTCTCTCTGGGGATCATAGTTAGTTGTTATCTGGTCGGGCTCTAGGCTTTGCAGATTTCCGAGATTGATGAAGTCAATTGCTATCTGGTCGGGCCCAGGTTTCACAATAAACTATTTGGGGATTTAGTTGTTGTCTGGTCGGTTTCCAAGTTTCACAACGAATCTCTGAGGGTAGTTGCTATCTGGTCGGATCCAGGCATCACAATGACTTGCTTGAAAAGATGGAATTGAAAACTGATATCTGGTCGGGTCCAGGTTTCTCAGTAATTTGTTGGGAAAGAGGCAAACTCTATCGGGGAAAAGAAATTAAACCTTGGTCGAATTGAGTCTAGGTTCTTCTATATCTTTTGAATAGTTAGACTATTATCTGGTCGGGTCTAGTTTTCATAGTATCTTGAAATTGAGATCAACTGTTATCTGGTCGGGTCCAGGTTTCAGATATTCAAAGTGTTATCTGGTCGGGTCTAGGTTTCAGCAATTACTTGAAAATTGTGCTAATATCTGGTCGGGTCCAGGCTCCATAGTATATTTTTTGGAATAATAAAGGCTTTATTGACGGCTTTACAAGGGATCAGGGGTTATGGCCCTATGATTTAAAATAATGTGAAAGGAAAATTCAAATTGGAGAGTGTAGACTCAGTCGGGTAGGACAGACTCAACTTGGGGAGGATACACTCAACTGGGGAGGATAAACTCCACTTGGGGAGGATAAACTCCGCTTGGGGATAATAACCTTTGTCGGGGAAGATATGCTCAGCTGGGGAAGATATGCTCAGCTGGGGAACTCTGTGGTGTCTTGATTGTTGTATGTTGGAGAAATTTGAACTCGGCTGGGGAGTTATGTGATTCCTTGATTATTGTTTGGGAAATAAAACATGTTGGGGAAATGTTTATTGCAGTCGTCCTCGTGGGGATAATGATAATGAGATAACTCTGTAGGGATATTTCATATACATTAAAGAGATGCTTGTCGCTGCTTAGCAGGACACATGTGCCAAATAGTTTTAATTATGTTCATATGCATATGTTAATTCAATTTTAGTCATTGGACAAATTTGCATTGAAAACAAAGACAAAAATTTTGCACTTCAAAGTATATTTGTATTGATGTTTTGCCCATGAATAGGCATTTTTGTACAGGGAGACGGAGATCCTAGTAAGAGGAAATCGTCGAAAGGAAAACAAAAATTTAGAATGAAAACAAATAGCCATGTGAAATGATCTTATTTCCTTCCAACTCTACTATTTCCCTAATGTCTTCGAATGTCCCTTGCTGTTGATAGAAGTTGATTGGATTGATCTTGGACCGTTGAACTTGGATCTTGGTGATAAAATTGACTGTTGATTCCACGGGACATAGTCATACGCTTTTAATCCTTAACTTTTTCCTGGACCGCCCTTCCGGGTTTTCAGCCCACCAGGATACCCTTTTTTTGCCTAAGTCGCCCTTTCGGGTTTTCAACTTGTAGGGTGTACCATATTTTGAATATATCCCTAATTTTTGCCCAAACCTTTTGGTTTGTTGGGATTCCCTTATTTTTCTTAGGTGTGTCAACCTAACGGGTCTCTTATGCGTAGTATTTTTTAACTATGTCTGTGTTTATAGGATATGGGTAATCTTCACCATCCATGGTAGTCAGCATCATGGCACCGCCAGAGAAAACTCTCTTGACAAAAAATGGCCCTTCATAGGTGGGAGTCCATTTGGCTATGGGGTCGCCTTGTGGTAAAATGATGCGCTTTATCACCAAGTCACCAACTTGATATACTTGAGGCTTGACCTTTTTGTTGAAAGCCTTGATCATCCGTTTTTGGTACGTCTGACCATGGCAAACAACAAATAATCGTTTTTTGTTGATCAAGTTCAGCTGATCCAATCTCGTTTAAATCCACTCGTCTTCGCCTAAGACTGCCTCATTCATAATTCATAGAGGGGGAATCTGAACTTCTACTGGAAAAACAGCTTCCATGCCATAGACTAGAGAAAAAGGAGTTACCCCAGTTGATGTTCTAGCTGAAGTACGGTAGCCATGTAGAGAAAATGGAAACATCTCATACCGATCCTTATAGGTTACTACCATTTTCTGCATAATCTTCTTGATATTTTTGTTGGCCGCTTTGACTGTGCCATTCATTTTCGGTCTATACGGAGAAGAATTGTGATGCTTGATCTTAAACTGAGTGCAAAGCTCAGTGATCATAGCATTTTTGAGGTTAGTCCCATTTTCGATGATGATCCTTTCGGGGATATTATAACGGGAGATGAGGTTGTGTCTGATGAATCTGGCTACCACATTCTTGGTGACTGAGGCAAACGAGGCAGCTTCGACCCATTGGGTAAAATAGTCGATAACAACAAGAATGAAGCGATGTCCGTTGGAAGTTGTGGGCTTGATTTATCCAATCATGTCAATGCCCCACATTGCAAATGGCCATGGAGCGGTCATGAAATTCAGAGGAATATGAGGCACAAGGACCTTGTCAGCATAGATTTGACATTTGTGACAAGTTCTTGAATGTTGATGGCAGTCAGTCTCCATCGTTGACCAATAGTAACCAGCTCTTAATATTTTCTTAGCCATCATATGTCCACTTGAGTGAGTACCGAAGAGACCATCATGCATGTCTTCCATAATTTCCTCTACCTCCTTCTTGTCCACACATCAAAGTAGAGTTGAATCATGGTTGCGCTTGTATAATATCTGGTTCCTTAGGAAGAATTTGGATGCAAATCTTCACAAGAACTTTCTGTCATTGATAGATGCCCCCTATGGATACTCTTGTGCTTCAACGTATCTCATCACCTCATGGTACCATGGCTTTTCTGTGTCAGTGTCAAGCTCATAGCAATGTGCAGGTTCATCGAATCTTTCAATTGTTATCATAGGGGCTTCGTTGTCCCATTTGACTTTGAACATTGAAGACATGGTTGCCAAAGCGTTATCCAACTGGTTTTCTTCCCTAGGGAAGTGCTCAAAAGTGATCTCTTCGAAGTTAGGAATTAGGGATAGCACAAGTTCCTTGTAAGGGATGATATTAAGGTGTTTAGTGTCCCAATCTCCTTTTACTTGGCTGATCACTAGGGCGGAATCTCCGAACACATCCAAATGCTTGATCCTCAAGTCAATAGTAGCTTTTAGACCTAAGATGCATGCTTCATACTAGGCCATATTGTTTGTGCAATCGAAGGATAGTTTGGTAGTGAAAGGAGTGTGGCATCCTTCAGGAAAGATAATCACAACACCAATTCCATTACCTAAGGCGTTGGAAGCCCCATCGAATGCCATAGTCCATCGGGATCCTTGTTCAGGTCCGTCATAGAGTCCAGGTTTCACACAGTCGGTTACCAGCATGATGTTCTCATTAGGGAAGTCGAAGTTCATTGATTGATAATCATCCACAGCTGGATGGGCCAAATGATCTGCTAGTACACTTCCTTTGATGGCTTTTTGGGTCGTATATTAAATGTCATACTCAGTCAAGATCATTTTCCATCTGGCTATCCGTCCGGAAAGGGAAGGTTTCTCGAAGATCTACTTGATTGGGTCCATCTTAGAAATCAATAGAGTGGTATGAGTCAACATATACTGTCTTAGCCGGTGAGCAGCCCATGCCAGAGCGCAACAAGTTTTCTCGAGTAGTGAATATCTGGTCTCACAGTCGGTAAACATTTTGCTCAGGTAATAAATACCATGCTCTTTTCGGCCAGACTCGTCATGTTGGCCTAAAACACACCCCATAGAATTCTCTAGTACTGTCAAATACATGATCAAGGGTCTTACTTCAACTGGAGGCATGAGAATAGGAGGTTCTTGTAGGTATTCTTTGATTTTTTCAAAGGCAATCTGGCACTCATTGTTCCATCTGACTACATGACTTTCTTCAAGAGTTTGAAGAGTGGCTCATAAGTAGCAGTCAAGTGAGATATGAAACAGGAAATGTAATTGAGATGACCCAAGAATCCTCTAACTTCTTTTTCAGAATGAGGGACTGGCATTTCTTGGATGGCCTTTACCTTGGAAGGATCAACTTTAATGCCTTTGTTGCTGACGATAAAACCTAGAAGCTTTCCATATCGTACTCCAAACATGCACTTGTTAGGATTTAACCTTAGCTTGTACTTCTTCAGCCTCTCAAATAATTTGTGCAGATGATCGAGATGTTCTTCTTTGGTTTGTGATCTAGCAATCATATCATCCATATATACCTCTATCTCATGATGAATCATGTCATGAAATAAAACTACCATAGCCCTTTGATATGTTGCCCCTGCATTCTTTAATCCGAACGACATGACCTTGTAGCAGAAGGTGCCTCATTGCGTAACGAAAGTAGCCTTTTCCATATCTTCGGGAGCCATCCTTATTTGATTATAGCCTGAGAAGCCATCCATAAATGAGAAGTCTTTATGCTGAGCAGTATTATCAACTAAGGCGTCAATGTGTGGTAGAGGGAAGTCATCCTTGGGGCTTGCCCTATTCAGATCCCTATAGTCTACGCACATGCGAACTTTCCCGTCTTTCTTTGGCACTGGCATTACATTGGCAACCCATTGAGGATAAGATGTTACAGCTAGGAACCCCGCATCAAATTGTTTCATCACCTCAGCTTTGATATTTTCATTCATATCAGGCCTCATTCGACGAACCTTTTGTTTAATAGGAGGGCAATCTTCTCTTGTCAGCAGACAATGAACTACGATGACGGTATCCAACCCATGCACATCTTTATAAGACCAAGCAAATACTTCCACATAATCACACAACATATGAACCAACCTGCTCTTAACACTGCTTTCCAAATTAGCGCCGATCCTGATTTCCTTCTTATCTGACTCAGTACCCAGGTTGATAACTTCAACCGACTCTTCATGCGGTTCAATAGCTTTTTCCTCTTGTAATAGAAGTTTGGCTAGTTCTCCCGGTATGTCACAATCTTCCTTGCCTTCGTCTTTGGCTTGGTTGATAGTATATTCAAAGTCATAGTCGATAATAATAGAGTCATTGGCAATAGGATCCAGAGTGGATGTGGACCTGCAAAAGTGTGTGTGTGTGTGTGTGCATGTAAGATGCATGGCTATCTTTGAAAATGTATTTGAAAGAAAGGAAAGACAATGAACACAAATATTTGAATGCAAAAGAGTCTAATGTGCTGAATGATCATATAATTAGACTAATATAAATAAAACCCTTGGCAAATGGACCAAAATGCCTCGGGCCAGGCACATGGCTGAAAAGTCATTGTTAAAATATTACAGACAACAAGTTCTTGAATTGAAAGAAAAGTAAAAACAAGTAGATTACTCCTCAATGAAGGAGATGGGAACAAATTCCTTTGTATGCCAATTCTTCAGCTCCATTGTAGTTGGGTACACCCACTCTTCAAATGCAGCTTCTTCTTCAGAATCATCCATGGCGTTGACTTCATGGCTTCCAATGCGGAGAGGTGGCTTTCCAGCACGAGCACGCCTTACTTCCTTCTGAGCTTTAACGGTGAATCCTAGACCAAACTTGTCTGCTTTAAACGGGATATCGAAGAGTTTCCCCCAAGTATCGCAGTTTCCTTCTTCAATTTCCGCGCGGGCATCCTTGACTGAAACCATCTTTGGCGTGGCCTTAGCAGTTTTAGCCTCATCGGAAGAAAATTTAGTAGCAGCAATCATCGGTGGTATGACCTCAAAGGCTTGACATGGGGTTTCAATGAATTTCCCATCCATCTCTACGTACTTGAAAGAGTTAAGGTGGCTGACCATAAACTTCTCTTCTCCACAGACGGTGACTATTCTTCCCTTGACTGGATATTTGAGTTTCTGGTGGAGAGTTGAGGTTACCGCTCCAGCTTTATAGATCCACGGGCGACCTAACAAACAAGAATATTCTGGACGAATATCCATAATATAGAAGGTGGATTTGAAGGTTTGGGAACCCACTTTGATTGGAAGATCTACCTCCCCATGAACAGTCCTCTTTGATCCATCAAACGCTCTTACAATGATGTCGCTTGGCTTCAATACTAAATCCTCACAGTCAAGACGGTCTAACGCCCCCTTGGGTAATACATTCAGAGAAGAACCAGTGTCGACTAACACATGTGTTAAGGTGGTCCCTTTGCACTCGATTGGCACATGTAAAGCTTTATTGTGATTTTTCCCGAGAGGTGTTAAGTCAGCATCTAAAAATCCCAAGCCATTATCAGCTGTCAGGCTAGCCACGTAATTCTCAAATTGATCAGTTGTTGTATCATAGGGGACATGAGCTTTTTTTAGGAACTTGATTAATGTTCGAGCATGGGCATCAGAGCAAAGCAACAATAACAACATTGAAATCTTAGAAGGGGTTTGTCTCAACTGTTCTACAATTTTGAAGTCGCTTCTCTTGATGATCTTCAAAATCTCATCCATTTCATCGACAGAGGGTTCTTCATCAGCTACGTTCTTGGAGGGTACTTCAATCACAACCGGCTCAACAACCTTTTTACTTCCCTCTGGTATCGGTACTTGGCTTGGCAGCAGTAATGCAAATGGGCGTCCTTGTAACAACTAGTGGTGAGATGTTTGGTGGAAATATCTTCCAGTTCTAGTTACTTTGCTTGAGCCAGCTATGTTGCTGACATCGTCATATTTTTCTTCCTCGATCCAGGCATCTTGTTTAATCCCATGATAGAACACTTCAGCACCGTAATTCCATGGTATTGCTTTATTTGAAGAATAGGGAATCAGTATGGGATTGGTAATGATTAGTGGAGAAATAGTGGGTTCATTTTAAATCCTAATAGGACCTTTAGAGGTGAACCTAAGAGGTTTGTTAGAGATAGTAATAATGGAGAGGTCTTCACATTTGTTAATCAAACTCTTGCCAAATGGAGTCTTTTCAAACATAATTTCGTGGCTATCCATCAGGCGTTGTATGCCTTTTTTCAGCCCTTCACATCCATTGAGTTGTCTTGTACAGCACACACAGTCTTTTTCACAGCCAGGGAAGATCCCAGCTTTTAACAAATTGCTTTTGATTACATTAAGCGGAGTAGTCAATTCTTCAACAGAGGCAACACAAATTGTATTTTCGACAGCATTAACACCTTGTCATGCTTCGGCATTGGAGAGGTACTTACATTCGGCGTTTGAGGAGGACAAAATTCAATAGTCTTGTTGTCAATTAAAACCTGGATGTTGTTCTTTAAGGCCCAACATTGGTAAGTCTCGTGCCCGGGGCTGTTTGAATGGTAAGCACACTTTGCATTCGGATTATACTTTGGTGATGAGGTGTCAGGGTTGGCAGGAGGATCGCCCAATGTCACTAAATTAGCCTTGAGCAAATTTTGAAGGGCTTGAGACAGTGACATGCCTAACCTTGTAAATTGTTGTCTTGGAGTTTCAAAACATTGATGATTTGCAGATGGTCTTGGAGTAGGAGTTAGATTGGAGATTCGGACAACATTGACAGACGGACGATCATTCTTCTTGGTATGGGCCCTTGCCCCATACACATCATTAACTTCCTTCTTTGCAGCAAAAGGTTTCTTGATAGGATTGGCAGTGGAGGTAGACGCCACAGAGATCTTCCCACTTTTGATGCCACTTTCAACTCTTTCACCGGTTAAGATTAATTCGGTGAAACCAGAAGAAGAGCAGCCAACCAACAGATTAAAGAAAGGGCCAGATAAAGTTCCCATGAACATGTAGATGTGCTCCCTATCATTCAAGGGAGGCTGGATCCTACTAGCAAGGTCTATCTATTTTTGCGCATATTCCTTAAATCCTCCGTTCTTCCCCATTGTCATATCTTGCAACTGAACCCTCGTTGGCGCCAAGTCGGCGTTCGACTGATACTGATGGTAGAAGAAAGTAGCTAAATCCTCCCAAGTGTTGATACAAGAACCATCTAACTGATAAAACCATTCAAGTTCCAGCCAAGCTCTCTTGGAAAAAGTGAACCCAAAGCTTCTTATCAGCAGTGTGTGACTGTATCTTACGCACAAAAGATTTCAAATGGAGTTTTGGACAAGAAACCCCATCGTACTTTGCAAATATTGGTACTTTGAATTTGTGGGGAATGATTACCCCAGAGATCAAACCCAAATCATCAAAATCTAAGCTGGGGACGGCTTGAATTTAAACAACTTTCAATCTGGCCTCTAACTGCTTGTATTTGATATCAGCGGGTGGGTACTGCTCGTGGAAATAATCATCATCGGATACTTGATCATTGATACAGTCAACATGAGTACTTTTGACCTCACCAATCTGGTTCTCGTCCTCTTTAGATGAATTTTTTTCTATTGGAATTTGACGGATTATCTCTTTGAACCTTCTACCCATGTTGAGTAAAGCTTTCTTCTTTGGCTTCTTCTTAACGGCCAGCAAAGCTATCATATCCTGCTGCCCCTTGGCTAGGGCTAGTAGAGCTTCCTGAAACTGGGAATTCTGGGCTTGGAGTTCCATCACAGTTTTCTCTAGATCCATCTTGCTGAAATAAACAGCAGAAAGATAAGGAAACCTGTTATGCAAAAACCTGTCATGTTATGATGCATGGAATATGTATATGCAACTGATTTCAAGGATTAATGAAATTTAAATTTGTATAGACAAAGGAATGAAAATATGTTAATTTTCCTTAGTCAAAACAAGAAAGATTACATCATGCCCCTTGGGCTTAAGAAAAGCTTTCTAAGATAAAAAGACCGAACACATCCTCTTTGGCGCAAGATAAGCGTTCACATTTTTCTCTTCTTGTAGCTGCTTCGTAAGCTCCAAGACCATCTTCTCACTAGCATAGGATTGAGCTTCTAAATTATCTCGTTCTTCCTTCAGCTGGATCCAACCCTTTTGTAGGTCTTCGAGAGAGGTAGGCATGTCGGGATGGAGGATAGTGTAGGGAACATCTCCTTCAACCACGGGCTCCATGATGACTGGTAAGATGGAAGGATAAGGCATCACAAGTTTCTGAGCACGAGCTCGCACCCATTTAAGGTAAGGCTCGAGGGGAATGAAATTCCTGTGTCCTAGTGTCTTGCTATCCATCTTGTTCAACATCCTCCAAGATCGAATAAACATCATGCGGTAACCTTGATCGTCATTCTCATAGTCAAATACCAAACCTTGAATAAGCATCTCATGGGGACCATCCCTCCGGGCGTAACCAAACTGTCTTAAGGCTAAGCAAGGGTTGTAAGTGATACCTCCTCTAATTCCAAGAAAAGGGACATTAGGGAACTCTTCACAACGGTCGATGATAGTAACATTCTCCAAAGAGCGGGAACACCAATGAATATCTGAATGTCTGAGTGTCATCAACCTATGTGACCACCTTGAACCTTGTTCGTTCTTCAATACAGATTGGGGAAGATGCGAAATAAACCATCTTTCCAAGAGAGGAGTACAACACATAAGGATACCTCTTTTCCTCATAGTGCGAGTGTGAAAGGAGTGTAGGATGTCCCCTAGAAAAGTAGGTACCGGGTTACGAGACATGAAGATTTTGATGGTGTTCACATCTATGAGTTGGTCAGGATTTGGAAACAAAACCATCCCATAGATGAGGAGAGCCACAATTTCCTCAAAAGCTTGCAAATCCAAAGAGTTCCAACAGTTTTGGGCTTTCTCAAACAAGAACTTTGCTAGGAAACCTTTGACACCACTCCTTGTTTCCCAATTAGTTGTGATATCAGATGGTTGCAAGTGTGGAGCTTGAGAAATCTCTTCTGGCTTTGGATTCTTTCTGTATCGTTGAAAGGTAGTTGATTGAGAATGGGAATCCTCAAGAGTTGGGAGAATTCTTCCAAAGTTGGCACAAGTTGATAATCGGGAAATTTGAAGCAATGGTGTAAAGGATCAAAGAAATGAAAGAGCACCTTCATCACGTCTTCATCAGTGTTGGAGGTAACCAAGTTTATTAGGTGACCATGTCTTTCGGTAAATGGAGAATTTTCAGTAATCCTTGATGCTAGCTCTTTGAGTTGAGGAGGGATCCTTACAATATTGACTTGAATGATTTTCCTGCAAATAGAATCCATATCCTACAAAATAGAACAAAGATAAATCCCAAAAATCCTTGAAATCGTTAGTGAATATGAGTATGATGTTATGATGTTTATGATGTTATGTATAAGTAAACATATACAAACAAAACAAATAATTCCTTAGGTTTAGGCTTGCATGGAGTCTTATAGGTAAGTACCATCTTGAAGTTTAGTTGGCTCAAACCTGTCCTAGTAATATTAACAGGGTTCTAAGGAGCTCAATATCATTGGTTTGTTTCTTTGGTCATTGTTTCGGCACAAGCCTCTTTAATGGCGACTGAAATATCCCAAAAAACTAAACCTCAACGAGTGTAGTATCGAGTATCTACCAACTTCGGACTGCACCAAAGCCGGTCATGTCACTACATCCTAATGGCCAAGTTGGTCAAGTAAAGGTTCTAAAGTTTATTAGTGCTTTATGAAATCACTCAGCGGCCCCGTATTCTTCTTGACTACTCAAGGGCTACCGGTAACCTCAGATATGTCGCACTAATGTATCTATTACTTAGACCGTGTCGGTATACCCCGCACAGTTTCCACAATGTATTTCTACTTACCTATAAGGTATCCCAAATCCGGGTAGAGGATTCAAACCCAAACAAAGAACCAAAATGTAAAGCATACAAGTCAAACAATGAAAGCAAGTAAATGTGATCTAACCCTAAGGTAACCCCACTTTTAGAATTTTTCCCAACAGAGTCGCCAGTTCTGTGATGCAGTGGGAGAACTGACTTGGGTGTTTTATGTTTTATCGCAAATATTGCCGTTAGCAAGAGTCACCACCGACTTTTCTTTTATCCAAAAGGAAAGGTAAAAAAGCACAGGAAAGACCTTTGAGATTGTTTCTTGAGTTCAAAGGGTAGATTATGAAAAGGGAAGGTATTATCACCCTTTTCATCCATGGTTTTCCATGGATATTAGTTACTTGCTAGATCACTTTCTTTTGTTTGAAAATGTGCTTTGTGTGGTTTTTGAAAGTATTTTGAAAAGGGGCCATCACTTATTTTGAAAAGGGGCCATCGCTTAGGCAAACATTTTCCCCAAACAGGAGTTACTTTCCCCAGCAACGTTCCCTCAAAGAGCTGATATCTATATTCCCCAGCCGAATTTTATAATCACAAGCGGTTCATAAAGTTTTCTCCCGAGAAGAGTTTATTTCTATGAATACAGAAGCTCAACCCCAGCGGATTTTATTTCTCTAGCTACAGAAGTTCATCCCCCGACAAAGTTTGTTTCTTCAAATTGGCAAAATATTCCAGCAAAACATCTCTTCTCTCAAACAGAGTTATTCCCCTGATGAGTTATTCTCAAGAAGAGTCTCTCCCCGACAGAATATTCACAAATAAAAAGAAGTAAATCCCCAGTATAGTCATCTCCATTCACCATCCCAACGGAAATGAAGAACTCGGCTCCCTAATACTTTTCAGCAAGCAGTCCGGGATTTATTTCCCCCGACTAAGAAATACCTTAATAGCATCTCATATCCATGCAGCATGGCATGCGCATACATATTTCATACAATACAATCTCATTTATTTTGAGAACATCATCACAATGCATTTCATACATCATGACATTGCATACGACTAACTCTTTACCTTTCAGGGAAAGGACCAAATCAACAACCTACGTCTAACCAAAGGCTATTTCAGCATTTTCTTCAAGAAGATGTCCTCACAAGATTTTCTCTGGGTCAGAAAGGTCGACACTAAGATCTCTCTGATTACCATTCCAGTGGAAGATGTACCAATACTTTTTTCTGGGTCAGTTGAATCACTACTAAGATTCTCCTGATTACTATGCCAGTCAAGGTTATCCCAAGATCTCTCTGCTCACTATGTCGGTAGAAGAGATTCCAAGACTTTCATCTGGGTCAGTTGAATCACTACTAAGATCCTCCTAAGAATGTATACAAAGTTTTGATCTTTTGAGAATGAATACAAAGTGTTGATCTTTTGAAAATGTTTTCAAGTTTGAAAGATGTTTTTGAAAGTGTTGTTGTTTGTTTTGAAAATAGCAGGGATGTTTTGTTTTGAAAATGAGCAAGTAACTAGGAGCAATCTATCTACTCAAAAGTCTTTCATGTTCATTTCCCCTTTCCTTTGACATTATTATCTTACCATTAATTTGGTAAGTAACTCTATCTTTGGATGTAAACGGGACGGGCATGGGTCATTGTATAACCATGATTAGCAATGTTGCAAGGTATCTTAGCATTCTCTTTAGGGACTAAGATCATTTTGAAAGGCAACTTTTGATAGCGTCATCGAGGGACTATGATCTTGTGTTTTTGTTGTTTTTGCTAAGATACCTCACATGCATAACATGGCCATTTTGTAAGGCAACCAAGTGGATTTTACCCTAGGGGTGCTTGTGTGCAAGTGTATTAATTATCATGCTTGGTTTTGTCTTTGATTAGGGTTTTCTAATTGCTTGGTTTTAGTCTTACCATACAAAATCCTAATTACTAGCCTTTATATATAAAGCGATAAATTGAGGAATTTAAAATCACTATTCTATTACAATACTTGTTGGGGGGGGGGGGGGGGGGTGTACAAATCACAAATGGGGATTGCAAGAAAATAAACCTAATTACCTATCACAACCATATTTAATTTGGATAAATAATGTACAAAAAATGAATAAATATACAAGAATGTAAATGTAAAGAAAATGGATATTTTGTTTGGATTTTTAAGGAAAGGGTTTGGTTTTAAACTAATTAACTAAAAGAAAATAATTAATTAAAATAGTAAAAAGTAAACCTAAATTTACTAGGAAAAGAATTTAAATAAAACTCTAATCTAAATATTAATTGATTAAAAAGAAATTAAGTTTGTAAGAAGAATATTTTTAGTATTTTTGTCTTAAAAATAAGTTATAGTATTATAAAATATTTTTGGTCTTTTTTGGTTTTAAAATAGTATATTTTAATTGTGTAAAAGAAAATAACTAAAACCCTAATTTTTAATTAAATTTACAAACCAATTAGTAAAATAAATAAAGTATGATTAAATAAAAATAATTTTTATTATAAAAAATAAATAAACTATATCAAAATATAAATCTAATGTTTTTATATTGTTTCTGATTTTTTTTAATACTAGATAAAATATTAAAGAAAATAAATAAATGAAAAATGAGAAAAAGAAAATAAAATGGGTCGGGGGTGTGAATAGTCCAAGGAGTCAGAATAAGCAAAAAGAATAGGCCCAAAGGAGTGAAGCCCAAAGCTGAAAAAATAGTTAAAAAGTGTGAAAAATGGAAAAAAAAATCACAAAAGGTCACGCGGGGGCTTGAACCCAGGACCTCATGGTGACATGCGTGCGCTTTAACCACTGGGGTGGTGATACATCCGTTAACTTATGCAAAACCATAAATATATAACATAAAACACGCCCTGATTACACTTCATCTTCAACCTCCAGCCAGACCACATGTAACTTGTTAATTTCTCAACCATTTGCAACAAAGTAAACATGAAACTTGTGTAAAATTTTACCACGATTCCAGAAATGTAAAAAACTTAAACTAATTCTCAAGAATGAACATGAATTTTGAATGGTACCAAATTTTGACCTAATTTTTTCAGGATGTTCAGATTCAAAATTCTAACTACTCAAGCAATATAAATGAAATCTAAAGACATGGTTAGCTTCAGAACAATGATGTCTACATTTTTCATTCACAAATTAAACATTAATGATGCTTGTATGAAGAGTTCAAAGTTGAGATAATTTACCTCAAAACTGGAAGGCGTGTTCTGCAAATGAGCACTCCTCAAGGTGTTGTGATGATCAGAATAGCTCCACTGAGGCCCCAGGGAGCTAATGCAGTGGTTACTTTGAGTTATAAGTGCTTGAACTGGCCTGGAGAAGTCAAGATGCAGACCTCTGTTTTTGGAAATGGAGGATGGTCATGGAGGTGTTACAGAACTGTAACAGGATGAGGTATGACTTCTAAATGATGTTTATAAGCTTTGGGAACAAAGAGGTTTGAAAACGCACGAGGGAGTTATGAGTTTCAAACTTTTGGTCAAGTTATGTGAAAATGGAGGTATGAGATGCAAATCTGAGTTCTTGGTGTTTTTAGGGCTCAAGCATGCATGTGTTTTTTATGAAAAATTACTTGTGTATGTATAAGCAAAAGGCTTGAGGGCTTGAGAGGGTCAGAAGTGTCACTTCTAAACTGATTGCTATGTTACTTGATTTTAAAGAAAAGTGGGAAGTATGGTTCCAAGAAGAAGTACAAACATGGGCTGAGTGATTGTAAGTGTTTAAACAAATTTATCTTGAGTTATAGGACATGTATGATCAGAAGAAAGCAATTGCAAGGCTCAAGAACAAGTTTTGTGCAAAAAGCTACTTTATCAAAATGGCATTGTGCACTTTCTTCCCAAAATAGATATAAAGAATAACCTTGCATTGAATGCTTGAATTTAGACCTCTAACAACTGTGCAAGCAATTAATTATGGAGTGTCTAACAAGTTTGAGGCCTGTAAAGTAGAGATTATGCAGCATAGGTTTGAAATTTGAATCTTGTTCATCACAAAATGACTTGTATTTCAAGTGTGAAAACCCTAACTTTATCTCTTCGATTCTCCCTACTCAAGAATGATCTCAAGGAGTTCTGGGACATTTTGGAAAGCTTGTAATGTGATCTATAACCCCTAATTGAATAAATTTTGAAAATTCCCCTTGGAACTATATGAAAAAGTGCCATGAAGTTAGGTCAAAATCCTGACTAAAACTAAGGCAAAATTTCACTAAGTGTCCAATTTCAAGACCATGAATTTAGGAATTAATAACTTGAGATCCAAGCATTTTTAGGAGAAGTTGTGTAAAGAAATGTTGTAGATATCATGGATATATACAACTTTCATGTTGAAATTTTCTTTTGAATCCTCTTGCATCATGGTGAAAAATTGTCCCAAAGTTATGAAAAAACATGAAGTTTAAACACTTAGAAAAATTTCTAAGTTAGAAAACCTTGACTTTTCAAAATGAAATTTTGACTTTTTGATTTATTGATGAATAAGTTTCATATTTTGACATGTTTTGATGAATTGTGATCTTTGACATTGAACTTTGACCAAAAAGTCAAAGTTTGACTTTTTAGTATACAGTTGACTTTTTGATCAGTTGACTGAAAATTCACTATCAATCCAATTGATCTTGAGCAATATTTTAGGTCATGCCATTAGGTAAAAATGTTGCAATTGAACTCTTGAAATCATGCTTCAAACCAAATTACCATTCACTAGGTCAAAAATCAGAAATTGCCCTTTCTCAGTCAAAACCCTAATTTTGACCATTTTGCCCTTTTGATGATTTGATCAGATTTATTGAGGAATTATGGTCCAAACTTGATCAAATGATACATATGAGTTTATAATGTTGATGTGGATTAAAAATCATGAGGTTTTACTGTAAATTGGCCATAGTTGACTTTTTCCCCAATACAACTGATTTTAGGTCAACTGCTCAATTGACTAGGCAATAGTGTGATCCAAGGCTTGAAACTTGACATGAGTAATATTAGGGGTCCATAATGACCCATGAAAGTCATATGAAACATTGAAAGTTAAAATATCCTTATGCAATCTCAAACCCTAATTTTGGTCATCAGTGCTTGAGGAGATGTCTTGAGTTGATCAACCCTAGTGCAGTCTTGGACCAAGAGAGGTCTTTGTGAAGAAATATTTGATTAATGAGAGGGTAAATTTTGGGGTACAACACTTGGAATTATGGAGTTGTGGATATCTCGGACTTAGGATTAGAAGCCTTGATACTTGGAGACCTTGTGGCTCTGTTGTTATTTTGTCTAAAGTTCTTGGGGCTTACTACAAGGTATTTGGTTGATTTTCTTTGCGTGCAAGTTATTCTGATTATATAATTTATCTGTGATTAAGAATTCCTCTGTATACAATTGTTACTCTTCCCAATTTTTGTCAAGACTTAATTCATCTAAAGTTTGATATTTCTCTGAGGTTTAGTATTTTTGCTTACTTAGTTTTAATCCAAAGGATGAGAATTCTACATTGACTTCTTATGTTTAAGTGTTGGATTATTGTTGGTTAGATCGTTGTTCTCCTTAGCTTTTACTTTAAGCTTTAGGATAGTCACTTCATCTCCTCCCATCTTCTTTAATTTCAAAAATCTTCTCCATTCTTTTCAAAACTCTTCTGGTTTTTTAACCTGAACCACTTTCATAATAAACTTGGACTTAGGTTCATGCACTTTCAAAAATCTTTTCTTAGTCAAATGTTAATCAATTTAATCATACTTTGACATTTTTGTGAGAAGACTAAAATTCAATTAACCTCATTCAAATCATTTTTCCAATTTGGATTTTTACTTTAAAACTTTTCTCAAAAGATTAGACTCTTGTCGATTCTTGTAGTGATGCGAGCTATTATACTTCTACGATATATAGTAAAGTGAGATATTTTCCACTTGGGTGTTGAGTGAGGCTTTGTTGATTTTAAAATCCAAGTTATATCCTCCACTTTGAGATGATTCGAATTCTCCTTTCTCATAATCGTGGTTAGTAAGTATATTTTCTACTTGGATATGACGATGATGTCTCTTATCTTAAAATTAATCAACACACATGTGTTAATTTTTTAATTTTTAAGGTGAACTACGAGTACCCCAATCCCATATTGCACCGGAGGTGGTACGTAGGTACTAAAGGTTCACAACCTCCGCGGGTGCAAAAATTGTAAAAAAATAATTCTTTTCTTATCTCCACCATCTTATTTTGTATACACTTTTTATAGTAAAAAATACACAGATTTTCAAAGAGGTTCCTGCAGAGTACCGTAGATGTTTAGGGTGCTCATACCTTCCCTTTTCACAACAAACCCCCGTACCTAGATCCCCTCCCCTCTTTTTGGGTTTATTCACTCTTTTCCCATTCCCTTTGGAAACAATAAAGCGCAGTGGCGATTTTTATTTGATTTGTGCGAGTTAAGTCAATCCAATGGCTTAGTCTCATTGTTCCTACCGCTACAGAAAACTGGCGACTTTACTGGGGATCACAAATATCTAAGTGGGTTGATCCTATCTTTACGTATTTGTGTATGTGCTATTATTTGTTGTATATCATGTGTTGTATATATGTATGTCTGGATTTTCCTAGTTTTCAGGGTGCTTGGTGATTTCTCATAAGTCCTCTATCCAAACTTGGGCAAACTTAATATAGGATGGGTGGTATAGTCATGTTAACTTTAAGGGAGGAATCCTAAAAAGGATACCTGAGATCCCCCACTCAGTGGAGGCCCCTTTGATAGTAGTATTCATTTACCGAGCAATCGGGAAGACGTGCTACTTTCGACCTGGGTGCCTGCTGAAGCTGAGGACCGTAGATTCCTTAACCCATGTTGGCCTTTTAGGTGAAGTGCGGTGACTATGACGTAGCAATCAGGAAGTGTTTGTCACACATTTCTACACTCAAATGAGTTTTTCCTAAGAATATTGCTAATTACCGGGTTAATCAGGATGTTGGAAATACTTGAAGGAAGGATGTAGACTCCGGGAACATTTTAGATCCTTATTTGGTAGGTGATAAACCATTAGTCTATACCTTGTGGGTAGTACCTTTGGCTTCATTCTTGTGACGGCGAACCTATGAACCCCCATGTTTGTGATCTTGTGTATGATTGTTGGATCATGCATTCATGCATCCATGAGCATTCTTTAAAACAAGCTGATTTCAGGAACTTAAGGGTTGACTTTTGAAAATATCTCAAGTACTTTTTTAACCATGGATTTTGGAAGGATAAAGACTCGGAAGTACAATTTCAAGGATCCTAAGATAGAGGAACTGACGAGTATGATTCATGAGATTGAGAGTTCTAGAGATTTCTGTAAGAAGTACAGAGCCATTGTGCCTCTTATGAATCTCAAGATGAAGGAGGATATTCTTTCTACATTGGTCCAGTTCTATGATCTGTTGTGCCAGTGTTATACTTTTCCGGATTATCAGTTGATGCCCACATTGGAGGAGTATTCTTACTTACTTGGTTTACCTATCACTTTTCGTGTTCCTTTCACCGGCTTAGAAGGAGAGCCTAAATATCATGAGATTTCCACCATGACTCATTTGAGGAAGTCCAAGATTGAGGCTAACATGACTACCAAAGGAGGAATCATAGGTTTACCTGCTCAGTTTCTATTGGAGAAATCTCGTTACTTCGTCAAGATTAAGAGTATAATTGATTTTGAGGCCATATTTGCTTTTCTTGCCTATGAGTTGTTCTTGTTTCCTAACATCAACAAATTTGTGGATGTCAATGCCATTAGGATCTTTCTTATTGGAAATCTAGTCCCTACACTGTTAGGAGATACTTATTATTCCATCCATATTTGGAATTTTTATTAGGGAGGGAAGATCATCAGTTGCACGTTGTTGTTATATTAGTGGTTTATTTCTCACTTACCTCAGACTATTGCTTTCTGGGATATCAAGAAGGAACCACGTTGGGCACCGAAGATTATGGCTCTCATTCATTCTGACATTAATTTGTATCATCAAGCTTATTATGATGAGTAGATCATCAAGCTCATTCTGAGAATGTGCCTCTTCTTGGTACAAAGGGAGGAATTAACTATAATCCTATTCTTGCACGTCATCAACTTGGATATTCAATGAGAGACAAGCCAAATAGCATTCATCTGAGTGGTTTCTTTCTCGAAGAAGGGGAAGATCACAAGAAATCTAGGGAAGATATTGAAAAGGCTTGGCTCCATATTGATAGAAAAGAGTAGAAAGGATTTGGGACGAAGAGGAGATGTTTCCTTAGAGCCTCATCTCCGTTGGGTACAAGCGAGGGTAATTCAGTTGAAGATGCCTTATTCTCGTGAAGAACCTATATCTGATATGTTTATGAGGAATACTCCTCCTCTTTTAGATGATGTGGAAGATATTCAACTTGCTTTGGTTAGGATGCAACAATAGAAGGAAGCATGGAAGAACATGTACCAGACTTTGGAGGTGTCCTACTCGACAGAATTGAGACAAAAGGATGATTTGATTGAATGTCTTGAAAGTCATGATGTGGAGATGATTGAGAAGAAAGAGGATTTATTTTCCTCTAGAGCTCAGTCAGGTCCCGGTCACCCATTTTTTGATTCTGGTGGATGGAAAGAAGTCACTGACAAGTATGCAGAAGAGAACAAGCAGTCGAAGACTGAGATTGCGAGACTCAAGGGAAAGTATCAGTGTGTAGAGATCTTCATCAGCTTTGGCTCCTTAGGATTTTTAAATTCTATCTTTATTCTCTTGTACTTAGGATTATTGAAACTTGTACTAAAATTTGTAATCCATTCCGAAATTATTATTAAAATGAGATTTTTCAGTATTTCCAAAAGTGTTAGTACTTTAATATTTGCAATTGTTTATGATTCTTTGAGTTCCTTGAATAAACACAATAAATCATATGCATTGCATATCATGCATCATTTTGCACATATTTTTTGCATTCTTGTTTATTCCCGGGTGTCTTACTTGTTTCTCTGCTTCATCTATTAGAAAATTGTTTCATCGATACAATACTAGGGCTAATTCTAGGAAGAAGATGGAAAATATTAAACAAGAGAATCGTGAGCTGCATGAAGAAGTTACTGCTTTGAGAGATGGCATGGACAACCTGACTGCTTTGGTAGAATCATTGGTGGTTGCTCAGAATCAGCCGCCTTATCTTCCTCTATCTCTTCACGCTACTCAGCGACAATAGACGACCAATATTTCAGATGTTTTGTCAGTTCCAATCTCTATCACTCCAGTTTCTGCTACTCAACACCGTATGCCTCGCAGTTACCCGTGGGGAATGCCTAAGAACTTCATGCCAGAAGGTTACAATCCTGCTGCTCAAGTTTCTCCATTTGTTCAAACTACTACTGCTTCTGCACCTCCCGTGGTGCACACTGCTCCTGCTGCTAATAATGAGATTCATCATGTTGCACCTCCTATAGTGAATGTTATGCATGTTATCAATGATGAAGTCTATCATCATGCTCCTCCATCAAGTGAAATTTTGGGCTTTTATGAACGATTAGTTGACTTTCAGGATCAATTCAATAAAATGCAGAAAGAAGTGAAGGCTCTTCAATGGAAAGAGTTATTCAGACAGAATGTCAGTGATCTTTGCTTGGTTCCTAATGTGAAAGCGTCAGCAAAGTTAAGGTGCCATAATTTGAGAAGTACAAGGGAAACTCTTGTCCCTGTAACCACCTGGTGATGTATATCATAAGGATTTCCACTAATATTGATGACCAACGCCTGCTTATTCATTTCTCCCAGGATAGTTTAACCGGTGCTGCTTTGAAATGGTATATGCGATTAGACAGTAGCAACATCAGTACCTTCAATGACTTGGGTGAAGCTTTCATCAAGAAGTATAAGTACAACATGTTTATGGAACTTGACTGTGACCAGCGGAGAGCGATGGCTCAGAAAGATAAGGAGTCATTCAAGGAGTATGTGCAACATTGGTGCGAGGTTTCTTCCTAAGTGGTACCTACAATGGGAGAGCAAGAAATGAATAAGTTCTTCTTGAAAACCCTTGGTTCTTTTTAATATGAGAGAATGGTTGCAAGCGCACCGAGTGGCTTCACTGAGATGTTAAGTATGGGCGTTCGCTTAGAAGAAGCCATCAGGGAAGGAAGATTGAAAAAAGATGAAGGTTCTAGTGGAACAAATAAATCATCATATGGGTTTTCTAAAAAGAAATAAAGTGAAAAAAATGTTGTCACTGAGGAAAGAAAGGTTAGACCTCTGAGAAGACGTCATCAATACCAACAACAGGTTACTTCTGTGACTCCAGTCGTCAATGAAGCCCCGGGTACTATTGCCTATTAGAGAGATCAAGGGCAAGGTAAAAAAGAGATAAGCTTTTGATCCTATTCTTATGAGTTATTCCGAATTATTCCCGACTTTGATTCAAAATAAATTGGTGCAGACTAGGCCTCCCCCTGTTATACCTTCACCTTTACCATGGTATTATAAGGCGGATCAGACTTGTTCTTTTAATCAAGGGGCCCCCGGGCACAACATTGAAAATTGTTAACCCTTAAAGACGGAAGTGCAAAAAATGGTAAGATCTGGTCTTCTATCTTTTAAAGATTTTGATCCCAATGTGAAGGATAATCCACTACCTAAACATAAAGGTGGAATTGTTGTAAATATGGTTGCTGGTTGTCCTGGGGATTTTAGGATTTTTGATATCAATTTAGTAAAAGGTGATTTAGTGAAGATGCATGTTGATCTCTGTGAATTAAATTATTAAACACATAACCATGCCGCTTGTAGTGTTTATAGTATGGACGTTCATGGATGTGATAAAGTGAGAGCTGGTCTTCAAGAAATGATGGATGAAGGACTTATCCACATAATCATACCAAGGGCTAAATATGAAGAAGATGTGAATATGGTTCATGGTTGTCCCGATGAATTCCGTATTTTTGTTGTGAATTACATGAACGATGATCTGGTACAACTGCACGCCACATTTTCTCACATGGATGGCTAGGAGGTACATCATTATGGGTCTTGTCAGTTCTATTGTAAGGATTCCCGTGGTTGTTCTGTTGTAAGAAAAGGTGTTCAATTTTTTCTAAATGATGGTACTATCAAGGTCACATGAAACATAGATGATTATAATGGAGTTAATATGATTGAAGACTACTCTGTTGAAGCCATGTCTGATGATGAGTTCTTTTCTTCTGATGAAGGTATGTTTTCTAATAATGATTCTGCAATTCCTGAGTATTATGAAGAAGCATGGGTGAATGTCATTATGCCATATTTTGGCATTCCTGCTCTAGTAGAAATTACGTACCACATCAAGCCTGTTGTTGCTCTTGTAGTTATTTGTCTGCCTGTTCTTATCCCATATAAATCAGATAAAGTTGTGCTTTATAAGTATAATGCAACTATCTATAGCGGTAGAAATGTTGAGACTAGGCCATTGGATTGACTTGACTCGCAAAAATCAAATAAATATTTCCACCACACTTTCTTGTTTCTAGAGGAATGAGAAAATAGAGAATAACCCAAAAAGAAGGGGGAGAGAATCTAAGTTCGGGAGTTGGTTATGCAAAGGGAATGTATTAGCACTCTAAACATCTACGGTACTCCACAGGAACCTCTTTGAAAATTTGTGTATTTTTGCTATAAATGTTCTATAAAAAATGGATGGTGAAGATGAGAAAAGAAGTATTTTTTACAATTTTTGCACCCTCCACGAATGCGAACCTTTAGTGCCTACGTACCACCTTCCGTGCAATAGGGGATCAGGGTACTCGTAGTTCACCTTTAAAATTTTTAAAACACAAGTGTGCTGGTTAATTGTAAGATACGAGACGTCATCGTTGCAACCTAGTGGAAGAACATACTTACTACCCACAATTATGAATTTGCATCATCTCAAAGTGGAATATAGAGTTTGGATTTTAAAATCAACAAAGCCTCGCTCAAAACCCAAGTGAAATATATCTCACTTCACTACATATCATAGAAGTATAGTATCTCACATCACTACAAGGATTGACAAGAGTCTAATATTTTGAGAAAAGTTTTAAAGTAAAAAGCCAAAGTGGAAAAATGGTTTGAATGAGATTGATTAACTTTTAGTATTCTCACAAAAATGTCAAAATATTATTAAGTTGTTTAGATTTTGATTAAGAAAACATTTTTGAAAATTCACGGACCAAAGTCCAAGTTTATAATGAAAGCGGTTCAAGTTAAAAAAAAAAAGAGTTTCAAAAGGAGGGAGAAGATTTTTGAAATTAAAGAAGATGGGAGGAGATGAAGGGACTATCTTAGAGCATAAGGTAAAAGCTAGGGAAAAGAACCGTCTAACCAACAAGAAGCCAACACTTAACATAATGAGTCATTGTAGAATTATCATCCTTTGGATTGAAATCAAACAAACAAAGATAGTAAACCTCTTAAGAAAAACCAAGCTTCAAATGCTTTAAGTCTTCATAAATATTGGGCAGAGTAACGACTGTACACAGATGAATTCCCAATCACAGACAAAGCACATAATCAGAATAACCTGCACACAAAGATACAAACAACCCAATATCTTGGGGTAAACCCCAAGAACTCCAGACAAAATAACAATAGAAGTCACCAAGGTCTCCATGTAGGTCAAGGTCTCTAATCCTAAGTCTAAGAAGTCCATAACTCCAAAAATGCCAAGGAAAATAACCAAGCAGTCCAAGTAACATTAAAGCTTTTTATTGTTCAAGTTGGTTATTAAGTATCTTCAAAAAGAAAATGAAATCTCAAGTGAGCAAAATAAGAATGACATAAAGATAAATGCTCAAGTGAGCAAAGAGGAAAATAGCATGAAATGAAAATGCTAAGATAAATGGTGCTTAAGGTAAAAGCATAAAGTAAAAGCATAGAAATAAAAGTCAATTGTTAATGAGTTAGAAATTAGAGGTTAGTTGAATGACCATCTTGAAACTCGCATTTGAAAACTCGTTAAAAGATTGATAAAATCAAAGCCTCATAATAACAAGTTTCATTTGCTTTTTGTCAAGTATATCATTCATTTTAAATTCTCAAGGCAACAACAAATGATCAATAATGTTTAAATGATTCACTTAGACCAAATCTTATGAAAGTCCATTAGAGGATTGATAAGACCAAAACCTTCTAACAATGAACCTCAAGGTTATTGGATCAAAGGTTTCAAATTAAACATACTTGGGCTTGCAAACATAGGTTTGGACCATGAATGATCATTTCTCGAATCGAGACAAAATTTAGCGCTATGTTAAGCAATCGTAAGTGGACTTATATAGAAGTCGCACCTATTTTGAGGCCGGTCAATAGCAGTCTATGTACCATATGTTTAGAGAAATCATATGTAGATTATTCTCTAACAACGTGTAGTACAAGTAAGAAAGGGATAAGATGAAGAGGAAAGGGATGTATTTGAATCAAATATTTTGATCAAACTATCATTAAAATCATCCATCCATTTTGGTAGAGTTAAACTCAACACCTAAGATCCAATGATGTTAATGAAGTTCATGATCAACAATCACATAGTCAAAATAAAAAGAAGAAAAATGATTTTTTACATTAATTTTTAATGGAAATAAAAGGAAAAATAGCTAACTATATACAAAGTGTCAAAGAAAAATTAGAAGAAACCATAGAAAAGTAAGAAAGGATCTCAAATATTTTTATAAAATTTTTGGTAATTTTTTAAAACAGAAAATTATTTTTAAACTAATTAAAATCACTCAAATAAGTGAAAAAAGATAAAAAATAGTAGAAGTCAAAGTAAAATTCTAGGAAAATTTCAGAAAAGTCAGAAATAAAGAAAATGATTTTGATAAAAAAATTTAGAATTTAAAAAATGCCAAGAAGTATTTTTAAAATAATTAAAATAAGGCAAACAAAACAAAAATTATTAAAAATGTCAAACATTAAAATAAATATATGGAAAAATATTCACAAAATCAGAAATAATTCAAAGTATTTTTGTAAATTTTTCTTATAATTTTTGGATAAAAAATAAGAGAGTTATGAATTTTTGAAATTAAAACAAATTTAAAACAAATTTTGTAACAATAAATAAATCAGAAATAATGTGAGGCGTTGGATCGAGTTCATTAAAACACGCTGGCGCATCTGATAGCTCAAAAGTGATGATGTATGGTGATCCACGGTCAACAAGCGCGCACTGAAGTCACGAAAGTCAGACCAATCACAACATTTCAATTGTCTTGCTCTCATTAGTTGAAGAGGCCCCGTAGATCATCTTCAACCTCCATCTACCCTGCAACTAGGGCGAAACCAAGATTCTTAAATCTTTAAATTTAGACGCTCATAGTGGTATCATCAGATGCGCCTCTTTAAGAAGATCACAACTATATCCTCGCACCAAATTTATATAAAACACAGCTTACACGATTTGAAAAAAACCAGAGATGTTTTCAAAATTTTGAAATCGAAAATAGAAGTATCAAATGCATTGATTCACAAAAATTGAGTTAATATCAAGCATCAGTGAACATCATAAACTATTCCAGTAATTTGAGTTAGAGGATTTGGTGCCTTAAACTACTTGAACGAAGTCATATGAACTTGCTCTTTAAATGGACTTGGCTAGCATGATTTAGGGCACCTCAAAGCTTGATTCTTCTTCTGTTAGCTTCAGTGAATTTCAAGGATGAATGATCAATGAAGAAATTGGATTTAAAAGTGGAGAAAAGAGGAATTCGAAATCTCATAAAAGTGAGTTATAAAGAGAGTTTGACAGAGTAATTTTGGCTATTAAAGCTTGAGAAAATGAGAGGAATGAGGTCCTATATTTATAGGGAAGCGAATGGTGCAAAGAATTAAGAGGAAATTTGAAGTCTGGAGGGAAATTGAATCAAGCTCGAAAGTGAAAAAAGTGTGACCCCATGTGCATCAAAACTCAATCAATTCCCGAATTTTGATCCTTAATTCAACTTTGGGAACTTTGTTAAACATGTTTAAATCAAAGACATGTGCTAAATTGGTGATTAGAAGCCATATTATGAATTTCAAATTCTGACTTTGGAGAAAACTTAAGTTTCAAGGTACCATCTTTGAATCCATGGTGTTCACAGCTCAAGGAGTCTTAGGGAATAATTCTTGAAGCATTTGAAATATAATGTCACAAAATTTAAAATATGCAAAGAGTTAGATCAATTTTATGCTTGAGCTAAAAGTTGTGATGAGTCAAAGATGAGAAAAAGATGCTGATTTTTTGTACTTAGAAAAATTCTAAGTTTTTCTTCAAAAGTGACCTATAATGTTTTAAGATCAAACAAGGCAATCCTCCAAAATTGAGCTTTAATCATTGATGCTAGATTGAAGTATACTTCCAAAAGAGAATTTTGAAACTTTAATCACTCAAAAATACTAAATATTGAAACATTTATAGCCTTGTAAAATTTGTGAAAATTCATGAGGTGACCCATAATCTTTTGAATTCTTAGGGCATCTTCCACTCATTTTCAAGCTTTGCACATAAAAGAAGAATTGAAGTTAACTTCCTTAAGATAATTGTGAAAAAATAATGGGCTCAAGGAGATAGAAATTGAACAAGTTATGATCTTTTGAAATCAAATAAGGAAATTTGATGGCCTATCTAGAGGACTTGTAATATTTCTTCATCATTAGGCATCTTCCACACCAAATTTTCTTGAAACTCTTAAAGTGATTAGTTTATAACCCTTTAAAGAGAAGCATATATTTGGAATCACACAAAAATATCAAAATATGGGCAAGATGTAGCCCTTGGAAGTTCAAAACCCTAGCTCTTCAAGCACCAAAATGACTTGGAAACCCTTTTCAATTTTGACAAACTTTCTTGCACAATAACTTTTGTCATGATAATAAAGGTTATTGTGGATGATAATAAGAACCCATAGAAACAATAACCACATCCAAATATTAAGGATTGAGAGAGTTATGTACTTGTGATCAAAGAATCAAGAATTTGTCCAATTAGGTCAAACTTCTTCAATCAACCCTTGCATATTTTGACTTTATTTGTCAAATTGAAGCATGATGAATCATAGTAGACCTTGTCATGATATTAATTTAAAGTTTATTCAATAATGAATCTTGAATCTCAATAAAGCTTTGTTGAAGAAGGCATGTAAATAAACTCATGAACCTATGAATTCACCTGATGAAATGTGTTATGCCCTCACCTATAGCATCATCATTTAGAGAAAACATTCATAGTATTTGTTAGATAAAATTTAATCAATACAAAACATATATGATCATAATATACAAATCAAGGTGCTTGGTGATTCCTCATGAGAAAACCTAAATATAGGGAGAAGAACCAAACCCTAGTGTGATCTTGATGTGATTGAGATGATAGAGGAATCTTAGGAGCAAAAGTCTGGGTACAACAACTGCCCTTATTTAAGTGTCTTATATCCGGAGATACGAATGTTAAAATCTTTGTGTCAACGCGATTGAAGACACTTAAATATAAAACAAACCTTATTTTTGGCCCTAAGAGGCCATGCAATGCTTATGATTATGCATGCAAACAAACCGATCCAAAGGTGACATGGGACACCGCTGCGGAAACAAAAAATAAAGGATCAAAAGGAAATCCGACCAGGAAAACAAATCACTGGTGAACAGAAGACTCGAATGTATTAGGGTAAAACCCAAGGAGGAGATAAAGCAACATCAACTCAAACATCTAGGAGAGAAAGTAAAAGATAACAGTGATCGACAGATAACTGTGAACTATCCACTCACTGAGAAGATAGAAAAACAAAGGTAACGTCGACCCACAGGGGGAAATAAATGGTAGGATAATACCAACAACAGCCAAAATTAGGGTAGGCAACAAATGATCAGCATCAGTACTTACGACTGGAAACCAATGAATTCTTCATAGCAGAATGAATCTCAACGACAAACTACCTCCCATAATGACGAGACTACCATCTATCAGAGTATAAATATCGATAACGAACTATCTCCTATAATGATGAGACTACCATTTTTGAGTAACAAAATCCAACAACGAACTATCTCCCATAATAACGAGACTACCATCCATTGGAGTAACAAAATCTCAACAACAAACTATCTCCCATAATGACGAGACTGCCATCCATTGGAGTAACAAAATCTCAACAACGAACTACCTCCCATAATGACGAGACTACCATCCATTGGAGTAACAAAATCTCAACAATGAACTATCTCCCATAATGACGAGACTACCATCCATTGGAGTAACAAAATCTCAACAACGAACTATCTCCCATAATGACGAGAATACCATCCATTGGAGTAACAAAATATCAACAATGAATTATCTCCCATAATGACGAGACTACCATCCATTGGAGTAACAAAATCTCAACAACGAACTCTCCCATAATGACGAGTCCATTGGATTAAAAAAATCTCAACAACGAACTATCTCCCATAATGACGAGGCTACCATGCATTGGAGTAACACAATCTCAACAACGAACTATCTCCCATAATGACGAGACTACCATCCATTGGAGTAAAAAAATCTCAACAACGAACTATCTCCCATAATGATGAGACAACCATCCATTGGAGTAACAAATGAATTTTCTCGGGGAACTAACAAATTTGCTGGGGAAGTATAGGTTGCTCAAATAAAGAGACCTGCCACTCGCGGTTATAAGAAACCTTTCAGGCAAAGAAAAAAGAATTCCCTGGGGAAGTTTCAATATCTTCATACTGAGGAGATAACATCTTCTTGTGAAAAATAAATGCAAACCCTCAATCCAGAGTTTAGAGCCTACGGAAATCAGAATAGTAATGTTGTCGGGAACCATAGATCCAAACCAGAAATAAACTAGAGCGAAACAGTCAACCAAGATAGCATCTGATGAGGAAAAAAATCAAAAGGGAAACACGAAGCTAACCAGAAAATGAGCTGAATAGGAAGGCTTGAAGAAAAATTCTTCCATGGGGAAAACTTATTAGGGAAATTGAAATGATATATGCTTTTTTCTTAAGGTCGAAAATCTATTGGAGAAAGGGTAACATAACTCTGCAAAATAAGGTAACATGACAATAAAATATTAATGAATGCAGATGGGCAATGAATCATTAAATTCAACTATGCATGATGTATGTATGAATGTATGAATGTTATCCTGTATATGCTGACAACACAGACACACAACATTGGGAATAACCAGACAAAACCAGTTTGGGTAAAGTCAACACTCGGCTAAATCAGATCCAGGAGGAAAATTTCACAAGAAAGTAAGCACCAACTGAGGAAACAAATTCCTATTTCACGGCTTAACTTCACTAGGAAGAAACAAAATCTGAAAATAATCAAATCAAACAGTAAATTAGTACGAATACAGGGATATAACATCCTCCTCCAAACTTAACTGGGGAACATTACACATACTTAAATGAGGAAAACAAGGTTTCAATATCTAGATTTTCACTGGAGATAATAATACTAACTTCATTAGGGAAGATGAAAACCATGCCGTCGAGATATCAATTGAGGATCCCGTGTTGACTTCATTGGGGAGGACAATACCACATCGTCGAGAGGAGCCCAAAATACATTCTTCAATATCAAGAGTGATGATTACACAAACTTCTATGGGGAGGAATCATGAAACCACACGGGGATAACAACTTTCAGAGAGAAAAATTATCTTAGCTTTACTTGGGGATTTAAGAAGTCAAACAGTACAGCAAGAAATCAAAATTATGGGAATTTTAAATCAAACCCAATGATTGGCGGGAGAAAACCCAAAAAGTTATCACCTGTTTCAACACTTCTTATAAAATATTTTGCCCTTGTCTAGTTGCCAAACAACAACAATAATGCCAACACGGAAAAATGGCGATGTTTTGCAAATGATTCCACCTCATCACACAAAGTGATAAGGAACTTCCGTCATATTGGTGAAGACCTCACTGGGGAATTTTGGATAAAGGTTTCAAATCGTGCAAACCAGAAACCAAAATTGTCAACCTGGAGGAAAAATTGAACCAAGACCTGACTAGGGAAAATGGGATCACAAATACAACATTGCACCATACATCAATTGGTATCATCTCCAACTATTTGAGAAACATCAAGAAGATCATATGCATATCAGTGAAAGTGACCTGAAATAACTTTCGTGGGGAATACCTACTTCCAAAAATTTAGAGTTCGTCCACCCTCAGAATCACTATTTTTGTTTTTTTTTCTTGAATCACAAAATCTGAAGTAAAAGGTAATTTGTAAATTCTTTTCAAAAACAATTTTATTATTAAATATCTTTTTTTTGAAAATTACTATCAATAATAAATGGAGTCTTTGTAAGCAGAATAAAATAAGAATTGCAAAGAATTGGATAAAAGCTCAAACTTTATTAATTGAATGGTAGTCTGTGAATGGCGAGACCACATAG
This sequence comes from Vicia faba, assembly GCA_948472305.1. Classification (NCBI taxonomy): domain Eukaryota; kingdom Viridiplantae; phylum Streptophyta; class Magnoliopsida; order Fabales; family Fabaceae; genus Vicia; species Vicia faba. Next base: position 575,868,683 of record OX451738.1, read on the forward strand.
ATGATTACAAAGTTTGGAAAATGGTAATACATTGGAAAAGATACATTGAAACATAATAACCAATATTCTCCCTAACAACTTTGAATTCCTGAGCAGCGACTTATGTTGAAGTATGGTGAGGGTCCAAGAAGATGGTTGCTTCAATGATCAAGTCTTGTTTAACGCAGTTACTTGACAAGAAATCCATAACTTTTGCCTAGGTTTCCCTTGCGGGTTTTCAACCTAGCGGGAGAATTTATTCTGTTTGTGTCTCTTATTTTTGCCTAGACCTCCCTTTCGGGTTTTTCAGCCTACCGACGCTCTTTTTTGCCTAAGCCTCCCTTTTGGGTTTTCGACATAGCGAGCTGTTATTTTATTTGTTTTAGACGAAGTATTTCTTGACTGCATTAGCATTTATAGGACGTGGGAACTCCTCGCCATCCATAGTTTCAAGAATCAATGCACCGCTAGAGAAGGCTTTCTTGACAGCATAGGGGCCTTCATAATTGGGAGTCCACTTTCCCCTAGAATCATTGTTAAAAGACATGATCTTCCTTAGCACGAGGTCGCCTTCTCTGAATTCACGAGGCTTGACCTTCTTATTAAAAGCTTTCTTCATTTTCTTCTGGTATAATTGGCCATGACACAAGGTCGTCATTCTCTTTTCTTCAATCAAGTTCAATTGGTCAATTCTGTTCTGGACCCATTCAGCCTCTGACTATTTGGTTTCCATTATCACGCGTAAAGATGGAATTTCAACCTCAACAGGGAGCACTACTTCCATACCATACACAAGAGAGAATGGAGTTACCCCTGTTGAAGTGCATACAAATGTACGATACCCATGCAAACCAAAAGGGAGCATCTCATGCCAATCTTTATAGGTAACAAGCATTTTCTGGATGATCTTCTTAATGTTTTTATTAGCAGCTTCAACAACCCCATTCATCTTTGGCCTGCAGGGAGATGGATTGTTATAGACCATCTTGAATTCTTCACAAAGTTCTGTTATCATCTTGTTATTCAGATTCAAGACGTTGTCAGTGATAATCCTGCTTGGCACACCACACCGACATATAAGATTATTCTTTATAAAGCGTACTACCATCTGGTTAGTAACATTAGCATATGAAGTTGCTTCCACCCATTTGGTGAAGTAGTCAATTGCCACCAAGATAAAACGGTGTTTGTTCTATGCCTTGGGTTCAATCATTCTAATCATGTCAATAACCCACATAGAGAAAAGCCACGGGGAAGAAATAATATTGAGAAGTGTCAGAGACAAATGAATTTTGTCAGCATAAATCTGCCATTTATGGCACTTCTTTGCAAATTTGTAACAGTCAAATTCCATTGTCAGCCAATAGTAACCTGCCCTAAGCATCTTCTTTGCCTTCAAATGTCCATTAGCATGAGTGACAAAGGAACCTTCATGGATTTTATGCATCAACATGTTTTCTTTGTGTCTATCCACGCATCTGAGTAAGACCATGTCATAATTTCTTTTGTATAGCACATCTTCATTAAGGAAAAAGCTGCCTTCCAACCTTCTCAATGTCTTTCTATCTTTGTTTGACGCACCACCAATTATTCCTGAGTCTGGAGAAAATGCTTGATATCATAATACCAAGGTTTTTCGTCTGATGTTCCCTTTGTTGCAAACACATGAGTTGGTCTATCCAAATGTTGCACTGTGATACGAGGCACGTCGTTCCAAGTATTTACTTGATACATAGAAGCCATAGTGGCTAAAGAATCTGCCATCTGATTTTCATCTCTGGGAATATGTTAGAATTCAACTTTATTAAATAAGGGTATTAATCTTCTAGCATATTCTTTGTAGGGATTCAAGCCAGGGTGACGAGTATCCCATTCTCCTTTGATCTGATATACTACCAAAATCACCATATACATCTAGAATTTTGATTCTGAGATCAATAGCCTCCTCGAGACCCATGATACAAGCTTCATACTCTTCCATGTTATTGGTGCAATCAAATGCCAACCTTGCAGTAAATATGATATGCAATCAATGGGGAGTGATAATCACAACACCAATTCCTTTCTCATAAGCGTTTACAGCTCCATCAAACACCATGCCCCACCGGGATTCAAGATCAGGACCTTCCCCACGAAATGGTTCATCACAATCTTTTACTTTCAAAAACATAACATCCTCATCAGGGAAATCATATTTAACAGACTGGTAGTCATCAACTGGTTGGTGAGCAAGATAATCTTCCAACACACTGCTTTTTATAGCCTTATTAGTACAATATTTAATATCATATTCAAACAACAGCATCTGCCAACGGGAAATTCTTCCAGTAAGAGCAGGCTTTTAAAAAATATACTTAATTGGATCCATTTTGGAAATCAACCAAGTAGTATGATTCAACATATATTGTCGCAACCGTTTTGCCTCCCAAGCTAGAGCACAACATGTTTTTTCCAGCATGGAATACCGTGACTCACAGTCAGTAAAATTCTTGCTGAGATAATAAATGGCATATTCCTTTCTCCCTATATCATCTTGTTGTCCCAAAATGCATCCCATAAAATTATCTAACACTGTCAGATACATAATCAATGGTATTCCTTCAACAGGAGGGAGCAAGATAGGAGGTTCAAGCAGATACTCTTTAATACTTTCAAATTCCCATTGGAAATCATCTGTCCATACACAACCTTGATCTTTCTTAAATAACTTAAAGATCGGGTCACACATTGCAGTTGTGATACGGTGGGAAGAGAACTGACTGTTTTGGAATGCTGGTTCGCGTTTTGCGTTTGTTTTTGCAAAATGTCGCGGTAAGCAAGAGTCGCCACCGTCTTTTATTTTATCCAACAAGGAAAGGAAAAAAGCACATAAAAATTCCTTTTTCGAGATGTTTCTCGGGTTCGGGAGGTAGATTATAGAAAGGGAAGGTGTTAGCACCCTTTCTATCTGTGGTTATCCACGGGCTCTTAGGTACTTGCTCATTGTGTTTTCAAAATTTTCTTTTCTTTGTGTTTGTGGGTTTGAAAGAGTTTTTGTTTAAAAGGTGTGTAAGTGCGAAAAGTTTTGTTTTGTTTTAGAATGAGCAAGTACTTAAGAACCATCTACCTACTCGAAAAAGGAATTAAGCTGTGCTAATGTCCTTTAGACAATGCTATCCCACTATTGATGAGTAGGTAGAATCGTCGTTGGAGTTTAAGGGTCAATTCGATTAAGGGACATGTGGTCACTAAAGCAATGTTAGGAAGCCTTAGCGGTAACCCTAATATCTTAGATCATTTTTACGAGGCAACCGTTTCGAGGCAACTTATGATCTTTGGACAAGAGGGCGACCTCTAAAACTTCCTATACTCAATGACCACGTTTGAAGGCAACCAAGCGAGGTGTACCCTAAGAGTGCGCATGTGTGAGTGTGTTATTTCGGTTAATTTTATCTTTGTACATGTCGATGGTGAGCTATGTTGATTTTAAGTTCATACATTTGATCTTGTCATGCATTCCCTATTATCAAACACCTAACAGTTAATAATTTGCATAAATTAAATCTAAACTATTACAAGGCGTCGGGTATTTACATCGCCAAAAACAACCCTTTAATTTAAATTGCGGAAAATAAATAAAGCGATAAATAAATTAAAGTCCTAATTTAACTATTACATTCCGGAAGTAATTACAATAATATGGAAATATGAATCGCGTGCGAGAAAATTAAATCGGCGTATTTTTTAGGGTTTTGACCCTTCTTGAAAATAAAGCATTTTTTGGTTTATTTTATATTTAAAGAAACTAAATCTAAATTAACAATTAAATTAATTAATTAATGAAAATATTTTTTGGATTTTTGAATATTTAAAGAAATAAATAAATTGATTAAAAGTTAGTAAAAACCTAGTTCTACATTAATTTTAGTTATTTGCGAAAGATATTAAGAGTTAAACCTAATTAACACTAAATTAATTAAATTAATTAATTTATATAAAAATAAAAGTGATGATTTTAATTTTAATAAATAAAACATATTTTTGTGTTTTTGATTTTATGAGAAAAATAACTTGATTGGTTAATTAAACAATAAAAATAATAATCAAAATAAAATAAATAAAATGAAAATATAAAAAGGAAAAGAAATAACCCAAGGGGGTTCAGGCCCAAATCAGGAGGTGAAAATTGCAATTGTTTGGCCCATTTGCTGCAAGCCTCGTTTGACTTTTCCAATTCCATGTTGACATGTTGACCTTGGCATATGGTGGATGCTCAATCTAGACCATTGGATTTGGCCTGGAGGCCATCTGGCGCCTGATTGGATGATGGTATATGGTGGATCTTAGGCATTGGCATGTACTGGATAGCCTGGAAAAAATTAATTCAAATGTATGGGGGACCTGGGATTCAAACCTAGGTCCCGTTGGACTATGTACAACACGCTTGCCACTAGACCACTGTATTCTCTTTGTTAGTGGAATAAGCACTAAATATTATATTGTGAAACAATTAATACGCCTGGAATAAAAAAATAAAAAAAGCACGGAATTCAAAATCAACCAATAGGAAGAGGACGCATCATCGTCTTCTTCGTTGAAAAGCCTGGATATTTACCTGCGGATTTTATCCGCAGCTAAATTCATGGCTCAATCCTAAAATCTTCTCTAGGCTGTAAAAATGCAATCCAAGACCATGGTTCGCTTCGTCTCTCCCTCCTGGACATGGCTATATCCATTGATAGTGCTGATTTTACCTGAAATTGAAACGCCTAAAAACAAGAAACCCAAACCCTAGTTTCGGGCAGGGCTTTACAGGCTACAAAAACTCAATTGAATATTGCAGAATGTTTAGAAATCATGCAAGAGTCATGAATATACCAATGTTTTGTCAAAAAGATGCAAGAATGAGAGGTTGCAATTTCGTGTACAGGGCGGTATTCAAGAAGACTTACAGCGCGATTGGGGATGTTTCAGGGCTTGCTTTTGATTGCTAATGCTTCAATGGATCTCCAGCAAGAGGTCTATGTTGAGATTTTGCTTTGAATCAGGCTCCAAATGTGATTTCAGTTTTTAACTTTTCAAGCTTTTTCCAAGTTTTTGTTCTTGTGAATTAGCAGCCTTCAGGTCCTGATTTCGTATGCCTTGTGTTGTATATGTATCAAGCATTGTATTAGGTCAAATATTGGGCTTTGAATCCTTGTGAATTGATGAATTAAGATTTGATATGATCCTCCATGAAAACCTTTCCAATTTGATCAAAAATCCAATATTTTATGCATAATAAGGCTTGATACGAGTTTGATCTTGTCCATAATGATATTAAAGACCTATATCAATAAAAAATATTCCAATTGATCAAGATTTGGATTTTATTTGATTTTAAATTGATTTAAAATGAATTAAATTAATAAAAATCAAATAAAATAGAAAAATTAATAATTGGACACAAAACTGAAGATAGGACACGTGTGTGGTGTGACAAGATCAAATCAAGTGGAAAAAAGTGGGTCCATTTGACAAAATTTAAAGTTTTGGGGATAGTTGACTTTTGGCAATTTTGGAAAACTGACCAACTTCAACAATGCATAACTTCTTCAATTTTGAACTTTTGGAGGTGTTCTTGGACTTTTTAGAAACCTTGAGATGTCCTCTAACCAACCCGTTTTGTCTCATATCATTTTGTTGTTCCATGCTCAAGTTATAAGCTTTGGCAAAAAAGGTGTTTTTGTTGACTTTCAAAAATGACCTATAATGTCCAAATTTGTAACTTTTTGTGAGTGCATTTCTTGATCTTGGGGTATGAATATGGATTGTAGGAAATTTCAGCTTCTTCAAAATGAGCTTTGGATGGGTCATTTCTCATAAAGTATGAGAAAGTTATGCTTGGTCAAAGTTGAGTTGACTTTTTCTACAAAACCCTAATTTAGCAACTTTTAAATCTTGGTGAATCTTGAGCAATCCTTGATGAATCATGATCAACCCTTGATCAAATGATGAATTATCCTTTAAAATTAGAATTTTGACAAAAAATCTTGAGTTTTGACTATTTGTAGGTCACAGTTGACTTTTGCCCTAGCACCGTCGATTTTTGGGCCTCTTGAGCAATTGACTGATCAAACTTTCTCTGCAAAGCTTGAAATTTAACATGGATGAACTTGAGAACATATTAGGACATTGGGGAGCACTTGAGGTCATTTGGATGTAAGGACCTTGATGCAACACAAAACCCTAATTTGAGATTGACTGCCTTAGGAGATTATTTGACTGTCCAACTCTTGAGCAATCTTGAGCAACTTGGAGATTATTCTTGCAATGTCTTGAGAAATATGGGAGGGCAAATTTTGGGGTACAACAATTTCCCCTGTTCAATTTTCTTAAACCTGAGGATATAGATTGGCTTTCGGGCCTTTCGTGATCCGAAGGTGGAAGATGATTGAACACTAGAGTGCCCAAAAATTTGCACTCGCATGACATCGTATCAGCATTGTGGTGTCAGGAATGGGCTTACAGATGCCATTTGGAGATTGTTGATAGGTGTTCTGAACTTCGACCGAATCAGCGTCAAAAAAACCTTTAGGAATCGATTTAACTGGACCAGAGGGTTTTTGTCTCTTTCGACTGGATTGGCGTCAGAAAAATCTTTAGGAATCGATTTAACTGGTTTTGTCTCCTTTGACTGCGTTCGCATCAGAAAAATCTTTAGGAATCGATTTAACTGGTTTTGTCTCCTTTGACTGCGTTCGCATCAGAAAAATCTTTAGGAATCTATTTAACTGGTTTTGTCTCCTTTGACTGCGTTCGCATCAGAAAATATTTAGGAATCGATTTAACTGGTTTTGTCTCCTATGACTTCGTTCGCATCAGAAAAATCTTTAGGAATCGATTTAACTGGTTTTGTCTCCTTTGACTGAATTGGCCTCGGAAAAATCTTTAGGAATTGATTTAACTGGTTTTGTCTCCATTGACTGAATTGGCCTCAAAAAAATCTTTAGGAATCGATTTAACTGGTTTCGTCTCCACTGACTGGTTGGCCTCAGAAAAATCTTTAGGAATCGATTTAACTGGTTTTGTCTCCTTTGACGGGTCATCCTCAGAAAAATCTTTAGGAATCGATTTAACTGGTTTTGTCTCCTTTGACGGGTTGACCTAGGAAAAATCTTTAGGAATCAATTTAACTGGTTTTGTCTCCTTTGACGGGTCGGCCTCAGAAAAATATTTAGGAATCGATTTAACTGGTTTTGTCTCCTTTGAAGGGTCGGCCTCAGAAAAATCTTTAGGAATCGATTTAACTGGTCTTGTCTCCTTTGACTGGGTTAACTTCAACTGGATCGGCATCAGGAAAATCTTTAGGAATCGATTTAACTGGTCCAGAGAAGGTTTTGTCTCCTTTGACATATCTGAGAACTTAACTGCATCTTTCCTGAAGAGCAAAGGTCAGTCATATGCAATGCATGATATGGATTAAGCAATGATGTTCTCAACATAAATGAGATTGTATGGTATAATGCGTATATGCATGTATCATGATGTATGAAAATGTGATGTTCTAGCTGGGGGAAAATAAATCCCGGAGCTGCTGGAGAGTAGAGTTGGATTCTTCATTTCCGCTAGGGATGATGAACGAAGATGATAAACCTGTAGGAGAGGATAACTCCGTTGGGGAATAAACTGATGAGGAGATTACTCCGAGGGGAATTACTCTGTGGGAAAGAGATGCTCTACTGAGGATTTTAACGATAAACTCCGCTGGGGATTCCGCTGATAAGCTCCGCTGAGGATTTCAATGATAAACTCCGTTGGGGATGGATTACCGTTGCTGGTGATACTGAATCTGTTGAGGATTGAGCTCCTGTTTGTGAAAGGAAAGAACTTCGCTGGGGATGATCTTTCAGTTGCGACTTGCTAGGGATAACCCTGTTAGACTCTTGTGGGGATAACCCTCTGAATTTGGCTGGGGAGATTTATATTGTACTCCACTGGGGGGTAAACTTCCAGAGTCTACTGGGGATGATGCTTTAACTCCATTGGGGAAGCTTTTTTCAGACTGTGCTGGGAAAATTGACTCCACTAGAGGTATCTTGTATTCTGTCGGGGAACATTCTTATACTCCGTTGAGGATTATTAAGACTGTCGGGGATACTCTTATACTTGCTGGGGAATATTCTTACACTCCGCTGGGGAATATTAAGACCTTCTGGGGATACCAAGCCTTTTTAGGGCTGATGGTAGATGAACTCTGCTTGGGGAGAGTATTGCTGATTCTTTCACGGTTGCAAGTCTCAGCTGGGGAGATCTACCATTATTGTCTTACTCTGCGGGGAGTGACGGTATCTTGGCCATATTCTTCAGCTGAATCTACCTTTGTACCTGGTGGACAGAACAACTGTACAACTTGGACACTTCTTATTGCCCCTGTTTCTGATATTACCAGTAATCCATCTTTTGTTTCGCATGTAAATGTTTATGAGTAGCAATTAATGTCAAATGCATATATAAAAAATGAACATTGGACATTCTTTGCAAAACAAAACAAATAAAGGAAAAACAGTTTGAAATTTGTCTGAAAATGAATTTGTATTGATTTTGAAGTTTGGCCTGAAAATAGGCGTTTTTGTACAAGAGGCTGACGTCCTAGTAAGAGAATACCGCCGAACAAATAGAATTTATACAATGTGTGAAAAGAAAACAAAACAACTATGTGAATAATCCCACTGGGTTCCAACTTTGCTATTGCCTTTATGTCCTCGAGCATCTCATCACTTTGCTACTGGTTGAAGGTAGATCGGATTGATTAGTGACGTCCGAGCTTGATAGTTGATACCGAAGTCTGGATGCAAGGTGATCCAATGAGACATAGTGTTACGCTTTGATCCCTAATTTTTGCCTGGACCGCCCTTTCGGGTTTTCAGCCCACCAGGATACCCATTTTTGCCCAAGCCGCCTTTTCAGGTTTTCGACTTGCCGGGTGTATAGATTTTTTTCATTTTCGTCCCTTATTTTTGCCCGAACCCTTTTGGTTCGCCGGGAAGCCCTTATTTTTGCCTAGGCCAGTCAACCTAGCGGGTCTTTGATCATGCGTAGTATCTTTTCACTATGTCTGCATTGACGGGGTGAGGAAGGTCGTCACCATCCATGGAGGTTAGAATCATAGCTCCTCCTGAGAAGATGTTCTTAACCATAAATGGCCCTTCATAAGTAGGGGTCCATTTGCCCCTGGGATCACCTTGAGGTAGAATAATGCGCTTGATTACCAGATCCCCAACTTGATACTCTTGTCGTCTAACTTTCTTGTTAAATGCCTTGATCATCTGTTTCTGGTACGTCTGACCATGACAAATAGCAGTAAGTCTCTTTTCGTCGATTAAATTCAGTTGATCAAGCCGGGTCTGAATCCAGTCATCTTCACTCAAACCCGCATCCTTCATGATCCGAAGAGAGGGTATCTGAACTTCAATAGGCAAGACTGCCTCCATGCCATATACCAAGGAGTAGGATGTTGCCCCTGTTGACGTCCGTGCTGAGGTACGGTACCCATGAAGAGCAAACGGTAACATCTCGTGCCAATCTTTGTATGTCACTGTCATCTTCTGCACAATCTTCTTAATGTTCTTATTAGCCGCTTCAACAGCCCCATTCATCTTCGGCCGGTAAGGAGAAGAGTTGTGATGCTGTATCTTGAATTGCTCACAGAGCTCAGTGATCATCTTGTTGTTGAGGTTGGTACCATTGTCCGTAATGATCCTCTCTGGTACACCATATCGACAGATCAGACTATGCGAATGAACCGTGCCACGACGTTCTTGATTATGGTAGCAAAGGAAGCTGCTTCAACCCACTTCGTAAAGTAATCAATCACTACCAGGATGAAACGATGCTCGTTGGACGCTGTAGGTCTGATCTCGCCGATGATATCAATGCCCCACATTGCAAAAGGCCAAGGAGCTGTCAAGACGTTCAGAGGAACTGGAGGTATGTGCACCTTATCAGCATAGACCTGGCACTTGTGACATGTCCGAGATTGCTGATAACAGTCAGCTTCTATTGTGGACCAATAATATCCTGTCCGTAGGATCTTCTTTGCCATAGTGTGTCCACTGGAATGAGTTCCGAAAGTACCTTCATGTAACTCCGCCATGATCCTTTCTGCTTCATCCTTATCCACACAACGTAGTAAGGTCGAATCATGGTTACGTTTGTAAAGAATGCCATTGCTGATGAAGAACTTCGCCGCGAACCTCCTCAGAAACTTTTTGTCATTAATAGATGCATCCTCAGGGTATTCTTGAGCCTCAAGGTACCTTTTCACCTCATGAAACCAGGGTTTATCTGCTACCTCTTCAGTCTCAATGTCGCAGCAATGTGTAGGTTCATCCAATCTTTCAATGATAATCCAGGGAGCTTCGTTGTACCAATTAACTTTGAACATAGAAGACATTGTAGCCATCACGTCCGCCAACTGATTCTCCTCTCTAGGGAAGTGTTCAAAGGTTATTTCTTCGAAGTGGGGAAGCAACGTTAATACATACTCCTTATAAGGAATAAGATTTGGGTGTTTCATATCCCACTCGCCTTTGATCTGATTGATCACGAGAGCGGAATCTTTGAAGACACTCAGAAACTTAATCCTTAGGTTAATTGCTGCTCGAAGACCCATGATGCATGCTTCATACTCCGGCATATTGTTGGTGCAGTTGAAACATAGTCGGGCGGTAAATGGAGTATGGGATCCTCTAGGAGATATGATCACGACGCCAATGCCATTACCCAAAGCATTTGAAGCTCCATCAAAGTACATAGACCATTGGGATCCTTCCTCGGGTCCTTCATCCGGTCCAGGTGTCTCACAATCAGTTACCAACATGATATTCTCGTCCAGGAATTCAAAGTTCATAGACTGGTAATCATCCACTGCTTGATGTGCCAAATGGTCTGCCAACACACTTCCCTTGATTACCTTTTGAGTCGTGTATTGGATGTCATACTCAGTCAAGATCATCTGCCATCTTGCTATTCTTCCGGACAAGGCAGGCTTTTCGAAGATATACTTGATTGGATCCATCTTTGATATCAACAGAGTAGTGTGAGTCAGCATATACTGTCTCAGCCGGCGAGCAGCCCATGCCAAAGCGCATCAAGTTTTCTCGAGCAGTGAGTATCGGGTCTCACAGTCGGTAAACTTTTTGCTAAGGTAATAAATAACATGCTCTTTTCGGCCAGACTCGTCATGTTGACCCAGCACACACCCCATTGAGTTATCGAGTACTGTCAAGTATAAGATCAGAGGTCTCCCTTCAACTGGTGGCATTAGAATAGGGGGCTCTTTGAGATACTCTTTTATCCTTTCGAAAGCGTCCTGGCATTCATCGTTCCAACGTACTGCCTAATCTTTCTTCAGTAACTTGAAGATTGGCTCACAAGTAGCAGTCAGGTGCGAGATGAATCGGGCAATGTAATTCAGACGTCCCAGAAAGCCTCTGACTTCTTTCTCTGTTCTGGGAGCTGGCATTTCCTGTATAGCCTTCACTTTGGCAGGGTCCACTTGAATACCCTTGTCGCTTACGACGAAACCCAGTAGCTTACCAGATCTCACCCCAAAGGTGCACTTGTTCGGATTCAACCTCAGCTTGTACAACTTCAACCTATCAAACAACTTCTGCAGATGGTCAAGGTGTTCTTCCTTAGTCTGGGACCTTGCAATCATATCGTCGACGTATACTTCAATCTCATGATGGATCATGTCATGAAACAAAGCAACCATGGCACACTGATACGTTGCCCCAACATTCTTCAGTCCAAAAGGTATGACCTTGTAGCAAAAGGTACCCCACTGAGTAACAAAGGTTGTCTTTTCCATGTCTTCGGGAGCCATTTTTATCTGATTATAACCAGAGAAACCATCCATAAAGGAGAAGACCTTATGCTGAGCGGTGTTGTCAACCAGAACGTTAACATGAGGCAGAGGGAAGTCATCCTTGGGGCTTTCCCTGTTCAGATCCCTGTAATCAACACATATTCGAACCTTACCATCCTTCTTTGGCACTGGAACCACATTGGCAAGATACTGAGGGTAAGAAGTAACTGTTAGAAAACCGGAGTCGAATTGTTTCATAACCTCAACCTTGATCTTCTCAGACATCTCTGGGCGCATTCGGCGGACCTTCTGTTTTACTGGAGGATAGTCTTCCTTGGTAGGCAGGCGATGAACCACAATATCAGTATCCAAACCAGGCATATCTTCGTAAGACCAGGCAAAGATCTCAACATAGTCATGCAACATCTGAATCAACCGTTGTTTCACACTAAGTTCCAGATTTGTACCGATCTTAACCTCCTTCTTGTCTGTCTCAGTACCCAGATTCACTGATTCCACTGGCTCTTCGTGCGGCTGAATAACCCTCTCTTCCTGAAGTAACAGTCTTGCAAGTTCACCAGGCACTTCGCAATCATCTTCACCTTCGTCTTCAGCTAAGTTGATCGGATTTTCAATGTCATAATCGGAAGTAGCAGAGTCGTTACCAGTGGGATCCAGAGTGGATTTGGATCATGATGTGAGTGTGTGCAAAATAGCTGTTTTGCAATATATAAAAAGAAAAACAAGGAGCACAAAATTTGAAATGCAAGAACGTCCAATGCTTTTATTAATGATATATGAAGATGACACATATAAAGCCCTCACAAATGAAGCCACGGTGCCCCGGGTAAGACTCCGGGCCATAAAGTTTAAAACATTGTCTGTTACAAATTCAAAACAAAAAGTTTCATTACTGGGTGATAACAGAGACGTGCATAGAATCCTTCGCTGTCCAGTTGCTTAATCCATCGTTGGCAGTCGGGTAGATCCAACTGTCGATATCAAACTCTTCATCATCGTCATCCCTGATAGCATTCACCCCTGCATCTTGTTTAGGCTTTTCTGGTGCTCTAAACTCGATCTCCTTAGAATCAATTAAGTCCTGTATCCTATTCTTTAAAACCCAACAATCATCCGTATTATGCTCCAGGCTATCAGAGTGGAAAGCACAGCGGGCATTAGGGTTTTACTTTGGTGACGTTGTATTTGGGTTCTTTGGAGCTTCCTTTAGAATCAACAAATTGGTCTTCAGCAACAGTGGAAGAATCTGAGATAAGGTCATGTTGAGACGGGTGAATTACCTTCGAGGTCTCTCATCCTTTTGTTGACTTTTGTGCTGAGGAGCACCAGCAGGTTTTGAAATAACAACCGCATTAACAGCTTGGCGGTGTTCAGGTCTATTCTGTCTTCTTGCACTGTAGACAACACTGGACTCTTTCTTAAAGGGATTCTTCTTGGTGCTTGATGAAGAACCCTTTTGTATCTTACCAGCCTTAATACCAGCCTCAATCCTCTCCCCGGTCAAAATTAGCTCTGTAAACCCAGATGAAGAGCTTCCAGTTAAGTGGTTGAAAAATGGACCAGACAGGGTCCCCAGAAACATGTCCACAAGCTCCCGATCAGCCAAGGGTGGTTGTACTCTTCCGGCGAGGTCCCTCCACTTCTGAGCATAATCTTTGAATCCTTCACCCGTTTCCATTGACATACCCTGGAGTTGGGTACGCGTGGGAGCGAGGTCGGAGTTGTACTGGTACTGCCTGTAGAAAGCAGTAGCCAAATCTTCCCAACTGCGGATACTGGCTCCGTCCAACTGATAAAACTACTCAAGCTGAGTCCCTGAGAGACTGTCTTGAAAGAAATGGATCCATAAGTTCTTATCAGCAGTGTAAGGCTGAATCTTCCTTACATATGACCGGAGGTGCAGTTTCAGACAAGAAACTCCGTCATACTTAGCAAAGGCTGGTGCCTTGAACTTGTGGGGAATCACTACCCCAGATGACAGACCTAGATCACCAAAGTCCAGACCAGGCACTTTTTGAACTTCCATAGCACTCAACCGGTCTTCCATTTGCTTGTATCTATCCTCAGCCGGAGGATACTGTTCTTCATCGAAGTCCGTCTCGTTGTTAGAGACCACAGGGCTAGGAGACCTCCTTTCTTCTTGACTATCTTTACCTTCATATGAGGTGGTCAAATCAAATTCATTCTTAAGCCTATTTCCAAACCTGTGCCCTGTGTTAAACAGGATGGTCCTCTTCTTCTTCTTCTCTTTCAGAATCAGGGTCTTCAGATCTTGCTGACCCTTAGCTAGATTCATGAACAGCTCTTGAAATTGGGCATTTTGGGTCTGGAGGGCTTTGATTGCTTGCTCAGTTGAAGGTTCAGCAGACATGATGAGTGCTGAAATAAACAACGAAGAAGATAAGAGACCTGTAATGGGTACCTGTTTATGAAGTGCATGGGATGAAATGCGTATGGTTATGATTTCAAAGACAATCGAGAGATTCAAATTTGTAAACCAGAAAGGAAACACACTTTATTAGATAAACTTTGTAATTCAAATTGTTCAACAAATTACCCTTAAGGCGTTACAGGAAAGGAAATACTGAAAAGTAAATAAAAACTAGGAAGGAAATCATCAAAGGTCAATCAACGCTCCCATGGACTCTTCTTATCGGTGCGGACGTAGTCATTCAGGATCCGCTCGTTCTCCAGTTGCCTAGTCAACTTCTGGATCTTCTGCTCTTGCTCGTTGAACCTCTCTCGGTAAGAATCTCGTTCCTCTCTCAGCTGCATCCAAGACCTTTTCAGTGCCCCAATGTTAGTTGGCATATAAGGATGGAGGATGGTTGGAAGAACTCCTTCTGCATTAGCAACTTCAAGAATGACAGGCCGGACGGCTTCATATGGCATACCCAGCTTTTGGGCACGGATACGGACCCATCTGAGATATGGCTCCATTGGAAGTGAAGTCTTTGGGCCCAGCTCATGTGGATCAGATTGGTGAACTCTATCCCAAGCCTTTATGAATCTCCGACGTTGCTCGTCGCTATCCCCTTGAAAATCAAAGATGATATGAGGCATTAGCAGCTCATGAGGTCCTTCTCTTCTGGCACGCCCAAACTGACGTAAGGCTAAGCACGAATTGTAAGAAATTCCTCCATGGGTTCCTATCAATGGAACATTAGGGTACTCCCCACAACGATCAATGATAGTCACCTCGTCCATACCCTTGAGAGTCCAAATGATGTCATTATGTGAGAGAGACATCACCCTATAAGCCCAGCCCATGCCTTCTTTGTTCTTCAACACTGACTTTGGGAGGTGCAAAATAAACCACCTTGACAATAATGGAGCACATCACATCAAGGTTCCCCGCTTTCGGGCAGTACAAGCATAGAGCTGATGAAGAATGACACCCAAGAGAGTGGGTACCGGATTCCGAGAGATGAAGATCTTTACCGCATTCACATCCACAAAGGAGTCAGAGTTCAGAAACAATACCAAGCCGTATATCAGAATAGCCAGAATATCCTCGAATGCCTTGAAGTTTGGGCTATCCCAGAAATAGTTAGCCTTACCAACCAAGAACTTAGTCAGAAAGCCCTTTGCTCCACTTCTAGTCTCCCAATTAGCCATTACCTCCTCTTTGGTCAAATGAAGGGCTGCAGCAATCTCTTCGGGCCTAAGAATCTTCTCCCAACCAGTAAACGGGGTCTGCTCCAGAACAGAGATACCGAGCAGCTCAGAGAATTCTTCTAGGGTGGGGACCAACTGGTAGTCCTGGAAGGTAAAGCAATGGTATAATGGATCATAGAATTGGACCAAAACACTCATCATCTGCTCGTCCAATTTGGAGGTGACCAAACTGAGAAGATAACCATGTCTCCTGAGTAAGGAAGTAGTATCGGGCATCTTTGCAACCAAATCTTTAAGCAAGGTGGGAACCTGGACAAAGTTGATCCGGATGGTATTCTTACGCATGGGCATCATGATGACCTACAAAACAGAATAAAGATGAATCCCTCCTGTCTTGGAAATAGGTTAGTCCAATGCAAGATGTATGCAATGTTATGATGTCATGATGTCATGATGGTAAGCACACCACAAGTATCCACAAATAGCAAACATGGTAAAGGCACACAAGCCACACAGAGAGCCCTTAGATTTCAGGCTGGCAAGGAGCTTAGGTACTACCCTCTTTCAGTTCAGTTGGTTTAATCCTGTCCTAAAAATAGTAACCGGGTTCTAGAGGATCTCAATATCACTGACTACCCTCGATCGGTCATAATTCCAGTTTAGCAACCTTTTCTTGCGGCCGGAACCATCGCGAGAGTTTAGTCTCAAAGAGTGTAGCATATTGCTACTGTTCTATGGCCAAGTTGGTCAATTTAAAGGTTCTAAGGTCAGTTGGTGCTTAATGACCCCTTAGAAGACCCATATTCTCCTTGTTCCAACACAAGGGATATCGGTACAGACTAAAGTGCCATACCTACGTAGCTACTGCTTCAACCGTATCGGTCTACGCCATACAGTTCCCTCACAGTTTATTGCTAATTACCTAAAGAGTATCCCCAGATTCGGGTTAGGATCTATAGAACTCCGATACAAGCCCACAAATATAAAGCATATAAAACATACAATTGAAAACAACAGTGATCTAATCCTAAGGTACACCCCACTTATTATTCCCCAACAGAGTCGCCAGTTCTGTGATACGGTGGGAAGAGAACTGACTGTTTTGGAATGCTGGTTCGCGTTTTGTGTTTGTTTTCACAAAATGTCGCGGTAAGCAAGAGTCGCCACCGTCTTTTATTTTATCCAACAAGGAAAGGAAAAAAGCACAGAAAAATTCCTTTTTCGAGATGTTTCTCGGGTTCGGGAGGTAGATTATAGAAAGGGAAGGTGTTAGCACCCTTTCTATCCGTGGTTATCCACGGGCTCTTAGGTACTTGCTCATTGTGTTTTCAAAATTTTCTTTTCTTTGTGTTTGTGGGTTTGAAAGAGTTTTTGTTTAAAAGGTGTGTAAGTGCGAAAAGTTTTGTTTTGTTTTAGAATGAGCAAGTACTTAAGAACCATCTACCTACTCGAAAAAGGAATTAATCTGTGCTAATGTCCTTTAGACAATGCTATCCCATTATTTATGAGTAGGTAGCATCATCATTGGAGTTTAAGGGTCAATTCGATTAAGGGACGTGTGGTCACTAAAGCAATGTTAGAAAGCCTTAGCGGTAACCCTAATATCTTAGATCATTTTTCCGAGGCAACCATTTCGAGGCAACTTATGATCTTTGGACAAGAGGGTGACCTCTAAAACTTCCTATACTCAATGACCACGTTCGAAGGCAACCAAGCGAGGTGTACCCTAAGAGTGCGCATGTGCGAGTGTGTTATTTCGATTAATTTTATCTTTGTACATGTCGATGGTGAGCTATGTTGATTTTAAGTTCATACAATTGATCTTTTCATGCATTCCCTATTATCAAACACCTAACAGTTAATAATTTGCGGAAATTAAATCTAAACTATTACAAGGCGTCGGGTATTTACATCGCCAAAAATAACCCTTTAATTTAAATTGCGGAAAATAAATAAAGCGATAAATAAATTAAAGTCCTAATTTAACTATTACATTCCGGAAGCAATTACAATAATATGGAAATATGAATCGCGTGCGAGAAAATTAAATCGGCGTATTTTTTAGGGTTTTGACCCTTCTTGAAAAGAAAGCATTTTTTGGTTTATTTTATATTTAAAGAAACTAAATCTAAATTAACAATTAAATTAATTAATTAATGAAAATATTTTTTGGATTTTTGAATATTTAAAGAAATAAAATAAATTGATTAAAAGTTAGTAAAAAACTAATTCTACATTAATGTTAGTTATTTGCGAAAGATATTAAGAGTTAAACCTAATTAACACTAAATTAATTAAATTAATTTATTTATATAAAAATAAAAGTGATGATTTTAATTTTAATAAATAAAACATATTTTTGTGTTTTTGATTTTATGAGAAAAATAACTTGATTGGTTAA
Organism: Vicia faba; assembly: GCA_948472305.1. Taxonomy (NCBI): domain Eukaryota; kingdom Viridiplantae; phylum Streptophyta; class Magnoliopsida; order Fabales; family Fabaceae; genus Vicia; species Vicia faba. The sequence continues at coordinate 575,886,532 of OX451738.1, forward strand.
TTAAATAATAAAAATAATAATCAAAATAAAATAAATAAAATGAAAATATAAAAAGGAAAAGAAATAACCCAAGGGGGTTCAGGCCCAAATCAGGAAGTGAAAATTGCAATTGTTTGGCCCATATGCTGCAAGCCTCATTTGACTTTTCCAATTCCATGTTGATATGTTGACCTTAGCATATGGTGGATGCTCAATCTAGACCATTGGATTTGGCCTGGAGGCCATCTGGCGCCTGATTGGATGATGGTATATGGTGGATCTTAGGCCTTGGCATGTACTGGATAGCCTGGAAAAAATTAATACAAATGCATGGGGGACCTGGGATTCAAACCCAGGTCCCATTGGACTATGCACAACACGCTTGCGACTGGACCACTGCATTCTCTTTGTTAGTGGAATAAGCACTAAATATTATATTGGGAAACAATTAATACGCATGGAATAAAAAAAAAGCACGAAATTCAAAATCAGCCAATAGGAAGAGGACGCATCATCGTCTTCTTCGTTGAAAAGCCTGGATATTTACCTGCAGATTTTATCCGCAGCTAAATTCATGGCTCAATCCTAAAATCTTCTCTAGGCTATAAAAATGCAATCCAAGACCATGGTTCGCTTCATCTCTCCCTCCTGGACATGGCTATATCCGTTGATAGTGCTGATTTTACCTGAAATTAAAACGCCTAAAAACAAGAAACCCAAACCCTAGTTCCGGGTAGGGCTTTACAGGCTACAAAAACTCAATTGAATATTGCAGAATGTTTAGAAATCATGCAAGAGTCGTGAATATACCAACGTTTTGTCAAAAAGATGCAAGAACGAGAGGTTGCAATTTCGTGTACAGGGCGGTATCCAAGAAGACTTACAACGCGATTGGGGATGTTTCGGGGCTTGCTTTTGATTGCTAATGCTTCAATGGATATCCAGCAAGAGGTCTATGTTGAGATTTTGCTTTGAATTGGGCTCCAAATGTGATTTCAGTTTTCAACTTTTCAAGCTTTTTCCAAGTTTTTGTTCTTGTGAATTAGCAGCCTCCAGGTCCTGATTTCATATGCCTTGTGTTGTATATGTATCAAGAATTGTATTAGGTCAAATATTGGGCTTTGAATCCTTGTGAATTGATGAATTAAGATTTGATATGATCCTCCATGAAAACCTTTCCAATTTGATCAAAAATCCAATATTTTGTGCATAATAAGGCTTGATACGAGTTTGATCTTGTCCATAATGATATTAAAGACCTGTATCAATCAAAAAGATTCCAATTGATCAAGATTTGGATTTTATTTGATTTTAAATTGATTTAAAATGAATTAAATTAATAAAAATCAAATAAAATAGAAAAATTAATAATTGGACACAAAACTGAAGATAGGACACGTGTGTGGTGTTACAAGATCAAATCAAGTGGAAAAAAGTGGGCCCATTTGACAAAATTTGAAGTTTTGGGGATAGTTGACTTTTGGCAATTTTGGAAAAATGCCAAACTTCAACAATGCACAACTTCTTCAACTTTGAACTTTTGGAGGTGTTCTTGGATGTTTTAGAAACCTTGAGATGTCCTCTAACCAACCGTTTTGGTATCATCTCATTTTGATGTTCCATGCTCAAGTTATAAGCTTTGGAAAAAAAGGTGTTTTTGTTGACTTTCAAAAATGACCTATAATGTCCAAATTTGTAACTTTTTGTGAGTGCATTTCTTGATCTTGGGGTATGAAGATGGATTGTAGGAAATTGAAGCTTCTTCAAAATGAGCTTTGGATGGGTCATTTCTCATAAAGTATGAGAAAGTTATGCTTGGTCAAAGTTGAGTTGACTTTTCCTTCAAAACCCTAATTTAGCAACTTTTGAATCTTGATGAATCTTGAGCAATCCTTGATGAATCATGATCAACCCTTGATCAAATGATGAGTTATCCTTTAAAATTAGAATGTTGACAAAAAATCTTGAGGTTTGACTATTTTTAGGTCACAGTTGACTTTTGCCCTAGCACCGTCGATTTTTGGGCCTCTTGAGCAATTGACTGACCAAACTTTCTCTGCAAGGCTTGAAATTTAACATGGATGAACTTGAGAACAAATTAGGAAATTGGGGAGCACTTGAGTTCATTTGGATGTAAGGACCTTGATGCAACACAAAATCCTAATTTGAGATTGACTGCCTTAGGAGAAGATTTGCCTGTCCAACTCTTGAGCAATCTTGAGCAACTTTGAGATTATTCTTGCAATGTCTTGAGAAATATGGGAGGGCAAATTTTGGGGTACAACAATTTCCCCTGTTCAATTTTCTTAAACCTGAGGATATAGATTGGCTTTCGGGCCTTTCGTGATCCGAAGGTGGAAGATGATTGAACACTAGAGTGCCCAAAAATTTGCACTCGCATGACATCGTATCAGCATTGTGATGTCAGGAATGGGCTTACAGATGCCATTTGGAGATTGTTGATAGGTGTTCTGAACTTCGACCGAATCAGCGTCAAAAAAACCTTTAGGAATCGATTTAACTGGACCAGAGGGTTTTTGTCTCTTTCGACTGGATTGGCGTCAGAAAAATCTTTAGGAATCGATTTAACTGGTTTTGTCTCCTTTGACTGCGTTCGCATCAGAAAAATCTTTAGGAATCGATTTAACTGGTTTTGTCTCCTTTGACTGCGTTCGCATCAGAAAAATCTTTAGGAATCTATTTAACTGGTTTTGTCTCCTTTGACTGCGTTCGCATCAGAAAATATTTAGGAATCGATTTAACTGGTTTTGTCTCCTATGACTTCGTTCGCATCAGAAAAATCTTTAGGAATCGATTTAACTGGTTTTGTCTCCTTTGACTGAATTGGCCTCGGAAAAATCTTTAGGAATTGATTTAACTGGTTTTGTCTCCATTGACTGAATTGGCCTCAAAAAAATCTTTAGGAATCGATTTAACTGGTTTCGTCTCCACTGACTGGTTGGCCTCAGAAAAATCTTTAGGAATCGATTTAACTGGTTTTGTCTCCTTTGACGGGTCATCCTCAGAAAAATCTTTAGGAATCGATTTAACTGGTTTTGTCTCCTTTGACGGGTTGACCTAGGAAAAATCTTTAGGAATCAATTTAACTGGTTTTGTCTCCTTTGACGGGTCGGCCTCAGAAAAATATTTAGGAATCGATTTAACTGGTTTTGTCTCCTTTGAAGGGTCGGCCTCAGAAAAATCTTTAGGAATCGATTTAACTGGTCTTGTCTCCTTTGACTGGGTTAACTTCAACTGGATCGGCATCAGGAAAATCTTTAGGAATCGATTTAACTGGTCCAGAGAAGGTTTTGTCTCCTTTGACATATCTGAGAACTTAACTGCATCTTTCCTGAAGAGCAAAGGTCAGTCATATGCAATGCATGATATGGATTAAGCAATGATGTTCTCAACATAAATGAGATTGTATGGTATAATGCGTATATGCATGTATCATGATGTATGAAAATGTGATGTTCTAGCTGGGGGAAAATAAATCCCGGAGCTGCTGGAGAGTAGAGTTGGATTCTTCATTTCCGCTAGGGATGATGAACGAAGATGATAAACCTGTAGGAGAGGATAACTCCGTTGGGGAATAAACTGATGAGGAGATTACTCCGAGGGGAATTACTCTGTGGGAAAGAGATGCTCTACTGAGGATTTTAACGATAAACTCCGCTGGGGATTCCGCTGATAAGCTCCGCTGAGGATTTCAATGATAAACTCCGTTGGGGATGGATTACCGTTGCTGGTGATACTGAATCTGTTGAGGATTGAGCTCCTGTTTGTGAAAGGAAAGAACTTCGCTGGGGATGATCTTTCAGTTGCGACTTGCTAGGGATAACCCTGTTAGACTCTTGTGGGGATAACCCTCTGAATTTGGCTGGGGAGATTTATATTGTACTCCACTGGGGGGTAAACTTCCAGAGTCTACTGGGGATGATGCTTTAACTCCATTGGGGAAGCTTTTTTCAGACTGTGCTGGGAAAATTGACTCCACTAGAGGTATCTTGTATTCTGTCGGGGAACATTCTTATACTCCGTTGAGGATTATTAAGACTGTCGGGGATACTCTTATACTTGCTGGGGAATATTCTTACACTCCGCTGGGGAATATTAAGACCTTCTGGGGATACCAAGCCTTTTTAGGGCTGATGGTAGATGAACTCTGCTTGGGGAGAGTATTGCTGATTCTTTCACGGTTGCAAGTCTCAGCTGGGGAGATCTACCATTATTGTCTTACTCTGCGGGGAGTGACGGTATCTTGGCCATATTCTTCAGCTGAATCTACCTTTGTACCTGGTGGACAGAACAACTGTACAACTTGGACACTTCTTATTGCCCCTGTTTCTGATATTACCAGTAATCCATCTTTTGTTTCGCATGTAAATGTTTATGAGTAGCAATTAATGTCAAATGCATATATAAAAAATGAACATTGGACATTCTTTGCAAAACAAAACAAATAAAGGAAAAACAGTTTGAAATTTGTCTGAAAATGAATTTGTATTGATTTTGAAGTTTGGCCTGAAAATAGGCGTTTTTGTACAAGAGGCTGACGTCCTAGTAAGAGAATACCGCCGAACAAATAGAATTTATACAATGTGTGAAAAGAAAACAAAACAACTATGTGAATAATCCCACTGGGTTCCAACTTTGCTATTGCCTTTATGTCCTCGAGCATCTCATCACTTTGCTACTGGTTGAAGGTAGATCGGATTGATTAGTGACGTCCGAGCTTGATAGTTGATACCGAAGTCTGGATGCAAGGTGATCCAATGAGACATAGTGTTACGCTTTGATCCCTAATTTTTGCCTGGACCGCCCTTTCGGGTTTTCAGCCCACCAGGATACCCATTTTTGCCCAAGCCGCCTTTTCAGGTTTTCGACTTGCCGGGTGTATAGATTTTTTTCATTTTCGTCCCTTATTTTTGCCCGAACCCTTTTGGTTCGCCGGGAAGCCCTTATTTTTGCCTAGGCCAGTCAACCTAGCGGGTCTTTGATCATGCGTAGTATCTTTTCACTATGTCTGCATTGACGGGGTGAGGAAGGTCGTCACCATCCATGGAGGTTAGAATCATAGCTCCTCCTGAGAAGATGTTCTTAACCATAAATGGCCCTTCATAAGTAGGGGTCCATTTGCCCCTGGGATCACCTTGAGGTAGAATAATGCGCTTGATTACCAGATCCCCAACTTGATACTCTTGTCGTCTAACTTTCTTGTTAAATGCCTTGATCATCTGTTTCTGGTACGTCTGACCATGACAAATAGCAGTAAGTCTCTTTTCGTCGATTAAATTCAGTTGATCAAGCCGGGTCTGAATCCAGTCATCTTCACTCAAACCCGCATCCTTCATGATCCGAAGAGAGGGTATCTGAACTTCAATAGGCAAGACTGCCTCCATGCCATATACCAAGGAGTAGGATGTTGCCCCTGTTGACGTCCGTGCTGAGGTACGGTACCCATGAAGAGCAAACGGTAACATCTCGTGCCAATCTTTGTATGTCACTGTCATCTTCTGCACAATCTTCTTAATGTTCTTATTAGCCGCTTCAACAGCCCCATTCATCTTCGGCCGGTAAGGAGAAGAGTTGTGATGCTGTATCTTGAATTGCTCACAGAGCTCAGTGATCATCTTGTTGTTGAGGTTGGTACCATTGTCCGTAATGATCCTCTCTGGTACACCATATCGACAGATCAGACTATGCGAATGAACTGTGCCACGACGTTCTTGATTATGGTAGCAAAGGAAGCTGCTTCAACCCACTTCGTAAAGTAATCAATCACTACCAGGATGAAACGATGCTCGTTGGACGCTGTAGGTCTGATCTCGCCGATGATATCAATGCCCCACATTGCAAAAGGCCAAGGAGCTGTCAAGACGTTCAGAGGAACTGGAGGTATGTGCACCTTATCAGCATAGACCTGGCACTTGTGACATGTCCGAGATTGCTGATAACAGTCAGCTTCTATTGTGGACCAATAATATCCTGTCCGTAGGATCTTCTTTGCCATAGTGTGTCCACTGGAATGAGTTCCGAAAGTACCTTCATGTAACTCCGCCATGATCCTTTCTGCTTCATCCTTATCCACACAACGTAGTAAGGTCGAATCATGGTTACGTTTGTAAAGAATGCCATTGCTGATGAAGAACTTCGCCGCGAACCTCCTCAGAAACTTTTTGTCATTAATAGATGCATCCTCAGGGTATTCTTGAGCCTCAAGGTACCTTTTCACCTCATGAAACCAGGGTTTATCTGCTACCTCTTCAGTCTCAATGTCGCAGCAATGTGTAGGTTCATCCAATCTTTCAATGATAATCCAGGGAGCTTCGTTGTACCAATTAACTTTGAACATAGAAGACATTGTAGCCATCACGTCCGCCAACTGATTCTCCTCTCTAGGGAAGTGTTCAAAGGTTATTTCTTCGAAGTGGGGAAGCAACGTTAATACATACTCCTTATAAGGAATAAGATTTGGGTGTTTCATATCCCACTCGCCTTTGATCTGATTGATCACGAGAGCGGAATCTTTGAAGACACTCAGAAACTTAATCCTTAGGTTAATTGCTGCTCGAAGACCCATGATGCATGCTTCATACTCCGGCATATTGTTGGTGCAGTTGAAACATAGTCGGGCGGTAAATGGAGTATGAGATCCTCTAGGAGATATGATCACGACGCCAATGCCATTACCCAAAGCATTTGAAGCTCCATCAAAGTACATAGACCATTGGGATCCTTCCTCGGGTCCTTCATCCGGTCCAGGTGTCTCACAATCAGTTACCAACATGATATTCTCGTCCAGGAATTCAAAGTTCATAGACTGGTAATCATCCACTGCTTGATGTGCCAAATGGTCTGCCAACACACTTCCCTTGATTACCTTTTGAGTCGTGTATTGGATGTCATACTCAGTCAAGATCATCTGCCATCTTGCTATTCTTCCGGACAAGGCAGGCTTTTCGAAGATATACTTGATTGGATCCATCTTTGATATCAACAGAGTAGTGTGAGTCAGCATATACTGTCTCAGCCGGCGAGCAGCCCATGCCAAAGCGCATCAAGTTTTCTCGAGCAGTGAGTATCGGGTCTCACAGTCGGTAAACTTTTTGCTAAGGTAATAAATAACATGCTCTTTTCGGCCAGACTCGTCATGTTGACCCAGCACACACCCCATTGAGTTATCGAGTACTGTCAAGTATAAGATCAGAGGTCTCCCTTCAACTGGTGGCATTAGAATAGGGGGCTCTTTGAGATACTCTTTTATCCTTTCGAAAGCGTCCTGGCATTCATCGTTCCAACGTACTGCCTAATCTTTCTTCAGTAACTTGAAGATTGGCTCACAAGTAGCAGTCAGGTGCGAGATGAATCGGGCAATGTAATTCAGACGTCCCAGAAAGCCTCTGACTTCTTTCTCTGTTCTGGGAGCTGGCATTTCCTGTATAGCCTTCACTTTGGCAGGGTCCACTTGAATACCCTTGTCGCTTACGACGAAACCCAGTAGCTTACCAGATCTCACCCCAAAGGTGCACTTGTTCGGATTCAACCTCAGCTTGTACAACTTCAACCTATCAAACAACTTCTGCAGATGGTCAAGGTGTTCTTCCTTAGTCTGGGACCTTGCAATCATATCGTCGACGTATACTTCAATCTCATGATGGATCATGTCATGAAACAAAGCAACCATGGCACACTGATACGTTGCCCCAACATTCTTCAGTCCAAAAGGTATGACCTTGTAGCAAAAGGTACCCCACTGAGTAACAAAGGTTGTCTTTTCCATGTCTTCGGGAGCCATTTTTATCTGATTATAACCAGAGAAACCATCCATAAAGGAGAAGACCTTATGCTGAGCGGTGTTGTCAACCAGAACGTTAACATGAGGCAGAGGGAAGTCATCCTTGGGGCTTTCCCTGTTCAGATCCCTGTAATCAACACATATTCGAACCTTACCATCCTTCTTTGGCACTGGAACCACATTGGCAAGATACTGAGGGTAAGAAGTAACTGTTAGAAAACCGGAGTCGAATTGTTTCATAACCTCAACCTTGATCTTCTCAGACATCTCTGGGCGCATTCGGCGGACCTTCTGTTTTACTGGAGGATAGTCTTCCTTGGTAGGCAGGCGATGAACCACAATATCAGTATCCAAACCAGGCATATCTTTGTAAGACCAGGCAAAGATCTCAACATAGTCATGCAACATCTGAATCAACCGTTGTTTCACACTAAGTTCCAGATTTGTACCGATCTTAACCTCCTTCTTGTCTGTCTCAGTACCCAGATTCACTGATTCCACTGGCTCTTCGTGCGGCTGAATAACCCTCTCTTCCTGAAGTAACAGTCTTGCAAGTTCACCAGGCACTTCGCAATCATCTTCACCTTCGTCTTCAGCTAAGTTGATCGGATTTTCAATGTCATAATCGGAAGTAGCAGAGTCGTTACCAGTGGGATCCAGAGTGGATTTGGATCATGATGTGAGTGTGTGCAAAATAGCTGTTTTGCAATATATAAAAAGAAAAACAAGGAGCACAAAATTTGAAATGCAAGAACGTCCAATGCTTTTATTAATGATATATGAAGATGACACATATAAAGCCCTCACAAATGAAGCCACGGTGCCCCGGGTAAGACTCCGGGCCATAAAGTTTAAAACATTGTCTGTTACAAATTCAAAACAAAAAGTTTCATTACTGGGTGATAACAGAGACGTGCATAGAATCCTTCGCTGTCCAGTTGCTTAATCCATCGTTGGCAGTCGGGTAGATCCAACTGTCGATATCAAACTCTTCATCATCGTCATCCCTGATAGCATTCACCCCTGCATCTTGTTTAGGCTTTTCTGGTGCTCTAAACTCGATCTCCTTAGAATCAATTAAGTCCTGTATCCTATTCTTTAAAACCCAACAATCATCCGTATTATGCTCCAGGCTATCAGAGTGGAAAGCACAGCGGGCATTAGGGTTTTACTTTGGTGACGTTGTATTTGGGTTCTTTGGAGCTTCCTTTAGAATCAACAAATTGGTCTTCAGCAACAGTGGAAGAATCTGAGATAAGGTCATGTTGAGACGGGTGAATTACCTTCGAGGTCTCTCATCCTTTTGTTGACTTTTGTGCTGAGGAGCACCAGCAGGTTTTGAAATAACAACCGCATTAACAGCTTGGCGGTGTTCAGGTCTATTCTGTCTTCTTGCACTGTAGACAACACTGGACTCTTTCTTAAAGGGATTCTTCTTGGTGCTTGATGAAGAACCCTTTTGTATCTTACCAGCCTTAATACCAGCCTCAATCCTCTCCCCGGTCAAAATTAGCTCTGTAAACCCAGATGAAGAGCTTCCAGTTAAGTGGTTGAAAAATGGACCAGACAGGGTCCCCAGAAACATGTCCACAAGCTCCCGATCAGCCAAGGGTGGTTGTACTCTTCCGGCGAGGTCCCTCCACTTCTGAGCATAATCTTTGAATCCTTCACCCGTTTCCATTGACATACCCTGGAGTTGGGTACGCGTGGGAGCGAGGTCGGAGTTGTACTGGTACTGCCTGTAGAAAGCAGTAGCCAAATCTTCCCAACTGCGGATACTGGCTCCGTCCAACTGATAAAACTACTCAAGCTGAGTCCCTGAGAGACTGTCTTGAAAGAAATGGATCCATAAGTTCTTATCAGCAGTGTAAGGCTGAATCTTCCTTACATATGACCGGAGGTGCAGTTTCAGACAAGAAACTCCGTCATACTTAGCAAAGGCTGGTGCCTTGAACTTGTGGGGAATCACTACCCCAGATGACAGACCTAGATCACCAAAGTCCAGACCAGGCACTTTTTGAACTTCCATAGCACTCAACCGGTCTTCCATTTGCTTGTATCTATCCTCAGCCGGAGGATACTGTTCTTCATCGAAGTCCGTCTCGTTGTTAGAGACCACAGGGCTAGGAGCCCTCCTTTCTTCTTGACTATCTTTACCTTCATATGAGGTGGTCAAATCAAATTCATTCTTAAGCCTATTTCCAAACCTGTGCCCTGTGTTAAACAGGATGGTCCTCTTCTTCTTCTTCTCTTTCAGAATCAGGGTCTTCAGATCTTGCTGACCCTTAGCTAGATTCATGAACAGCTCTTGAAATTGGGCATTTTGGGTCTGGAGGGCTTTGATTGCTTGCTCAGTTGAAGGTTCAGCAGACATGATGAGTGCTGAAATAAACAACGAAGAAGATAAGAGACCTGTAATGGGTACCTGTTTATGAAGTGCATGGGATGAAATGCGTATGGTTATGATTTCAAAGACAATCGAGAGATTCAAATTTGTAAACCAGAAAGGAAACACACTTTATTAGATAAACTTTGTAATTCAAATTGTTCAACAAATTACCCTTAAGGCGTTACAGGAAAGGAAATACTGAAAAGTAAATAAAAACTAGGAAGGAAATCATCAAAGGTCAATCAACGCTCCCATGGACTCTTCTTATCGGTGCGGACGTAGTCATTCAGGATCCGCTCGTTCTCCAGTTGCCTAGTCAACTTCTGGATCTTCTGCTCTTGCTCGTTGAACCTCTCTCGGTAAGAATCTCGTTCCTCTCTCAGCTGCATCCAAGACCTTTTCAGTGCCCCAATGTCAGTTGGCATATAAGGATGGAGGATGGTTGGAAGAACTCCTTCTGCATTAGCAACTTCAAGAATGACAGGCCGGACGGCTTCATATGGCATACCCAGCTTTTGGGCACGGATACGGACCCATCTGAGATATGGCTCCATTGGAAGTGAAGTCTTTGGGCCCAGCTCATGTGGATCAGATTGGTGAACTCTATCCCAAGCCTTTATGAATCTCCGACGTTGCTCGTCGCTATCCCCTTGAAAATCAAAGATGATATGAGGCATTAGCAGCTCATGAGGTCCTTCTCTTCTGGCACGCCCAAACTGACGTAAGGCTAAGCACGAATTGTAAGAAATTCCTCCATGGGTTCCTATCAATGGAACATTAGGGTACTCCCCACAACGATCAATGATAGTCACCTCGTCCATACCCTTGAGAGTCCAAATGATGTCATTATGTGAGAGAGACATCACCCTATAAGCCCAGCCCATGCCTTCTTTGTTCTTCAACACTGACTTTGGGAGGTGCAAAATAAACCACCTTGACAATAATGGAGCACATCACATCAAGGTTCCCCGCTTTCGGGCAGTACGAGCATAGAGCTGATGAAGAATGACACCCAAGAGAGTGGGTACCGGATTCCGAGAGATGAAGATCTTTACCGCATTCACATCCACAAAGGAGTCAGAGTTCAGAAACAATACCAAGCCGTATATCAGAATAGCCAGAATATCCTCGAATGCCTTGAAGTTTGGGCTATCCCAGAAATAGTTAGCCTTACCAACCAAGAACTTAGTCAGAAAGCCCTTTGCTCCACTTCTAGTCTCCCAATTAGCCATTACCTCCTCTTTGGTCAAATGAAGGGCTGCAGCAATCTCTTCGGGCCTAAGAATCTTCTCCCAACCAGTAAACGGGGTCTGCTCCAGAACAGAGATACCGAGCAGCTCAGAGAATTCTTCTAGGGTGGGGACCAACTGGTAGTCCTGGAAGGTAAAGCAATGGTATAATGGATCATAGAATTGGACCAAAACACTCATCATCTGCTCGTCCAATTTGGAGGTGACCAAACTGAGAAGATAACCATGTCTCCTGAGTAAGGAAGTAGTATCGGGCATCTTTGCAACCAAATCTTTAAGCAAGGTGGGAACCTGGACAAAGTTGATCCGGATGGTATTCTTACGCATGGGCATCATGATGACCTACAAAACAGAATAAAGATGAATCCCTCCTGTCTTGGAAATAGGTTAGTCCAATGCAAGATGTATGCAATGTTATGATGTCATGATGTCATGATGGTAAGCACACCACAAGTATCCACAAATAGCAAACATGGTAAAGGCACACAAGCCACACAGAGAGCCCTTAGATTTCAGGCTGGCAAGGAGCTTAGGTACTACCCTCTTTCAGTTCAGTTGGTTTAATCCTGTCCTAAAAATAGTAACCGGGTTCTAGAGGATCTCAATATCACTGACTACCCTCGATCGGTCATAATTCCAGTTTAGCAACCTTTTCTTGCGGCCGGAACCATCGCGAGAGTTTAGTCTCAAAGAGTGTAGCATATTGCTACTGTTCTATGGCCAAGTTGGTCAATTTAAAGGTTCTAAGGTCAGTTGGTGCTTAATGACCCCTTAGAAGACCCATATTCTCCTTGTTCCAACACAAGGGATATCGGTACAGACTAAAGTGCCATACCTACGTAGCTACTGCTTCAACCGTATCGGTCTACGCCATACAGTTCCCTCACAGTTTATTGCTAATTACCTAAAGAGTATCCCCAGATTCGGGTTAGGATCTATAGAACTCCGATACAAGCCCACAAATATAAAGCATATAAAACATACAATTGAAAACAACAGTGATCTAATCCTAAGGTACACCCCACTTATTATTCCCCAACAGAGTCGCCAGTTCTGTGATACGGTGGGAAGAGAACTGACTGTTTTGGAATGCTGGTTCGCGTTTTGTGTTTGTTTTCACAAAATTTCGCGGTAAGCAAGAGTCGCCACCGTCTTTTATTTTATCCAACAAGGAAAGGAAAAAAGCACAGAAAAATTCCTTTTTCGAGATGTTTCTCGGGTTCGGGAGGTAGATTATAGAAAGGGAAGGTGTTAGCACCCTTTCTATCCGTGGTTATCCACGGGCTCTTAGGTACTTGCTCATTGTGTTTTCAAAATTTTCTTTTCTTTGTGTTTGTGGGTTTGAAAGAGTTTTTGTTTAAAAGGTGTGTAAGTGCGAAAAGTTTTGTTTTGTTTTAGAATGAGCAAGTACTTAAGAACCATCTACCTACTCGAAAAAGGAATTAATCTGTGCTAATGTCCTTTAGACAATGCTATCCCATTATTTATGAGTAGGTAGCATCATCATTGGAGTTTAAGGGTCAATTCGATTAAGGGACGTGTGGTCACTAAAGCAATGTTAGAAAGCCTTAGCGGTAACCCTAATATCTTAGATCATTTTTCCGAGGCAACCATTTCGAGGCAACTTATGATCTTTGGACAAGAGGGTGACCTCTAAAACTTCCTATACTCAATGACCACGTTCGAAGGCAACCAAGCGAGGTGTACCCTAAGAGTGCGCATGTGCGAGTGTGTTATTTCGATTAATTTTATCTTTGTACATGTCGATGGTGAGCTATGTTGATTTTAAGTTCATACAATTGATCTTTTCATGCATTCCCTATTATCAAACACCTAACAGTTAATAATTTGCGGAAATTAAATCTAAACTATTACAAGGCGTCGGGTATTTACATCGCCAAAAATAACCCTTTAATTTAAATTGCGGAAAATAAATAAAGCGATAAATAAATTAAAGTCCTAATTTAACTATTACATTCCGGAAGCAATTACAATAATATGGAAATATGAATCGCGTGCGAGAAAATTAAATCGGCGTATTTTTTAGGGTTTTGACCCTTCTTGAAAAGAAAGCATTTTTTGGTTTATTTTATATTTAAAGAAACTAAATCTAAATTAACAATTAAATTAATTAATTAATGAAAATATTTTTTGGATTTTTGAATATTTAAAGAAATAAAATAAATTGATTAAAAGTTAGTAAAAAACTAATTCTACATTAATGTTAGTTATTTGCGAAAGATATTAAGAGTTAAACCTAATTAACACTAAATTAATTAAATTAATTTATTTATATAAAAATAAAAGTGATGATTTTAATTTTAATAAATAAAACATATTTTTGTGTTTTTGATTTTATGAGAAAAATAACTTGATTGGTTAATTAAATAATAAAAATAATAATCAAAATAAAATAAATAAAATGAAAATATAAAAAGGAAAAGAAATAACCCAAGGGGGTTCAGGCCCAAATCAGGAAGTGAAAATTGCAATTGTTTGGCCCATATGCTGCAAGCCTCATTTGACTTTTCCAATTCCATGTTGATATGTTGACCTTAGCATATGGTGGATGCTCAATCTAGACCATTGGATTTGGCCTGGAGGCCATCTGGCGCCTGATTGGATGATGGTATATGGTGGATCTTAGGCCTTGGCATGTACTGGATAGCCTGGAAAAAATTAATACAAATGCATGGGGGACCTGGGATTCAAACCCAGGTCCCATTGGACTATGCACAACACGCTTGCGACTGGACCACTGCATTCTCTTTGTTAGTGGAATAAGCACTAAATATTATATTGGGAAACAATTAATACGCATGGAATAAAAAAAAAGCACGAAATTCAAAATCAGCCAATAGGAAGAGGACGCATCATCGTCTTCTTCGTTGAAAAGCCTGGATATTTACCTGCAGATTTTATCCGCAGCTAAATTCATGGCTCAATCCTAAAATCTTCTCTAGGCTATAAAAATGCAATCCAAGACCATGGTTCGCTTCATCTCTCCCTCCTGGACATGGCTATATCCGTTGATAGTGCTGATTTTACCTGAAATTAAAACGCCTAAAAACAAGAAACCCAAACCCTAGTTCCGGGTAGGGCTTTACAGGCTACAAAAACTCAATTGAATATTGCAGAATGTTTAGAAATCATGCAAGAGTCGTGAATATACCAACGTTTTGTCAAAAAGATGCAAGAACGAGAGGTTGCAATTTCGTGTACAGGGCGGTATCCAAGAAGACTTACAACGCGATTGGGGATGTTTCGGGGCTTGCTTTTGATTGCTAATGCTTCAATGGATATCCAGCAAGAGGTCTATGTTGAGATTTTGCTTTGAATTGGGCTCCAAATGTGATTTCAGTTTTCAACTTTTCAAGCTTTTTCCAAGTTTTTGTTCTTGTGAATTAGCAGCCTCCAGGTCCTGATTTCATATGCCTTGTGTTGTATATGTATCAAGAATTGTATTAGGTCAAATATTGGGCTTTGAATCCTTGTGAATTGATGAATTAAGATTTGATATGATCCTCCATGAAAACCTTTCCAATTTGATCAAAAATCCAATATTTTGTGCATAATAAGGCTTGATACGAGTTTGATCTTGTCCATAATGATATTAAAGACCTGTATCAATCAAAAAGATTCCAATTGATCAAGATTTGGATTTTATTTGATTTTAAATTGATTTAAAATGAATTAAATTAATAAAAATCAAATAAAATAGAAAAATTAATAATTGGACACAAAACTGAAGATAGGACACGTGTGTGGTGTTACAAGATCAAATCAAGTGGAAAAAAGTGGGCCCATTTGACAAAATTTGAAGTTTTGGGGATAGTTGACTTTTGGCAATTTTGGAAAAATGCCAAACTTCAACAATGCACAACTTCTTCAACTTTGAACTTTTGGAGGTGTTCTTGGATGTTTTAGAAACCTTGAGATGTCCTCTAACCAACCGTTTTGGTATCATCTCATTTTGATGTTCCATGCTCAAGTTATAAGCTTTGGAAAAAAAGGTGTTTTTGTTGACTTTCAAAAATGACCTATAATGTCCAAATTTGTAACTTTTTGTGAGTGCATTTCTTGATCTTGGGGTATGAAGATGGATTGTAGGAAATTGAAGCTTCTTCAAAATGAGCTTTGGATGGGTCATTTCTCATAAAGTATGAGAAAGTTATGCTTGGTCAAAGTTGAGTTGACTTTTCCTTCAAAACCCTAATTTAGCAACTTTTGAATCTTGATGAATCTTGAGCAATCCTTGATGAATCATGATCAACCCTTGATCAAATGATGAGTTATCATTTAAAATGAGAATGTTGACAAAAAATCTTGAGGTTTGACTATTTTTAGGTCACAGTTGACTTTTGCCCTAGCATAGTCGATTTTTGGGCCTCTTGAGCAATTGACTGACCAAACTTTCTCTGCAAGGCTTGAAATTTGACATGGATGAACTTGAGAACAAATTAGGAAATTGGGGAGCACTTGAGTTCATTTGGATGTAAGGACCTTGATGCAACACAA
Source organism: Vicia faba (assembly GCA_948472305.1). NCBI lineage: Eukaryota > Viridiplantae > Streptophyta > Magnoliopsida > Fabales > Fabaceae > Vicia > Vicia faba. The sequence goes on from OX451738.1 coordinate 575,902,469, forward strand.
AATCCTAATTTGAGATTGACTGCCTTAGGAGAAGATTTGCCTGTCCAACTCTTGAGCAATCTTGAGCAACTTTGAGATTATTCTTGCAATGTCTTGAGAAATATGGGAGGGCAAATTTTGGGGTACAACAGCATTCACATGGGAAATAAATCTGGAAATGTAATTCGAACGCCCAAGGAAGCCTCTAACCTTCTTTTTAGTAATTGGTGCAGGCATTTCTTGAATTTCCTTAACTTTATCAGGATCAACTTCAATTCCTTTTTGGCTAACAATGAAACCTAACAATTTTCCTGATCGAACACCGAAGGTACATTTATTTGGATTCAAGCAGAGACGATACTTCCGCAAACGCTGAAACAATTTCAACCAATCTTCTATATGCCCTTCTTCAGTTTGGGATTTGGTAATCATATCATCTACATATACCTCAATTTCCTTGTGCATCAAATCATGGAATATGGTTGTCATAGCCCTCTGGTACGCTGCACCAGCGTTCTTCAACCTGAAGGGCATCACTCTGTAACAGAATGTTCCCCAGGGTGTGATAAACGTTGTTTTTCCCATGTCCTCAGGAGCCATTCTGATTTGATTATATCCGAAAAATCCGTCCATGAACGAGAATAATTTTAATTTTGTTGTACTGTCAATCAACATATCAATATGTAGCAATGGAAAGTCATCTTTTGGACTAGCTTTGTTTAAATCTTTATAATCTATACACATGCGAACTTTTCTATCTTTCTTTGGTACTGGGACAATATTGGCAATCCACTGAGGGTACACCGATGTCACAAGAAAACCGACATTAATCTGCTTTAAAACTTCTTCTTTAATTTTCACTGCCATATCAGGGTGAGTTCTTTGTAATTTCTGCTTAGCTGAAGGGCATTCTGGCTTTAGCTGCAAATGATGTTCCACAATATCAGTATCCAACCCAGGCATGTCTTGGTAAGACCAAGCAAATATATCCATATACTCTTTCAATAATTCAATCAACTTGCGCTTCACGTCAGGATGAAGCAATGCTTCAATCTTGACTTCTTTTGGATCTTCCTCTGAACCCAAATTAGTTGTCTCCAACGGCTCTTTATATGGCTGAATGGTACTTTACTTGCGCTCAATAAACCGTGAAACCTCTTCTGGGATTTCATTATATTCTTCTTCTTCGGCCACATACGCAGGATATTCAAAGTTGGGAGAGGGTGCAGGGTCATTGTACTCAACGAGTTTTTAAATTAATTTGTACATATGATTTATGATTGCTTTTAGAAACTGACACATATAGAAAGTGATTATGCATATTTATTTGCAGTTATTATTTATTTTTAAAGGATTTTTCTGATTACCATTTTCCAAGAAAAAGCAGAAAATAAAGACCCAATTTGGGAATCAAAGACAATTTGTATTATTGATTTTAAAGATCAAAGCAACAGATATGCCCATACAATATCAATACTTTCACCTCGGGCAGAGTGAAATATTTTTGAAAATATTAACAAAAAAAAATACTTTGAGATATGAATGCAAGAGGGAACATCAATAATGACCCCGTTTTGGACTCTGACTCCATGCATCGCGTAGTTGGATGAAGGTAACCTCATCTGTGATAGATGTCTTTATATTTTCCCAAAGAAGGCTTCAACTTCATATTCTCACCTTTATTACACTTTTAAATACGGTGGCAGAACCGACTGTTATACTGGTTTTGAATTTGTGTTCGCAAATGTTGCAGTAAGCAAGAGTCTCCACCGACTTTTCTTTTATCGAACAAAGGAGAGGATGAAAAGAACAGAAAAAGACCTTTTCTGAGTAAGGGGGGGTAGAGTGTGGAAAGGGAAGGTGTTAGCACCCTTTCCATCGGTAGTTATCTACGGGCTCTTAGATGCTTAGCTCATTTTGAAATACCTTGTGTTTTGTGTGTTTAGAAAAGTATTTTTGAAATGCCAATAGTAAGGCAACTTTCTTGATGATAACTCTTGTATCAGTCCTTAAGAGTGTTGATAAAGCGTTTTGAAAATGTTTTTGAAAGGAGTTTTGTGTAAGTGTAAAAATTTGTTTTGAGAATAGCATCTAGGAACTATCTACTTTTTCTCGAAAGGTTGTTCTTTTCCTCTTTTCCTTTAGATAGTGCTATCCTACTATTAGTGAGTAGGTAGCCCTAGTCGTTAGATGTTTGAGAGACATTCAAAGGGACGTTTACACAATCACAAAGGCAACTGGGCAAGAAACCTTGTTAACTACCCTAGGGTTTTAAGATCATTTTTACCGAGGCAACGTCGAGAGGGTCATCGAGGGACTTATGATCTTTAAACCGGAGGGTAGCCACTAAAATCTCTCACGTTTCGAGAGTTGTGACTATTTTTCTGAAGGCAACCAAAGTAGGGATACCCTAGAGGTGTATATGTGAGAGTGTGTTATATTCAGTTATTTTTGTCTTTTGCATTAAGTTTGCTAGCGTCTGATTATTAAGCTCTTGCCATATAACCCTATTAATCATACATCTAGGCAGTTAATAATTTGCAGAAATTAAAAGTGCGAAAATGTAAAATCCGAACTATTACATGGCTTCAGGGAGGGGGAATTTACAAGTCTAAGATTGGGGAAAAATAATAAATGTCCTAGTTGTTCTATTACAACCCATAAGCAGATACATCAATGATAAAAATAACAATGCTAAAATAATAAACGCGTGCAAATTAGAAAAGACGTCTAAAACCCTAGAGCGTTTCTAAGTAAAAGAACATTATTTTTTGTTGTTTTTTGCCGATTTAGGAAAATATTAAATTAAAATAAAACTAAATCTAATTAAAAAAGAAAATTATTAACCAAAATTAAATTTAAACAAAACCTAATATTTTTTTGCATTTTTTATTAAGAAAATAATTGAATTAAATGAACCTAGTTCTAATTATTTTTAAATGAATGTAATAAAACCAAAAAAATTAACTAAATTAATTTACAAAATTAAAATTAATTAGAAAATCCTAAGTCTAATATTTTTTTATGATTTTGTTGCTTTTAATATAATGATTTTTAAACATAAGATAATTAAATAAAAAAAATAAAGTGAAAAAAAGAAAATAAATTGGGCCTGGTACTAAAGTGAAAAAGGGGGTGTGAACTGAAACTCGTTGGGCCCAAGCAAATAGAAACTCAAGAGCTGCGCTGGATCCTATGTTGATATATTTTGAGAGTGTATGGTGAGTTGCGCACCTGAGGCTTTCAGATCTGGATCAAATGGTGATGACTTGATGGTGCATGGTGTGCACGTTGGACCCGGGAGTATTGGGTCTGCATATATCATGTTAGGATGAAATAAAATGTAAATACCTGGGTATCGAACCCAGGTCCTTCTCCATTTGCACACTTCTTTTTTACCATCTGCGCTGTTTGTCCATTCGTTTATACAAATAAAATCATAACATTATATTAGTTAAATAAATCAAATAAATATAATTCAAAATCAACACATGCGCACTGCACAAGCCAATGGGAAAGAGACGCCTAGATGACCTGAGTCAGCCCACCGGAGTCAACACTCTGGTTGTCTTCTCCGGTGGGCTCCAACCTTGAACCTGAAAAATAGCCAAAAGAAAAGATTGAAAACTACCATATCCCCCTAATTTGAACCCCTTGATTCCCAATCTGAGGTCCATTTAGCCTGAAACATCCTAGATTTTGAGTTTTGAAGGAAACAGTTTTAAATTCCCTAATAATGGTGGGTCTTTATCCTGACGTTAGGGCTCGCATGTGAGGACTATAACCTGTCTAACACTTCATCATAAACACACAAAAACACATTAGAATGCACATATATGCTTAGATCAAAAGATTGAATCTCAAAATTATACCTATGGCCGATATGCTTCGATTTGCAGTTTTGGATGAAGAACAACCTGCTTAGAGGTTCGGATGCCTCCCTGGGAATCTCAGGAACACAAATATGGTATTTGTTTGAAAGGAGGGAGCTTGCAAAGCTGGTTTTGAATTTTGACACCTTATGAGATTTTGAGAATTTGATTTGGTTTTCTGAGGCAGCTTCTTGTGTGTGGAGCTTTGATAGGCAATCTCTTGTGTATGCAACGTGTGTCTGTTGATGGGAAATGTCTGTCTTGATTTTATAGGGGTGTGGTGGTGAACGAAAATGGCATGAATCAACCATTAACCATGGCTTTGAAAGCAAAATCAAAATATTTAAAAAGTTTCCAGTTTGAGATATTTTCTACCATTTAGGACTTTGAGTGAACCTGGATAGGTTTCATCCCATTAGGTGTTTGTTTTAACTTTTCACATCTTGATTCATTTGAATGCTCCCAAGATTTGTTCTTTTAGATGGCTCTGAGTTCCAATTCAAATTTCTCAAGGCTTCATCATCACGGCTTCTTCGATTAAGTCATCATCTACATTGGTTGACTGGTCAAAGCTTCGTTCTTCTCCTTTCGAGTTCCTTCCAGTCAATTCAACTAATCGAAGTATCACCTCTTCCTTTTGACTGGTCGAAGCTACGTTCTACTCCTTTTGATCTCCTTCCACTCAATTCGACCAATCGAAGTATCACCTCTTCATCTTGGCCTGTCGAAGCTTCGTTTTGTTCTTTCCTTCAAACACAATTGTGCTTGTGTCTTCGACTCCAATCTCACCCTTTGCTTTTGTCTACAAGAATATCTTTCTTGCTCACTAGTTCATCTTCGATTGGTGAATACAACTTGTATGCACCAATCGAATGGTAACCTATGAGTACCAAGACTTCACTTCAATCATTCAACTTCTTCCTCGCCTATCCAAGTACATGCTTTCCCTTTGAACCATAAGATCAAAATTTTCAAATTCAAACTCTTCTTCTATGACAGTCGAAGTGTCTTTCCTTGTAATGCTTCGAATGGCTTATATTTCAATGGTTCGAAAACAAACCCTTCGAAGCTCTTTACTAGCTCTTCATCAATCGAAGACTTCATAAAAGCCTCCTCACGCTTTCTTTCGAACTATCCTTCCTTCAATTCTAGTGCTTCGTTGGGCATCAGATTAGACTGCATACTGCTGTCGAAGCTGCTTCGACCCAAAAGCTCTTAGGCTTATTCTTAGCTTTCAATCTACACCTTGTCATGTACACTTCTTTTCTTTCTTTCAGCTATGCCATTATGTTGAGGCATATCGGGTGCCATGAAAATCATTTAAAGCCCTTGCAAACCAAAATTCTTTGTGAGAAACGAAACCTTAAATAGAAATCCATTGCTTAGGAGGAGAATTTGTCTGGTCAATTCTTGGTCAACCTTGAGCAATTAAGGACCTTAATGAGCATGCCTTGAATAAAATGGGAGGGAAAATTTTGGGGTACAACAGCTGCCCCTATTCAATCTTCTTAAACCTGTGGATTTAGATTGGCTTGTATGCCTTTCGTAATCTGAAGGTGGAAGATTATTAACCACTAGAGTGCCCAGAAATTTGCACTCGCATGAAGTAACACCGTTGGTTGATGATATCAGGAATGGGCTTACAAATGCCATTTTGAGAAGATGATTGAGAGTTGTCGAAGATGGGCTTAAAGATGCCATCCAAAGTAGATGCTGACTTCATAAGAGGTCTCTTTATGGGGATTCCTATTCCTGTTGTTTGAGGAGGACTCCACTGGAGAATGTTGATTTTTGTTCTTTTGCTTGAGGAAAACTCTATGGGGAATAAAGTCTAGGAGCTTTAGTTGTCCATGGCTCTACTAAGGCGTTATCTGTGGACTGGAGAGATGAAAGTTAGCTGTTTTTTGGTCAAAATCCAGGTTTCGCAGTAACTTACTGGGGAAAATGCAATTAACTGTTATCTGGAAATATATTAGAAGGAGCCTGTGTAGGGATGCTTCAGGATGAGTCAGTGTTAAACTTCATATGGAGATATATGAGAAGGAGCCTGTGTAAGGCTGCTTCAGGATGAGTCCGTGTGAAACTGCATCTGAAAATTGTGAGAACGAACCCCTTTAAGATTGCTTCAGGATGAACCCGTGTAAAGATGCATCTAGAGATCATGAGAAGGAACCCGTGTAAGATTGCTTCAGGATGAGCCCGTGTAAATCTGCATCTGGAGATCATGAGAAGTAATCCGTTTAAGATTGCTTCATCTGGTCGTGTAGATAGTCATCCTGTCTTATTTTGGGAATTGATCCATAATCAGTTGTTCACAGATAGTTGCCCTGTCTGGTTTCAGGAATTAATATGGAACTTGCTTTTGTTGGTCGTTGAGATAGTTGCCCTGGCTTATTTCAGGAATTAATCTCTGACCTAAGAGAAAGAAAGATAGTTTCCCCGTCTTGTTTCAGGAGTTAATCTTCAATATGTAGATAGTTATCCTGTCTTGTTTCAGGTATTAATCTACAATCGGTTGTTCACAGATAGTTGTCCTGTCTTATTTCAGGTATTAATCTGGAACTCGCCTTTTGCTGGTCGTAGAGATAGTTGCCCTGGCTTGTTTCAGGAATTAATCTCTGACCTAAGAGAAATAAAGATAGTTTCCCCGTCTTGTTTCGGGAGTTAATCTTCAATATTTGTCATGTCTTGTTTCAGGTATTAATCTATAATCGGTTGTTCACAGATAGTTGCCCTGTCTTGTTTCAGGTATTAATCTGGAACTTTTGAAAATTGTTGATGATATTCGTTTGTTGATCTTTCCTGAAAAGGTAAAGAATTAGTTGTATGTAATATCATGATGCATGAAGTTCATTGGGTAATGATGTTCTCAAAATAAATGATATTGTGATATATGCATTTGTGCTGCGTATGCTATGACGCTTGTAAAATGATGTATGAATGCAATGTGTGAACGTATCAGTTGTTCTATTGTAGTGTTGTTGAACTAGAGAAAATAAATCCATGATTATTGTTGCGGATGAAGAATGTAAGTCTTCAAATTTTGTTGAAGTTGAAATGCTAGGAGACGAATTTCTGTTGTTTATAGAAATAAACTCTGTTGGGGAAGGGAAACTCCGTAAACTGCTTGGGGATTTTTATGAAGCCCTGTTGGGGAATCTAAGAAGTTTATGAACCAGGATAGGGAATGCTGGGGAAATAATTAGAGATTCTTGCTCTGCTGGGGATATCAGAAATTTTGACATCATTAGGTTGTAAACTGAGGATATGGTAGTGACTTTATAGTAGGATGTCTCTGCCTCTGTACCTGCTGGAGAAAGTATATGCGGGGATTTGTATATGGCCTTTAGACATTGTCCTGTTTCTTAAAGCCCGTAGTAATTGTCTTTCTATTTTTTATGTGCGTATTTGTAAATGGTAATCACATTCAAATGCATATGTTCAAAAATAATTACTAGACATTTTTGCAAACAAATCAGAAAAATAAAAACAAATAGTTTTGCACTTTCAAAGAGATAGTTTTTGTATTGATTTGAAGAAGTTTTGCCTATAATAGGAGTTTTTGTACAAGGAGACAAACATCCTAGTAAGAGAATGCTGTCATAAAAATAAAACTATACAAAAATAGTATACAAAGAAAAACAGTTATGTGAGACGATTCCATTGGGTTCCCATTCTGCTATTGCCTTTATATCTTTGAGCTTCTCATCCCTTGCTGCTTGTCCGAAGCTGTCTGGATTGATTAGTACCATTTAAATTTGACACTTGTTACCAAAGTCTGTCTGTAAGATGATCCAACGGGACATAGTTATACGCTTTTAATCTCTAAATTTTGCCCGGACCGCCCTTTCGGGTTTTCAGTCCACCGAGATACCATTTTTGCCCAAGCTTCCTTTTCAGGTTTTCGACTTCCCGGGTGTACAGATTTTTTATATATATATACCTAACTTCTGTCCGAACCCTTTTGGTTCGCCGGGATACCCTTATTTTTTCCTAGGCCAGTCGACCTAGCGGGTCTTTTCTTATGCGTAGTATCTTTTAACTATGTCCGCGTTTACAGGATGTGGAAGGTCGTCACCGTCCATAGTGGTTAAGATCATGGCTCCACCAGAAAATAAGTTCTTGATCACAAATGGCCCTTCGTATGAGGGAGTCCATTTGCCCCTGGGATCACCTTGCGGTAGGATAATGCTCTTGATTACTAGGTCACCAACCTGATATACCTGACGTTTGACATTCTTGTTAAAAGCTTTAATCATACGTTTTTGGTACATATGACCATGACAGACAGCTGCGAGCCTCTTTTAGTCAATCAGGTTTAATTGGTCAAGTCGGGTATGAACCCATTCGTCTTTGTTCAACCCTGCATATTTCATGATTCTCAAGTATGGGATATGGACTTCAATGGGTAGGATAACTTCCATACCATATACCAGAGAGAAAGGAGTTTCCCCTATTGACGTGCGTATTGAGGTACGGTAACCATGAAGAGAAAATGGTAACATCTCATACCAGTCTTTGTATGTCATTGTCATCTTCTGTATGATCTTCTTGATTTTTTTATTAGCAGCCTCTACAACGCCATTCATCTTTGGTCAGTAAGGAGAAAAGTTATGATGCTGAATATTGAATTGTGTGTAGAGATAGGTGATCATAGTATTATTGAGATCGGTACCATTGTCTGCAATGATTCTTTATGGAATACCATACCGACATATAAGGTTATGTCTGATGAATCAGGCCACAACGTTCTTGGTAACAGAAGCAAATGAGGCTGCCTCGACCCACTTTATGAAGTAATCAATGGCAACTAGGATGAAGCGGTGCCCATTAGAAGCGATAGGTCTAATCTCTCCAATCATATTAATTCCCCACATTGCTAAAGGCTAGGGAGGAGTCAAGACATTTAGAGGAACCAGAGGCACATGTACTTTGTCAGCATAGATCTGGCACTTGTGACAAGTTCGGGAGTGCTTATAACAGTCTATTTCCATAGTGGGCCAGTAGTACCCTTCCATCATAATATTCTTAGCCATGGTGTGCTCACTAGAATGGGTGTCAAAGGTGCCTTCGTGCATGTCTTCCATAATCTTCTCTACTTCACTCTTGTCTACACACCGAAGCAAAGTAGAATCGTGGTTGCGCTTGTAGAGGATTCCATTATTGAGGAAAAACTTGGCAGAGAACCTTCTTAGGAAATTCTTATCATTGACTAAAGCTCCCTCAGGATACTCTTGGGATTAGAGGTATCTTTTAACTTCATGGAACCAAGGTTTGTCCACTTCTCCTTCAGTATCAATCTCATAACAGTATGCCGGTTCGTCTAACCTCTCAATAGTTATCTGAGGGGCTTCGTTATCACATATGACTTTGAACATGGATGACACGGTAGCTAGCGCCTCCGCTAACTTATTTTCTTCTCGGGAAATATGTTCAAAGGTAACTTCTTCAAAATATGGGATCAGTGTCAGCACATACTCCCGGTAAGGGATGAGATTATGATGCTTCGTGTACCATTCTCCTTTGATTTGACTGATTAACAGGGCCGAGTCTCCATGCACACTTAGGAACTTGATTCTCAAATCGATAGTAGCTTTGAGACCCATAATACATGTTTCATATTCAGCCATATTGTTGGTACAGTTGAAACATAACATGGTAGTGAAAGGAGTATGACAGCCTTCGGGAGATATGATCACAACACCGATGCCATTGCCGAGTGTGTTGGAGGCTCCATCAAAAACCATAGTCCATCGGGATCCTTTTTCAGGTCCTTCATCCGGTCCAGGTTTTTCACAATTAGTTACTAACATAATATTCTCGTCCAGGAATTCAAAATTCATGGATTGGTAGTCGTCCACAACCTGATGAGCCAAATGATCAGCTAATACACTTCCCTTGATTTCTTTCTGGGTTATGTACTGAATATCATATTCGGTCAGGACCATTTTCCATCTTGCTATTCTTTCGGAGAGAGCGGGCTTCTCAAAGATGTATTTGATAGGATCCATTTTAGAGATAAACATGGTAGTGTGAGTCAACATATATTGTCTCAGTCGGCGAGCAGCCCATGCCAAAGCGCAATAAGTTTTCTCGAGCAGTGAGTATCTTGTTTCACAATCGGTAAACTTTTTGCTAAGGTAGTATATTGCATGCTCTTTTCGACCAGACTCGTCATGCTGCCCCAACACACACACCCATTGAGTTCTCTAACACTGTTAAGTACATGATCATAGGTCTTCCTTCAACCGGCGACATCAAAATTGGAGGCTCTTGAAGATATTCCTTGATTTTGTCAACGGCGGTCTAGAAATCGTCATTCCACTTCACTGCTTGATCTTTCTTCAGTAATTTGAAGATTGGCTCACAAGTAGCGGTTAGATGGGAAATGAATCTGGAAATGTAGTTTAGACGTCCCAAGAATCCCCTAACCCCCTTCTCAGTGCAGGGAGTTGGCATTTCTTATATCGCTTTAACCTTTGTGGGGTCTACTTCAATACCTTTTCCACTAACAACGAAGCCTAAGAGCTTATCAGATCTTACTCCAAAGGTGCACTTATTCGGGTTCAATCTCAATTTTACTTCTTCAGTCTTTCAAACAGCTTTTATAGGTGATCAAGGTGCTCCTCTTCAGTCTGAGACCTGGTTATCATATCATCGACATAGACCTCTATCTCGTGATGGATCATATCATGAAACAAAGCTACCATGGCACACTGATAGGTTTCCCCGATGTTCTTTAACCCAAATGGCATAACTTTGTAGCAGAAAGTGCCCCACTGCGTGACAAAGGTTATTTTCTCCATATCTTCAGGTGCCATTTTGATCTGATTGTTCCCGAAGAAACCATCCATGATGGAGAATACCTTATGTTATGCAGTATTGTCAACCAAAACATCAATACGGGGAAGTGAAAAGTCATCCTTGAGGCTTTCCCTATTCAGGTCTCTATAGTCCACACACATACGTGCCTTACCGTCTTTCTTAGGCACCAGAGCAACATTAGAAACCCATTATGGATAAGAGGTAACAACTAAGAAACCGGTGTTAAACTGTTTCATGACTTCAGCCTTGATCTTTTCTGACATCTCTGGCTGCATACGACGAGCCTTTTTCTTCACGGGAGGGAAGTCTTCTTTTGTCGGCATGCGATGAACCACAATATCAGTGTCAAGCCCCAACATGTCTTCGTGTGACCAGGAAAAGACCTCAACATAGTCATGTAACATCTAAATTAACCTCTTTTTGACACTATGCTCCAGATCGGCACCTATCTTGACTTCCTTCTTATCCTCCTCAGTACCCAAGTTTACTATCTCAACTAGATCTTCATGAGGCTGTATTGCCCTTTTCTTCTGTTGTAACATTCTGGCAAGTTATCCCGGTACTTCGCACTCTTCCTCACCTTCGTCCTCGACTTGGTAGATCAGATTTTCAAAGTCATAATTAGTAATAGCAGAACCGTTATCAATGGGATCCAAAGTGGATGTAGGTATGCAGTTTGATGTGTGGGTGTGTGTAAGAGAGCATAGCTAAAAGCAGAAAAGAAAGACAGAGAGCGTAAAATTTGCATGCAAAACGTTAAATGATTTATTAATGAAATCTGAAGATGAAGTAATAACCCTCACAATTAGACCATTGTGCCTCGGGTAAAGCATAAGGCTTTAGAGTTTAAATTGTTCAAATATTACATATTCCAAAAAATAAAAAGACAATTACTCGTGGATAAAAGTAATGGGAACAAAATCCTTGGCCTCCCAATTGTTGAGTCCACCATTGATAGTTGGGAAGATCCATTTGTCCATGTCGCAGTCGCTATCACTGTCCTCCAAAGCATTGATTCCATGGTTGCTGATGTGTAGCGGTGGTTCTCCGGCGCGAGCATGACGAACAACTCTTCGGGCTCCTGAAGTAAAACCCAAACCAAACTTGTCAGATTTGTAAGGGATATCAGGGAGTTGGACCCAAATGGTACACCCACCTTCTTCGACTACTGCTTTGTCATCCTTCAGAGAAGCCATCTTCAATAGAGATATGGTAATCTTTGGAACATTAGTAGCAGTCTTGGTTGCAGCAATTGTCTGAGGAACCTCTTCAAAATTTTGGCAGGGGGTCTCAATGAACTCTCCGTCCATCTCAACATACCTGAAAGAGTTCAGGTGGCTCACCATATATTCTTCCTCTCCATGGACTGTAACAATCTTTCCATTAACTGGGTATTTCAGCATTTGATGCAAAGTAGAAGTAACAATACCGACCCCATGAATCCAAGGGCGTACCAATAAGCAAGAGTAAGACGGGAGAATGTCCATCACATAGAATATGGAGTCAAAAGTCTGAGAACCAACTTTAATAGGGATGTCCACCTCCCGTGCATCATTCTCTTGGAACCATCGAAGGCCCTCACCACAATATTACTGGCCTTTAGTGTGAGTCCTTCACAATCCAATATGTCCAAAGCATTCTTAGGTAAGACATTCAATGATGGTTCTATATCCACTAGAACATGATCTAGGGTAGTTCCCCTGCACTCAATAGAGACACATGAGAAGACTTTAGGAACTTTACCAAAGCCTTAGCATGGGCTTCAGAGCGTAACAGTAAGGCCAACATTAAAATTTTTGAAGGGGTTTTCCTCAATTTCTATATAACATTGTAATCTCTCTTTCGTATAATCTTCAGAATCTCTTCCATTTCTTTTTTAGAAGCTTCAGGAAGGACTTCTTTATGTGCCTCCGTCCGGGCAGGCTCAACCAGTACCTCTTTGCCCCGAGTCTCAGCTGACTCAGTAACAGGGACAACAACAGGGATGACAGTAGGAGTAACAACAAGAGTAGCAGAAGGAGTGGCAATAGGAATAACCAAAGGAGTAGAAACAATATTCAGAGATATTTCAGGAGAGAAAATCATTCCCTCTTGGTAATTTTACTGGTCCCAACAATGTTGTCGATGTCAGGATCAACATCTTCAACAACTTCATCTTTAATATCCAATAGGTCTTGCTTGACGCTGTGGTAGTAAATGCCAGCCCCATAATTCCAAAGAACAACTTTATCGAAGGAATATGGTATCGGCCCTGGAAAAGTGATAATCAAAGAAGAAACCATAGGAACGAATGTAATCCTGACGGGTCTTTTGGAGGAGACCCTGGGAGGATTGTGGGAAATGGTAATTATTGATATATCTTCACACAGACTTCTTGTAGAGGGAGTTTTCTCAAACATAATTTCTTTGTTGTTCATCAGGCACTGGACACCTATCTTTAACGAAAATCAACCATTGGGTAGAGACATACACATGTGTCAACCTTCACCATAACCCGGAAATAAACCGGCTCGCAGCAGATTCTATTTAACAATCGGAAGAGGAGTAGCTAGTTCATCAACAGAAGAAACAAACAGGTTGTCATCAACAACATTAACACCATGGCCATGCTTGGGCATTGGTGCTGTTATCACATTGGGGGTTTCTGGAGGGTCAAATACAATCTCCTTGGCCTCAATGAGATCTTGCACTATGTTCTTCAGAGCCCAACAATCGTTTGTATCATGCCCCAGACTGTTGGAATGGTAGGCACATCGAGCATTTGGATTATATCGGGGAGATGTAGTATTTGGATTCTTAGGAGCCTCCTTTAGAGTAACCAGATTAAACTTTAACAGGTGTGGCAAAACCTGAGATAAGGACATGTTAATCCGGGTGAGCTATCTTTTGGGCGCATCTTGTCTGCATTGATTGTTTTGTTGTTGATTTGATGCAGGGTTAGAGATCATCACAGCTTATACCGTTGGACGATGTTCAATTTTGCTTTGATTCCTCTGACTGTAGGAAACACTTACTTCCTTCTTTCCCATGAAAGGCTTCTTCACTATAATTGAAGAGGCGTCCCTTTGAATCTTACCGCTCTTTATATCAGCTTCTACTCATTCACAAGTTAAGATCAGCTCAATAAACCCAACTGAAGAGCTTTCAATCAAATGGTTAAAAAATGGACCAGACAAAGTACCCAAGAACATATCTACCAGCTCTCTATCAGACAGAGGAGGTTGGACTCTTCCCGCAAGATCTCTCCACTTCTGGGCATAATCTTTGAAACCCTCACCGGAACCCATAGACATACTTTAAAGTTGTGTACGGGTTGGAGCAAGGTCATTATTATATTGGTACTGCCTGTAGAAAGTAGCAGCCAAATCTTCCCAGTTGCGGATGTTGGTTCCCTCCAGCTGATAGAACCATTCCAATTGAGTCCCTGATAGACTTTCCTGGAAGAAATGCACCCATAAATTCCTATCAGCAGTGTGAGATTGAATCTTCCTGATATAGGATCTTAGATGCAGATTAGGACACGAAACCCCGTCATATTTAGCAAATACGGGAACCTTGAACTTCTGGGGAATGACCACTCCAGAGACCAACCCTAATTCTTCAAAATCCAGACTAGGTACCCTCTGAATTTCCATAGCATTAAGACGATCCTCCAGCTGCTTGTATTTATCATCAGCAAGAGGATATTGTTCCTAAGAGTAATCTACCTCTTCTTCACCAGTCTCTAAGTTGTTGTTGTTTTCTATTGGCTTCTCTTTCTGATTGTCTCCCTCGTTTAACGGAGTTGCGAAGTCTAGAGTCCGCTTTGCTGGTCCTCTGAATCTCCTTCCCATATTCAGGACACCCACTGGTTTCTTTGCCTTCTTCTTCTTCTCTTTGATGATGAGAGCTTTCAGATCTTCTTGTCCCTTAGCTAGAGCCAGGAAAATTTGTTGGAATTGAGTGTTCTATGCTTGAAGATCCTTAACTGTTTTTTCAAGATCCATTTCTTTTTGCTGAAATAAACAGCGAAAAGATAAGAAACCTGCCTTGAAATACCTTCTTATGTAATTATATGCATGATATGCTTATGCAATGTTTTTAAGGGCCTCGAGAAATTTAAATTTGCGAACCAAAATAAAACAAAAATTTTATTAGTAGAAATCAAATTACAACCGCCTTTTAGGCTTTACAATTTAAAAAAAATTCTTAAAAAAATCAGGTTTCCCATGGATGTTTCCTCTTCGTGCCGAGGTAGACATTAAGATTTTTCTCTTCGTGAAGTTGCTTCGTGAGCTCCAACACTTTCTTCTCATTGGTGTAGAATTGATCTCTAAAGGTATCTCGTTCTTTCTTCAACTGAATCCAGGACCTCTGCAACTCTTCAAGATCAGTGGGCATGTCAGGGTGGAGAACTGTATAAGGAACACCCCCTTCGGTGATAGGCTCCACAATTATTAGCAAGATGGCTGTATATGGCATCATGAGGTTTTGGGCGCGAGCTCGTACCCATTTGAGATAAGGCTCCACAAGAATGGAAGTCTTAGGCCCCAAAGTCTTGCTATCAAATATTTTTACCATGCCCCAAGCTCGTATGAACCTTTGACGATACCCTTGAACATCACCCTCGTAGTTGAACATAATTCCCTGGATAAACATATCATATGGACCATCCCTTCGAGCATGACCAAATTGTCGTAGAGCCAGAGAAGGATTTATAAGTGATAACTCCCCTAATATCGAGGAGTGGGACATTAAGAAATTCTCCACAGCGGTCAATGACAGAAATATCTCCCAAATACCGGGAGTACCAAAGAATATCCGAGTGAGAAAGTGACATTATCCTTTGCGACCAACCCAAACTTTCTTCATTCTTCAATAATGATTGAAGAAGTTGAGAAATAAACCACCTAGACAGAAATGGTATACAACACATAAAAGTCCCTCTTCTCTTCATGGTACGAGTGTGGAGGGAATCCAAGATATCTTTGAGTAAAGTAGGCACAGGGTTACGAGAGAGGAAAACTTTGACAGCATTTACATCTATGAGTAAGTCCGGGTTAGGGAATAGTACTAACCCATAGATTAGAAGATCCAAGACTTCCTAGAAAGCTTAGAAATCCAAGTCATCCCAAAACAACTGAGCCTTTTCTAAAAGGAACTTGACTAGGGGACCCTTGACTCCGCTTCTTGTTTCCCAGTTGGATACAATGTCAGACTATTTCAGATGTAAAGCTTCTGCAATGACCTCTGGCTTTGGAGCTTCCTCTAACCGGGAAATGTGAAGCAATGGTGTTTGGGGTCAAAGAACTGAAAGAGTACACCCATCATCTTCTCATCAAAGTTTGAGGTAACCAGGTTGAGAAGTCGACCATATTTCTTGGTGAACGAAGAATTCTCAGGAACCCTTGATACTAGTTCCTTGAGTTGGAGAGGTATTCTCACAAAGCTGATTCGGATGGTATTTCTACAAACAGAAGGCATGATCTGCAAAACAGAATAAAGATAAATTCCCTTGGTCCTTGAAATGGTTAGTGTGATGAAAATGGATGTTATGATGCATGATGTTATGTTTGAATAATTTAATCACACACAAGAAAAAAACACAAGACCTTGGGTTTAGGCTTGCATGGGGTTTATAGGAAGATACCCTCTTGAATTTTAGTTGGCTCATTATGTCTAAAAAAGTAACTGGGTTCTAAGGAGTCTTAATATCACTGATCTTTCTTTATCATGCATTGTTTCAGCTCAAGCGATCTTTTCTCACAGCCAAAATATCCCAAAAGTCCAATCTCAATGAGTGTAGTATTGAGTATCAACCAATCCTCAGCTTTATACCGAGGTCGGCTATCTCACTACTTTATAATGTCCAAGTTTGTTCAATTAAGGTTCTAAGGCCCGTTAGTGCTTTATGAAACCATACAGCGGCCCCGTATTCTCCTCGATTTAACACAAGGGATACCGGTACCAACAAATGTGGCACACTAACGCAACCATCGCTTTAACTATATCGGTCTATACCGTACAGTCTCCACGATCTATTGCTGCTTACCTAAAAGGTGCCCCAGATACGGGTGTAGGATCTTTTAGTAACAACTCAAACAAGCCCTCAAAGATAAAGCATACAAACACACAATGTAAAGTAATTTAAAAATGAACTAAGCTCTAAGGTAACCCAACTTTTTAATAATCTCCCCAGCAGAGTCTCCCATTCTGTGATGCGGTGGTAGAACCGACTGTTATACTGGTTTTGCGTTTGTGTTTGCAAATGTTGCAGTAAGTAAGAGTCGCCACCGAATTTTCTTTTATCCAACAAAGTGGAGGGTGAAAAGAACAGAAAAAGACCTTTCGAGAGTTTTCTATGTAAGGGGGGGGGGGTAAATTATGAAAATGGAAGGTGTTAACACCCTTGCCATCCGTAGTTATCTATGGGCTCTTAGACACTTAGCTCATTTTGAAATACCTTGTATTTTGTGTGTTTAGAAAAGTATTTTTGAAATGGCAATAGTAAGGCAGCTTGCATTATGATAACTCTTGTATCAGTCCTCAAGAGTGTTGATTAAGCATTTTGAAAATATTTTTGAAAGGAGTTTTGTGTAAGTGTAAAAATTTGTTTTGAGCATAAAATCTAGGAACTATCTACTTTTACTCGAAAGGTTATTCTTTTCCTCTTTTCCTTTAGACAGTGCTATCCTACTATTAGTGTGTAGGTAGTCCTAGTCGTTGGATATTTGAGGGACATTCGAAGGGAAGTTTACACAGTCACAAAGGCAACAGGGCAAGAAACCTTTGTAACTACCCTAAGGTTTTAAGATTATTTTTACCGAGGCAACGTCAAAAAGGTCATCGAGGAACTTATGATCTTTAAACCGGAGGGTAGCCACTAAAATCTCTCACGTTTCGAGAGTTGTGACTGTTTTTCCGAAGGCAACCAAAGTAGGGATACCCTAGAGGTGTATATGTGAGAGTGTGTTATATTCAGTTATTTTTATCTTTTGGATCAAGTTTGCTAGAGTTTGATTATTAAGCTCTTGCCATACACTCCTATTAATCATACATTTAAGTAGTTAATAATTTGCAGAAATTAAAAGTGCGGAAATGTAAAATCCTAACTATCACATGGCTTCACGGAGGGGGAATTTATAAGTCTAAGATTGGGGAAAAATAGTAAATGTCCTAGTTATTCTATTACAACCCATAAGCAGATACATTAATGGTAAAAATAACAATGCTAAAATAATAAACGCGCGTGAATTAAAGAAGACGTCTAAAACCCTATAACGTTTCTAAGTAAAAGAACATTATTTTTTGTTGTTTTTTGCCTATTTAGGAAAATATTAAATTAAAAATAAAACTAAATCTAATTAAAAAAGAAAATTATTAACCAAAATTAAATCTAAACAAAACTTAATATTTTTTGGCATTTTTAATTAAGAAAATAATTGAATTAAATGAACCTAGTTCTAATTATTTTTAAATTAATGAAATAAAACCAAAAAAAAATTAACTAAATTAATTTACAAAATTAAAATTAATTATAAAATCCCTAGTCAAATATTTTTTATGATTTTGTTGATTTTAATAAAATGATTTTTAAACATAAGACAATTAAATAAAAAAAATAAAGTGAAGATAAGAAAATAAATTGGGCCTTGTACTAAAGTGAAAAAGGGGTTGCAAACTGAAACTCGTCGGGGCCCAAGCAAATAGAAACCCAGGATCTGCACTGGATCCTATGTTGCTAGATTTTGAGAGTGTATGGTGAGCTGCGCATCTGAGGCTTTCAGATCTGGATCAAATGGTGATGACTTGATGGTGCATGGTGTGCACATTGGACCCGAGAGTATTGGGTCTGCATATATCATGTTAGGAAGAAATAAAATGTAAAGAAATGGGTATTGAACCTAGGTCCTTCCCCATTTGCACACTTCCTTTTTACCATCTGCGCTATTTGTTCAATCGTTTATACAAATAAAATCATAACATTATATTAGTAAAACAAATCAGATATATATAATTCAAAATCAACACATGGGCACTGCACAAGCCAATGGGAAAGAGATGCCTGGATGACTGGAGTCAGCCCACCGGAGTTAATTTTCTGGTTATCTTCTCCGGTGGGCTCCAACCTTGAACCTGCAAAATAGCCAAAAGCAAAGATTTAAAACTACCTTATCCCCCTAATTCGAACCCCTTGATTCCCAATTTGAGGCCCGTTTAGCCTGAAACGTCCTAGATTTTGAGTTTCGAAGGAAACAGTTTCAAATGCCCTAATAATGGTGGTTCTTTATCCTGACATTAGGGCTCGCATGTGAGGACTATAACATGTCTAACACTTCACCATAAACACATACAAACACATTAGAACGCACATATATGCTTAGATCAAAAGATTGAATCTCAAAATTATACCTATGGCCAGTACGCTTTGATCTGTAGTTTTGGGTGGAGAGCAACTTGCTTAGAGGTTCAGATGCTTCTCTGGGAATCCAAAGAACACAGATATGGTATTTTTTTGGAAGGAGAGAGCTTGCAAAGCTGGTTTTGAATTTTGATACCTTATGAGATTTTGAGAATTTGATCTGGTTTTCTGAGGCAGCTTCTTGTGTGTGGAGCTTTGATAAGCAATCTCTTGTGTAGGAAATGTGTGTCTGTTGATGGGAAATGTCTGTCTTGTATTTATAGGGGTGTGGTGGTGAACGAAAATGGCCTGAATTAGCCATTAACCAGGGCTTTGAAAGCAAAATTGAAAGATTTAAAAAGTTGCCATTTTGAGATATTTTCTACCATTTTGGACTTTGAGTGAACCTGGACAAGTTTCATCCCATTAGGTGTTCATTTCAACTTTTCACATCTTGATTCTTTCGAATTCTCCCAAGCTTTGTTCTTTTCGATGGCTGTGAGTTCCAATTCGAATTTCTCAAGGCTTCATCACCATGGCTTCTTCGATTAAGTCATCATCTGTATTGGTTGTTTGATCTGGAAACATCAGCCTAATCAAACAGTTCTTGCTCCTTTCGATCTCCTTTCACTCAATTCGACCAATCGAAGTATTACCTCTTCCTTTTGACTGGTTGAAGCTTCGTTCTGCTCCTTTCAATTTTCTTCCACTCAATTCGACCAATAGAAGTATCACCTCTTCCTTTTGACTGGTAGAAGCTTTGTTCTTCTCCTTTCGATCTCCTTCCACTCAATTCGACCAATCGAAGTGTCACCTCTTCATCTTGGCCTGTCAAAGCTTCATTTTGTTCTTTCCTTCGAATACAGTTGTGACCGTGTCTTCGAATCCAATCTCACCCTTTGCTTTTGTCTACAAGAATATCTTTCTTTCTCACTAGTTCATCTTCGATTAGTGAATACAGCTTGTATGCACCAATCGAATGGTAACCTACGAGTAACCTATGAGTACCATAATATCAAAGCTTTTGAATTCAAACTCTTCTTCTTTTCGAAGTGCCAATTCAATCAACATGACAGTCGAAGTGTCTTTCCTTGTAATGCTTCGAATGGCTTATATTTCAGTGGTTCAAAAACGAACCCTTCGAAGCTCTTTACTAGCTCTTCATCAATCGAAGAATTTGTAAAAGCCTCCTAATGCTTTCTTTCGAACTATGCTTACTTCGATCCTAGCGCTTCATTGAGCATCAGATTAGACTGCATACTGCTGTCGAAGCTTCTTTGACCCAAAGCTCTTAGGCGTATTCTTAGCTTTCTACCTACACCTTGTCATGTACACTTCTTTTCTTTATTTCAGCTATGCCATTATGCTGGGGCGTATAGGGTGCCATGAAAATAATTTGAAGCCCTTGCAAACCAAAATTCTTTGTGTGAAATGAAACCTTAGATGGAAATCCATTTCTTAGGAGGAGAATTTGTCTGGTCAATTCTTGGTCAACCTTGAGCAATTGAGGACCTTAATGAGCATGCCTTGAATAAAATTGGAGGGAAAACTTTGGGGTACAACACTCTTCATAGAGAATCCCAAACCAACTCTATTTTTATTCACAGGTGGATCAACAATCTTCCCTTACACTTTACTAGGGCCATTACACACTACCTGTTGAGCATCCTTAAACAAAGCTAGAGAATTCTCATTTTCCCTTATATTATCAATGGATAAAGCTTGGAACTGAGTTCCAACTACAACTTCATTCGCTTCCATAACACTGAAAGAGGATAAATGATATATTAATAAAGCTTGTTCTCCATTTATGATAACCACTTTTCCATCACGAACAAACTTCAGCTCCTGGTGCAAAGTTGAAGTAGCAGCCCCTGCCTCCTGGATCCATGGTTGTCCTAGTAAACAGCTATAAGAGGGAACAATATCCATAACCCGTAAAGTAATCTGAAATAAGTGTGGGCCTATGTGAATAGGCACATCTACTTCTCCGATGACAGACTTCCCCGATCCATCAAAAGCTTTCATAATTATGCCACTCGGGCGCATGGGAGTTCCTTGGTACTCCAGCTTCATGAGTGTGCTCCTAGGTATGACATTCAAAGCTAACCCATTATCAATAAACACATTGGACAATGAATCTTTCTTACAATTCATGGAGATATGGAGAGCCAAGTTATGATTCCTTCCTTCATCGGACAATTCATCATCACAGAAACTCAGGTTATTACATGATGTAATATTATCTACCACACTGATGAATTGATCCAGAGACATGTCACTTTCCATGAAGGCTTGATCCAATACTCTCATCAAAGATTCCCTGTGGGCAGAAGAGTTCATTAGCAACGCTAGAATAGATATCTTTGATGGAGTCTACAACAATTGATCTATGATCATGTAGTCGCTCATCTTGATAATCTTCAATATATCATCCACATCTTTTTCCAGAGTAGTGCCACTAGATTCCCCCACTTTTTTCTTAGGTTCAGTACTTTCAACAACCTTTTTATCAGCATTAACATTCCCTCGAATGACAGGTGCGAAAACACGGCCACTGCGGGTCACTCGGCTGGCTTCAGCAATATTCTTGACATCAGACAAAGGTTGGATGGGAACTTCCAAACCATCCTCTAGGTCTGTAGCGTTGTATTGATATGGCACAACTTTGTCTGATTCGTAAGGAGCATGTCCCGGTAAGCAAATCACCACTAGAGCAACAACTGGCTTGCTATGGTACTCAATCTCTATAGGGGAGGGAACACTAAAACAAGGCACAATAACATTCACCCCTTCTTCAGGATACTTAGACATCACAAAACCATTTCTGGAGAACACATCTTCATCCGAGGAAAAGAATTCACATGCAAAAGCATACTCATCATTTGACACAGTCTCATCCAAGCAAACTTCAATCACGTTAATCCCACGGTAATCATCTCTATTTCCTGAGACTTTGATAGTACCAT
Organism: Vicia faba; assembly: GCA_948472305.1. Classification (NCBI taxonomy): domain Eukaryota; kingdom Viridiplantae; phylum Streptophyta; class Magnoliopsida; order Fabales; family Fabaceae; genus Vicia; species Vicia faba. Next base: position 575,924,494 of record OX451738.1, read on the forward strand.
TATCCAATAATAACTAAACACCCCTTTTCACAATGGAACAACCACGAGAGTCTGTGCAGCAAATCTAGCAAGACCCATAATGGTGTTCTTCTTGACCATCCATGTGACAGAAGGTAGAATGCAACTACACCAAATCATAATTCATATGATTCACATAAACATTTTGGAATTCTCTAGGACATCCAAAAACCATATTCACATCTTCTTTGTACTCTGCTCTAGGCCTGATTATATGAATGAGGCCCTCGTCCATCATTTCCTGAAGATCAGCTTTTATCTTATTACAACCTTGGATATTTGTACTGCAAATACCTCAACCCGCATGGTCGTGCGTATAGTAACTGAACTCGCAGAGGTCAGCATGCATTTTCACCAAATCTCCTCTAACCAGGTTGATATAAAAAATTCGGAAGTCCCCTGGACAACGAGCAACCATGTTTACAACATTTTCTCATCCATGCTTTGGAAAAGGATTATCTTTCACGTTAGGTCCAACATCTTTAAAGGATAGGAGGCCAGATCTCACCATCTTTTGTACTTCAGATTTCAAAGGATAACAGTTTTCAATATTGTTCCCTGGTTCTCTCTGATGAAAAGCATACATCTGGTCTGCCTTATAATACCAGGGTAAAGGTGATGGTATAGCAGGCGTGGTCTGAACCAACTTCTTCTGAATCAAAGCCTAAAGTAACTCCGCATAGCTCATTGGAATAGAGTCAAAATCCTCTCTCTTCTGACTTTGCCCTTGATTTCCATGAGGGGATGGTCTTTGATAGGAAACAGTGGTTGGAGCTACATTGACAACTAGAGTCACAGAAGCAACCTGTTGCTGGTACCGATGATGTATTCTAGGTGGCCTAATCTTCCTTTCCCCAATAACAACATTCGTTTCTCTTTATTTCTTTCGAGAGAACCCGTATGATGACTTCTTTGTCTCTTCATCTTTTGTCAAGCGCCCTTCTCTAACAACCTCTTCTAAACAAACACCCATGCTCACTATTTCAGTGAAATCACTCGGTGCACTGAAAACCATCCTTTCATAATAAAATGATCCAAGGGTTTTCAGGAAGACCTTGGTCATTTCTTGTTCTCCCATAGGTCGCACCACCTGAGCAGCTATCTCGCGCCAACATTGCACATATTCTTTGAACGACTCCTTGTCTCTCTGAGCCATTGCCCTTAATTAGTCACGGTCAGGTGCCATGAACATATTATACTTATATTACTTGATAAAGGCCTCACCGAGATCATTGAAGGTACGAATACTACTACTGTCTAGACTCATATACCACTTCAAACAACACCAATTAAACTATCTTGGAATAAGTGAATGAGAAAACGCTGATCATCAGTATGGGTAGACATTTTCCTGATATACATCACAAGGTGGTCACGAGGACAAGAGTTTCCCTTATACCTCTCAAATTTCGGCACCTTAAACTTCGTTGGCACCTTTACATTATGAACTAGGAAGAGTTCACTGACGTTCTGTCCAAACAATTCTTTTTCTCGAAGGGCTTTCATTTCCTTCTGCATCTCATTGAATTGGTCTTTAAAGTCATCCAATCGGTGATAAAAACCCATACTTTCACTTGGTGGAGGAACAGGACGATAAAATTCATTATTAACAAATGACGCAACATTCACCAAAGGAGGTGCAGTATAATGGATCTCATTTCTAGCCATAGGAGTAACATGCGCCAAAGGAGGTGTGAGAGTAGAAATAGCTTGAACAAATGGACCGACTTGAGCATCAAGATTATAACCTTCTGGCATGAAATTCTCAGGCATCCCCCACGGGTAACCCTGTGGCATACGATTCTGAGCAACAATAACTAGAGTGACGAAACCGGGATCTGATGGACCTTCGGAAGTGATTGTTATTTATTGTGGTTGAGTAGAAGGAGGAACAAGTGGTGGTTGATTCTGAGCAGCCACCAATGATTCCATTAAAGCATTCAAATTAGCCATACCTGCTTTCAAAGAAGTAACCTCTTCACGTAGCTCGCAATTCTCTTGTTCAAGATTCTCCATTTTCTTCCTGGAATTAGCCCGAGTATTTTACCAGTGAGATAACTTGCTGAACGAAGTAGTAAAACACAGTAAGACACCTGGGTATGAACAGAAATGCAAGAAATATGTACAAGATGATGCATGATATGAAACGCACATAATTTATTTATAATTATTAATAATTTAAAAGGACTCAAATAATTATAGACGATTTGAAAATATTAAAGTACTAACACATTTTTAAATACTGAAAATCTCATTATAATAACTTCAAAATGGATTAAAACTTTTAGTACAAGTTTCAACAATCCTAAGTACAAGAGAAGATAGAATCTAAAATCATGAGAAGGCAAAGCTGATAAAGATCACTCCGCACATTGACACTTTCCCGTGAGTCTTGAAATCTAAGCCTTCAACTTCTTGTTTTGTTCTGCATATCTGTCGGTGACCCCTTTTCAATCACCAGAGTCGGGGAGTGAATGACTAAATCCTGATTGAGTTCTACAGGAAAATAAATCCTCTTTCCAGTCTATCATCTCTACAACACGACTCTCAAGAATCTCAATTAGGTAACTTTCTCTTTCAGGTATGCTCGGTAGGACATCTCTAAAGTATGACACTTGTTCTTCCAGGCCTCTTTCTCCTACTGCATCTTGACTAGGGCAAGTTGAAACTCTTCCACATCATTTAAAAGGGGAGGAGTGGTCTTCACAAACATATTAGGTAAAGGTTCCTCACCGGAATATGGCATCTTCAACTGAATTTCCCTCGCTTGTACCCATCAGAGATAAGACTCCAGAGAAACAACTCTTCTAGGTCCCAAGTGTTAGAACATAGTTTGATTCTACAACCCTTTATTAGAGTTTTGATGATAACAAACACAAAGAACAAATATGCACTCTAAAAATTGTGTTAATGAGTATGCAGAAATTCTGACCAAAGCATCATCAGAAGTTAAACTATAGAAGCTTTCATGCTGAGGTAATCAGATTCTGCGTTGAAGAATGATGATCAGAACATGCGCTGAAGAGAAGCATACTCTGATTCTGAACAGAAGGTTCAGATACAATCAAATTCTCACAACTCTAAGTCATCAATGTTCTGAAGCAATTGCAGCATACAAGATTATAAGATTTTGAAGCGTTACTATTCATTCAAGATAACATCACTTGTAACGGCTTCATTCAGACATGATCTTCTCAATATGGAAACTGCTTTAATGTCCTTTATCACGCTTAAAGTTGGACATGATTCCATTGCCTATATAAACAAGCTAAGAGATCAAATCATTTATGATTTTCCAATGCAACTGCAATACAATTCAAAATGCTGCAAAGCTTACATACTTATTCCAACGCTCTAATTTGTGTAAATTATCACAGTTGTGGTAACTTTTTTTGTAACGAAAAACAACTACACATAGAAATCTTGTATCTTTGATTAAGACAGTTTTCCTTGAGATTAACCGGATTGTGGTTGTACTCAAGAGGACTTTGACAGTTGTCAAAGTAGTGATTGTAATATGTTTTTGATTAGTGGATTAAGACCTTGTTGGAGAGAGGCGAAATCACCTTGACGGATGGACTGGAGTATTTTAAGATCAAACGAACCAGGATAAAATTACAGTGTCATTGTGCATTTGATTTCAAGTTTTTAATTTCAACCCCCCTTCTTGTTTTTTTCACTTCTTCACCAAGTACTTTCTACTCTTCCTCTGAATATGGTGCCAAGCCTTTGCAATTTCCTCCTTAGATTTCTTATGATCCTCTCCCTCTTTGAGAAAGAAACCACTCAGATGAATACTATTTGGCTTATCTCTCATCGATTATCCAAGTTGTCATCGTGCAAGAACGGGATTGTAGTTAATTCCTCCTGTAATACGGTAGGAGAACTGACTTGGTTGTTTTGCGTTTGATCTCAATTATTGCGGATAGCAAGAGTCACCACCGACTTTTCTTTTATCCAATAAGGAAAGGATGAAAAGAACAGGAAAGACCTTTGAGATGTTTTCTTGAGTCCGGGGGTTAGGTAATGAAAAGTGAAGGTGTTAGCACCCTTTTCATACATAGTTATCTATGGTCTCTTAGTTGCTTGCTAGATCACTTTTGAAATTGCGTTGTTTGAAATGTGTTTGTGGTGGTTTTTGAAAGTATTTTTGAAAAGCGCCTTTGTTTAGGAAAACTTTGTAATGATTCTCGTCTCTATGAGAATGCATACAAAGTGTTGGACTTTTTGAAAATATTTCGTGCTTTGAAAGTGTTTGGTGTGTTTGAAAATATGTTTGTTTTTTAAGATGGATTGTGAGCAAGAAATGAAGAACGTTCTACCTATTCAAAAGAATTTTGTTCATTTCTTCCTTTGATATTTCTATCTTACCATTGATTGGTAAGAAGCATTATCTTTGGATGTAAAGGGACGGGCGTGGGTCATCGTATAGTCATGAATAGCAATGTTGTGAGATATCTTAGTGTTGTACCCCAAAATTTTCCCTCCCATTTCCTCAACATTTTCTCATCACAAGACCCTTGGAGCTCAAGATTCAGTTAGGGTTTCCTCTGCTCAAGACTTCTCCTTGCACTGTTGATCCAAATTAGGGTTTGTGTTTGCACAAAGATATTTTGACCTAAAATGCCTAAGATGACTTTCATGCTTCATGTTGGACTTCCAAGTTTATCCATACCAAGTTTTAAGTCTTGATTCCAAATTTTGCCCAGTCAATTGGACAGTTGACCTAGAAATCAGCTGTATTGGGGAAAAAAATCAACTGTGGCCAATTGACAGTCAAACCTCATGATTTTTGAACCATATCAACATAATGAACTCATATGGACCATTTGATCAAGTTTGGATCACAATTCCCCAAGAAATTTGATCAGATCACCAAAAGGGCAAAATGGTCATTTTTAGGGTTTAGACTGCACAAAGGCAATTTTTGACTGTTTGACCTAGCCAATAGAAAACCAAGCTCACATATAGACTCAAGGACCCCATGGAATTGTCTTTACATGCTCAACAAGTTCAAAAGATCCCAAATGCACAAGATTGACAGTTGAATTTCCCAGTCAATTGATCAATTTTGACTGTATACTGAAAAGTCAAACTTTGACTTTTTGGTCAAAATCAAGTGTCAAGATTAATTTTTCATCAAAACATGCCAAATCATGAAACTTGTTCATCAAGAAATCAAGAATTGCAAATTAGGGTTTGAAATGAAGATTTTTCATAACTTAGAATTTTTCGAAGTTATGAAAAACCCTAATTTTTTCCTAACTTTGTCCCACTTTCTCACCAAGATTCATTTGGATTCAAGGAAAAGTCAAAACATGAAAGTTGTAGTCCATTGCAAAATCTACAACTTTGATTCACAAAGTTTTCTCAAAAGAATCTTGTAGCTCAAGTTACAATTTTTGGAACAAGGGTACCAAACCATTCTTAACTTAGAGAAAATTTGACCTATTTTAGGCAGGATTTTTGCATAACTTCAAGACCATTTTTCACATACTTCCACTTGGAATTTAAATTTTCATTTCAAAGATGGATTGTAGTACACATTCCAAGATTTCCAAAATTTCCAAGAACTCATCAAACAACCTCATGGTTTGGGAGAATCGAATTTGGCAAGTTGGGAAAAACTCACTTTTGTTATGACCAATTTACATGTTCATACACTTAGGCAATTTTGAACTCAGCTTGCATTTCTTGATTACAGGTCCTATATCCCATTTACACTCATAAATTTAATGCTAACTCATTGTGCCAAGACCATATTTTATGTGTTCAAGCATTACATAAAGGTTTAGTCCCAAATTAGAAAAAGCATAATGTCCATTTTTGCAAAAGTAGAACTTTATGTCAATTAGCAATCCAAGCAAGTACAGTGCAAATCCTTTTGGCACAAGTTTATGAACAAAACACACTGATCAAGGGGAAGGTTAGCAGCACATTAGGGGGGCCTCTATCAGTCTAAAACTCAAGTGGACACTTTGTTGCTTAAAGTTGAAGAAACATAGCATAACAAGACACAACTCTCATTCCTGTGAACAAAAGCTTAAGAAAAGTTATCAAACATTTTCTAATCATCAAACCTAAGCTAAAACACGAGCCAACCATCTCCATTGCCTTCTCAAACACAGAATCACCCTCAAACTTCCCAAACAGGGTACCTGCTGCAGATTGAGTTCCATAACTCAATCCAGTCATGCATTCTTGCTAAAACCACTTCAAACATATCCCACATCATCCCGTGAAACTATTCCAAGCCTCAAACACGACCTGTAACACTCCCAAGCAACATCACCATTTTCATTTTTTTGTGTTGCAGTTGAAGTTCCCTAACACGATTCTCTTTGTTTCCAAACAAAGTAAAGCTTGGAATAGCATCCCTGGACATCAAGGAAGCTGTACCAATCATCACCTTGCACTGAAAACACCTCCATCATCAGATACGATTCCAACTGAACAGGTAAGTTCATGGACTTCTACCTCCCTATCCAGGCATTGTTAGCTCTAGGTTTGTGAATGAAAAATATTCTACTCATGCCCCTGAAGTTGTACATATCTTTACTTTCCATTTATTTTGCATGTGCTATGAGAATTTAAGGTCTGAACATTGATGGAAACTTAGGTCAAGAATTAGGGATGGAGAAATTATCTCTCATCTTAGAGAGTTAAGTCAAGTTCTTTATATGTCTGGATTCGTCTCTTAATGCTCTACATTTTTCATGTTGTGAGTTTTGCTTGAAAGTCCAGGAATCTGGAGATAGAAAACGCGCGTTTTGTTCATGTTCAAACAGTCTGGAGGTTGAAGAAGGTCTTTTGGGCTGGGCTCTGTTTCATTTTTCTATTTGCACCCTTTTGTTACTTTTACACCCCCTTGGCCCATTATGCTTATTTTCATGATTTTTTTGACCTTTTCTTTTTTGTTCTGACTTATTTATTTTTCCTCATAACATTAAAAAATAAAAAAATATTTTTCACACCATTTTTATATTTATTAGGCATTTATTTGTTTAAATTGATATTTGTACATAAATAAATATATAGATATACTCCTATTCAAAAATATTAAAAAAAATAATGCAAACACATTTATTTTCTGATTTTTTATTTTATTTTATCTTCTGAAAATATTTTATATAAAATATACTTTTTTTATAAATGTTAAATATTATTATTTTGTGCATATTCAATATATTTAATAAATAATACAAATACATACATATATATTAGTATATTTAGGTTAAAAAATACAAAATATATACATTTTTATTTTTATTAATATTTAGCATTAAAAATACTTTTTTTGACAAATATACTTCTCTTTATTTATTTTTTGTACATAACTAATAAATATTGTATATAGTAAATAATAAATACCTTTTATTTGCAAAATTAGGGTTTTGCCCTAAATACATAAAAATCCAAAAATTAATTCTTTTTATTTTGTTTATTTGACATATAAAAAACACTTTTTTTTCCATACATATAAAAACCCTTTTTGCATCATACATATTTATTTTATTTAATTTGTGCAATTAAATACCTTGTAAATCCCCAAATTTTGATGTAATAGTTAGGTTTAAATTCCTTGTCAAAATACCCCCCATTTGAACATTTGTACCCCCCTTCCCATATATTGTGTTGTAATAACTTAGGAACTTTATTTTTCGCATTTACAAGCTTTCTAAATATGCCATGCTAGAATTAGGGTTTGTATGCAAAAAATCAATTAACCAAAATAGTTTGACCTAATTTCAAGATAAACAAGCATGAAAATGGACAACACCAATCACACTTGCACCCCTAGGGTATTCCACTTGTTGCCTTCAATAATGGGCCATATTGCATGTTAGGTCTCTTTGGGCAAAATAAACACAATTCAAATGATCGTAGTCCCTCGACGATGCTTTCGAAAGTTGCCTAAAAAAATGATCAAGTCCCTCCAAGAAAAAAATTGCCCAAAGATACTTGGCACCATTGCAATCATGGTCTAAACGATGACCCGCGCCCGTCCCGTTCACATCCTAACACAAGATTGTCCACCAAATGCAATGGTGGAACAAAATTGTTAAAAGGGTTAAAACATAGCAAAAATCTTTGAGAACTTTAGGGTAGATAGCTCTTAAGTACTTGTCAACTTGCAAAACAAAAACACTTGCCTATTTTTCAAACCACACATCACTACACTTTCAAAACAACTTTCAAAAACCTTGAAACATCTTTTCAAAAAGACAAACACCTTTTGTAAAACATTCGAGTAAAGAATTGTTACAAGGGTAGCCTAGACAAGGCATCTTTTTCAAAACACTTTCAAAATCACGCACAAAACACCATTTCAAACAAATGAAAATCAAGGCAAGTTGATCTAAGCAAGTAATTAAGAGCCCATGGATAACCATGGATAGAAAGGGTGCTAATACCTTCCCCTTCTATAATCTACTCCCCGAACCCACGAAATATCTCAAAGGTTTTTGCTGTGCTTTTTAAACCTTTCCTTAGGATAAAATAAAAAGTCGGTGGCGACTCTTGCTTAACCGAAACAATTGCAAAAACAAACGCAAAACCTCAAGTCAGTTCTCCCACCGTATCATAGAACTGGCGACTCTGCTGGGGATTATAATTTTAAAGTGGAGTAACCTTAGGGCTTAGATCACCCTCTTGCATGACTAATTATTTGTCTTGATTGCTTTATATCTTGACTCTTTTGTTTGGGTTTATAATCCTACACCCGGATTTTGGGAAACATTCATAGATAGCAATACGTTATGGAAACTGTGCGGGGTATACCGACACGGTCGAAGCAATAGCTATATTAGTGCGACATATTTGTGAGTACCGGTAACCCTTGAGTTTAATCAAGGAGAGTACGGGGCCGCTGAGTGATGTCACTAAGCACTAATGACCTAGAACCTTACTTGACAATCTTGGCCTTTTATTAGGGGTAGTGAGATGACCGGCTTTGGTACAGTCCGAAGTTGGTAGATACTCGATACTACACTCATTGAGGGTTGTTTTCTTGGAATATTTTGGTCGCTAGTTAAGTGGCTAAACCAAAACCATGAACAATGAAAACAATCCAATGATATTGAGCTCCTTAGAATCCGGTTACTATTTATAGGACAGGTTTTTAAGCCAAATACACTCAAGAGGGTACTTACCTATGAAACCTCATGTAAGCATGAAACTAGGGTTTGGTGTGAATTGCTTGTACATATGTTTTGTGCATACATCATAAACATCATAAAGCATCATATGCATTCACTAACCACTTCAAGGGTTTAGATCTTCATCTTTGTTCTTGTTTTGTAGGTCATGGAAATTCCTCGCAGAAAAACCATCCAAGTCAACCTTGTGAGACTCCCTCCTCAACTCAAGGAGCTCACATCAAGGATTCCGGAAAGCTTATCCTTCAGTGAAAGACATGGTAGACTGCTCAACCTAGTCAGCACCAACATTGAAGAGGACATGATGAAAGTGCTATTCCAGTTCTTTGACCCTCTTCACCACTGTTTCACTTTCCCCGACTACCAGTTGGTGCCCACTTTGGAGGAGTTTTCTCAACTCCTGAGAATTCCTATCCTTAATCAACTACCCTACAACGGTACGGAAAAGGAACCAAAGCCTGAAGATGTTGCTCGAGCATTACATCTACAACCATCTGACATCAAGGGGCATTGGGAAACCAGAAGCGGCGTCAAAGGATTCTTAGCAAAATTCTTGTTTGAGAAGGCACAAGAATGTTGGAATTCATTGGACCTACAAGCCTTTGAAGAAATTATGGCACTCCTCATCTATGGGTTGGTTTTGTTCCCAAATCCTGACCAGCTGGTAGATGTCAATGCCGTCAAAATCTTCTTATCCAGAAATCCAATACCAACAATGCTTGGGGACATTCTTCACTCATTTTACACACGAACAATGAGAAAGAGGGGTGTTCTCATGTGTTGTACTCCTCTGCTTGCAAGGTGGTTTATTTCGCACCTTCCACAATCTGTCTTGAAGAATGACCAAGGCTCAAGGTGGTCCCAACGGTTGATGTCTCTTACTCACTCTGATGTACATTGGTGTTCTCGGTCCAGAGAAAATGTCATCATCGTCGATCGTTGTGGAGAGTTCCCTAATGTTCCATTACTTGGCATTAGAGGGGGCATTACCTACAACCCTTGCCTAGATTTGAGGCAATTTGGATATGCACGGAGGGATGGCCCTCACGACATGTTGATTCCTGACCTAGTTTTTGACTTCGAAAACGATGCGCAAGGACTTCGCCAAAGATTCATCAGAGCTTGGAGGATGCCCAACAAGGTTGATAGCAAGACACTGGGGCACAAGAACTCCATCCCTCTTGAGCCTTATCTCAAGTGGGTACGAGCCCGAGCCCAGAGTCTAATGATGCCTTATCCTCATGTTCTCCCTGTGATTAAAGAGCCCGTCAAGGAAGGAGAGGTTCCCTACACCATCCTATATCCTGACATGCCTACATCGTGGGAGGAAATGCAGAAGAGTTGGATTCAGCTCAAGGAGGAACATAACAATTTTGAAGCCAGCTTCTACGCCAGCGAGAAGAAGGTTCTAGAGCTTACCCGCCGACTCCATGAGGAGGAGACCCTTAACACCTACATCGCGCCAAAGAGGATGCGCAACGTCTTTTTACCTTGAGAAGTTTTTGTAATATTTGGCCCATGGGGCATTTATGTACTGACAAATTTCTTATTAATATGACGTGCGTTCTCCTTTGTTTGCAACAATGTTGAATATTCTAAATCCTTGAATGCATTGCATACATAAGCATACCATTCATCATGTGCATAAGCAGGTCTCACGCCAGGTTTCCTTATCTGTCGGCTGTTTATTTCAGTAGGATGGATCTCGAGCAAACAGTCAAGGACTTGCAGGCTCAAAATGCACAGTTTCAACAACTCCTTATGACCTTGGCTAAGGGTCAGGAGGATCTAAAGACCTTGCTGGGGAATAAGGACCCAGTGAAAAAGAAGAAAAAGAGACTCGGGGTGGCTACTTTAGGGAGAAGATTTGAAGGAGAAGCCCGAAGAGTGCTTTATTTTCCCCCTACTTCTGAGGAGGGAACCAGTAAAGGGGGTGGGGCTGCGGTACCTTCCGAGTTCGATGTGGAAGAAGAGGAGGCTGAAGAGGATGAAGACTATTCTGATCAACAATACCCTTCGGCTGATGATAAATACAAAGGTTTAGAAGACAGGTTGGCAGCCATGGAGCTGCAGAGAGTGCCAGGTTTGGATTTCGAAGACTTGGGTTTAGTTGCCGGGATTGTGATTCCCCCAAAGTTCAAAGTGCCAGTTTTTGTGAGGTATGACGGGCTGTCCTGTCCAAAACTGCATCTCAGGTCCTACGTAAGGAAGATCCAACCTTATACGGCAGATAAGAACCTTTGGATCCATTTCTTTCAAGACAGCCTTTCTGGGGCTCAACTGGAGTGGTTCTATCAGCTAGAGGGAACCAGTGTCCGAAACTGGGAAGACTTGGCCACCGCCTTTTACAAACAATATCAGTATAATTCTGACCTTGCTCCCACACGTACCCAACTTTAGGGTATGTCACTGGGAACAGGCGAAGGATTCAAAGAATATGCACAAAAATGGAGGGATTTGGCTGGCAGGGTGCAGCCTCCTTTAACCGACCGTGAACTTGTTGACATGTTTCTAGGGACCCTGTCTGGTCCATTCTTCAACCATCTTATTGGTAACTCTTCCGCGGGGTTTACCGATTTGATCTTAACAGGCGAGAGAATAGAAGCTGGCATCAAGTCAGGGAAGATTCAGAAGGGTGCCGCTGTAAGTGTTGAGAAGAAGCCTTTCAAGAAGGAAACAGCTGTGGTATACTCTCAGAGAAGAGCAGGGAAGACTGAACGCCGGCCAACTGTGGGGGCCGTAATGATCCAAAATCCATCAAGTGAGCAGCCTCGCTATAACCAGTCCAGATCAAATCAGCAACGGGTGGAACGGCCACAACGGCAGTTCACCCGCATTAATATGACTCCAGCGCAAGTGCTTCCCCATCTGTTAAAGTTGAATCTCGCCACTATCAAAGAGGCACCAAAAAGTGTGAATACGTCCTCTCCACATTACCATCCTAATGCTAAATGCGCCTACCATTCTGACAGTGTCGGGCACGACACCAACGATTGTTGGGCACTCAAGCATAAAATCCAAGACCTAATAGAGGCGAAGGAGGTGGAGTTCGACGCTCCAGAAAAGCCGAACGTGATATCTGCTCCAATGCCGAAGCACGGCCGAAATGTCAATGCCATTGAAGAAGATTTGTATGTTGCTGATGTCAATGATCTGATAACTCCGTTGTTAACCATCAAGTTGAATCTATTAAAGGCCGGGATTTTCCCGGGATGTAAAGAAGATTTCTACTGCTGTTACTCTCTGCCGTTTGACTGTCCGTTACTGAAGAAAGGCATCCAAGGCCTAATGGACAGTCGACAAATTTTGTTTGAAAAAGTTTCTGCTATTCCAACCCATACTGAAGATGTCTCAATTATAACCATTCACGCCAATCTTTCCAAGGCCGTCAGAAAGCCTGTTAAGATTACACCAGCTACGAAGTCTGTCCCTTTGAAGATAACAATGCCAGGGCCTGTCCCCTACATGTCTGAGAAGTCAATACCATGGAACTACGGCGGTGACGTCTACTACCATGGTATTAAACAAATTGAAATAACTGATGGAAGCTCGGATGAAGAAGAAGCCAGCATTGGAAACATTGCGGGCACAAGCAAAATCACCCGGAGCAGGAGAATATTTTCTCCAGAGATTGCCCCTCCAAGAGCAATCTTTGGACCCTCATCTGCTGCCGAAGTTATCCCTGCACCAATAAAACTCTCCGCTAGAACCCCATTGATTGAAGATGTTGTTGTTCCTAGTATTGTCCCTCCTACCGCTGCTGATAAAGGTAAGGGAACCCAAGATGAGCTCGTCAGGACGAGGGCTCAACCCTTGGTCATCCCGGAAACCTCCAAGAAAGAAATGGAAGAGATCTTGAATATAATCAAAAGGAGTGATTACGACGTGGTAGAACAACTGGGGCAAACCCCCTCGAAGATCTCCATGTTGGCACTACTACTTTGCTCAGAAGCGCACGCTAAGGCTCTGATAAAATTCCTGAAGGCAGCCCATGTGCCCCAGGAAACCTCTGCAGATCAATTCCAAAATTGCGTGGCCAGCCTTACTGCGGACAATGGATTAGGTTTCTCTGATGCCGACCTAACTCCTAAAGGTAGAAACCACAATGATGCTTTGCATATTTCAGTCGAGTGCCGAGGAACTACTCTCGCGCATGTCTTGGTCGACACTGGTTCGTCGCTGAATGTACTGCCTAAGAAAGCTTTGGACCGACTAGATTGTGAAGGTTTAGAGTTGAAGCCGAGTGATATTGTTGTCAGAGCTTTCGATGGTTCGAAGAGGATGTTCCATGGGGAAGTTGATATTCCCATCAAGGTGGGCACTGGGGTGTTTAAATCTACTTTCTATGTGATGGACATCCGTCCGTCATACTCTTGCTTATTGGGTAGGCCGTGGATACACAATGCCGGGGCAGTCACCTCTTCCTTACATCAAATGTTGAAGTATCCTGTCAAGGGAAAGATCATAACCGTCCATGGGGAAGAGGAGTATATGATCAGCCACCTAAACTCCTTCCGGTATGTGGAGGTAGAGGGCGAGTTCATTGAGACACCTTTCCAGCATTTTGAAGAAGTCCTTCTAGAAATAACAGTGGCAAAGTTGGTAGCTGAAGTACCAAAGCAGATGGCCAGGATGGCATCTCTGGAAGATGCAAAGGCCGCAATAAAGGAGGGGAAGAATTCAGCATGGGGGCAGTTGCCTGATATTCCACATAAAACAGACAAATTTGGATTAGGATTCACCGCCGCGGGCCAGAAAGCTATGCGCCGTTCGAAGATCGAAAGAGTGCCAATCAAGATTTCTCCCTACGGAATCAACACTTTAGAGGGTGAAGACGAAGAGGACAACATCGAAGAGTGGATCTACCCAACTGTCAAAGGGGGACTATGCAACTGGGAGGCAAAAGACTTTGTCCCCATTACTTTCATTAACCAGTAATTTATCTGTCAAACATTTCCTTTGGTCTGTAATAATTACTTTTTAAAAATCCGTACACTACTTTTTTACCTCATGCCTTGCCCGAGGCATGTGAGTCCATTTGTAAGGGTTTTGATTATCTTCATATCCATATGCCATGTTTAATGATTCATTGGACGTTTTTCATTTGATAAACTGCTGTGTTCATTTTCTTTACTTTTGCATTTTTTGTTTAAGGATGGCTATCCCTTACACACACCCACACTCACAAATGCAGGTACCCATCCACTCTGGATTCCATGAGTGACTATTCTGCTATATCCTTCAATAACTCTGAAGATCTGGTCAATCAAGCCGAGTATGAAGATGACGAAGGTTGTGAAGTACCAGGGGAACTAGCCAAGCTTCTACAGCAAGAGGAAAGGGCCATCTTACCTCACGAAGAGTCATTGGAGACTGTCAACTTAAGAACCGAGGAAGACCGGAAGGAGGTGCAAGTGGGTGCCAATCTGGAACCAAGTGTCAAGGAGCGCCTGATACAGTTGTTAAATGAGTATGTTGAAGTCTTCGCTTGGTCTTATGAAGACATGCCGGGTTTAGACACAGACATCGTGGTTCACCGTCTCCCCACAAGAGAGGATTGTCCACCGATCAAAAAAAAGTCCGCCGAATGAGGCCTGACATGTCTGAAAAGATCAAAGCGGAAGTGATGAAGCAATTCGACGCTGGTTTTCTGGCTGTTACATATTATCCTCAATGGGCCGCTAACATCGTGCCGGTACCTAAAAAAGATGGCAAAGTCAGGATGTGTGTGGACTACCGGGATTTAAATAGGGCCAGCCCCAAAGATGATTTTCCGCTACCACACATTGACATATTAATCGACAATACAACTCAACATAAAGTGTTTTCCTTCATGGATGGATTCTCGGGTTACAATCAAATCAAAATGGCCCCCGAAGATATGGAGAAAACAACTTTTGTCACACAATGGGGAACTTTCTGTTACAAGGTGATGCCGTTCGGACTGAAGAACGCAGGGGCAACTTATCAACGCTCCATGGTAGCTTTGTTTCATGATATGATACATCATGAGATTGAAGTTTACGTAGACGATATGATAGCTCGGTCACAAACAGAGGAGGAGCACCTTCAACATCTAGAAAAGTTGTTTCCCAGGTTGAAAGAATACAAACTCAGGCTGAATCCAAGTAAGTGTACTTTTGGAGTTAGGTCTGGTAAACTCTTAGGATTTATTGTAAGCAACAAAGGCATTAAAGTCGATCCAGCAAAAGTAAAATCAATACAAGAGATGCCTGCTCCCCGTACTGAAAAAGAGGTTAGAGGGTTCTTGGGGCGCTTGAACTATATTGCCAGATTCATCTCTCATCTGACTTCTACCTGTGAGCCAATTTTCAAACTATTAAAGAAAGATCAGGTAGTAGAATGGAACGACGATTGCCAAACTGCTTTTGATAAGATCAAGGAGTATTTGCTAGAACCTCCTATTCTGATGCCACCCGTCGAAGGAAGACCATTGATCATGTATTTGACCGTCTTGGATAACTCAATGGGGTGTGTTTTGGGCCAGCATGACGAGTCTGGTCGAAAAGAGCATGCTATTTATTACCTTAGCCAAAAGTTTACCGACTGTGAGACTCGCTACTCACTGCTCGAGAAAACTTGCTGCGCTTTGGTATGGGCTGCTCGCCGACTAAGGTAGTATATGTTGACTCATACTACCTTGCTGATTTCCAAAATGGATCCTATCAAGTATATCTTCGAAAAGCCCGCTTTATCTGGAAGAATAGCTAGATGGCAAATGATCCTAACTGAGTATGACATCCAATACACCACTCAAAAAGCTATAAAGGGGAGTGTACTAGCCGACCATCTGGCTCATCAAGCTATCGAAGATTATCAACCCATGAGATTTGACTTCTCGGACGAGGACATCATGAATTTGGACAACATTGAAGGTAACAGACCGTATGACGGACCCGAAAAGGGATCCCGATGGACCCTGTACTTTGATGGTGCTTCAAATGCACTTGGAAACGGTATCGGTGCGGTACTCATTTCCCCGGAAGGTTGTCACACACCTTTCACGGCCCGACTTTGCTTCAGCTGCACAAACAACATGGCTGAATATGAAGCTTGCATCTTTGGTCTCAAGGCTGCTATAGACTTGGGGATCAAATCTTTGATCGTATTTGGGGACTCGGCTTTGGTTATCAGTCAAATCAAAGGAGAGTGGGATACCAAGCATCCTAATCTTATCCCATACAAGGAACTTGTCTTGACATTGTTGCCTCATTTCGAGCAAATTACCTTCGAGCATTTCCCGCGAGAAGAGAATCAGCTAGCAGATGCTCTAGCTACAATGTCTTCCATGTTTAAACTCAACTGGGATAACGAGGCTCCCCAAATCACCATCGAGCGAATGGATGAACCCGCACATTGTCACGAGATTAATACCGAAGAAGTAGTGGAACAACCCTGGTTCCATGAAATCAAAAGGTATCTCCAGACTAGAGATTATCCCGAAGGAGCTTCCGTAAATGACAAGAAGTTCTTAAGGAAATTTGCTGCCAAATTCTTCCTGAGCAACGGCATCTTTTACAAATGAAGCCATGATTATGTATTAATCTGATGCGTAGACAAAGTTGAAGCAGAGTTGATCATGACTGAGATACACAGCGGCACATTTGGCACTCACTTGAGCGGGCATACAATGGCTAAGAAGATCCTAAGGGCAGGCTATTACTAGTCTACCATGGAAGCTGACTGCCATCAACATTCCCATACTTGCCACAAATGTCAAGTCTATGCTGACAAAGTTCACATCCCTCCGGTTCCTCTCAATGTTCTGACTGCTCTGTGGCCATTTGCAATGTGGGGCATTGACATGATTGGAGAGATCAAGCCCACGGCTTCCAACGGACATCGCTTCATCCTGGTTGCCATTGACTATTTCACCAAATGGGTCGAAGCGGCTTCCTTCGCCTCTGTTACTAAAAATGTGGTTGCCCGCTTCATCAAGAAAAATCTCATATGCCGGTATGGTGTTCCAGACAGGATCATCACGGACAACGGTACAAATCTGAATAACACGATGATCACTGCATTGTGCGAACAGTTCAAGATTTATCATCACAATTCATCTCCCTATCGGCCGAAGATGAACGGTGCTGTTGAAGCTGCGAACAAAAACATTAAGAAGATCATTCAGAAAATGACAGTCACTTACAAAGACTGGCATGAGATGTTACCGTTTGCCCTACATGGATACCGTACGACGGCACGTACTTCAACCGGGGCAACCCCATTTTCTTTGGTATATGGCATGGAAGTTGTCCTGCCTATGGAGGTTCAGATTCCTTCTCTAAGGATTATGAAGGACGCATGTTTGAATGAAGATGATTGGATTCAGACCCGACTTGATCAACTCAATCTAATCGACGAGAAACGACTCGCTGCTGTATGCCATGGTCAGACGTATCAAAAGCGGATGATCAAGGCCTTCAATAAGAAAGTCAGACGTCAAGTGTATCAAGTCGGAGATCTCGTAATCAAGCGGATTATCTTGCCGCAAAGTGATCCCAGGGGCAAATGGACTCCTACATACGAAGGACCATTTGTGATCAAGAGCATATTTTCTGGTGGTGCAATGATTCTGACCACCATGGACGGCGATGATTTGCCGCACCCTGCGAACGCAGACATAGTCAAAAGATACTACGCATAAAATAATCCGACAAGTCGAAAAACCCGAAAGGGCGGCTTGGGCAAAAATGGGCATCCCGGTGAACCGAAAACCCGAAAGGGCGGTTCAGGAAAAAATTAGGGATAAAAACAAAAAAAATCTGTACACCCGGCAAGTTGAAAACCCGAAAGGGCGGCTTGGGCAAAAAGGGGTTTCCCGGTGGATCGAAAACCCGAAAGGGCGATTCAGGCAAAAGTTAGGGAATTAAAGCGTATGACTATGTCTCGTCGGATCACTTTAAGGACAATCTCTTCATCAATCAGTTCCAAGCTTCTGATCAATCCAGCCATCGGCAGACAAAGCATTGAATGGACAAATATTCAGAGTTGTGAAGGCTATAGCAGAATGGAATCCCATGGAATTATTTCACATAGCCATCTTTCTTTTGTATAAATTTTTCATAATTTACGACGAAATCCTCTTACTAGGATGATTGTCTCCTTTGTACAAATATACTCATAGAAAGTTAATACAAATACTTTTCAGAAATTTGCGTCGTTTCCTTTTCTCTTTGCTTTTGCACTTATGTTTTATTTGGGAAACGTCCAATGTTTTGTTAAATAGGCATATGCATTTGAACATAATCATTCCCTTATGAATCAGGAAAGACGGTTACTAGTAAGGTGAAGGTACAGTTAGGTATCTTGATACCCTTTCAAAGGAAATCCCGAGCAGATTTGAAATCCACATTCTTCAGTCAAAACTTAATTCCCTAAACGGAGTCAGACTTCAGGACCCTCGTCAGCAAAAGCTTTCTCAAAACTGATTTCTCCAGCCAGAGAACCCTCCAGAACTCAATTCCCCTCAGAGTTAAGTTTCAGTATCCCCAGCAGAGCTAAAACTTCAAGCTATCAATCCCCAGCAGAATCAGACTAGTGAACCTTCTCCCCACAGAGATACTTCTCACTAGACTGAAGATTCTCAATTTTACATCCCCAGCATGAGTCTACCAGGTTCTAAAATCCCCAGTAGAAATCATCAGAAATTCTCTTACCCTGCAAGTCACCAAGGAAATTCCAAGTCCCCGCAAGTGTTTCTAAGGCCCCTCGACATTTGAAGGTCTGGTATTCCCCAAGCAAATCTGAAGACTTTCAGTTTTCAGTTCCTCATTGTATATTCGAAGATTCTCCAGTGAAGATCTCCTCAAGACAGGAATTCCCCAGAAGATTGGTATACAACCCAAGCTCCTTATTCCCCATCAACAACCAAGGAATTTTTTCTTCCCGACAGCAGTCAAGATGCTTTTATCTTCAGCCATCTCGGATTCATCTATCCTCCGCAAGACAGCTCTCCAGCTTACATGCGCATTCATTTACATTCATATAACATACATCATGACATTGCATACAACTAACTCTTTAGCTTTTCAGGTAAGATCAGTCAACAGACAAAAATCATTATCTTCCGAGATTCTTTCTAGAAATAGTTCAGATGTGACCCAGACATGGCAACATTCTGATGCTTATTCCAGATTCATCCAGATGCAGTTTTATACGAGCTCATCACCAGGAAACCCTACACCGGTTCCTCCTCAACTTCAAGATTTCTGAAAATAGTTCACGGGTTCTCCAAGTAACGGATGTTAACCTATCGCTTGTTCAGATTCTTCTCAAGACTTCTGAAAACAGTTTATGGATTCTTCCCAACAACGGATGTTAATCCATCGCTTGTTCAGATGCAACTTTTGAAAATAGTTTACGGACGCTTCCCAACAACGGACGTTGCTCTATTGCTTATTCAACTTCAAGATTTCTGAAAACAGTTCACGGGTCCTCCAAGTAACGGATATTAACCTATCGCTTGTTCATATTCTTCTCAAGACTTCTGAAAACAGTTTATGGATTCTTCCCAACAACGGATGTTAATCTATCGCTTGTTCAGATGCAACTTTTGAAAACAGTTTACGGACGCTTCCCAACAACGGACGTTGCTCTATTGCTTATTCAACTTCAAGATTTCTGAAAACAGTTCACGGGTTCTCCAAGTAACGGATGTTAACCTATCGCTTGTTCAGATTCTTCTCAAGACTTCTGAAAACAGTTTATGGATTCTTCCCAACAACGGATTTTAATCTATCGCTTGTTCAGATGCAACTTTTGGAAACAGTTTACGGATGCCTCCAGACACGGATGTCAATCTATTGCTTATTCAAACCTCAGTTCAGAGATGGTCCAAAACATGGACACCTTTCTGCTACTCATTCCAGATGACATCTTTAAGCCCATCCCCGACACGATTCTGTCACCTCTCCGGATGGCATCTTTAAGCCCATCTCCAAATGGCATCTCTAAGCCCATTCCTACATCCATTGCTTTGACGAGTGCAAATTTAAGGGCACTCTAGTGTCCAATCTCCTTTTACCCTCGAGTCACGAAAGGCAAACTTGCCAATCTAACTCTTCAGGTTCAAGAAGATTGAACAGGGGCAACTGTTGTACCCCAAAATTTTACCTCCCATTTCCTCAACATTTTCTCATCACAAGACCCTTGGAGCTCAAGATTCAGTTAGGGTTTCCTCTGCTCAAGACTTCTCCTTGCACTGTTGATCCAAATTAGGGTTTGTGTTTGCACAAAGATATTTTGACCTAAAATGCCTAAGATGACTTTCATGCTTCATGTTGGACTTCCAAGTTTATCCATACCAAGTTTTAAGTCTTGATTCCAAATTTTGCCCAGTCAATTGGACAGTTGACCTAGAAATCAGTTGTATTGGGGAAAAAAAATCAACTGTGGCCAATTGACAGTCAAACCTCATGATTTTTGACCCATATCAACATAATGAACTCATATGGAACATTTGATCATGTTTGGATCACAATTCCCCAAGAAATTTGATCAGATCACCAAAAGGGCAAAATGGTCATTTTTAGGGTTTAGACTGCACAAAGGCAATTTTTGACTGTTTGACCTAGCCAATGGCAAACCAAGCTCACATATGGACTCAAGGACCCCATGGAATTGTCTTGACATGCTCAACAAGTTCAAAAGATCCCAAATGCACAAGATTGACAGTTGAATTTCCTAGTCAATTGATCAATTTTGACTGTATACTGAAAAGTCAAACTTTGACTTTTTGGTCAAAATCAAGTGTCAAGATTCATTTTTCATCAAAACATGCCAAATCATGAAACTTGTTCATCAAGAAATCAAGAATTTCAAATTAGGGTTTGAAATGAAGATTTTTCATAACTTAGAATTTTTCTAAGTTATGAAAAACCCTAATTTTTTCCTAACTTTGTCCCACTTTCTCACCAAGATTCATTTGGATTCAAGGAAAAGTCAAAACATGAAAGTTGTAGTCCATTGCAAAATCTACAACTTTGATTCACAAAGTTTTCTCAAAAGAAGCTTGTAGCTCAAGTTACAATTTTTGGAACAAGGGTACCAAACCATTCTTAACTTAGAGAAAATTTGACCTATTTTAGGCAGGATTTTTGCCTAACTTCAAGACCATTTTTCACATACTTCCACTTGGAATTTCAATTTGCATTTCAAAGATGGATTGTAGTACACATTCCAAGCTTTCCAAAATGTCCAAGAACTCATCAAACAACCTCATTGTTAGGGAGAATCGAATTTGGCAAGTTGGGAAAAACTCACTTTTGTTATGACCAATTTACATGTTCATACACTTAGGCAATTTTGAACTCAGCTTGCATTTCTTGATTACAGGTCCTATATCCCATTTACACTCATAAATTTAATTCTAACTCATTGTGCCAAGACCATATTTTATGTTTTCAAGCATTACATAAAGGTTTAGTCCCAAATTAGAAAAAGCATAATGTCCATTTTTGCAAAAGTAGAACTTTATGTCAATTAGCAATCCAAGCAAGTACAGTGAAAATCCTTTTGGCACAAGTTTATGAACAAAACACACTGATCAAGGGGAAGGTTAGCAGCACATTAGGGGGGCCTCTATCAGTCTAAAACTCAAGTGGACACTTTATTGCTTAAAGTTGAAGAAACATAGCATAACAAGACACAACTCTCATTCCTGTGAACAAAAGCTTAAGAAAAGTTATCAAACATTTTCTAATCATCAAACCTAAGCTAAAACACGAGCCAACCATCTCCATTGCCTTCTCAAACACAGAATCACCCTCAAACTGCCCAAACAGGGTACCTGCTGCAGATTGAGTTCCATAACTCAATCCAGTCATGCATTCTTGCTAAAACCACTTCAAACATATCCCACATCATCCCTTGAAACTATTCCAAGCCTCAAACACGACCTGTAACACTCCCAAGCAACATCACCATTTTCATTTTTTTGTGTTGCAGTTGAAGTTCCCTAACACGATTCTCTTGGTTTCCAAACAAAGTAAAGCTTGGAATAGCATCCCTGGACATCAAGGAAGCTGTACCAATCATCACCTTGCACTGAAAACACCTCCATCATCAGATACGATTCCAACTGAACAGGTAAGTTCATGGACTTCTACCTCCCTATCCAGGCATTGTTAGCTCTAGGTTTGTGAATGAAAAATGTTCTACTCATGCCCCTGAAGTTGTACATATCTTTACTTTCCATTTATTTTGCATGTGCTATGAGAATTTAAGGTCTGAACATTGATGGAAACTTAGGTCAAGAATTAGGGATGGAGAAATTCTCTCTCATCTTAGAGAGTTAAGTCAAGTTCTTTATATTTCTGGATTCGTCTCTTAATGCTCTACATTTTTCATGTTGTGAGTTTTGCTTGAAAGTCCAAGAATCTGGAGATAGAAAACGCGCGTTTTGTTCATGTTCAAATAGTCTGGAGGTTGAAGAAGGTCTTTTGGGCTGGGCTCTGTTTCATTTTTCTATTTGCACCCTTTTGTTACTTTTACACCCCCTTGGCCCATTATGCTTATTTTCATGATTTTTTGACCTTTTCTTTTTTGTTCTGACTTATTTATTTTTCCTCATAATATTAAAAAATAAAAAAATATTTTTCACACCATTTTTATATTTATTAGGCATTTATTTGTTTAAATTGATATTTGTACATAAATAAATATATAGATATACTCTTATTCAAAAATATTAAAAAAAATAATGCAAACACATTTATTTTCTGATTTTTTATTTTATTTTATCTTCTGAAAATATTTTATATAAAATATACTTTTTTTATAAATGTTAAATATTATTATTTTGTGCATATTCAATATATTTAATAAATAATACAAATACATACATATATATTAGTATATTTAGGTTAAAAAATACAAAATATATACATTTTTATTTTTATTAATATTTAGCATTAAAAATACTTTTTTTGACAAATATACTTCTCTTTATTTATTTTTTGTACATAACTAATAAATATTGTATATAGTAAATAATAAATACCTTTTATTTGCAAAATTAGGGTTTTGCCCTAAATACATAAAAACTCCAAAAATTAATTCTTTTTATTTTGTTTATTTGACATATAAAAAACACTTTTTTTTTCATACATATAAAAACCCTTTTTGCATCATACATATTTATTTTATTTAATTTGTGCAATTAAATACCTTGTAAATCCCCAAATTTTGATGTAATAGTTAGGTTTAAATTCCTTGTCAAAATACCCCCCATTTGAACATTTGTACCCCCCTTCCCATATATTGTGTTGTAATAACTTAGGAACTTTATTTTTCGCATTTACAAGCTTTCTAAATATGCCATGCTAGAATTAGGGTTTGTATGCAAAAAATCAATTAACCAAAATAGTTTGACCTAATTTCAAGATAAACAAGCATGAAAATGGACAACACCAATCACACTTGCACCCCTAGGGTATTCCACTTGTTGCCTTCAATAATGGGCCATATTGCATGTTAGGTCTCTTTGGGCAAAATAAACACAATTCAAATGATCATAGTCCCTCGACGACGCTTTCGAAAGTTGCCTAAAAAAATGATCAAGTCCCTCCAAGAAAAAAATTGCCCAAAGATACTTGGCACCATTGCAATCATGGTCTAAACGATGACCCGCGCCCGTCCCGTTCACATCCTAACACAAGATTGTCCACCAAATGCAATGGTGGAACAAAATTGTTAAAAGGGTTAAAACATAGCAAAAATCTTTGAGAACTTTAGGGTAGATAGCTCTTAAGTACTTGTCAACTTGCAAAACAAAAACACTTGCCTATTTTTCAAACCGCACATCACTACACTTTCAAAACAACTTTCAAAAACCTTGAAACATCTTTTCAAAAAGACAAACACCTTTTGTAAAACATTCGAGTAAAGAATTGTTACAAGGGTAGCCTAGACAAGGCATCTTTTTCAAAACACTTTCAAAATCACGCACAAAACACCATTTCAAACAAATGAAAATCAAGGCAAGTTGATCTAAGCAAGTAATTAAGAGCCCATGGATAACCATGGATAGAAAGGGTGCTAATACCTTCCCCTTCTATAATCTACTCCCCGAACCCACGAAATATCTCAAAGGTTTTTGCTGTGCTTTTTAAACCTTTCCTTAGGATAAAATAAAAAGTCGGTGGCGACTCTTGCTCAACCGAAACAATTGCGAAACAAACGCAAAACCTCAAGTCAGTTCTCCCACCGTATCACACTTAGCATTTCTCTTGAGGGACTAAGATCATTTGAAGGCAACATTCGAAGTGTCATCGAGGGACTATGATCTTGTATTTTTTGATTGTTTTTGCTAAGACGTCTGACATGCATAACATGACCATTTTTCATAAGGAAACAAGTGGAGTTAACCCTAAAGGTGAAAGTATGCAAGTGTTTGTATTTCATGCTTGATTTATCTTAAATTAGGGTTTTCTAAGTATTGATTTTATATTTCCATACAAACCCTAATTTACTAGCATTGATATGAAAGCGATAAATTGCATAAAGTAAATTTACTATGCAATTACATCATTTAGGGATGGGGTGTAAAAATTTAGAAATGGGGATTGTAATAAATTAAACATAATTATCTATTACAACCATATTGAATAAATTTACAAGAAATGACATGAATATAATGTACAAGGAATATAAAAAGAAATGGATTTTGATTTGTATTTTAATTAGGAAAATTATTTTGACCAAATTAACCTAAAGGGATATGATAAATAAAAAAATAGGAAAATTAAGCCTAAGTTAAAAGGAAATCAAATTAATCAAGAAATCATTTTTTCGGGATTTTTATGGAAGGATTTTGGTAAATTAAAATAAATATGAAAATAAAATATTTTTTGTAATATTTTTATATATTCATAAAATAGACATTGTAAATAAATAGTGTGCAAAAAATCAACTCAAAAGGAGTTGTTTTGATTGGTTGGAAAAATGTTGAAGTTTGTTAAAACATGAAAATAAACAAGTGATAAAAAATTGTTTTGGTCCTGCCAAGGTTTGAACCCAGGTTCTCCACACCTTTCATTCAGAACAACCAACACTCAATATTTTATAAACCTACATGTTAGTTTTGAAAAAATGACAAAATAAATACAAAAGGTATCGTTGGGGCTCGAACCCAGGACCATTTACATGGCAAGGCTTTAGCGCGCGCTGTTTGTACCACTGGGGTGGTCTGTTTCATTCGTTAGTTATACAACTTGCATTAAATATAAAATGAACTCATTTCTGAAAATTTGGACATGGCTTCATCTTCTTCCTTCGCGCGCGCAGGGATGCATAATTCCATTGTTAAGCTTCGAAAAGCTTCATTTCTCAGCCAAATCGAAAGATGTAAACATCAAACCTGCCTAAAATTTGAATAAGAATTTAATCACATAATTTTCAAAAGTTATGGGTCAAAGGTTAGCATGAATTTTGTTCAGTACCAAAATCAAAACCTAACTAGTCAGAGTTTAAATTCTTAAGACACAAACAATGAAAATCAAAACCAAGAGCATGGTCAGCTTCCTAGATATGATATCTACATCTTTTCTTTTATTTGTATGTGATGAAAATGCTAATATCAAGATATGATAATTAAGAAATCTTACCTCTTGAAGTGAAATTCGAATGACCTCTGTATGACTTCCAGAAATGGTTCGATGATGGATTAAGTTTGCCTGGACTTCCCTGAAGCTAGTGGGATCACTACTTAGATTTGAAAGCCAGAAGGACTTTGGAGTTGGCTCTTCGAAGTCAGAAATGGCAAGCAATGTGACTGTCGATGTTGATTCTGAGTTCAAGGAGTTTTGAGAAGTTTTGGGAGTGTTCTAAGGCTGGTGTATGGAAGCTTAGTGAATCTAAAGGCCAAAAAAACGCACAGAGGGATTTGTGATTTTGTGTGTAAGGTTAGAATGTGCCAAGTTTTGTGCTTGTGTGCAGGTTCTGAGTTTTTTTTAGAGTTTGGGAGTGTTTGAGGATTTCTCAACATAAATAATCTGGCCCGTTTAGCTTGCAAATGGTCTCTCCATTTATAGAGAAAAGGTTCGGCAAGTTGAAGTGATCAGATTTTTAAGATAACAAATTATGGTTTGGTTGGAATACAAATGTCAAGTTTTCCATAATCCCAAGATGAAGTACCAAAGTTGCTGGTATAGAGGGGCTACTTTCCATGATTTATGGTGGGGTATAATCAGAAGTAAGCAAGGTATAGGCTCAAGACAAATTTTGGACCAACAAGCTTACTTTATGGAAAGGTCTTTTGGACAATGGCTTAGTAACTTGGGTAAGACCTTAATTCATTATGTAAACAATTAATTATGGAGTGAAGCACAAACATTGAGGCCTACAAATAAAGATCATGTAGCATGGCCTATGGATTTGATCATTGTTCTTCAAAATTCCGTCTTCGACTTGAATTCTTCTACAAAGATCTTGAATCTCTGTAGACCTTTGATCTTTTTCTTTACTCTGGTTAAAGACTCTGTCCTTTCGTTTTGATCACATAGATCCACAACTTTCAACCAAACTCAACAATGGACGAAACAATATTTGTTTCCACCAATTGTAGGTTCTTCGAATGGACCACATTCATCTGAATGTACCACTTACTTCGTCCTTTTGTTTTGATCATGTAGATCCATAACCTTCGACCAAACTGATCAACAAACAAAACAATATTTGATTCCACCAATTGTATGTTCTTCCAATGGACCACATTCATATAAATGTACCACCTTGAGTATGCAAGATGATCTCATTGGCATAGTCAACACGAAAGAATTTCTTGATTGCTTTCCTACTAAACAAACTTCACAAAGCTTTTTCAGGCATCTCAAGACTTGGAAAACCATATCTTGAGTAATCAGTTTATTAAGTTGTCGAAATTTCAAATGTCCAAACTTCAAATGCCACAACCAACTATCCTTGTGGTTGAACAGTTTTCAAACATTGAACTTCTGTCGAATTGATCATTGTCTTGCAATGAACTATTATCAGCAAGTTTTTTTGTTTAAATTGTAATTCATAGTGTCGAAAATATGTGTGTTGAAGGGTTTAGAGGTAGATCGAAGGAAGCCATTTCCCAGTCGAAGCTTGTGGATCGAAGCAAGCATGAAGATAGACTTGTAATTCATAATGTCGAAACTATGTGTGTCAAAGGGTTTAGAGGTGGATCGAAGCAGGTTGCTCAAAGGAAGATATTGGCCAGTCGAAGTTTGTGGATTGAAACAAGCATGAAGATAGACTTGTAATTCATAGTGTCGAAACTATGTGTGTCGAAGGGTTTAGTATATGGATTGAAACAGGTTTAGAGGTGGATCGAAGCAGGTTGCTCGAAGGAAGCCATTGCCCAGTCGAAGCTTGTGGATCGAATCAAGCATGAAGATAGACTTGTAAATCATAGTGTCGAAACTATGTGTGTTGAAGGGTTTAGTATGTGGATCGAAATAGGTTTAGAGGTGAATCGAAGCAGGTTGCTCAAAGGAAACCATTGCCCAATCAAAGCTTATGGATAGAAGTAAGCTTGCTCTTCTTCGACTTGTCAAAATCTTCCCATCACTCCTTTTCGATCAATCATGTGGTTCGAACAGCATGAACCATATTTTTAATTTGAATTGTTATCTGCAGCTACACACCTTTTTTTTATCTACTTTGCCCTTTCGACAGTTTCTTCTTCCTCCTTTCTAGGATTTAGAAGTTCCATCTTCGACCTGATGCTTGAGAGCCCAATATGATCCATGGAAACCTTAATTTGAGCCTCGTGTTTAGGAAGTGTCCAGGCTGATCAAACCTTATGCAATTTTGAGCAATGGAGATTTTGTGAGAGAATCTTTGAGAAATTGAGAGGGAAAATTTTGGAGTACAACAGCTGCCCCTATTCAATCTTCTTGAACCTGAAAAGTGAGATTGGTAGCTCTGCCTTTTGTGACTTGAAGGTGAAAGATGATTGAACACTAAAGTGCCCAAAAATTTGCACTCGATGATGTATTAGTTAATTGTGTAGGGAATGGGCTTAAAGTTGCCATTTGGAGAGATGATGGAGAGTTGTCAGAGATGGGCTTATAGATGCCATCCAAAGGTGATCGTTGATAGAAATTAGACTAAGTCTAAGCTTGAATGTAACTGGGAGAAGTATCAAAATAAATCTTTGGTAGATTTAATTCTGACTGACATGCTGGAACGGACCCGTGTTAAGCCGTGTTCGGAAATGTATTAGAAGGAATCCGTGTAAGATTGCTTCAAGATGAATTCGTGTGGGACTGTATCTAGAAATTTATGAGAAAGAACTTGTGTATGGCTGCTTCGAGATGAGTCCCTGTGAAACTTTATCTGGAAATGTATGAGAAGGAGCCTGGGTAGGGCTGCTTCAGGATGCGTCCGTGTGAAACTTCATCTGGAAATGTATGAGAAGAAATCTGTGTAAGATTTCTTCGAGATGAGTCTGTGTGAAACTACATCTGGAAATGTATGAGAAGGAGCCTGGGTAGGGCTTCTTCGGGATGAGTCCATGTGAAACTTCATCGAGAAATATATAAGAAGGAGCCTGGGTAGGGCTACTTCAGAATGAGTCCGTGTAAAACTTCACCTGGAAATATATGAGAAGGAGCATGGGTAGGGCTACTTCAGGATGAGTCAGTGTAAAACTTCATCTAGAAATTTATGAGAAGGAGCCTGGGTAGGACTGCTTTAGGATGGGTTCGTGTAAAACTTCATCTGGAAATATATGAGAAGGAGCCTGGGTAGGGCTACTTCGGGATGAGTCCATGTGAAACTTCATCTGGAAATATATGAGAAGGAATCTGTGTAAGATTGCTTTATGATGAACCCGTATGAAACTTCATCTAGAAATTAGAAGGAACCCATGTGAGATTTCCTCATGATGAGCCCGTGTGAAGCTGCATCTGGAAATTTTGAGAAGGAATTCGTGTAAGATTGCTTTATGATGAGCCCGTGTGAAACTTCATATGGAAATTAGAAGGAACCCGTGTGAGATTGCCTCATGATGAGCCCGTGTGAAGTTACATCTGGAAATTTGTAGAAGGAATTCATGTAAGATTGCTTCAAGATGAGCCCGTGTAAAGCTGCACTTCAGGATGGGAAGGAATCCGTGTAAAATTGCTTTATGATGAGCCCGTGTGAAACTGCATCTGGAAATTAGAAGGAACCCGTGTAAGATTACCTCATGATGAGCTCGTGTGAAGCTGCATCTGGAAATTTTGAGAAGGAATCCGTGTAAGATTGCTTCAGGATGAGCCCGTGTAAAGCTGCACTTCAGGATGTGAAGGAATCTGTGTAATATGTATTCATGATGAGCCCGTGTAAAGCTGCATTTGGAAGTCAGAAGGAACTCGTGTAAGATTGCTTCATGATGTGCTCGTGTGAAACTGCATCTGGTCACATAGGTAGTTGCTCTGTCTTGCTTCAAAAACTAATCTTGGACTTGTTGAAAATTGTTGATGATAACTATCTGTTAATTGATCTTTTCCTGAAAAGGTAAAGCGTTAGCTGTATGAAATGTCACGATGTATGAAATGCATTGTGTAATGGTGTTCTCAAAACAAATGAGATTATGCTATATGCGTTTCGTATGCATATGCTATGACGTATGAAATGTGAAATTTTGTTGAAGTGTATCTTTTTCTGGGAAAATAAATCCTTGACAAATGATGGCGAGCCTTGGGAAATGAAATCCCAGACTGCTGCTGGGGATAAAGAGTATGCTCCTCTTCAGACCTTATTTTAGGATGTTTCTGTTGGGGATTCCTATTCTATTATTGAGGAGAATTCCACTGGGGAATGTTGATTTTTCTTGAGAAGACTCTATGGAGAGTGCTGATCTCTGCTTGGGGAAAGGGGTCAGGAATCTTAGCCGTTGCTCTAGTGGGGAATTATCTCTTGAAAGTTGGTTGTTATCTGGTCGAATCCCAGGCTTCACAATGACTTGCTGGGGATAAAGAAGTTAGCTATTACCTGGTCGGATCCAGGCTTTACAGCAACTCACTGGGGATAATGGAAAACTCTATTGGGGAATAGGAGCTTTTAAACTGTTATCTGGTCAGGTCCAGGCTTTGCAGTAACTAAGAATTGAGATTTATTGTTATTTGGTCGGGTCCAGGTTTCGCGGTAAGTTGAGAGTAGGATAATGTTTAACTATTTTCTGGTCGGGTCCAGGCTTCGTAGAAACTTCAGAGATAACACTGACTTTGTTGATGACTTCACTGGGGATTAGGGGTTGTGGTCCCTTAATTTGTAATAGTCTGAGAGGCAAACTCAAGCTAGGGAATATGTAGTTTATTTGGGAAATAAACCCTGTTGAAAAGAATATTTGACGAACTTCTGGGGAGGTGTTTTCTTTTGGCAGAACTCCTCGAGGATTCTTCTTGAGACCAAATCATATGGGGAGAGTTTTTCCGGATACTGAAACTCTGGCTGGGGATTGCAGGGATCCAATTTTATGGGGATATCCACGAATTTGGCATTGAGGGGTTTATACCCTTATCCGTGAAGATTATTCTATGGGGATAACCTTATAGAGATGGCTCTGTGGGGACTTGTCGCTGTCCATAGTAGTAAGTGTTGTAGCACTTCCAGAAAATGTGTGCTTGGTCGTACATGACCCTTTTGCTGGAATTCAAGTTCAATGCCCCAAGTGATTCGGATGCAGACCTGCCCCTGTTATTCAACACTTCTTGAGAGATTTCTTGGAATCTCGACTTGACTGCCCCAGATGAGTTGAACAGTGACATGTCATGCCCCTTTCTTATAGGAGATTATCCATTGAAAGTGTTTTCCAATTTGAAGTGATTCTGTTTCTTGAGAGAACTTCCGTTCATTGGATATTTGCCATGCGAATTTCTCTGTTGTCAAGCAAATAACCATATGCAAACAGCGGTATTCAAACAAATGCAAAGTTCATGTTTGTCTTGAAGTTTTGAAAATGAATTTTTAGCAAATAGAAGAATTTTGTAAGAATATGAATTCAACTCAGGATTTACAGTAAGCCTTACAGGAGTCAGGAAACCTTTTGTAATAGTATGCTTTCGAACTAACCCATGCTTCAATGAGGACTTTTAAAGGGTTGTAGCGTGGCTTGGTTCACGATTTAAGAAACAAAGGATAAGGCTCAAAGTGTATTTGTACCCACCCGTTCTTCATGATGTTCTCCAATCTTATACTCAGTTAATTGCACATTATGAATTCCAATTGAGTCTGAAATGACGTTTTGGTGATGGTTTAGACAAGTTAAGTTTGTTGAAGAAGGAATTCGTTTTGCAACATTTTTTTGTTGTTAAGGATTTGTAGCGACCTCCTTTTTGATTTATTGTCTCTATTTTTTGCCTAACTGTTTTGAGATTACAGTCAGCGGGATGCCCCAGTTTTTCTTAAGTCTGCTTCGTAGGTTTTGACTTAGTGGGCTTTTTCTTTTGAGAGATAATGACTTCCTATTTTACGGGGAACCATCACCATCTTTTGATTCAAAAGGGTTTTTTTTATGTCATTCGTTGCGTACGAAGTGAAAGCTTACGACTGAACTCGAATTTGAATTAACTGAGGAACTAACCCTGCCCCAGGTTTTGATTAAAGGTTTCAATTTATGTGAAAAAGAAAACTCCCACTTCTTTGGCTCAAAGGGGTTGACTAGGGATTATCTTCCTTATAACTCCAGTGTTTAGGGATTGAAAGAACGCTTGTACATCGTCAGCAAGGTCTGTCTAAAAGAATATTGTATGAGATTATGGTATTGTTTTCGTCATCCTCCCTCTAAAGGCTTACAACTTTTAACGAGAGTTGAATATCATAAAAGGGAGTAAAAAGCACAGTTTAAATATAGTGAAAACGAATGGATTAACTCAAGACAAACATATACAATGCATTTATGAGAATAACCAAAGTCTGACATAAGGACAAATGTTTAAACAAACAAAGAAATTACAATTGAAAATTCGAATGAACAAAAATTTCTCCGTCTAAATTTGTCACTTCAGATGGTGTGTCTTTGAGGGATGATAAAAAAACTCCAGTTGACCATCTTGTGCGAATCCCAGTGCTCCTTCATCAATCAGGTCTTGAATTTTGTTCTTCAATGCCCAACAGTGGTTAGTTTCGTGTCCCCGACTGTTGGAGTGGTATGTGCACTTTTCATTGTGTTTATAGTTGGGAGTAGAAGTGTTAGGTTTTTGAGGAGGTTCCCTTAACGTAACCGGCTTGGCTTCCAACATATGATGCAATGCTTGAGCCAAAGACACGTTGATCTCTGTAAATTGTCTTTTGGGCATATCTTGCTTACGCTGACCACCCTGTCGTGGGTGGCAAGGTTGTTGTTGGACTCTTGGTATAATAGCCATTTTGAAGGGTGTTGTTTCGACCAAACCAACTTCTTGTCTCATCGGAGGATGATTAATGACTCAATCTCTAATTCTAGTTGTTTGTCCCATATGGTTGCATCCGTCTTGATGAAGCTTGTTGACGAGGGCTCTCATCTCTTCTTGTCCCTGAGCTAAGTTTTTGATAAGAGCCATCTGACCTACCATCTGACCCATCATCTAGACTTTCATTGTTGCCATTTCAGTTTGTAATTGTTCTAACTGGTCGTCCCTATTGTCTTCAGGATTCCTCTTGGTCATGCTCTCAATGATGAGTGATTTCACTTCTTCTTGCCCGTTGGATAGGTTCAGGAACAATTCTTGAAGTTGAGCATTTTGGGTCTGAAGATCTACGACAGTGTGTTCTAGAGCCATCTCTACTGAAATAAACAGTAAGCAGATGAGAAACCTGTATGGGGAAAACCTGTTATGATGACATGCATGATATGTGGGTGCGATATTTTCAAGGATCTCGCAGGGTAAACACTAGAAGATGTTAGAAGTTGAACTTTGATCACAACTTTGATTGAAGAACTTTATATCGTTGGATGTCCTTCCATGAGAATGAATATCACCATGTCAAGTGGGTCATAGCCCTTGACTCAAGTTATCATGCTTTGGACTTTAACGACATTTGGTTAGAGGAAAATAAATCCTCTTGCCCCTTGGAAGACGTTTTGTTCAACATGTCCCTGCATCACAGGCCTTTGAGATCCTTGAAATGTATATTTACAAAGCTATGGTATGATGTCATGATATTATATACAAGCAAATAAGTCGTTATGTACAAATAATCAAAAACAAAAAAACAAATCCTTAGGTTTAGGCTTGCATGGAGTTTATAGGTAAGTATCCTCTTGAAGTTTAGTTGGCTCAACCTGTCCTAGAAAGTAACTGGGTTCTAAGGAGTCTCATATTATGGACCTTTCTTTTAGGCATTGTTTTAGATCAAGCACTGAAGTATTGCGACCAAAATATCCCAAAAGTCCAATCTCAATGAGTGTAGTATTGAGTATCAACGAATCTTCGGTCGGAACCAAAGCCGGTCATCTCACTACTTTCTAATGAATTAGGATAAGTCAATTAAAAGTTCTAAAGATCAATTAGCACTTAATGACACTATAAGGAAGCCTAATGTTATCCTTGATTGACTCAAGGAACATTAGTACAAGCCAGAGTATCACGCTAACATAGCTATCACTTTGTCCATATCGGTCTTCACCATAAAAACCAACATGATTTATTGCTACTTACCTAAAAAGGTGCCCTAGATCCAGGTGTAGGATCTTTAACAATAACCCAAGCAACCCGTTAAAGATAAAGCATACGAAACACACAATGAAAGAAATTAAAATGAACTAACTCTAAGGTAACCCCACTTTCATTTTCCCTAGCAGAGTCGCTAGTTCTGTAATACGGTGGGAGAACTGACTTAGTTTTTTTGCGTTTGATCGTAATTGTTGCATATAGCAAGAGTCGCCACCGACTTTACTTTTATCCAATAAGGAAAGGGTGAAAAGAACATGAAAGACCTTTGAGATATTTTCTTGAGTTCGGGGGGTAGGTTATGAAAAGGGAAGGTGTTAGAACCCTTTTAATCCATAGTTATCTATGGGCTCTTAGTTTCTTGCTAGATAACTTTTGAAACTTCTTTGTTTGAAATGTGTTTGTGGTGGTTTTTGAAAGTATTTTTGAAAATCTCCTTCGTTTAGGAAAACTTTGTAATGATTCTCGTCTCTATAAGAATGCATACAAATTGTTGGACTTTTTGAAAATATTTCATGATTTGAAAGTTTTGGTGTGTTTGAAAAGATGTTTGTTTTTGAAGATGGATTGTGAGAAAGCAACTAAGAACGTTCTACCTACTCAAAAGTCTTTTTTCATTTCTTCCTTCCTTTGATATTGCTATCTTACCATTGATTGGTAAGAATCCTTATCTTTGGATGTAAAGGAACAGGCGTGGGTCATCGTATAGTCATGAATAGCAATGTTGTGAGATATGCATTTCTCTTGACGGACTAAGATCATTTGAAGGCAATATTTGAAGCGTCATCAGGGACTAGGATCTTGTATTTTTTGATTGTTTTTGCTAAGACGTCTCACATGCATAACATGACCATTTTTCATAAGGCAACGAGTGAAGTTAACCCTAGAGGTGCAACTGTGCAAGTGTTTGTATTTCGTTCTTTATTTATCTTGAATTAGGGTTTTCTAAGTATTGATTTTATCTTTCCATACAAACACTAATTTACTAGCATTGATATGAAAGCGATAAATTATGGAAAGTAAATTTACTACGCTATTAAATCATTTGGGGATGGGGTATACAAATTTACAAATGGGGATTGCAAGAAATTAAACCTAATTATCTATTACAACCATATTGAATAAATGTACAAGAAATGACATGAATATAATGTACAAGGAATATAAAATGAAATGGATTTTTCATTGGATTTTTGTTAGGAAAATTGTTTTGACCTAATTAACCTAAAGGGATATGATTAATAAAAAATAGGAAAATTAATCCTAAGTTAAAAGGAAATCAAATTAATCAAGAAATCATTTTTTAAGGTTTTTTATGGAAGGCTTTTGCTTAATTAAAATAAATATGAAAATAAAATATTTTTTGTGATATTTTATATATTCATAAAATAGACATTGTAAATAAATAGTGTGCAAAAAATCAACTCAAAAGGAGTTGTTTTGATTGGTTGGAAAAATGTTGAAGTTTGTTAAAAAATGAAAACAAACAAGTGATAAAAATTTATTTTGGTCCTGCCAAGGTTTGAACCTAGATTCTCCACACCTTTCATTTAGGACTCAGGACCTTCTACATGGCAAGGCTTTAGCGCGCGCTGTTTGTACCACTGGGGTGGTCTGTTTCATCTGTTAGTTATACAACTTTCATTAAATATAAAATGAACTCATATCTGAAAATTTGAACATGGCTTCATCTTCTTCCTTCGCACGCGCAGGGATGCATAATTCCATTGTTAAGCTTCAAAAATCTTCATTTCTCAGCCAAATCGAAAGATGTAAATATCAAACCTGCCTAAGATTTGAATACAAATCTAACCATATAATTTTCGAAAGTTATGGGTCGAAGGTTAGCATGAATTTTGTTCAGTACCAAAATCAAAACCTAACTGGTCAGTGTTGAAATTCTTAAGACACAAACAATAAAAATCAAAACTGAGAGCATGGTCAGCTTCCTAGATATGATATCTACATCTTTTCTTTTATTTGTATGTGCTGAAAATGCTTATATCAAGATATCACAGTTAAGAAATCTTACCTCTTGAAGTGAAATTCGAATGACCTCTGTATTATTTCCAGAAATTGTTCGATGATGGATTAAGCTTGCCTAGACTTCCCTGAAGCTAGTGGGATCACTACTTTTCTTTGAAAGCCAGGTTGATTTTGGAGTTGGCTCTTCAAAGTCAGAAATGGCAAGCAATGTGGCTTTTGATGCAGATTCTGAGTTCAAGGAGTTTTGAGAAGTTTTGGGAGTGTTCTAAGGCTGGTGTATGGAAGCTTAGTGAATCGAAATACCAAAAAAATGCACGGAGGGATTTGTGATTTTGCGTGTAAAGTTAGAATGTGGCAAGTTTTATGCTTGTGTGCAGGTTATGAGTTTTTTTAAGAGTTTGGGAGTGTTTGAGGATTTTTTAACACACAAGATTATGGCCCCTTTAGCTTGCAAGTGGTCTCTCCATTTATAGAGAAAAGGTATGGTAATTTGAAGTAATCAGATTTTTAAGATAACAAATTATGGTTTGGTTGGAATGCAAATGTCAAGTTATGTCATGTTTTCCATGATCCCAAGATGAAGTACCAAAGTTTTTGGTATAGAGGAGCTACTTTCCATGATTTATGGTAGAGTATAATCAGAAGTAAGCAAGATATGGGCTCAAGACAAATTTTGTACCAATAAGCTTACTTTATGGAAAGATCTTTTGGACAATGGCTTAGTAACTTGGGTAAGAGCTTAATTCATTGTGTAAACAATTAATTGGAGTGAAACATAAGCATTGAGGCCTGCAAAGCAAGATCATGTAGCATGGCCTATGGATTTGATCAATGTTCTTCAAAATTCTATCTTCGACTTGATTCCTTCTACAAAGATCTTGAATCTCTGTAGAACTTTGATCTTTTTCTTTACTCTGGTCGAATACTCTATCCTTTCGTTTTGATCACATAGATCCACAACTTTTGACCAAACTCATCAAAAGACGAAACAATATTTGTTTCCACTAATTATAGATTCTTCGAATGGACCACATTCATCTGAATGTACCATTACTTCGTCCTTTTGTTTTGATCACATAGATCCTCAACCGTCGACCAAACTCATCAACATACAAAACAATATTTGTTTCCACCAATTGTATGTTCTTCGAATGGACCACATTCATCTGAATGTACCACCTTGAGTATGCAAGATGATCTCATTGGCATAGTCGAAACGAAAGAATTTCTGGATTGATTTCCTACTAAACAAACATCACAAAGCTTTTTCAGGCATCTCAAGACTTAGAAAACCATATCTTGAGTAATCAGTTGATTAAGTGGTCGAAATTTAAAATGTCCAAACTTCAAATGCCACAACCAACTATCCTTGTGGTCGAACAATTTTGAAACATTGAACTTCTGTCGAATTGATCATTGTCTTGAAATGAACTATTATCAACAAGTTTTTTTGTTAAATTGTAATTCATAGTGTTGAAACTATTTGTGTCGAAGGGTTTAGAGGTGGATCGATGCAGGTTGCTCGAAGGAAGCCATTTCCCAGTCGAAGCTTGTGGATCAAAGCAAGCATGAAGATAGACTTGTAATTCATAGTGTGGAAACCATCTGTTTCGAAGGGTTTAGAGGTGGATCGAAGTAGGTTGCTCGAAGGAAGCCATTTCCCAGTTGAAGCTTTTGTATCAAAGCAAGCATAAAGATAGACTTATCATTTATAGTGTCGAAACTATGTGTGTAGAAGGGTTTAGTATGTGGATCGAAACAGGTTTAGAGGTGGATCGAAGAAGGTTTCTCGAAGGAAGCCATTGCCCAGTTAAAGCTTGTGGATCTAAGAAAGCATGAAGATAGACTTGTAACTCATAGTGTCAAAACTATGTGTGTCGAAGGGTTTAGTATGTGGATCGAAACAGGTTTAAAGGTGGATCGAAGCAGGTTGCTAGAAGGAAACCATTTCCCAATCGAAGCTTGTATATTGAAGCAAGCTTGCTCTTCTTCGACTTGTCAAAATCTGCCCACCACTCCTTTTCGATCAGTCGTGTGGTTCGAACAGCCTGAACAAGATTTTGAATTCGAACTATTATCTGCAGCTGCACACCTTTTTTATCTTCTTTTCCCTTCCGACCGTTTCTTCTTCCTCCTTTCGAGGATTCATAAGTTCCATCTTCGACCTGATGCTTGAGAGCTTAATATGATCCATGGAAACTATATGGGCCATTAAAAGTCCAAATGTACTTGTCCAAACCCAAACCTTAATTTGAGCCCAATGTTGAGGAAGTGTTCAGGCTGATCAAACCTTATGCAATTTTGAGCAATGTAGATTTTGTGATAGAATCTTTGAGAAATTGAGAGGGAAAATTTTAGGGTACAACACCTCCCTTTGTACCAAGAAGAGGTACATTAGGGAAACTACCACAACTATCGACAATCTCACATCATGGTAAGCCCGATGATACCAAACAACGAGTGAAGACCATAATATTTGGAGCCCAACGAGGTTCCTTCTTGATATGCTAGAAAATATCGGACCGAGGTAAGTGAGAAATAAACCACTGATATAACAAAGGCATGCAGCAAATGATCATCCCTCCATGATAGGAATCCCGAAGATGAATGGAGTAATAAGCATCTCCTATTCATGTGGGGACTAGATTCCCCATCAAAAAGATCCTGATGGCATTGATATCCATAAATTTATTGACATTAGGAAATAAGAATAACTCGTTAGTAAAGCAAAGATGGCTTCAAAAGCAACTGTACTCTTCATCTTAGCAAAATAGTGAGCTTTCTCCAATAAGAACTGAGCAGGTAATCCTATAATTCCTCCTTTAGTAGTCATGTGGGCCTCAATCTCAGACTTCTCCAAATGAACCATAGCAGCTATCTCATGAGACTTTTTCTCCCCCTCCAAACCGGTGAAAGGAACACGATCGGTAACAGGTAAACCCAATAGGTAAAAATACTCCTCCAATATAGGCATCAACTGATAGTCCGGGAAAGTAAAACATCGATATACTGGGTCATAGAACTAGATCAAAGTCAAGAGAATACCCTTCTTCATCCTGAGCTTCATAAGAGACACGATGGATCCATACTTCTTCCAAAAATCTGTAGAACTCTCAATCTCGAGAATCAGACTCATCAAATCATCTATCTTAGGATCCTTGAAACTGGACTTCCGAGTCTTTCTTTTTACAGAATCCATGGTCAAAAGTACCTGAGATATTCGCAAAAACTCAACTTTAAGTTCCTTGAAATAATATGTTTTAAAGAATGCTCATGGGTGCATGAATGCATGATGCAACAATCACACACAATATCACAAACATGGGGGGGGGGGGGGGGTTCATAAGTTCGTCATCACGAGCATGAAATCAAAGTTACTACCCACAAGGTATGGTATAAAAGTTTATCACCTGCCGAACAAGGTTCTAACAGGTTCCCAGAGTCTACATCCTTCCTTCGGATATTACTAACATCCCGATTAACTCGGTAATTAGTAATATTCTCCGGAAAAACTCGTCTGAGTGTAATATCACGTGACAACCATTTCCGGATAATTCTGTCATAATTTCCAAACTACACCTAAAAAGGCCAAGATGGGTTAAGGGTTCTACAGTCCTCAGTTTCAGCAGACTCCCAGGTCGAAAGCAGCACGTCTTCCTGATTACTCGGTAAATGACACTACAGTCAAAGGAGCCTTCAATGAGTGGGGGATCTCATGTCTCCTTTTTTTGGATTACTCTCTCAAAGTTAACATGACTATACCGCCCGTCCTATCTTAAGTTTGCCCAAGTCTGGGTAGAGGACTTATGAGAAATCACCAAGCACCCTGAAAACTAGGAAAAACCAGATAAACATATATATAACATATAATATACCATAAATAATAGCACATACACAAATAAACAAAGATAGGCTCAACCCACTTAGAGGTGGACCAACAATTGGTCAATCTTTCCCCAGTGAAGTCGTCATTTTTTCTGTAGCAGTAGAAATGTTGAGACTATGCCATTGAATTGACTTGACTCACACATATCAAATAAATATCGCCACCACGCTTTGTTGTTTCCATAGAAATGGGAAAAGAGTGAATAACCCAAAAAGAAGGGGGAGAGAATATAAGTCCGGGGGTCATTTATGTAAAGGGAAGGTATTAGCACCCTAAACATCTACAGTACTCTGCACGAACCTCTTTGAAAATTTGTGTATTTTGGCTATAAATGTTGTATAAAAAAAGGATAGTAGAGATGAGAAAAGAAGTATTTTTTAAATTTTTTGCATCCACCGCGGTTGTGAACCTTTAGTGCCTACGTACCACCACCTTCCATGTAATATGGGATCAGGGTACTCGTAGTTCACCTTTAAAAATTTTAAAACACAAGTGTGTTGGTTAATTTTAAGAGACAAGACGTCATCGTTGCATCCTAGTGGAAGAACATACTTACTACCCACGATTGTGAGAAAGGAGAATTTGCGTCATCTCAAAGTGGAGGATATATCTTGGATTTTAAAATCAACAAAGTCTTGCTCAACACCTAAGTGGAAAATATTTCACTTCACTATATATGTAGAAGTATAGAATCTCGCATCACTACAAGGATTAACAAGAATCTAATCTTTTGATAAAAGTTTTAAAGTAAAAATCCAAAGTGCCAAAATGGTTTGAATGAGATTGATTGACTTTTAGTCTTCTGACAAAAATGTCAAAGTATTATTAAGTTGTTTAGAGTTGATTAAGAAAACATTTTTGAAAATGCATGGACCTAAGTCCAAGTTTATTATGAAAGCTGTTAAAGTTTAAAAAAAACAAGAAGAGTTTCAAAAGGAGGGAGAAGATTTTTGAAATTAAAGAAGATGGGATGAGATGAAGGGATTATCCTAGAGCATAAGGTAAAAGCTAGGGAAAAGAACCGTCTAACGAAAAAGAAGCCAACACTTGACATAATGAGTCAATTTAGAATTCCCATCCTTTGGATTGAAACCAAACAAACAAAGATAATAAACCTCTTAAGAAAAACCAAGCTTCAAATGCATTAAGTCTTCACAAAAATTGGGCAGAGTAACAGTTGTATACAGATGAATTCTCAATCACAGACAAAAAATATAATTAGAATAACCTTCCCACAAAGAAACAAACAACCAAATGTCTTTGGGTAAACCCCAAGAACTCCATACAAAATGACAATAGAAGTCACCAAGGTCTCCAGGTAGGTCAAGGTCTTTAATCCTAAGTCCAAGAAGTCCATAACTCCCAAAATGCCAAGGATAGTAACCAAGTAGTCCAAGTAACATTAAAGCTTTTTTATTGTTCAAGTTGGTTATTAAGTATCTTCAAAAAGAAAATTAAAGCTCAAGTGAGAAAAATAAGAATGACATAAAAATAAATGCTCAAGTGAGCAAAGAGGAAAATAACATGAAATGAAAATGCTAAGATAAATGGTGCTTAAAGTAAAAGCATAGAAATAAAAGTAAATTGTTAATGAGTTAGAAATTAGAGGTTAGTTGAATGACCATCTTGAAACTCTCATTTGAAAAATCATTAGAAGATTGATAAAATCAAAGCCTCTCAGCAACAAGTTTCATTTGCTTTTTGTCAAGTATATCATTCATTTGAAATTCTCAAGGCAACAACAAATGATCAACTATGTTTAAATGATTCAATTAGACCAAATCTTATGAAAGTCCATTAGAGGATTGATAAGACCAAAACCTCCTAACAATGAACCTCAAGGTTATTGGATCAAAGGTTTCAAATTAAACATACTTGGGCTTCCAAACATAGGTTTGGACCACGAATGACCATTTCTCGAATCAGACAAAATTTAGCGCTATGTTAAGCAATCGTAAGTGGACTTATATAGAAGTTGCACCTATTATGATGTCAGTCAATAGCAGTCTATGTACCATATGTTTAGAGAAATTATATGTAGATCATTCTCTAATAATATGTAGTACAAGTAAGAAAGGGATAAGATGAAGAGGGATGAGATGTATTTGAATCAAATATTTTGATCAATCTATCATTAAAATCATCCATCTATTTTGGTAGAGTTAAACTCAACACCCAAGATCCAATGATGTTAATGAAGTTCATGATCAACAATCACATAGTCAGAATATAAAAAAAAAAAATTGCATTTAATAGGCAAAATAAAAAAAGAAAAGTGATTTTTTAAATTAATTTTTTAATGAAAATAAAAGGCAAAATAGCAAACTATATTCAAACTGTCAAAGAAAAATTTGAAGAAACCATAGAAAAGTTAGAAATGATCTCAAATATTTTTATAAAATTTTTGGTAATTTTTTAAAACAGAAAAATATTTTTAAACTAATTAAAATCACTCAAATAAGTGAAAAAAGAATAAAAATAGTAGAAGTCAAAATAAAATTGTAGAAAATTTTTAGAAAAGTCAGAAATAAAGAAAATGATCTTGATAAAAAATTTTAGAATTTAAAAAATGGCAAGATGTATTTTTAAAATAATTAAAATAAGGAAAACAAAACAAAAATTATGAAAAATGTCAAACATAAAAATAAAAATATGAAAAAATGTTCACAAAATCAAAAATAATTCAAAGTATTTTTGTATATTTTTTATAAGTTTGGGATAGAAAATAAGAGAGTTATGAATTTTTTAAATTAAAACAAATATAAAACAAATTTTGTAAAAATAAATAAATCAGATATAATGTGAGGCGTTGGATCCAGTTCATTAAAACACGATGGCGCATTTGATGGCTCAAAAGTGATAATGTATGGTGATCCACGGTCAACAAGCGCACACTGAAGTCACGAAAGTCAGAGCAATCATAACATTTCAATTGTCTTGCTATCATTGGTTAAAGAAGCCACGTAGGTCATCTTCAACCTCCAGATACCCTGCAACTAGGGAGAAACTAAGATTCTTAAATCTGTAAATTTAGACGCTCATAGTGGTATCATCAGATGCGTCTCTTCAAGATGATCACAACCATATCCTCGCGCCAAATTTATATAAAACACAACTTACTCGATTTGGAAAAAATCAAAGATGTTTTGAAAAATTTGAAATCGAAAATAGAAGTATCAAACATATTGATTCACCAAAATTGAGTTAATAGCAAGTATCAGTGAACATCATAAACCATTCCAATAATTTGAGTTAGAGGATTTGGTGCCTTAAACCACCTGAATGAAGTCAGATGAACTTGCTCTGTAAATGGACTTGGATAGAACGATTCAGGGCACCTCAAGGCTTGATTCTTCTTCTGTTATCTTCAGTGAAGTTCAAGGATGAAGGATCAATGAAGAAATTTGATTGAAAAATGGAGAAAAGAGGAATTCGAAATCTCAGAAAAGTGAGTTAATGAGGGAGATTGACAGATTGATTTTGGCTGTTCAAGCTTGATAAAATGAGAGGAGCGAGACCCTCTATTTATAAGGAAGCGAATGGTGCAAAGAATTAAGAGGAAATTTGAATTTTGGAGGGAAATTGGATCAAGCTCGAAAGTAAAAAAAGTGTGACCCCATGTGCATCAAAACACAATCAATTCCTGTGCTTTGATCCTTAATTCAACTTTGGGAACTTTTTTAAACATGTTTAAATCAAAAACACATGCTAAATTGGTGATTAGAAGTCATATTATGAATTTCAAATTCTGACTTTGGAGAAAACTTCAGTTTCAAGGTACCATCTTTGAATCCACCCACGGTGTTCACAACTCAAGGAGTCTTAGGGCATGATTCTTGAAGCATTTGAAAGATAAGGTCACAAACTTTAAAATGTGCAAAGAGTGAGATCAATTGGATGCTTGAGCTAAAAGTTGTGATGAGCCAAAGTTGAGAAAAAGATGCTGACTTCAAAAGTGACCTATAATGTTTTAAGTTTAAACAAGGCATTACTCCAAAATTGAGCTTTGATAATTGATGCTAGCTTGAAGTAGACTTCCCAAAGAGAATTTTTAAAATTTAATCACTAAAAAATACTAAATATTGTAAGAGTTATAGCCTTGTAAAATTTGTAAAAATTCATGAGGTGACCCGTAATCTTTTGAACTCTTAGGGCATCTTCCACTCATTTTCAAGCTTTGCACATAAAATAAGAGTTGAAATTAACTTCCTTAAGATCATTTTGGAAATATAATGGGATCAAGAAGATAAAAATTGAACAAGTTATGATCTTTTGAAATCACATAAGGAAATTTGACTGCCTATCTAGAGGACTTGTAATCTTTCTTCATCATTAGGGATCTTCCACACCAAATTTTATTGAAACTATTGAAGTGATTAGTTGATAACCCTTTAAAGAGAAGCATATATTTGGAGTCACACAAAAATCTCAAAAGATGAGCAAGATACAACCCTTAGAAGTTCAAAACCCTAGCTCTTCAAGCACCAAAATTACTTGGAAACCCTTTTCAATTTTGAAAAACTTTCTTGCACAATAACTTTTTCCATGTGAATAGAGGTTGTTGTGGATGATAATAATACCCCATAGAAACAATAAACACATCCAAATATTAAGGATTGAGAGAGTTATGTACTTGTGATCAAAGAATCAAGAATTTGTCCAATTAGGTCAAACTTCTTCAATCAACCCTTGCATCTTTTGACTTTATTTGTCAAATTAAGGCATGATGAATCATAGTAGAAATTTTCATGATATTACTTTAAAGTGTCTTCAATAATGAAGCTTTAATCTCAATTAAGATTTGTTGAAGAAGCCATGGAAATAAACTCATGAACCTATGAATTCACCTGATGAAATGTGTTGTACCCTCACCTATAGCATCATCATTTAGAGCAAACATTCATAGTATTTGTTAGTTAAAAGTTAATCAATACAAAACATATATGATCACATTATA
This sequence comes from Vicia faba, assembly GCA_948472305.1. NCBI lineage: Eukaryota > Viridiplantae > Streptophyta > Magnoliopsida > Fabales > Fabaceae > Vicia > Vicia faba. Next base: position 575,969,143 of record OX451738.1, read on the forward strand.
CAAATCAAGGTGCTTGGTGAATCCTCATGAGCAAACCTAAATATAGGGAGAAGAACCAAACCCTAGTTTGATCTTGATATGATTGAGTTGATATGAGATGATATAGGAATCTTAGAGGAAAATATTAGGGTAAAACACTATCCTAGAAGATTGTGTGGAAAATCCCTATCCAACCTTTGTCCCATGTTAAAAATATTTCTGAAGCTAGTCGGGTAACTTGTAGTGGACGTGTCTTCTCCCCAACCTTTTGAGGAGAAGTTAATTTTGGTAAGCAGGTTGTTGAGAATGTTGAACCTAAGAAAGTGGTAGGATAATCTACTGGCTCCGCCTTGGAAAAGGATGTTGACGATCTGTTGAAAATCATCAAGATGAGTGATTACAAGATTGTGGATCAATTGTTGCAAACTCCATCTAAGATTTCCATTCTAGCCTTGTTGATGAATTCCTATGCTCATCGGGATTCTCTAATGAGGGTGTTGGATCTGGTTTTTGTTGAAAGTGATATGTCTTTGGATCATTTCAACGGTGTTGTGGGGAATATTATATCCTATAACAACATGAGCTTTTGTGATAACGAGTTGCCTGATGAAGGGAGAAACCATAACCTAGCTCTGCATATATCTATGAATTGTAATAATGAATGTTGTACCCAAAAAGTTTCCATCCCATTTATGTCAAGACATTCTCCTAGGATTCTGAAAAGCTCAAGGTTGCTCAAGAATTGATCAGACAAGTTCTCCTCCTAAGCAATGAACTTATAACTAGGGTTTCACTTTTATCAAGTAAGTTTGGGTTCCTAAAGCCTAAAGTGTATTGCATGGTTTCTTATATGTCTCCAAGAAGGTTCATGCCAAGTTTCAAGCCTTGCACCACAAGTTTGCTCAGTCAATTTCTCAGATGACTGAAAATTAACTATATTGGACAAAAAGTCAACTGTGGTCAACATACAGTCAAACCTCAAGATTTTTGGTCAACATCAAGTTTTGGAAGTGATATTCATCATTTTATCAAGCCAATTTACATCTAGATAAAGTCTTCAAATGCAAAAATGAACAAAATAAAGATTGTAAAGGACATGTTACAATTTCCAAAAAGTCTAAGATCAACTTTAAATGACAAAAAATGAGAGAGTTATAACTATTGCAAGTTGGGAAATTTTGAGCAAATGCGTGAAGTTCAAAGTGATCAAACTTGAATTTTTGGGCTAATAGGCTATTGTTTTAAAGTCAAAACGTGTTTTGCAGCTTATAATGAACCTCACATCTTACTCATGCACCCCCTTGGGTTTTTATTTATTTATTTTTTATTTTTATTTATTTAAAAAATCAAAATAAATAAGATAAAAACAAGGCTTATTACACAAGTCCAAACCCATGATCCTTTGACCTAATTTCAAGCTATATATTCACTTCAAGTCAGACATGACAAAAAAACGAAACCCTTGCAGCAAAATCATCTTCCAAAAATAAAAAAATTATTCAAATTTGGGCAACTTGCAAACCCTTATTGCAGCCACTGTCGAGGCATAATAACCATTTCATTCACTTCCTAGATCATAGTAGGGTGAGAATGGATCATCCTTGATGATCCAAAAGGATCGAAACACCACTACATGCAGTTTTCAATCCCTGCATGAATTTTAATTTTTACTTTCTTTATGTTTTAAGATAAACTAACCATGCTAATATGTTCATAAGGTCTCCATATGCAGGAAAAGTCAATCGCATGGCTTCATGCTACCAAAATCACGAGTTGACATAGCCACACCGATCCATAAATGTTTTTCTGTAGCTCCTAAACCAGCGTGATTCAGCCCAAACTAACTTGTCCATTGAATTTGCAAGCCTTGATTTAGGGGAGTATGGTCCCTCAGGATCTCTAATGCTTATTGTTTTGCAGGAACAAGAAATATACTTACCAGAGAAGACGACCGGAGCTAGGGCTTCGACGCCTCTTCAGTCATGCAATGTGATTTTATATTATATATGTGATTTTATATAGATGTATCACCACCCCAATAGTTAAAACACGCGCACTAAGTCATTATTGTCTCAGGGCACGGGTTCGATCCCTACTTTTGGCATTTTGATGTTTTTTATATTTTTTTCCATGTTTTGCAGGTATAACATACTAAGCGTGTTAGCTTCCATTCCTTGACACAAGAACGTGCCTGGCCTAGTGGTGAACATGTTAGATGAAACGCTAAGGGCGTGGGTTCAATACCCACCCCTAGAAATTTTGGTTTATTCTCTATTCTTCTTACTCTTTTCCTTCTTTTCCTTTGAAAACCAAAACATAAACTTTTTTTTAACAAACCTAATTATCTTTCAAAACCTTTTTTTAAACCCTAATCAAATTAGGTTTTTTAATTAATCAAATTAAGCTTTAGGTTTTTTTTTAAATTAATTTAATTAATCAATTTCCTTTTTTTTAATTAAAATTAATTAGACTTTTTAGGTTAATCATCAAAACCTTTTTTTTAATCAAAAATCACCAAAAACACGTTCCCTTTCCTTTTTCCTATATTTAGACTTTTGTGCGGTTTATTATTCTTGCATTTGTTCCAATTATGTAATTGTTTCCTGGTTTGTAATAGTAATTAGGGTTTACTTTCCGCGTTTCTATTATGTAACTGTCCCGAAGCATTGTAATTGTCTAAGGTTTTCTTTCCGCATTTATTTTCCGCATATTTACTACTTTTCTATTTTACTATATTACTGTTAGTAATTAGGCTTGTATGGAAAGATAAAAACAAACGATAGCTAACCCTAACTGCAAGACTTAAATAACTGAATTACAACACACCTTGCACACTCGCACCTCTAGGGTAACCTCCCTTGTTGCCTCGGAAAATAGTCATGTCCCTCGAACGTCGGGACGCTTTAGCAAAGTCCCTGGAAAAAAAATATCATAGTCCCTCGATGACCCTTTCGACGTTGCCTTCGATAAATCATCTAGTCCCTTAACGATAATTACTAAAGTGTCCTTACGAGTTTCTTTCGATGACTCTACAATGACCCGCGCTTGTCACTTCACATCCAACGATAGGGTGTCCTACTAACTAATGGTACAGATAGAACTATCTAAATAAGGAGGAAATTACAAGAAAGACCTTGAGTAGGTAGACCGTTGTTAATCACTTGCTCACAAACATTTCAAAACAAAGACATTTCACACAGACACTTTCGAAATATTTTCAAATAAACACTTTTTACGTATTCTCGAGGATAAATACGAGAATCATTACAAAGTTTCCTCACATTGGCATTTCGAAATATTTTCAAACATACAAAAAATAAAGTAAGCTAGCGATTAAGAGCCCATAGATAACTACGGATGAAAAGGGTGCTAACACCTTCCCTTTTCATAACCTACCCCCCGAACTCAAAATCTTAAAGGTCTTTTCTGTTCTTTTCACCCTTTCCTTATTGGATAAAAGAAAAGTCGGTGGAGGCTCTTGCTATCCGTAACATTTACGATAAAATGCAAAACAAGCCAGTTCTCCCATTGTTATATCACTTTATCTTCTTTGTTTGAATTTTTTTCTTTACATTTGAGGGTTGCTCGAGTTTTTATTTCTTACAAAGATCCTAAACTCAGATCTGGGGGTACCTTTAGGTAAGTAGCTATAGATCACAAAAACTATACGACATAAATCGATATGGTTAAAGTGATGGCTACGTTAGTGCGACACTTTGGTTTATGCTAGTGTCCCTTGAGTCAGTCAAGGAGAATACTAGGCTACCGCGTGGTGTCATAAGCACTAACTAACCTTTAGAATCTTAATTGACCCAACTTAGCCATTAGAACGTAGTGAGATGGCCGACTTTGGTGCAGTATAAAGTTCATTGATACTCGATGCTACACTCATTGAGATTCGACTCTCGGGATATTTTGGTGGCAAGTTAGTTGCTCTACTGAAACAAAGCCTGAGAGAAAGATCGGTGATATGAGATTCCTAGAACCCGGTTACTATTCTTAGGAAAGGTTGAGCCAACTGAACTTCAAGAGGGTACTTACCTACGAACCCCATGCAAGCCTTAAACCTAAGACTCTTGTATGATTTGTTTGTGTTTGTTATCTGTTCAAACATGACATCATGATATCATACCATAACATTTTATTAACCATTTCAAGGACCTCAAGGGCATGTGATACATGTTTATCATGAACCATATATCTAGAAAGGGGCAGGAGGATTTATTTTCCTCTAACCATGTGCCATCAAAGGCTAAAGTGTGTTCTTTTGAGTTAAAGGCTAGGACCCACTTGACATGGTGAGCTTGATTCTCATAGAAGGATGTTCAAAGACGCAAAGTTCTTTAGTTGAAGCTCCAGCCAGACTCAACTTCTAACATTTCATTTTTGTTTATCTCGCGAGATCCTTGAAAACATTGCATCCACATATCATGCACATCATTACATAACAGATATTTCCCAAAGACATGTTTTCTCATCTACTTACTATTTATTTCAGTAAAAGGTGGCTCTAGAACAAACCGTGAAAGAACTTTAAGCTTAGAACACACAATTTCAACAAATGTTCCCGGACATGGCTAAGGGACAAGACAAACTGAAAACCCTCATCAGAAAAGGGAATAAAAAGAAGACCAAAAAACCAGTTGCCATCTTCAACGTGGGAATAAGGTTCAAAGGTCCTCCCAGACAAGCTCATAACTGTGTTATTTCCTCTGATGAGGATGATAATCAGGGTGAGGAAGACAAGAGTGTGAAGGATGAGAGGGGAAGAAACCTCGGTTCTGGTCAATATTCTGAGGAAGAAAACTATTCTAAAGAGTAATATCCTCCCGCTGATGATAGATACAAAGAGCTGGAAGATCGTCTGAATGCCATGGAAATCCAGAGAGTACCTAGGCTGGATTTTGAAGAGCTTGGTCTTATCTCGGGGTTTGTGATCCCCCAGAAATTCAAGGTCCCTACTTTTGCTAAATATGATGGTGTTTCTTGTCCTAAGCTTCACCTGAGGTCTTATGTCCGGAAGATCCAACCCCATACTGCTGATAGAAAGTTATGGGTTCACTTCTTTCAAGAGAGCTTATCTGGGACACAACTAGAATGGTTCTATCAACTGAAAGGAACCAATATACGTACTTGGGAAGACATGGATGCTGCTTTTTATAAGAAATATCTATACAATGATGACCTTGCGCCAACTCATGTGAAATTACAAAGTATGACTATGGGCTCAAACAAAGGCTTCAAAGAGTATGCCCATAAGTGGAGATATTTGGCTGGTAGGGTTCAACCGCCTCTTTCTGATGGGGAGTTGGTTGACATGTTCATGGGAGCTTTAATAGGACCTTTCTTTAATCATCTGATCATAAGCTCTTCATCTGGTTTTACCGAGTTGATACTAACATGATAACGTGTCGAAAGTGGTATCAAAAGTGGAAAGATTCAAGTGGTTGCGTCTTCAAGTACTGTGAAAAAGATGTTCAACAGTAAAAAGGAAATAATTGCTCTTTATGGATAGAAGGGTCATGCTAGAAGTGATTGTAACCAATATGTGGGGGGCGGTGCTAATTTCTAATCTTGCACTCGTACAACAACAACAACAAAACAATTAGCATAGGTCAGATGCACCTAGTTTACTAAGATCAGCATGCCACTGTCTTAGGCATTACAACACTTACTAAAAGCAGAAGTGATAACTTGAGAGATCTGCCTCAGAATCCCAACACTTCCTCACCAAAGTACAATCCCAATGTAAGATGTGCTTATCATTCCAATAGTCCCGGACATGACACCAATAGTTGTTGGGCCTTGAAGAATAAAATTCAGGACATGATTGACAATAAATAAATTGAGTTTGATCCTCCCGAAACCCCCAATGTGATTACTACTCCTATGCTTAAGCACGACAAAGGCGTTAATGCTATTGATAAAGTCAACACGATAGAAGATGCTGGCAGTGACTACGACCTAGACAACTGGATTATTCCCATCATCAGTAGCGGGCTCATCAATTGGAATATCGAAGACGTTATACAAATATCCTTTAGTAAGCAGTAAATGCCATTTTCTATTTCTTTTAGCTTTCAAAAGTTTTGGCTATGTAATCTTTAAACAATAATTTTAAGCCTTGTGTCTTACCCGGGGCACAATGGTTCATTTGTTAGGGTTGTCATTTCATTAACATATTTTCATTCAATAAATCATAGGACATTTTGCATTCAAAATTTTTGGTGTTTATATTTCTTTTATTTTTATTTCTTTCAAAATAGCTGTGTTCTTACACACACCCACACAATAAATTTCAGATCCACATCCACTCTTGATTCTGTTGATAACAATTCTGCTATTGCCACTTATGATTTCGAGAATCCGATATACCAAGCCGAGGAAAAAGGAGAGGAAGATTATGAAATACCTGGAGAACTTGCCAGACTATTAGTGCAAGAGGAAAAGGCTATACAACTGCATGAAGAGCCGATCAAGGTTGTAAACTTGGGTACTCAGGCAGATAGAAAATAAGTCAATATAGGTGCCAACCTAGAAGATGGTATTAAGAACATGTTAATCCAGATGTTGGATAAATATGTTGAGATATTTGCTTGGTTGTACGAGGATATGCCAGGGCTCGATACTGATATTGTGGTTCACCGTCTGCCGATGAAAGAGGGTTATCCTCCAATAAAGCAGAAAGTTCATCGTATGCATCCCGAGATGTCTGAAAAGATCAAGGTTGAGGTTATGAAGCCATTCAATGCAGGTTTCTTAGCTGTTAAATCCTATCCTCAGTGGGTTGCAAATGTGGTATCGGTACCAAAGAAAGATGGCAAGGTGCGTATGTGTGTAGATTACAGGGATCTAAACAGGGCAAGCCTCAAGGATGACTTTCCACTTCCACATATTGATGTTCTGGTTGATAACATCGCTCAACATAAAGTATTTTCTTTCATGGATGGTTTCTAAAGTTATAATAAGATCAAGGTGGCACTTGAAGACATGGAGAAAACTACCTTCGTCACACAATGGACACTTTCTGTTACAAAGTTATGCCTTTTGGTTTGAAGAACGTTGGCGCAACATATCAGCGTGCCATGGTAGCTTTGTTCCATGACATGTTTCATCACGAGATAAAGGTTTATTTTAACGACATGATAGCCAAATCTCATAGTGAAGAAGAACATCTTGACCATCTATACAAGCTGTTTGAGAGACTGAAGAAATACAGGTTAAAGTTGAACCCAAACAAGTGTACCTTTGGGGTGAGATCCGGTAAACTCTTGGGCTTCATTGTCAGTGGTAAAGGTATTAAAGTTGATCCTGCCAAAGTCAAATTTATTCAAGAAATTCCTGCTCTCCGTACTGAGAAGGAATTTAGAGGTTTCCTAGGATGACTGAACTATATTGCCAGATTTATTTCTCATTTGACCGCTATTTGTGAGCTGATCTTCAAGTTACTAAAGAAAGATCAGGTAGTGAAGTGAAACGACAATTTCCAGATAGCCTTTGGCAAAATCAAGGAGTACCTCCAAGAAACTCCAATTTGATGCCACCAGTTGAAGGAAGACCACTAATTATGTATGTAACGGTGTTAGAGAACTTAATGGGGTGTGTACTGAGCCAACATGATGAGTCTGGTCGAAAAGAGCATGCAATGTACTACCTTAGCAAAATGTTTACCGACTGTGAAACAAGATATTCACTGTTCTAGAAAACTTGTTGCGCTTTGGCATGAGCTGCTAGCCGACTAAGACAGTATATGTTGACCCATACTACTTTGTTGATATCTAAGATGGATCCCATAAAGTATATCTTCGAGAAGCCTGCTCTCTCCGAAAGGATAGCCCGATGGAAAATGGTCTTAATAGAATATGACATTCAGTACACCACTCAGAAGGCTATCAAAGGAAGTGTACTGGAAAATCATTTGGATCATCAAGCTGTAGATGAATGCCAATCTATGAATTTTGAGTTCCTGGACAAGAACATTATGCTAGTCACAGATTGCGAAAGACCTAGACCGTATGAAGGACCAGAGCCAAGATCCTGATGGACTATGGTTTTTGATGGAGCTTCCAACACACTTGGAAATGGAATTGGTGTTGTGATTACCTCTCCCAAGGGTTGCCATATGCCTTTCACCGCTAGACTTTGCTTTGACTGTACCAATAACATGGCCGAATAGGAAGCGTGCATCATGGGTATCAAAGCTGCTATATGAGGATCAAGTTCTTGAATGTATATGGGGATTAAGCCCTAGTCATCAGTCAGATTAAGGGAGAATGGGATACGAAGCACACGAATCTCATTCCTTATCGGGAACATGTGTTGACCTTAATCCTGTACTTCGAGGAAATCACTTTAGAGCATATCCCACGAGAAGAGAATCATCTAGAAGACACATTTGCAACCATGTCATCTATTTTCAAAGTCAAATGGGACAATGAGGCTCCTCTAATTACAATTGGGAGACTAGATGAACTGACACATTTCTACGAGGTTAGTATTGATGGAGTAGAAGAGAAGCCTTGGTTTCATGAAGTAAAAAGATATCTCGAAGCTCAAGAGTATCCTGAAGGAGAATCCATTAACAACAAGAAATTTTTATGGAAGTTCTCAGCTAAGTTCTTCCTGAGCAATGGAGTTTTGTACAAGTGCAACCATGATTCAACTATGCTTCATTGTGTAGACAAGAAGGAAGAGGAGAAAATTATGGAGGATATACACGAAGTTGTCTTTGGTACTCACTCCAGTGGGAATACAATGGCTAAGAAGATTCTGAGAGCGAGTTATTATTGGTCGACTATGGAAACTGATTGCCATCATCACTCCAGAATTTGTCACAAATGCCAGATCCATGCTGACAAAGTATATGTGCATCTGGTTCATCTGAACATCTTGACTGCTCCTTGGCCATTTGCAATGTGGGGCATTGATATGATTGGAGATATTAAGCCTGTCGCATCTAATGGACATCGTTTCATCCTCATCGTCATTGATTACTTCACGAGTGGGTTAAAGCAGCCTCATTCGCCTCCGTCACTAAGAATGTCATGGATCGATTCATCAAGCATAACCTTATTTATCGGTACGACATCCCCGAAAGGATTATCATGGACAATGGTACTAATCTTAACAACACTATGATCACGGAACTCTGCATGCAGTTCAAGATCAAGCACCACAATTCTTCTCCATAATGACTGAAGATGAATGGCTCAATGGAAGTCACCAATAAGAACATTAATAAGATTATATTGAAGATGACGGTGACGTATAAAAATTGGCATGTAATGTTACCATTTGCTCTTCATTGCTATCGCACTTAGGTACAAATATCAATTGGGGAAACCCCGTTCTTTCTAGTCTATGGTATGGAAGTTGTCCTACTTGTCGAAGCTCATATTCATTCTCTAAGGATTATGAAAGATGCGGGTTTAGACGTAAACAAATAGATTCAGACTAGGCTAGACCAGATGAATTTGATTGACGAGAAAAAGGCTTGCGGCAGTTTGTCATGGTCAGATGTACCAGAAGCGTATGATCAAAGCTTTCTACAAAAAGGTCAAGCATCGAGTATATAAGGATGGTGACTTGGTAATAAAGTGCATCATCCTACCACAAGATGATCCCAGGGGCAAATGGACTCCCACCTACAAAGGGCCATTTGTGATCAAGAAGATATTTTCTGGCGGTGCTATGATACTTACCACCATGGACGGTGAATATTTTCCGCACCCTGTTATTGTACCCCAAAATTCTCCATCTCTTCTCTCAAGACATTTCTCACCAAAGATCTCAAATGATCAACGATTCTTCAAGATTTGATCAAACAAACTCATCTCCTAGCACTGAGGCCACAAATTGGGGTTTTCATTTTCGCAAGGACAATTGGACTTCTAATGCCTCAAATGACTTTAATGGTTCATTATAGACCTCCAAGAATACTCATGCCAAGTTTCAAGTCTTAGATCACAATTTTTCTCAATCAATTGATCAGATGACTGGAAATCAATTGTATTGGGTAAAAAGTCAATTGTTGTCAACTCACAGTCAAACTTCAAGATTTTTGGCCAATATGAACATTTTGAAGTCATATTTATCAATTGATCAAGTTTGGATCACAATTCCTCAAGAAAAGTATTCCAATCATCAAAGGGGTAAAATGGTCAAAATTAGGGTTTTAATTGAGAATGACTGATTTTTGACTTTTGACCTAATATATGACCTATTAACTTTATGCATAATCTTAAGGATTCAAATACAACATATTGACCTAATTCCATGTCTCAATTAATTTCTCAAGATCAAACAGTTGATAATTGAAATTTGGTAAACTGATGAAAAAGTCAACTGATACACCAAAAGTCAAACTTTGACTTTTTGGTCAACATTAAGTTTCAAAGATCAATATTCATCAAGACATTCTAAAATATGAAGCTTAAACATCAATAATCAAGAAATTTAAAAGTCAATATAAAAAGTCAAACTTTTCAAGATTTAGAAAAATTTCTAAGTGTTTTAAACCTTGACAATTTCAGTACTTCATGACCTTTTTTTTCACCAAGATGCAAGATGATTCAAAAAAACTTTCAACATGAAATTTGTAGATAGTGATGAATTCTAAAACTTTGTATTAGAGGATTGATGTCCAAAAAATGCTTATATTTGAAGATATAAGCCCATGAAGTCTTGACATTTTCATAAAACACTTCGTGAAAATTTTGATAAGTTTAGGCAGGTTTTTGACCTAACTTCTTGGCCAATTTTCACTTAGTTCCATTTTGATTTTGTCAAAATGGTTAACATGAAGGTTATAGACAATGTTTCAAGATTTCCAAAATGTACAAGAACTTGAAGAGGTCATGTTTGAGCTAAGAGAACCGAAGACAAGAAGTTGGACATCCATTCTTGAATTACAAGTAAGTTTTGTGATGAACACTTGACCAAATATCATAGCCATGCTGCATAATCTTGCTTTGCTGGATTCCAACTTGCAATTCACTCCTTAATTAATTATTTACACAATATATTGAGCCATTGTCCAAGCATTTGAGCCATTATCCAAGTTGCATTTTCATTTATGGCACAAAGGCACCATTGCCATTCTTGAAAAGTTGCTTTAATCACAAAGTCAACTTGTATTGAGCTTTGCACTTGTTCCTTCTACACAAGATTCATATACAAATTCAGATAAACATGTTTAAAGTTGTTAACCACTCTAGATAGTCTTATACCATGCCTTGGAAAGATGTTTGTCAAGCTTTCTTCAAAAACAAGTTAAAAATCCATAACATGTGATCTTTGTTTTATGATCATTTCAAACCTCCAAACCTCTTGCTTATAAACAAAGGCCATCTTTACAGGCCAACACACGAAATTAAAAGCCTGGAAACTCCCTCAAACCAGAAATTTATCTAAAAACACCATTGTTGTGTCATTTATATCTTTGAACATCCATCTCACAATCCCCTCGTGTGTTTTCCATTTTCATCAATCTCCAAGTTTCTAATACACATATAGATACAATCCAAACACCTGCAACACGACAATAACACCATTTTCCTCATCGACCATTTTCGAAAACAGTGGCTTGCAAGTTGACTTCTCTAGCACGATCATCCTCAATCCAAAGTAAGCATTACAATAGCTTCCTTGAGATTCAAGGAAGCTAACCAGATCATTACAACACTTTGGAGGTTGCTCAAACTCAAAATAAAATCTCCATCAGTAAGGTGAGTTTTCTGAACTTCTATCTCTTCATACAAGCATCATTTGGCTTTCATTTTCAAAGATAAAATGTAGACATCATAGCCCAGAAACTAACCATGTCCTTAGAATTCACTTATGTTTCCTAAGTAGTGTGAATTTTGAGTTTGAACTTCCTAAAATATTAGGTTAGAATTTGGTACCATTTAAAATCCGTGCTCATCTTTGATCCATTGCTTAAGTTAGTTACATATTTGAATCATGGTGAAATTTGTAACAAGTTTGATGTTTATAATTTCTGAAATGGTTTAGAGATGAGAAAGTTAAAGACCTCTGGTTATGGCGCAAGGAAGAAGATGAAGTACATTCATGGACGCTGTTTATTTTAAATTGATCGCAACATGTTTTATAATTGGATGAAACAACCACCCCAGTGGCAGAAGGCGCGTGCGTAAGTGTTGTACCCCAATTTTTTCTCCTAAGATCCCTTCATCATACCATATTGATTCAATCACAACAAGATCACATTATGGATTTTGGTTCTCCTCCCTATCTTTCGCTTTACTCTTTGAGGAATCACCAAGAACCTTAACTTGTTTTTCTTTTGTGATCATGCATGTTTTGTTTTGACTTTCCTTTTAACTAATAAAATGAAATATTGTTTTGTCTTACTTTTTAATAATGTAGGTAAAGGTAGTGTGGCTTAGCAAGTTGATCCATGGATTCATGAGTTTATTTCCATGCCATGGTCAATTAAGCTTGAGAAATTCAAACCACACGATTAAAGTTGTTTTGGAAGAAATGGCATGGCAAGGTTTATTTTGGTTCACCACATTTCAAAGTTATCAAGATTGATTCAAAAGTACAAGGGGTTGATTGAAGAAGTTGTCATGGTTGGATAAGGCCTTGTTCCCATTGGTTACAAGTGCATATTCCTCTCAATTCTAAATACGTGGAAGTGGTTTTGGTTGCTATGAGTTCTCATTATCATCCTAAAAAACTTTTACCTACAAAGAAAAAGTGTTGGTACAAGAAGGTTGTTTAAAATTGTCAAAGTTCCTCAAATCATTTTCTTGATCTAGGAGCTAAGGTTTTGAACTTCAAAGAAGTATATCTTGCTCATATTTTGGTATTTTTGAGTGATTCCAAAAACATAATTCTCTTAAAAGGGTTATTAAAAAATCACTTCAAAAGTTTAAAGGAGTTTTCATGTGGAAGAAACTTGATGATGAAGAAAGATTACAAGTCCTCCAGATAAACCCCCAACTTCCCATGTGTGACTTCAAATGATCATAACTTGGTCAATTTTTATCACCTTGAGCCCACTCTTTTTCCATAATGATCTTGAGGATGTGAAATATATTCCTTATTTTATGTACAAAGTGAAAGAATGGATGGAAGATGCCCTAATGATACAAAAGATTATAGGTCATATGATTTTTTGCCAACTTCAAAAATTCATAACTCTCTCAATTTTTGGAGATTTTGAATGGTTCAAGTTTCAAACTGTCATTCAAGAGGTCTATTTCTTGCCATCTTTTTTGGTCAAGAGCAAATTCTAAGAGGAAGGCCATGTTTGGATGCAAAACATTATAGGTCATTTTTGAAGAAAAACTTGAAATATTTCTAAGTATGGAAAGTCAACTTCTTTTTCCCAACTTTGACTCATTGCAACTTTCAGCTCAAACATCCATTTGATTCCATTCTTTTCCCATTACAAAGCTTGTAATCTCATCTTTCTAAACCATCGAGAATAAGGCCCTAAGACCCCTTGAGTTGGGAATGCCATTAATTTGAATTTGGTAACTTGAAACTGAAGTTTCACCACAAGTCCGATTTTGAAACCTTTGTTTTATCTTCTAATCACAAGTTTTCCACGCGTTTTTGCTTCTAATCATGTTTAGCAACTTTCCAAAGGCGTTTAGCATCATAAAACACACGATTTGGCTGAGTTTTGATGCTAAACAAGTCACACTTTGTTCATGCTGCAGACCCCCATGATTTCACTCCAAACTCCATCATTTCACACGCTTAAGGATCCCATTCATTCTTCTATAAATAAAGGGTTATCCCCCATTCATTTTCTCAAGCTTGAACAGCCAAAATCACCCTGCCAAACTCATTCCATAACTCACTTTTCTGTAACTTCGAAATCAGTAATCAAGCCTTTTTCAATCCATTTTTTCTATCAATTCACCTTCCTTGATCTTCCCTGAAGCTAACAGGAGAAGAATTGAGCCTTGAAACCTTCTGAATTGATCTGACCAAGTCCATTTACAGAGCTCTGCAACTGAACTTCAATAGGTAGATTTCTCCATCAATTCTTCCAAACTTTGATATTATTGTGAAGCTCTCATTGCTCTGGTTCTAGTCGTAACACTTTCTTTTAACTGGAAATAAGTTTTGGCCATGAAATTTCAAATCCATTTTCAAAACTTCTCTTTCAAATTGCTTAAGTTACAATTTATATAAATTTTTCGCGAAGGTGTGGTTGTCTTTGTCTTGATGAGAGGAAGTGAATGACATATGTCCGAGCTTCTGATTTTACAGTTTAAGAGACCTGTATTTCACGTTGGCTGGAGGTTGAAGATGACCAATGTGTCATCTTCCAACCAATGATGGCGTGCCATTTTTTTTTTGAATTTCTGATTTTATATTGAATCCCATGCTTTATTCAGTAATGACCATGATATGCACAATGCGCCAAATCCCTTGGATTTGATTACTAACGCGTTTTGACTCTCATCCAATAGTCCACATATTTTTGACTTTATTTTTTATTTTTGATTTTTATATTTAATTGTTTTAAATTTCAAAAATTCATAGAAAATTCATTTTAAGTCCAAAAAATCTGAAAAAATTATTAAAAATATTTTTGATTTTTCTCTTTCTGATTTTTATTTTTTTACAATTTTATTTTGTGTTTTGATATTTTTTTATAAATTTTCACTTTATTTGAATTGTCTTAAATGTTTAAAAATACTTTTATGCATTTTTAAATTCTAAAAAAATATGAAATGATCCAATAATATTGTGACAAATATTGGTGACCTCATTTTTTATTTTATTTCTGACTTTGTTATTTTTTATTATTTTTAGTTTATTTTACTCATTTCTTTTAATTTTAAAAACATTTTCTGACTTTAAAAAATTACCAAATATATTATAAAAATATTTGAGTTCATTTCTGATTTTTCTATGGTCTTACTTAATATTTCTTGATTAATTTGAACATAGTTGATATTTTTCTCTCTTATTTCTATTTTAAAACCCTTTTTAATGCATATATTAAATGTAATATTATTTTGTGATTATTTTCTGGTTGATCTTGGGTTGAATTTTTGATCATGAACTTTGTTAACATCATTGGATCCATGGTGTTGAGTCTAACTCCATAAAAATGGATGAATGATTTTAATAATAGTTTGATTAAAATTTAATTCAAATATGGTTTGTATATTCTTCCCAACCCCTCTTCATCTTATCCCTTTCTTATTGCACTAAGTTTTATTGGAGTATTATCTCTATATCATGTCTCAAAAATAAATGGTGCATAGATTGTTATGGACCAGCCTCAAAATAGGTGCGACTTCTATATATGTCCACTTACAATTGCTTAACATAGCACTAAATTTTGTCCCAATTCGAATAAATGATCATTCATGGCCTAAACCTATGTTTGTAAGCCAAAGTATGTTAATCTGATCTCTTTGATCCAATAACCTTGAGATTCACTACGTGGAGGCTTTGGTTCTACCAATCCTCTAATGGATCTACATCACATTTGGTCAACACGGATCACTTAAATATTGTTGATCATTAAATGGTACTTTTGAGGATTCCAAAATGGATGATATACTTGACAAAAAGCAAATGCAACTTGTTGTGTGGAGGCTTTAGTTCTACTAACCCTCTAATGAGTTCCAAATGCAAGTTTCAAGATGATCATCCAACTAACCACTAATTTCTAATAATTGACTTTATTTTGTGTTTTTATTTTATGCTCTTTTATTTTATGTACCATTTACTTTAAGCATTACATTTCATTCTATTTTTCATCTTTGATCACTTGAGCCCCTTTATTTTCTTGTCAATTTTATTTTGCTCACTTGAGCCTTTCTTTTCTTTTTGAAGATACCTAATAATCAACATGAACCATAAAAATCTTTAATGATACTTGGACTATTTGGTTACTATCCTTGGCATTATGGAGTATTGAACTTCTAGGACTTAGGGTTAGAAAACTTGGCCTATGTTGGAGACCTTGTGACCTTAATTGATATTTTGTCTGGATTTCTTGAGGTTTACCTCAAGACATTGGGTTTTTTGTCTGTTTTGTGTGCAGGTTATTGTGATTACATTCTTTGTTTGTAATCTGGAATTCACCCGTATACAGCCGTTACTCTGCCTAATTTTTGTGAAGACTTAATACACTTGAAGTTTAGTTCTCTCAAGAGGTCTAGTATATTTGCTTGCTTGGTTTCAATCTAAAGAATGGGAAATCTATCTTGACTCATAATGTTAAATATTGGCTTCTTGTTCGTTAGATGGTTCTTATCCCTATCTTTTACCTTATGCTTTAGGATAGTCTCTTCTTTTCCTCCCATCTTCTTTAATTTAAAAAATCTTCTTCCTCCCTTTGAAAACTCTTATTGTTTTGAAACTCGAACCATTTTCATAATAAACTTGGACTTATGTCCATGCATTTTCAAAACCTTTTTATAAATAAACTTCAATCAACTTAATAATACCTTGACCTTTTTTGTGAGAAGACTAAAAGTCAATCAATCTCATTTCAAACCATTTTTCCACTTTGGCCCTTTTACTTTAAAAACTTTTCTCAAAAGATTAGACTCTTGTTAATCCTTGTAGTGATGCAAACAACTATACTTCTATAATATGTAGTGAAGAGAGATATTTTCCACTTGGGTGTTGAGTGAGGCATTGTTGATTTTAAAATCCAAGCCATATCCTCCACTTTGAGATGATGCAAATTCTCCTTTCTCATGATTGTGAGTAGTAAGTATGTTTTCCACACGGACAATGACGATGATGTCTTATCTCATAAAATTAACCAACACACTTGTGTTTTTTTTTAATTTTTTTTAAAGAGGAACTACGTGTACCATGATCTCCTATTGCACGAAAGGTGGTACGTAGGCAATAAAGTTTCGCAACCGCGGCGGGTGCGAAAATCATAAAAAAATATTTCTTTTCTCACCTCCACCATCTATTTTTTCATATAACTTTTTAGAGCGAAAATATACAGATTTTTCAAAGAGGTTCCTGCGGAGTACCGTAGATGTTTAGAGTGCTAATACCTTCCCTTTGCATAACCAACCCCCTTACTTAGAATCTTTCCCCCTTTTTTTGGGTTATTCTCTCTTTTCCTATTCCTTTGGAAACAATAAAGTGCGGTGTCGATTTTTATTTTGATTTGTATAAAGTCTAGTCAATCCAAAGGCTTAGTCTTAAACATTTCTACCGCTACAATAAGGCATTAGTGTATAAGGTCCCGGGTTCGAGCCCCAGCGAGACCTTTTGTTATTTTTCTAACATTTTATATGTTTTTTTTTGTTTGGTAGCGCGTCGGGCCTCCCTTGACTGGGCATGTCCTTTTTTTAATTCTTCTCACCCCCTCTCTACTAAAGACAACGCAGGCCCAAATATTTTATTTTGTTTTGTTTATTTTTCCGATTTCCAATAAAACAGACCTTGGGCCTAAACTAAAAACTATTTTACTTTCTAACCTCCCAATTTCTTTTCAAAACCCTATGATTCCTAAATGTACATTTTTATTTTATTTTATTTTCTTATTTTATTATTATTATTTCTAATAAAAAATACAAAAAATTAATTATTTTACTTAGACTAAGAAATTATTTTTTTTCTTCTTTACTTTATTTTATAAATAACAAAAACCCTAGAAATGTTTTATTTTCTCAAATTAATTAAACTAGTTTAGACTTAGGTTTAGTTAAGTTTTCTTTTAATTTAGACTTTTTGGTTTTAATTATTAATTATATTTCTTGTAAATTAATTAAGTAGATTAATAAGATTAATTAAAACCTTTTCATACAAAAAACCATAAAAAATAATTTTCTTTTCAATTTCTTTTCTCTTTTCATTATCTTTGCATTGCTGTACATTTTATTATTTCATATTATTATGTAATTGTCAAAACCTTGTAATAATTAGGTTTTAATTGCTTTCATCCCCACTTGTAATTTGTATCTCATCCCTTAAAATGATGTAATAGCATAGGACTTTAAATTTCCGCAATTTATCGCTTTCCATATTATTTCTAGTAATTAGGGTTTGTATGACAAGACTTAAAACAAACGATAGACAACACTAATTCAAGACAAAATGCATGAAAACAAAAACACTTTGCACACTTGCACCTCTAGGGTGAACTCACACTTGTTGCCTTAGAATAAAATAGTCATGTCCCTCGAACGTGGGATACTTTAGCAAAGACCCTCGATTACCAGATCGTAGTCCCTCAATGACCCTTTGATGTTTGCTTCGGTGAACGATCTTAGACCCTTATGACAAATTGCTAAGGTATCCTACAATGTTGCCTTTTATGACTGTACGATGACCCATGCCCGTCCCTTTGCATCCAATGATAAAGTTTCTTACTAACTAAAGATAAGATAACACCATCTAAAGGAGGAGGAAAAGAACAAAGACTTTCTTTTGAGTAGGTAGAAAGTTCGTAGCTTCTTGCTCACAGACATTTCAAAACAAACATCTTTTTAAACACACCAACACCTTCATGAAATATTTTCAAGAGTCAACGCTTTGTATATGTTTTCGCCGAAACGAGAAACATTACAAAGTTCACCTAAACGAAGGCACTTTTCAAAAATACTTTCAAAACAAATCACAAGCACATTTACAAATCATTTCAAAAGTGAGCTAGCAACTAATAGCCTGTAGATAACTATAGATGAAAAGGGTGCTAACACCTTCCCTTTTCATAACCTGCCCCCCGAACTCAAGAAAATTCTCAAAAGGTATTTCAAGTTATTTTCACCCTTTCCTTTATTGGTTAAAAGAAAAGTCGGTGGCGACTCTTCCTATCTGCAACAATTACGATAAAACACAAAATACCCAAGTCTGTTCTCCCACTATATCACAGAACTGGCGACTTGCTAGGGATGTTTACTTAAAAGTGGGGTTAACTTAGAGATTAGTTCACATTTAAATGCTTTCATTGTTTAACTTGCTTGCATTACTCTTAAAAGGGTGTTTGGGTTTTGAATAGATCCTCTACCCGGATTTGGGGGCATTATTAGGTAAGCATCATTAAATTATGGAGATTGTATAACGTAGACAGATATGGTTGAAACAAAGGCTATGTTAGTGTGACACATTTTTTGGTACCGGTATCCCTTATGGTGAATTAAGGAGAATACGGGGCCACTGTGTGGTGTCATGAAGCACTATCTGACCATAGAAGATTTAGCTGAACAACTTGGCCATTAGGAAGTAGTGAGATAGTCGGCTTTGGTGCAGTCCGTAGTTGGTTGATACTCAATACTACGCTCATTGAGATCAGACTTTGGGGATATTTCGGTCACCAAAACAGAGGCTTGCGCTGAAACAATGCCCAATGAAGAAAGATCAATGATATTGAGATTCCCTAGAACCCGATTAATTTTTAGGAAAGGTTAAACCAACTAAACTTCAAGAGGGTACTTACCTATAAACCTCGTGCAAGCCTAAACCTAAGGACTTGTTTGCTTTGCTTGTATATGTTTATTTGTTCATAACATCATGACATCATACATTAGAATTTTTCACTAACCATTTCAAGGACCTAGAAATTTATCTTTGTTATGTTTTGTAGGATATAGCTTCAACTCACAGAAATACAATCTGAATCAACCTTGTGAAAGTGCCTCCTCAACTCAAAGAATTAGCATCAAGGGTTCATGAGAATTCTCTGTTCACAAAGAGATATGGTGGACTTCTCAACTTGGTTACCTCAAACTTTGAAGAAGACATGGTACATGTACTCTTTAAATTCTTTAACCCCAAACATCACTGTTTCACATTTCCTGATTATCAATTGGTTCCCATCATGGAAGAGTTCTCTCAGCTATTAGGAGTACCTATTCTTGATCAAATACCCTTCACCGGTATTGAGAAAGATCCATGACCTAAGGAGATTGCATCAACCTTACATTTGCAACGGTCTGACATTATGGCTAATTGGGAAACAAGGAGTGGTGTTAAAGGTTTTCTTGCTAAGTTTCTATTTGAGAAGGCTCAACTATTTTGGGATGCTTTAGACTTGCAAGTTTTTGAGGAAGTCTTGGCTCTTCTAATATATGAGATGTTATTGTTCCCTAATCCAGACCAACTCATAGACGTGAATGCCGTCAAAGTTTTTCTCTCTCGCAACCTGATGTCTACTTTGCTCGGAGATATCTTGTATTTTCTTCACACTCGTACCATGAAGAGAAGAGGAATTCTTATGTGTTGTGCACCCTTTATATCTATGTGGTTTATTTCTCACATTCCTCGATCAGTTTTAAAGAATGAACCAGGCTTGAGGTAGTCTCAAAGAATGATGTCACTTTCACCTTCGGATATTCATTGGTGTTCCCGATCTTTGGAGGATGTTACCATCATTGAACATTGCAGAGAATTCCCTAATGTTCCAATCTTGGGAATTAGGGGAGGTATTACTTATAATCCTTCTTTGGCTCTATGACATTTTGGTTATGCTCGGAGGGATTGTTCTCATGAAGCACTCATTCAAGGAATTATGTTCGACTACGAGAGCGATGCCCAAGGTTATTATCAAAGGTTTGTACGAGCTTGGGGAATGGTGAAAAGGTTTATAACAAAACATTGGGGCATAAGAACTCTATTCCTTTGGATCCTTATCTCAAATGGGTGCGAGCTCGCGCTTAAAATATCATAATTCCGTATCTAGCCATCTTGCCAATAGTTGTGGAGCCTACTATTGAGGGGGATGTTCCCTATACCATTCTTCATCCTGACATGCCTACTAATCTCGAGGAGTTTCAAAGATCGTGGATTCAACTCAAGGGAGAGCGAGACACCTTTGAAGCCCAATTCTATGCAAGCGAGAAGAAAGTGTTGGAGCTAACGAAGCAACTCCATAACGAGCAAAGCCTTAATGCCTACATCACACCAAAGAGGAAGCGTCCATGAGAGACTTAAGAGTTTATATTTTTGCCGTCTCTTTGAGATATTTTATTTTTCATTGTAAAGCCCAAAAAGGCAAATTGTAGTTTTGGATTTTACTAATGAAATATTTGTTTATCTTTCCTTTTGGTTTATCAAACTTAAATCTTTTAAGGTCCTTGAAAACATTGCATATGCATAACATGCATCATATCATAAGCAGGTTGTCCGACATAGGTTTCCTCATCTTTCTACTATTTATTTCAGTATAAGATGGATCTCGAGCAAACTGTCAAGGACTTTCAGACTCAACACACTCAATTCCAAGAGACTCTGCTCAACTTAGCAAAGGGTCAACAAAAATGATGAAGCTTCTTGTCACAAAGAAGAAGACCGAGAAGAAAGTTATAATCAACATGGGGAAGAGGTTCAAAGGCCCCACCCGACAGGTTCTAATTGAAGAGGACTCCTCCAAGGAGGATGATAATGAAGAAGAAGATGCTAGGAGCACCTGTGCTAGGGGTGGAAACAATCAAAATTCTGAAGATGAGGATTATTCTGATGAGCAATACCCACCGGCCGACGACAAATAGAAGCAGCTAGAAGACATACTCAAAGCTATAGATATCCAAGATGTTCCTAGCTTAGACTTTGGAGACTTGGGTTTAGTTCCTGGGGTGGTCATTCCCCATAAATTCAAGATCCCAGTTTTTGCCAAGTATGATGGTGAAACATGTCCAAAGCTTCATCTAAGATCATATGTCCGAAAAATTCAGCCGCACACTGCTGATAGGAAACTATGGGTGCACTTTTCCAAGAGAGTCTATCTGGAAAGTAGTTGGAGTGTTTTTACCAATTGGAAGGGGATAATATCCATACCTGGGAGGATTTGGTCACTGCATTTTACCGCCAATATCAATATAGCGTTGATCTTGCACCAACTCGGGTGCAACTACAAGGCATGACCATGGGTTCAAATGAAGGCTTCAAAGAATACGCTCAAAAATGGAGAGACTTGGCAGGTAGGGTGCAGTCAGCTGTAACCGATAGAGAGTTAGTAGACATGTTTTTGGGAACATTGACTGGTCCATTTTTCAACTTGCTGATTGGAAGTTCATCATCCGAATTTACTGAATTGATTTTAACTAGCGAGAGGGTTGAAAGAGGGATTAAAAGCGGGAAGATACCTATGGCCTTCACCTTAAATGCTGTGAAAAAACCATTTATTGGTAAAAAAGAGACTAATGTTGTTTATGGATCAAGAAGCCGTACTAAGAATGACTGTCATCATTCAGTAGGGGTAGTATTAATTTCCAATCCAACTCCAACTCAACAACCGCGTCAACAAAACGGTCAACAAAGACCAGATATCCCGAGGAGGCAATTTACAAGAATCAATATGAAATTATCTCAAGCTCTGCAACACCTATTAAAAGCTGATTTGGTGATTTGCGAGATCCCCCTTCTAACCCTAACACAATTTCTCCAAAATATAACCCCAATGCAAAATATGCTTACCATTCAAACAGTCCTGAACATGTTACCAATGACTGTTAGTCTTTAAAGAACAAAATCCAAGACCTGATCGATAATAAAACAATTGAATTCGACCCTCCACTGACTCCCAATGTGATCACCGCACCCATGCCTAGTCATGGTAAAAGTGTCAACGCCATTGAAGATGTCTCTTTTGTTTGCTTCGTCAATGATTTAACCACCCCTTTGAAGAATGTTAAAAAGAATTTTTTAAAAGCTGGTGTATTCCCAAACTACCTTGAGGACTGTTACCACTATGTTATACAAGTTAATGGTTGTGAATGGCTGAAGAAAGGTGTCACACACCTGATGGATAGCCATGAGATTCTATTTGAGAAAACTCCATCTGTGAACAGTTTGACCGAAAGTGTATCTCAAGAGTTTGAAGATGTGTCCATCATTACTATCTCAAACAATCCTATTAGGATCACCTCCAAAGGTCCTATTAGGATTCCAGTTGAACCAAGGATAACTCCATTGATTATTACCACACCAGGGCCAGTCCCCTACTATTCGGATAAGGTTATGCCCTGGAATTATGGTGCGGAATTGTATTACCATGGTATCAAACAAGATTCATGGATTGCCGAAGATGAAATTGCTGACATTACAAACATTGTTGGATCAAGTAAAGTTACTAGAATAGGGAGGATCTTCTCTCCAGAGATTTCACCTCCGACAACCACTAAGATACGGTGGCAGAACTGACTGTTTAATACTGGTTTGCGTTTTGCGTTTTTTGTTTTCAAAATGTCGCGGTAAGCAAGAGTCGTCGCCGACTTTTATTTTATCCAATCAGGAAAAGGAAAAAGAACAGAAAAAACCTTTTTCGAGATATTCTGAGTATGGGGGGTAGATTATAGAAAGGGGAGGTGTTAGCACCCTTTCTATCCATGGTTTTCCATGGGCTCTTAGGTACTTGCTCATTTTTTCAAATTGCTTTTGTGTGCTTGTCTTGAAAATGTTTTACTTCATGATAACCCTTGTATCAGTCCTCAAGGATGTGACAAAGTTGTTTTGAAAATTTGTTTTGAAAGGTGTTTGTGTGAAAAGTTTTATATTGAGCAAGTACTTAAGATTCTACTTACTCGAAAAAAGATTATTTGTCCTCATTTCCTTTAGACAGCGCTATCCTACTATTAAGGAGTAGGTAGCACCATCGTTGGAGTTTGTAAGGGACATTCGAAAGGGACATGTACAATCATTAAAGAAACAAGTTAGAACCTTTAATAGAAACCCTAAAGTCTTAAAGATCCTTTTGAGGCAACATTTCTGAGGCAACATTCGAACGGGACAGTTGATCTTTTAGACAGGAGGGCGACCACTAACATTTCCTATGTTTAATGACTGTTTACCGAAGGCGACCGAAGTGAGGCAAACCCTAGGAGTGAGTATGTGCAAGTGTTTGATTTCAGTTAATGTTATCTTTGCACAATTAGGGTTATCTACCATTATAATTTTTTTTCAAGCATCTTTCCATACAATCCTATTATCATACATCTAACAGTTAAAGATTGCGGAAATTAAAAGTACGAGAAAAATAAACCTAACTATTACAAGGCTTCGGGTGGGGGATTAATTACATAACCAAAAATCGAGGAAAAGCGATAAATAAAAACCCTAGTTTAAACTATTACAAATCAATAAGCAGTTACATAATAATGAAAAAGAAATAGTTAAACGCGCGACGAATTAAATACGTGGATAGATAACCTAAAACCCTAATTGAGGGAGAAAAGATTTTTTATGGATTTATTTGAGAAGAACACAATTTAATTACGAATTAATTAAACCCTAATTTCTAACTATCTTTAATTATGAAAGAAATTAAATTAACCTAATTTACTAATTAAATTAAAGAAATAAATATTTATGAGAAAAATGATTTTGGTGTATTTTTGAGGAAAATTAGCTAAGTTATGTACAAATAAAATCCTAAGTCTAATTATTTTTAATTATATAAAAAAGATTAAATTACCCTAAATTAATTAAACTAATTAATTAAAAATATTTTAAAAAAAAAAGATTTTT
Organism: Vicia faba; assembly: GCA_948472305.1. NCBI lineage: Eukaryota > Viridiplantae > Streptophyta > Magnoliopsida > Fabales > Fabaceae > Vicia > Vicia faba. The sequence continues at coordinate 575,993,557 of OX451738.1, forward strand.
GTGATTTTGATTTGTTAATTTAAAAAAATAATTTTTGTGTTGATTAAAAGAGAAAAAGAAAATAACTAGAGAAAAGAAATTAAAAAAAGTAACCAAATGGGCCTGTGTTGACGTGCTGAAAGGGGGTGAGAATCTGAATTTTTCAGGCCCAACAAGCTAATCCCGGTTTGACCACGCTGGATTAGGTGTGGCATTGACTTGAAGGCACATCATGGTCTCTCAAGGTCGAGCGTACATATGGCTGCATGATGGATCTACTGGTTGGTTATTGGAGGCGCATGGTAGACGATGGACAGTGATGCGCACAAGATCTGCAAGAGAATTGTAAGAAATAAACAAAATGCAGGAGGCAGGGCTCGAACCCCTAACCTCCTGCACACGCGCCTGGGAAACGTTACCTTGTACCACTGGGCCATTGTTTCATTTGTTAATATCAATAATAAAAATAAAATATATTGAAAAACAACATCAATTTCAAGAACACGCGCATAAATTCAAACCAGCCAGTGGTGCTTTGCCACGCATCATCTTCTTCCCTGTCCGTCGTATTAGGATAAATACTTTTGCCTACTGACAGGACTCCATAGCTAAAACCCTGTCACCTTTAAAAATTCAGCAAACACGATATAAATTTCATTGGAGGCCATGAATCAATTGGGCTTGAAGCCCTGATCATCATGGTACCCATATTCGTTCCTAATTTGGCCTGTACTAAGAAACCCCAAAACTAAGCTTAGAACCCTAATCATGGAATCTTGGCTTTCCTGCACTTAAAATTCAATTAAATGACAGAGGGCTTCGAATCCTTATGACAAACAAGAATGTAGGGTTAATTCTCACTGAAAATGCATGCATATATGAAATCAAAAACCAAAAACAGTGGGACAAAACAGGTCTTATAGCTTACGATTTTGAACGTTTCAGGCCTTGGAGATGATGGGAATAGCTTCTGGGAACGTCAAGGAAGGGATTGGTGGTCTTGAAATGCTTTGAAACGCCTTGTAGATTGAAAACCAATTCACACTTTTGTCCAAATTTTTTAGTTTTCTTCGTGGCTTTTCACGGCTGCAAACCTTGTGTTTATGATTTGGAATTGTTGTATACATATAGTAGAGCATATTTGGTCAATATGCTTGCATCATATCTTTGAGAATTATGAAAATGTGATTTGATTTGATTCATGTATGATATCTTTCCAAAACAAGCTTCAATCCAATCTTTTCCAATACTAATGAGTCTTACACGAATTGATCATCATGCTAGATGTACATAGACTCCAAATGTGCACAAAAATCCCAAGATTTGATTTTCTATTATTATTTTACCATTTAATTTGATTTATTTTGATTGAAATGAATAAAAAATCAAAATAAATTATATAAATAATAAAATAATAGGTGGAAAAGCTCAGATGGGCCCCTTTGGAAAAAATGCAAATTTGATCAATGTTGACTTTTGACAATTTTCCAAAAATTTCCAACTTTGACAATGCACAACTCTCTCAATTTTGACCATAGGAGGGTGTTATTTGATTTTTTAGAAAGCTTATGATGTCCCCTAAGAAACCCTTTTGGTTTCATCTCAATTGGATCTTCCATTTTGATGTATGAAGCTTTGACCCAAAAGGTGTTTTTGTTGACTTTTCAAAAGGACCTATAATGTAAAAATTCATATCTTTTGATGAGTGCATATTTTGAAATTGTGAGATGAGGATTAATTGTATGGAATTTCATCCTATTCAAAATGAGCCTTGAATAGAAAATTTCTGATAAAGTATGAAGAAGTTATGCTTGGTCAAAGTTGGGTTGACTTTTCCTACAAAACCCTAATTTAGCAACTTTTGGGTTTTGATGAATTTGGAGCATTCCTTGAGGAATCATGATCAACCCTTGATCAAATGATGGAATTCACTTCAAAATGTTATTTTTACCAAAAATCTTGAGGTTTGACTGTATGTGGGCCAGAGTTAACTTTTGACCTAATACAGTCGATTCTCAAGCATTTGAGTAGTTGACTGAGAAAACTTCTTTGTGCAAGGCATGAAAATTGACATGGATGATCTTGGGAACATATTAGGACCTTGGGAAGCATTTGAGTCCTTTGTGGTTCAGACATCTTGATGAAAAGGGAAACCCTAATTTGAGGTACACTGCCTTAGGAGAGAGTTTGTCTGGTCAACTCTTGGGCAATCTTGAGCAAATTGAGGATCTCTGGGAGTATGTATTGAGTAAAATGAGAGGGAAAATTTTGGGGTACAACAACTGCCCCTATTCAATCTTCTTAAACCTGAGGATGTAGATTGGCTAGCCTGCCTTTCGTGATCTAAAGGTGGAAGATGATTGAACACTAGAGTACCCAGAAATTTGCACTCACATGAAGTGGAACTTGATTTGTGATATCGGGAATGGGCTTAGAGATGCCATTTGGAGGTTGATGATAGAGATTCCTCAGAGATGGGCTTAAAGATTCAATCTAGATAGTGTTTATTTCCTGAGACATTCCGTCGACGAGAGTCCCCATTGCTGTTGAATCTGCTAAGGAACATTGGTGTCTGTCTCAAGAAATAGAGTTTTAGGAGCTTCAGTTGTCCGTACTCTACTAAGGAAATAACTCTTGCTTGTGGGAGCAGAAGTGAACTGCATATCTGGTCAGGGTACAGGATGCACCGCTACTTACTAGGTAAGTGCAAAACCAATCGTGTTTGATCAGGGTCCCGGTCTTACAGTGTTGTAGACTGCTGTTTGGAGATAAGAGAGAAGGAACCTGGATAGTAAGGTTACTTAGATATGAAAGCCTGGATAGTAGGGTTGTGAGAAGGAACCTGGATAGTAGGGTTACTTCGATATAAAAGCCTGGATAGTAGGGTTGTGAGAAGGAACCTGGGTAGTAGGGTTACTTCGATATGAAAGCCTGGATAATGGGGCAGTGAGAAGGATCCTGGGTAGTAGGGTTACTTCAATATGAAAGCATGTATAGTATGGCTGTGAGAAGGAACCTGGATAGTAGGGTTACTTCGATATGAAAGCCTGGATAGTAGGGCTGTGAGAAGGAACCTGGATAGTAGGGTTACTTCGATATGAAAGCCTGGATAGTAGGGCTGTGAGAAGGAACCTGGATAGTAGGGTTACTTCGATATGAAAGCCTGGATAGTAGGGCTGTGAGAAGGAACCTGGGTAGTAGGGTTACTTCGATATGAAAGCTTGGATAATAGGGCTGTGAGAAGGAACCTGGATAATAGGGTTACTTCGATATGAAAGCCTGGATAGTAGGGCTATAAGAAGGAACTGGGTAGTAAGGTTACTTCGATATGAAAGCCTGGATAGTAGGGCTGTGAGAAGGAACTTGGGTCGTAGGTTTACTTTGATATGAAAGTCTGGATAGTAGGGCTGTAAGAAGGAACCTGGGTCGTAGGGTTACTCTGTGAGGAGTTTGGGTAAAACTGCATCTGAACCAAGAAGGAACCTGGGTAAGGTTACTTTGTGAGGATTTTCGGTAAAACTTCAGCAGGAACCTGGGTAAGGTTACTTTGGGGTAAGTTCGTGTAAAACTTCAAAAGGAACCGGGGTAAGGTTACTTTGTGATAAGTTCGTGTAAAACTTCGGAAGGAACCAGGGTAAGGTTACTTTATGATAAGTTAGTGTAAAACTTCAGAATGAATCGGGGTAAGGTTACTTTGAGATACGTTTGTGTAAAACTTCATAATGAACCAGGGTAAGGTTACTTTGAGATAAGTTTGTGTAAAACTTCAGAATGAACCGGGGTAAGGTTATAAGTTTGATATGACAACCTATATAGTAGGGTTGTGAGAAGGAACCTGGATGGTAGGGTTACTTCGAAGCGATAATGTAGATTAGTTGACCCATCTGATTTCGTAATCTGAGTTTCCATTAGTTATATGTATATGTGATATGTATAACTGTTGGATTCATTGAAGCTAAACGTCTTTTCCTGCAAAAGATATTAATGTTAGTTGTATGCGATGCGTGAAATGCAGGGTGAGATGATGTTCTCAAAATAAATGAGATTATGATGTATATGATATGTATGTGTATGTCATGATGTATGTTCACGAAATGCTGTCGGGGTATGCTCGTGTCTGGGAAAATAAATCTCTAACGGTTGCTGGAGATTTGCGAATATTCTATCAGGAAGAGATGCTGGAGAAATAACTCTGTGGGGACCAAAATTTGGGGGAAGAGATACTCTGTTGGTAGACCTGCTGATCTGAAGGAACAAATTTAGTTGGGGAATTTCCGTTGCTGGAAGTGATGAGCTCTATTGGAGATTGAGCTTCTGTATCTATAGAAATAAACTCCGCTTAGGGATAAGATTTATTGACTCGCTTGCAATTACGAACCTCGGTTAGGGATAATTATGTCCTATTTCGGGAAAGCTGACATTAATTCCTTTGGATACTTTTACTCTGTGGGGGAGTGTATGTACTGATAATTATGTCCCAAAGCTGACTCTATCCCGATACCTGCTGGGCAGAGTAACCGTCGGGTTTGCACTTCTTATTTTTTCCTGTTTCTGGAATTACGAGTAATTGCCTTTTGTTTCTTATGTAAATATTTACGAGCAGCAATCATTTTCAAACGCATATATCAAAAATAAATCATTGGACGTTCTTGCAAAACAAAACAGAAAAAGAAAAAACAAATTGAAGTTTCTTGTGAAAATGACTTGTATTGATTTTGAAATTGGCCTGTAATAGGAGTTTTATACAAAGAGGCTGACGTCCTAGTAAGAGAATGCCGCAGAAAGATAGAAATTATACAATTTGTGTAAAAGAAAGAAAAACAGCTATGTGAAATAACCCCATTGGGTTCCAACTCTGCTATTTCCTTTATATCTTCAAGCGTCTCATCACTTTGCTACTTGGCCGAAGGTCGATCAGATTGATTGGCGTTGTTTGAGCTTGATAGTCAATACCGAAGTCTGGTCGCAAGATGATCCAATGATACATAGTGATACGCTTCAATCCCTAACTTTTTCCTGGATTGCCCTTTCGGGTTTTCAATCCACCAGGATACCCTTTTTTTCCCAAACCTCCCTTTTGGGTTTTCGACTTGCCGGGTGTACAAATTCTTTTTCATTTTCATCCCTTACTTTTGCCCGAACCCTTTTGGTTTGCCGGGAAGCCCTTATTTTTTCCTAGGCCAGTCAACCTAGCGGGTCTTTGATTATGTGTAGTATCTTTTCACTGTGTTTGCATTGACAGGGTGAGGAAGGTCGTCACCATCCATGGTGGTTAGAATCATAGCTCCTCCTGAGAAAATGTTCTTAACCACAAATGGCCCTTCGTACGTGGGAGTTCAGTTGCCCCTGTGATCACCTTACGGCAGTATGATGCGTTTGATCACCAGATCCCCGACTTGATATTCTTGACGCCTGACTTTCTTGTTAAAAGCCTTGATCATTCGCTTTTGATACGTTTGACCATGGCAGATAACAGTAAGTCTCTTTTCATCGATTAGATTCAGTTGATCAAGTCGGGTTTGGATCTAGTCGTCTTCGTTCAAACCCGCATTCTTCATAATCCTGAGAGAAGGTATCTGGACTTCGATGGGTAGGACTGCCTCCATGCCATATACCAGAGAGTAATGTGTTGCCCCTGTCGATGTCCGTGCTGAGGGACGGTACCCATGAAGATCAAATGGTAACATCTCATGCCAGTCTTTGTATGCCACAATCATCTTCTGTATAATATTCTTGATGTTCTTGTTAGCTGCTTCAACAACGCCATTCATCTTTGGCCGGTAGGGAGAAGAATTATGATGCTATATCTTGAACTGTTTACAAAGCTCGGTGATCATTTTATTATTGAGATTCGTACCATTATCAGTAATAATTATCTCTGGCACACCATATCGACATATCAGATTATGTCGGATAAACCGCGCCACGACATTCTTGGTTACTGTAGCAAAGGAAGCTGCCTCAACCCACTTCGTGAAATAATCAATGGCTACTAGGATGAAGTGATGCCCATTAGAAGCGGTGGGCCTGATTTCTCCGATCATGTCGATGCCCCACATTGCAAAGGGCCACAGAGCTGTCAAGATGTTTAAGGGGACCAGAGGCACATGCACCTTATCAGCGTAGACTTGGCACTTATGACAAGTTTGAGAGTGCTGATAACAACCGGCTTCCATAGTGGACCAGTAGTATCCTGCCCATAGGATCTTCTTAGCCATGGTATGTCCACTAGAATGGGTTCCGAAGGTGCCTTCATGTAGATCTATCATGATCTTCTCTGCTTCGCTCTTGTCTACACACCATAGTAGTGTGGAGTCATGGTTGCGTTTATAGAGGATCCCATTACTAAGGAAGAACTTTGCAGTGAACCTTCTCAGAAACTTCTTATCATTGACAGATGCCCCTTCGGGATACTCCTGAACCTCGAGATACCTTTTGACTTCGTGAAACCAAGGTTTGTCTGTCACTTCTTCGGTGTCGATCTCACAGCAGTGTTCTGGTTCATCCAACCTCTCAATGTTAATTTGGGGAGCTTCATTGTCCCACCTAACTTTGAACATAGAAGACATGGTAGCTAGCGCGTCCGCCAATTGGTTCTCTTCTCGTGGGAAATGTTCAAAGGTTACCTCCTCAAAGTGTGGGAGCAATGTCAGTACATACTCCTTGTAAGGAATGAGATTCGGGTGTTTCGTATCCCACTCTCCTTTGATCTGACAAATCACCAAAGTGGAATCCCCGAATACATTCAAGAACTTGATCCTCAAGTCAATAGCAGCTCGAAGACCCATGATACATGCTTCATACTCCGCCATGTTGTTGGTGTAGTTGAAACATAATCGGGAAGTGAACGAAGTATGACAGCCCTCGGGAGATATGATTACAGCGCCAATGTCGTTACCCAGTGCGTTCGAGGCTCCATCAAAACACATAGACCATCGAGATCCTTCCTCAAGTCCTTCATCCGGTCCAGGTTCTTCTTAGTCAGTCACTAACATGATATTCTCGTCCGAAAACTCGAAATTCATGGACTGGTAGTCATCAATGGCCTGATGAGCCAAATGATCAGCCAATACACTCCCCTTTATAACTTTTTGGGTTGTATATTGTATGTCGTATTCGGCTAAGATCATTTGCCACCTTTCTATCCTTTCAGAGAGAGTGGGCTTCTCGAAAATATACTTGATCGGATCCATCTTTGATATTAACAAGGTAGTGTGAGTCAGCATATACTGTCTCAGTCGGCGAGCAGCCCATGCCAAAGCACATCAAGTTTTCTCGAGCAATGAGTATCGGTTCTCACAGACGGTAAACTTTTTGCTAAGGTAATAAATGGCGTGCTCTTTTCGACCAGACTCCTCATGCTTCCCCAGCACACACCCCATTCAATTGTCTAGCACTGTCAAGTATAATATCAAAGGTTTTCCTCCAACTGGAGGCATCAGAATTGGCGATTCTTTAAGGTATTCCTTGATTATTTTGAAAGCGGTCTGGCATTCATCATTCCACTTTACCACTTGATCTTTCTTCAGAAGCTTGAAGATTGGCTCACAAGTAGCAGTAAGATGTGAAATGAACCTGGCGATGTAATTCAAACGTCCCAAGAAACCTCTAACCTCCTTCTCTGTGTAGGAAACCGACATTTCTTGTATAGATTTTACTTTGGCAGGGTCTACCTGAATACCCTTATCACTGATGACAAATCCTAAAAGCTTGCCAGATCTTACCCCGAAGGTACACTTGTTCGGATTCAACCTTAACTTGTATGTCTTCAATCTGTCGAACAACTTTTGGAGATGATGAAGGTGCTCTTCCTCAGTCTGAGACCTGACTATCATGTCATCAACATAGACTTCGATCTCATGGTGAATCATATCGTGAAACAAAGCGACCATGGCGCGCTGATAGGTTGCCCCAACATTCTTCAACCCAAAAGGCATCACCTTGTAGTAGAAGGTTCCCTACTGTGTGACAAAGGTTGTCTTCTCCATGTCTTTAGGAGCCATCTTGATCTGGTTGTAGCCAGAGAAACCATCCATGAAGGAGAAGATCTTGTGTTGCATGGTGTTGTCGACCAGAACATCAATGTGAGGAAGTGGGAAGTCATCCTTGGGGCTTTCCATGTTCAGATCTCTGTAATCAACATACATTCATACCTTACCGTCCTTCTTAGGTACTGGGACAATGTTGGCAACCCATTATGGATAGTAAGTGACAGCTAAGAATCCTGCATCGGACTGTTTCATGACCCCTGCCTTGATTTTCTCTGACATTTCGGGACGCATACGACGAACCTTCTGCTTAATCGGAGAACAGACTTCTTTAGTCGGCAGGCGATGTACCACAATATCAGTGTCCAAACCAAGCATGTCTTCATAGGACCAAGCGAAGATCTCACCATAGTCGTGCAACATCTGTATCAGCCTTTGTTTGATGCTAAGCTCCAGATTTGCATCTACTTTAACCTCTTTTCTATCTTCTTCAGTACCCAAATTCACTATCTCAACCGGCTCTTCATGGGGCTGTATGGCCCTTTCTTCCTGCTGTAGTAGTCTAGCAAGTTCTCCAGGCACCTCACAATCATCCTCACATTCGTCCTCAGCTTGGTTGATCGGATTTTTGAAGTCATAATTGGAAATAGCAGAGCTATTATCAATGGGATCCAGAGTGGATATGGATCTGCATTATGATATGTGAGTGTGTGTAAGAGAATAGCTATTTTGATGAAGTGAAAGCAGGAAAGAAAAGCAGAGAGCGCAAAATTTGTATGCAAGAAACGTCCATTGCTTTATTAATGATTATGAAATGACAAATAATAGCCCTCACAAGCAAAGACAAGGTGCCTCGGGCAAGGCATCGGGCCGTAAAGTTTCAAATTGTTTTTTACAAATCTAAAACAGGTAAGACAATTACTGTAGAATAAAAGAAACAGGTATAAAGTCCCTAGCCGTCCAGTTACTCGGTCCACCGTTGGTAGTTGGGTAGATCCAGCTGTCAATGTCTGAGTCCTCTTCACTGTCTTCAATGGCGTTAATCCCACGATTGCTTATGCGTAGGGGAGGTCCTCCAGCCGGAGCACGTCTAATAACCCTTTGAGCCCCTGTAGTAAAGCCCAAACCAAATTTATCAGTTTTATGAGTGAAATCAGGGAGCTGACCACAATTGGCACACCCACCTTCTTCAACCGCCGCCCTGGCGTCCTTAAGAGAAGCCATCCTCAAAGGTGGTTTGTTGCTAGTGGTTTCAATTGATTCCAAGATCTGAGGGACCTCTTCAAAATTCTGACAAGGAGTTTCGATGAATTCCCTGTCCATCTCTACATAGCGGAAGGAGTTGAGGTGACTCACCATATATTCTTCTTAACCCCGCACTGTGACAATCTTTCCTTTCACCGGATACTTCAGCATTTGGTGGAGTGTGGAGGTGACTGCCCCAGCCTCATGGATCCAAGGACAACCCAACAAACAAGAATATGATGGCCTGATATCCATCACATAGAAGGTGGACCCAAAAGTCTGAGAACCTACTTTGACAGGGATTTCCACCTCCCCGTGCACCATTCTCTTTGATCCGTCAAAAGCCCTTACCACAATGTTACTAGGCTTTAGAGTTAAACCTTCGCAATCTAACCGATCTAATGCCTTCTTCGGTAGAACATTCAGTGAAGACCCAGTATCTACCAATACATGAGCCATAGTGGTGCCCCTGCATTCAATTGAGACATGCAGAGCATCATTATGCTTCCTTCCTTTCGGTGTCAAATCTACATCTGAAAAACCCAGCCCATTATCAGCAATCAGGCTGGCCACACAATCTTTGAAATGATCAGCTGAAGTCTCTTGTGGCACATGTGCAGTTTTGAGGAATGCGATCAAAGCCTTCGCATGGAGCTCAGAGCACAACAACAAAGACAACATGGATATCTTTGATGGGGTCTGCCCCAAGTGCTCGACCACATTGTAGTCGCTCTTCTTAATGATATTCAGTATTTTCTCCATTTCTTGCTTTGAGGCTTCCACAACAATTTTTCTAGGTGCCTCCGTCTGGGAAGGCTCACCTATAACTTCTTTGCCGCGGGTATCAAATGATTCACCGACAGGGGTAATAATTGGAGTAAGAACAGGAACAGTAGCAGATGTACTAGCAGGAACAGCAGATGGAATAATAATAGGCTTGTTGACAGTCTTAGGGGAAATCTCAGGGGAGAAGATCCTTCCACTTCGGGTAACTTTGCTGGTTCCAACAATGTTACCAATATCAGGATCAACCTCTTCATCAATCAAATCTTGTTTGATTCCATGATAGTACATATCGGCACCATAATGCCAGGGGATAGCTTTGTCCGAGACATATGGGACAGGACTAGGAACAGTGATTATCAGTGGAGCAATTCTTCGAGTAGATGTAATCCTAACAGGTCTTCTCGAGGAAACCTTGGAAGGATTGGCGGAAATGGTTATAATAGCAATGTCTTCAGATGGAACAACGGGAACCAAAGTTTTCTCAAACATAATTTCTTTTCTATCTATCAGGCGTTGGACACCTAACTTTAGCAAACAACAACTAGAAGGTAGAAACGAACAGATGTGGCAACCTTCACCATAACCCGAAAATAAACCGGCCAACAGCAAATTCTTCTTGACAGTCATGAGAGGTGTAGACACTTCATCGAAAGAGGTAACAAACAAATCAGTATCAATAACATTAACTCCACGGCCGTGCTTAGGCATGGGAGCAGTTATGAAATTTGGCTTCTCCGGAGCATCAAAATCTATTTCCTTAACTTCGATCAAGTCTTGTATTTTGTTTCTCAGAGCCCAGTAGTCATTTTTATCATGGCCAGGACTCTCAGAATGATAGGCACACCGGGCATTTGGATTATATCGGGGAGATGTAGTATTTGGATTCTTGGGGGCCTCTCTCAAGGTTGCCAAGTTGGATCTCACCAGATGAGGTAGAACTTTAGCCAATGTCATGTTGATGTGGGTAAACTGCCGTTGTGGTCTTTCTACCCTTTGTTGATTGTTGCATTGTGGAGCAACTACAAGTCTAGATATCATCACAACACTTACTGTCTGATGATGTTCAACCCTGTTTTGGCCCCTCGGGCTGTAGATGGCACTTGCTTCCTTCTTACCAGCAAAAGGCTTCTTTGCTAAACTTGAAGAGGCATCCTTCTATATTTTGCCACTTCGAATCCCAACTTTTACTCTTTCCTCAGTTAGGATCAGCTCAGTGAAACCAGCTGATGAGCTGCCTATCAAATGATTGAAAAATGGACCAGATAGCGTCCCTAGAAATATATCAACCAACTCCCTATCAGACAACAAGGGTTGAACTCTCCCTGCCAAATCTCGCCATTTTTGTGCATAATCTTTAAAACCTTCACCTGCACCCATGGACATACTCTGGCGTTGAGTACGAGTGGGAGAAAGGTCGACATTATACTGATACTGCTTGTAGAAAGCAGCATCCAGATCTTCCCATTTTCGGATATTGGCTCCCTCCAGCTGGTAGAACCATTCAAGGTGAGTCCCTGACAGACTATCTTGAAAGAAATGAACCCACAAATTTCTATCAGCAGTGTGGGGCTGGATCTTTCTGACATAAGAACGGAGATGGAGTTTTGGGCAGGACACCCCATCATACTTAACAAAAACTGGAGCTTTGAACTTCTGCGGGATGACCACTCCCGACACCAATCCCAATTCTTCGAAATCTAGTTCAGGTATCCTCTGAACTTCCATGGCACTCAGACGATCTTCTAACTGCTTGTATCTATCCTCAGTAGGAGGATATTGCTCATCATTGTAATCGGTATCATTGTCAGAAACTGTAGGATTGGGGTCCTTCTATTCTTCTTGATTCTCCCCTTCCTTGGATGAAGAGGTCAGATCAGTTTGTCGCTTCAACCGCTCTCCAAACCTTCTGCCCATATTCAGAATACCAACAACCTTCTTCTTTTTCTTCTTCTCTTTCAGAATGAGGGCTTTTAGATCCTCCTGCCCTTTTCCCAGACTTACGAACATTTGTTGGAACTGGGCGTTCTGTGCCTGAAGGTCCTTCATGGTTTGCTCGGAAGACATTTCATGCTGAAATAAACAACGAAGAAGATGAGAAACCTGTAATGGTACCTGTAATGTTGTGCATGATAATGGGATGCCCATGCAATGATATCAAAGACTTCGGGAAATTTAAATTTGCAAACCAAAATAAACAAAAACTTTATTAGATGATTTTGAAGGTTCAAAATGCTTTTTAGGTGTTACAATTAAAAATAAATCTAAAACTAGAAAAGAAAATCAAAAGTCCCATGGATGCTTCCTCTTTGTGCCGAGATAATCATTGAGTTCCTTTTCTTCATGCAGTTGCTTTGTGAGCTCTAAAATCTTCCTCTCCTGAGCATGGAACTGATCCCTGTAAGTATCTCGTTCCTTCATCAACTAAATCCAAGACCTCTATAATTCCCCAAGATTGGTGGGCATATAAGGATAGAGAACTGTGTAAGGAATGCCTTCTTCAGTAGTGGGTTCCACAATCACTGGTAAAACGGCCACATAGGGCATCATAAGCTTCTAGGCACGAGCTCGTACCTATTGGAGGCAAGGCTCCATGGGAATGGAAGTTTTTGGCCCCAAAGTCTTGACGCCAGATTTGTTTACCATGCCCCAAGCTCGTATGAACCTCCGACGATATTCTTTAACATCATCCTCATAGTTTAACACAATGCCCTCGATAAGTAACTCATGGGGACCATCCCTTCGAGCGTGACCAAATTGTGATAGAGCTAAACAAGGATTGTAGGTTATACCCCATCTTATATCAAGCAATGGGACATTAGGGTACTCCCCGCAGCGGTCAATAATAGTAGTGTTTTCCATAGCTCGAGAACACCAAAGAATATCCGTATGAGCGAGTGACATTATCCTTTGAGACCAACCCAAACCTTCATCATTCTTTAGTATGGACTTAGGGAGGTGAGAAATAAACCACCTTGACAATAACGGCATGCAACACATAAGAACCCCTCTTCTTTTCATGGAACGAGTATGGAGAGTGTGCAGAATATCTCTGAGTAAGGTAGGCACAGGATTGCGGGAGAGAAAAACCTTGATAGCATTCACATCTATGAATGAGTCCGGATTAGGGAATAGGACTAACCCATAGATTAGAAGAGCCAAGACCTCCTCAAAAGCCTGAAAATCTATATCATCCCAAAATAGCTGGGCCTTGTCTATCAGAAACTTAGCTAAAAAACCCTTGACTCCGCTTCTGGTTTCCCAATTGGATCCCACGTCGGCCCATTTCAGATGCAAAGCTGAGGCAATGACTTCTGGCTTAGGAACTTCTTATAGACCTGTGAAGGGAAATTGTTCAAGAATGGGTATATCCAACAGCTGAGAGAATTCTTCCAAGGTAGGTACCAACTGATAGTCTAGAAAGGTGAAGCAGTGGTGCTTGGGATCAAAGAACTGAAAAAGTACACTCATCATCTTTTCATCAAAGTTTGAAGTAACCAGGTTGAGAAGTTGACCATGTCTCTTAGTGAACGCAGAAGTTTCAGAAACCCTTGATGCTAGCTCTTTGAGTTGGGAAGGTATCTTCAAAAAGCTGATTCGGATAGTGTTTCTACGAACGGAAGCCATGATCTGCAAAACAGAACAAAGATAATTTCCCTTGGTCTTTGAAATGGTTAGTGCAATAAGCATGGATGCCATGTTATGATGCATGATGTTATGATAAACCACAAGCATAGCAAACACAAGTATAGAAAATATAGTCAAATCACACCAAGTCCTTAGGTTTAAGGCTTGCATGAGGTTAAAGGTAATACCCTCTTGAAGTTTAGTTGGTTTCAAACCTATCTTAAAAAGTAATCGGGTTCTAGAGGATCTCAATATCACTGACCATCCTTTATCGGGCATTGTTTTAGCTTAATCAATCTTTTCTTGCGGCCAAAATATCCCGAAAGTCTGATCTCAATGAGTGTAGAGTCGAGTATTAACCAATCCTCAGCTCTACACCGAGGCCGGCTATCTCACTACTTTCTAATGGCCAAGTTTGTTAAACTAATGTTCTAAGGTCCGTTAGTGCTTCACGACACCACGCGGCTGCCCCGTATTCTCCTCGTTTCCCCATAAAGGATACCGGTACCAACCAAAGTGCCACACCAACACAGCCATCGCTTAAACCATATCGGTCTATGCCGTACAATCTCCATGATCTATTGTTGTTTACCTAATGAGTTCCCTCAGATTCGGGTGTAGGATCTATAGTATCCCCAAACAAACCCTCAAAAGTAAAGCAATCAAGACAATTAAGAGAAACAATTTTAATGACCTAGATCCTAAGGTATACCCCACTTATAAATCCCCAGCAGAGTCGCAAGTTCTATGATACGGTGGGAGAACCTATTGTTTAATACAGGTTTGCGTTTTGCGTTTTTTGTTTGCAAAATGTCGCGGTAAGCAAGAGTCGCCACCGACTTTTATTTTATCCAATCAGGAAAAGGAAAAAGAACAGAAAAAATCTTTTTCGAGATATTCTGAGTACGGGGGGTAGATTATAGAAAGGGAAGGTGTTAGCACCCTTTCTATCCATGGTTTTCCATGGGCTCTTAGGTACTTGCTCATTTTTTCAAATTGCTTGTGTGTGCTTGTCTTGAAAATGTTTTACTTCGTGATAACCCTTGTATCAGTCCTCAAGGATGTGAGGAAGTTGTTTTGAAAATTTGTTTTGAAAGGTGTTTGTGTGAAAAGTTTTTTATTGACCAAGTACTTAAGATTCTACTTACTCGAAAAAAGATTATTTGTTCTCATTTCCTTTAGACAACGCTATCCTACTATTAAGGAGTAGGTAGCACCGTCGTTGGAGTTTGTAAGGGACATTCGAAAGGGACGTGTACAATCATTAAAGCAACAAGTTGGAACCTTTAGTAGTAACCCTAAAGTCTTAAAGATCCTTTCGAGGCAACATTTCTGAGGCAACATTCGAACGGGACAGTTGATCTTTTATACAGGAGGGTGACCACTAAAATTTCCTATGCTTAATGACTGTTTACCGAAGGCGACCGAAGTGAGGAAAAGCCTAGGAGTGAGTATGTGCAAGTGTTTGATTTCAGTTAATGTTATCTTTTCACAAATAGGGTTATCTACCGTTTTAATTTTTTCCAAGCATCTTTCCATACAATCATATTATCATACATCTAACAGTTAAAGATTGCGGAAATTAAAAGTACGAGAAAAATAAACCTAACTATTACAAGGCTTCGGGGTGGGGGATTAATTACATAACCAAAAATCGGGGAAAAGCGATAAATAAAAACCCTAGTTTAAACTATTACAAATCAATAAGCAGTTACATAATAATGAAAAAGAAATAGTTAAACGCGCGACGAATTAAATACGTGGATAGATAACCTAAAACCCTAATTGAAGGAGAATATATTTTTTATGGATTTATTTGAGAAGAACACAATTTAATTACGAATTAATTAAACCCTAATTTCTAACTATCTTTAATTATGAAAGAAATTAAATTAACCTAATTTACTAATTAAATTAAAGAAATAAATATTTATGAGAAAAATGATTTTGGTGTATTTTTGAGGAAAATTAGCTAAGTTATGTACAAATAAAATCCTAAGTTTAATTATTTTTAATCATATAAAAAAAGATTAAATTACCCTAAATTAATTAAACTAATTAATTAAAAATATTTTAAAAAAATATTTTTTGTGATTTTGATTTGTTAATTTAAAAAAATATTTTTTGTGGTGATTAAAAGAGAAAAAGAAAATAACTAGAGAAAAGAAATTAAAAAAAGTAACCAAATGGGCCTGTGTTGACTTGCTGAAAGGGGGTGAGAATCTGAATTTTTCAGGCCCAACAAGCTAAGCCCGGGTTCACCACGCTGGATTAGGTGTGGCATTGACTTGAAGGCGCACCATGGTCTCTCAAAGTTGAGTGTACATCTGGCTGCCTGATGGATCTACTGGTTGATTATTGGAGGCGCATGGTAGACGCTGGAAAGTGACGCGCACAAGATCTGCAAGAGAATTGTAAGAAATAAACAAAATGCAGGAGGCAGGGCTCGAACCCTTGACCTCCTGCACACGCTCCTGGGAAACGTCACCTTGTACCACTGGGCCATTGTTTCATTTGTTAATATCAATAACAAAAATAAAATATATTGAAAAACAACATCAATTTCAAGAACACGCGCATAAATTCAAACCAGCCAGTGGTGCTTTGCCATGCATCATCTTCTTCCCTGTCCGTCGTATTAGGCTGAATACTTTTGCCTACAGACAGGACTCCATAGCTAAAACCCTGTCACCTTCAAAAATGCAGCAAACGCGATATAAATTTCATTGGAGGCCATGAATCAACTGGGCTTGAAGCCCTGATCATCATGGTACCCATATCCGTTCCTAATTTGGCTTGTACTAAGAAATCGCAAAACTAAGTTTGGAACCCTAATCATGGCATCTTAGCTTTCCTGCACTAAAAATTCAATTAAATTACATAGAGGGCTTCGAATCCTTATGAAAAACAAGAATGTAGGGTTAATTCTCACTGAAAATGCATGCATATATGAAATCAAAAACCAAAAACAGTTGGACAAAACGAGTCTTATAGCTTACGATTTTGAACGTTTCAGGCCTTGGAGACGATGGGAATAGCTTCTGGGAACGTCAAGGAAGGGATTGGTGGTCTTGAAATGCTTTGAAACGCCTTGTAGATTGAAAACCGATTCACACTTTTGTCCAAATTTTTGAGTTTTCTTCGTGGCTTTTCACGGCTGCAAACCTTGTGTTTAGGATTTGGAATTGTTGTATACATATAGTAGAGCATATTAGGTCAATAAAATTGCATCATATCTTTGAGAATTATGAAAATGTGATTTGATTTGATTCATGTATGATATCTTTCCAAAACAAGCTTCAATCCAATCTTTTCCAATCCTAATGAGTCTTGCACAAATTGATCATCATGCTAGCTGTACATAGACTCCAAATGTGCACAAACATCCCAAGATTTGATTTGCTTTTATTATTTTATCATTTAATTTGATTTATTTTGATTTAAATGAATAAAAAATAAAAATAAATTATAAAAATAATAAAATAATACGTGGAAAAGCTCATGGGTCGTGGGTCCTATTAGAAACATGTTTCAAACAAGAAATCATGGGCCCCTTTGGAAAAAATGCAAATTTGATCAATGTTGACTTTTGACAATTTTCCAAAAATTGCCAACTTTGACAATGCACAACTCTCTCAATTTTGACTCTAGGAGGGTGTTATTTGAATTTTTAGAAATATTAGGATGTCCCCTAAACAAACCTTTTGGTTTCATCTCAATTGGATATTCCATGTTCATGTATGAAGCTTTGACCCAAAAGGTGTTTTTGTTGACTTTTCAAAAGGACCTATAATGTAAAAATTCATAAATTTTTATGAGTGTATATTTTGAACTTGTGGGATGAAGATGAATTGTAGGGAATTTCATCCTCTTCAAAATGAGCCTTGGATGTAAAATTTCTGATAAATTATGAAGAAGTTATGCTTGGTCAAAGTTGGGTTGACTTTTCCTACAAAACTCTAATTTAGCAACTTTTGGGTTTTGATGAATTTGGAGCATTCCTTGAGGAATCATGATCAACCCTTGATCAAATGATGGTAGTCACTTCAAAATTTTGATTTTGACCAAAAATCTTGAGGTTTGACTGTATGTGGGCAACAATTGACTATTGACCTAATACAGTCGATTCTCAAGCATTTGAGTAGTTGACTGAGCAAACTTCTTTGTGCAAGGCATGAAACTTGACATGGATGATATTGGGAACATATCAGGACCTTGGGAAGCATTTGAGTCCTTTTTGATTCACACATCTTGATGAAAAGGGAAACCCTAATTTGAGGTACACTGTCTTCGAAGAGAGTTTTTCTGGTCAACTCTTGGGCAATCTTGAGTAAATTGAGGATCTCTGGGAGTATGTACACCTAATTTGTATCACCTAATTTAATAGCACTTTTAAAAAAAATGCTATTAAAATGGAAAAAACACATTTATAATAGCACTTTTTAATCGGGCGCTATTATATAATACAGACTATGTAATTATGATAGCACTTTGTACCAGAACGCTATTATTAAACTTCTTTAAGATAACATTTTGTATAAAACGCTATTATTTGACTACCTATATAATAGCATTTATTAAAAAGCGCTATGTTATATATAATAATGAATTAATTAATTAATTGATAAAAAAAAAACAAAACACATTTTCAGAAAGTTATTTCAATTAGAAACCGAAACAAAATAAAAAAACACAGGAAGGAGAAAAGTCATTCCAAATCCATTACTTGACTGGCCTCCGACGACACGCCGGCGACCGCGAGCGACAACTCAACTGCTTCTGCAACAGCATAATAACGACGCACTCCGGCCCCCTGTAGCATCACCGACAGCCACCACTGGGCGTTCGACTCCGACCTCCATCTCCAGCCACTCTCGGTTTTGCTTGCAGGTAAGCAATTTTTTTCCTCTATTTTCTCGATTTGTTGTCATTGTTGTTGGAGAACTTAAATGCTTGATTTGAATCTTGGATTTCTATTTTGTTGTTGTTCTTATTTTAAGAGAAAGATTGATTTTGTTTTGGGGTTGAAATGGATGAGAGATAGAAAAAACCATGGTTATTGTTCTGCAAGTTGTGGTCTTTTGTGAGAGAGAGTAAGAAGAAGAAGTATCACTGTCTAGAAAGAAAAGAGAGAACTAACATTTATCTCTCAAGATGTGTGCATTATAATTTGTTTTCTTATAATAATAGTTGCCATTTCTCAAAATCTCATTCTCCGTCGAACTCAACCCTTTGTCATCTCACCTACGTCGTCGTCATCCCTCTCTTCATTTGTATCCGGTAATATTTCTTTTTTCAGTTCCTGCTATCCGTTGATTCTCTGTGTTGTTTGTGAGCGTTATGATGTCTTTGTGTTGACGGATATTCGTGATTTTGAGTAGCTGTAATGAGGGTTTTAGCTTTTGTTAACAAAAGACCACCGATGGCCACAATAGCTAATGGTAGCCCTCCACATTTTTGAACAATTTCTCTGGACATCTCCTCAAGTTCTGTTGGACAGTGCCCTCTAAACGTCTTGTTGCAAAACAGCTCCCATGCTTTGTCTGGAGGCAAACGTTGTAGCTCATGGACATGAACAGGAAAAGATTTCCTAAAATAATCAGCTACAAGCATTTTTCTAGTAGTCACAATGATTCTACTTCCTTTGTTATTACTAATTAAGGCATGTTCAATCCCATCAGAAAAATTATCTTTCCAGACATCATCAAATAAAACCAAGTACCTTTTTGACTCAAGGTATTGTCTCACTTGATTAATCAAAGTTTCATCATCCATATTCTGCAGACCCCTTGGAATAGGCTCGTTGCTGTCCTTGCAAAATTTCTTTATCATTTCTGTCAACAGCTCTCTGATAGTGTACGATTGCGAAACAGTGATGAAAGATCTACAATCAAAGTTCTTTTTCACTAGCTGGCTATCAAAAACATGCTTTACGAGAGTAGTTTTCCCGAGTCCTCCCATGCCAACCACAACAATCAAAGTGATAACTTGATGTCTTGAATCTCAGAAGCAATCTGGTGATGCGGATTCATGGTTTTGATCAAACCAGGAATCATTTGGAGTGCAGATCTGAATATAGAATGACTGGCCCTCTCTGCCAAAAACATGTTGTAGTAATCAATCACATCTTCTATGCGAAAAGACG
This sequence comes from Vicia faba, assembly GCA_948472305.1. Taxonomy (NCBI): domain Eukaryota; kingdom Viridiplantae; phylum Streptophyta; class Magnoliopsida; order Fabales; family Fabaceae; genus Vicia; species Vicia faba. Next base: position 576,013,324 of record OX451738.1, read on the forward strand.
CTTCTCTCACCTGCTTCACCCAAGTTTTGACTCCATTGGATCCATCATCATCATCAGCAGCCTTTGTGTCTGCATCCTTGAGGAAGGCTTGGATGCTCTCAAGTTCATCTTTGATATCATTGAAGTCTCTTTCAATCCCTGCTACTGAATTTCTTTCTTCTACTGTATATTGGCTAGTTTCTTTTATTACAAATTGGCCTAGTTCTTGTAAAACAAATGATACTGCAGTTTCTGCCATATCATTTCAATGTTTTCATCAATCAGATTAGCTTTTGCAAGAATATTTTTTAGCAATCAATTAAGTTCATGTAAAGTGCATTGCTTTTGCAAGAATATTTTTTTAGCAATCCAATTAAGTTGACTAATGAATAGTTTAGTCTACATGGCAGTATTTTTCTAATGTAGTGTGGACAGATACAACTCTTTTCAATTATGTCGGCTATATTTTTGTTTTTTATATACTGCTTGCAAAGAAAATGTAGGTATAGTAGTAGGTGGTTCTGAATGTTATTTCTTTAATCTTTGAAATTTGGGGGTAATCACCAACCAAGGACTGAATATTTCTGTTAAGAATTAAAATTTGTATATAGAATATTTCTTATCCTTATCTAGAATAGAAAGTACCGTATCATATTTCTTATATAATTAAATTAATAAGTTGTAACTTTCACTATATAATACCATCTCTATAGTGTTATTTAAACACGCAGTTTTATTCAAATACATTTTCAAATATCTCAAATCTCTTATTTCAAAATATTGCATTCAAATGAGTTGGATTTAGAGTTGTCGTATAAATGATTTTAGTATTTTATTGGTTTAGAAGATATGGCACAGAGGTACTGAGTGTTCTTTCTTGGTCTCGAATTTAAATTTTGAAATAGGAAAATACGGAAAAATGACTTATATCTTATTGTATGATTGATTTATAGTTTTCCGTTTCTACTTGAAATTTTTAGATATTCGTAGTAACAATTGTAAGGTGTTTGATATCTAGTTCTGGATCATGAAAAGAAAGTTACACACGATTAAGTGTTTATGTATATTTTGAGAATTTGAATTATATTCTGTTTAGTGTTTATATGCATCTAATAATGGAAATTGTGGTCTATATATTTACAAGTCATGTTCTTGTTAGACTTAATTAGTTCAATTATTGCATTAGTTATATCGATTTATTGTTATTAGTTTATAATAATCATTCCTTATTTTATGCGCTTCTTGTTAGACCCATATTAAATGTTTGATTATTCTTTATATGTTGAATTAGTTTTTATTGTACAATACATAATCAATATTCCTTCTATGATACAGGAAAACAAGAAGCAATTATTTTGCCTAATTAGTGATTGTATCTATGAGTTCAACGCTTTTGGATCATGAAGGTGGTTACTACATGGGATTGTTTTGTTATCCTTTCTTATTTTTTTGGTGTTTTGTTTAGAGAATTTGATTGTATATTTTTGGATTTGGATTGAAGTACTCATAGATGGGCATCTACAAATTTGGCTATGCAAACGCCCTCTTAATATTCTATATGTTATGATATTTGGAAACAATAGGATTTGATAATTTAAAATGTTATTTGGTATTTGATGGATCATAATATATATGCAATGAGTAACTTAAAGCGTTATTTGTGTTGAATTGAATATAGTTATTTTATATTTACACAAAAAAAAATGATTGTGTAAGAAAAAATATTGTACTGTACTTATTAAAAATATTGTACCAAATATGTACCATTTATTAGCACTTTATTTGAAAGCGCTATCAAACATATGTTATATATTAGCGCTTTTTGTTTAGAGTGCTATAAAAAAACAAACAAAAAACATGCAAAATACTGACTTTGATAGCACTTTAATTAAAACGCTATTATAAATTGGTACTTTAATAGCGCTTTTAAAGTGCTATTAAATAAGAAATATTTACAATAGTGGCGCGGTTAATAGCACTTTCAAGCGCTATCAAAAACAAAAAAAAGCGCTATTAAATAGCTTATTTGGCGTAGTATTGAGTAAAATGAGAGGGAAAATTTTTTATTACAACAACCACTACTACACCCATTCGTATTACCACTGTTAAACCTGTTGTTGATACTCAATGAAAGGAAAAAATGGCTGAGCCTGCCCAGACAGAGGCACCCGTAAAAGATGTTACCATTAAGGACCCATCTACCAAAGAGATGGATGAGATTTTAAAAATTGTTCGAAAAAGCGACTACAAGATAGTGGAACAACTGGGGAAAACACCTTCAAAGATATCCATGCAATCTTTTTCGTTATGTTCTGAGGCGCATGCCCAAGCCCTGTTAAAATTCTTGAAAAATGCACATGTTCCACAAGAAACCATGGCCGACCAATTTGAAAATTGTGTAGCAAGTCTGACTACGGACAATGGTTTGGGATTTTCAGATGCAGATTTGATCCCGGCGGGGAAAAATTACAATAAATCTCTACAGATTTCCATCGAGTGTAGGGGCACCACTTTAGCACATGTGTTAGTGGATACTGGATTCTCTCTCAATGTTTTACCCAAAGGGGCTCTGGACAGATTGGACTGTGAAGGGTTGGTACTAAAACCAAGTGACATAGTTGTGAGAGCTTTTGATGGGTCGAAAAGGATGGTCCATGGAGAAGTTGATCTTCCTGTCAAGGTTGGGTCACAAGTCTTCAACTCAACATTCTATGTGATGGATATCCATCTGGCTTACTCTTGTTTACTTGGATGCCCATGGATACATGGGACATGTGCGATTACCTCCATATTACACCAAAAGCTGAAATACCCGGTCAAAGGGAAAATTATCACCGTCTGTGGGGAAGACGAGTTTATGATCAGTCATCTGAATTCATTCAAGTATGTTGAAATGGATGACGAGTTCATCAAGACCCCTTGTCAATCATTCGAATTGATCTCTCTAATGGTTGTTGTTGCTAAAGCCACTCTTGACACTCCAAAAGCTGCTAAAGATACACCAAGGATGATCTCTCTCAAATATGCTCGTGCTGTAATTGAAGGTAGAGGTTGCACCATTTGGGGACAACTTCCTGATATCCCATACAAGTTAGAAAAGTTTGGTTTAGGTTTCACTTCCAAGGCTCAAAAAGAGGTTTGGTGTGCTCGTGTTGGAAAACCTCTTCTCCGTATTAGAAACAATGAAGTTATTGCTCTTGGAGACTCTAACAATGACGGTGACTGGGACGACTGGATCTACCCAACTGCTGATGGAGGACTCAACAACTAGCAGACCAAGGACTTCATCTCAATCTCTTTCAGCCAGGAGTAATTGCCATTTCCTGTTTTTATTACTTTGAGAAATTTTTATGTAATTTCCATTAAAACAATGACTTTAAACCATGTGCCTTGTCCGGGGCACAATGGTCCATTTGTTAAGGGTTTTTCATTTTCATATGCCATATGCTCATTTTAATGATAAACATTGGACTATTTTGCATTCAATTTTTTGCGCTCCTTATCTTTCTTTACTTTACTGCATTTTCAAAATAGCCGTGTGACTTTACATGCACACACACATATTTGCAGATCTACATCCACTCCGGATCTCATTAACAACAATTCTGCTATTGCCATCTATGACTTCGAAAATTCAATCTATCAAGACGACGACGAAGGTGAAGAAGATTGTGAGATACCTAGGGAACTCTCCAGACTCTTGAGCCAAGAGTAAAAGGCCATTCAACTGCACGAAGAACTTGTTAAAGTGATAAACCTAGGTACCGAGGAAGATAAAAAAGAAGTCAAGATTGGCGCTAACCTAGAAGACAGTGTCAAGAGCAGATTGGTTCAGATGTTTCACAACTACGTTGAGGTATTTTCTTGGTTATATAAAGATATGTCAGGACTTGATAATGAAATTGTGGTTCACCGTTTTCCGATGAAGGAAGGTTGTACTCCGATCAAACAAAAGGTTTGTCTCATGAGGCCAGACATGTCTGAGAAAATCAAGGTTGAGGTAATGAAACAACTCAATGTAGGTTTTTTGGCAGTGACATCATATCCCCATTGGGTCGCAAATATGGTCTCAGTGTCGAAGAAAGACGGAAAGGTCTGTATGTGTGTATGCTATAGGGATTTGAATAGGGCAAGCCCCAAAGATGATTTCCCACTACCACATATTAACGTCTTGGTTGACAATACGACTCAACATAAAGTGTTCTCCTTCATGGATGGCTTCTCCGGTTACAACCAGATCAAAATGGCGCCTGAAGACATGGAGAAAACCACTTTCGTCACACAGTGGGGCACCTTCTGTTATAAGGTCATGCCTTTTGGTTTGAATAATGTAGGTGCAACTTATCAACGACTATGGTAGCTCTATTTCATGATATGATTCATCATGAGATATAAGTCTATGTTGATGACATGATTCCAAGATCGCAAACTGAGGAAGAACACCTTGATCACTTGCACAAGCTATTTGAAAGGCTGAAGAAATACAAGCTAAGGCTGAATCCAAACAAATGCATCTTTGGGGTGAGGTCTGGAAAACTCCTAGGATTTGTCGTCAGCGGGAAAGGTATTAAAGTCGATCCTGCAAAAGTCAAAGCCATACAAGAAATGCCAGCTCCCTGTACTAAGAAGGAGGTCAGAGGTTTCTTAGGTTGACTCAACTATATTACCTGATTCATCTCTCACTTAACTGCTACTTGGGAGAAAATCTTCAAACTATTGAAGAAAGATCAAGTAGTCAGATGGAATGATGACTGCCAAGTAGCTTTTGACAAGATCAAGGAGTATTTACAAGAACCTCCAATTTTGATGCCTCCAGTTGAAGGAAGACCTCTGATCATGTACTTGACTATTTTGGAGAATTCAATGGGGTTTGTGCTGGGGCAGCATGACGAGTCTGGTCGAAAAGAGCATGCAATATACTAGCTTAGCAAAAAGTTTACCGACTATGAAGCAAGATATTCACTGCTCGAGAAAACTTGCCGCACTTTGGCATGGGCTGCTCGCTGACTGAGACAGTATATGTTGACTCACACCACTTTATTAATCTCTAAGATGGATCCCTTCAAGTACATATTTGAGAATCCAGCTCTCTCTGGAAGAATAGCAAGATGGAAAATGATGTTAACCGAATATGACATCCAGTACACTACACAAAAAGCTATCAAAGGAAGTGTACTGGCGGTTCATTTAGCCCATCAGGTTGTTGATAACTACCAATCCATGATCCTTGAATTCCTATATGAGAATATCATGTTGATAACCGACTGTGAAAAGCCTGGACCGTATGAAGTACCTGAACAAGGATCTCGATGGACTATGGTTTTTGATGGAGCTTCTAATGCATTGGGTAACAAAATTAGTGTTGTGATCATTTCTCTTGAAGGTTGCCATACACCTTTCACTATCAGAATTTCCTTCGACTGTAAAAATAACATGGCCGAGTATGAAGCGTGCATCTTAGGTCTTAAGGCTGCTATTGACCTAAGAATAAAATTCTTGAGCGTGCACGGAGACCCGGCTTTAGTAATCAGTCAAGTTAAAGGAGAGTGGGATACCAAACATCCAAATCTGATCCCTTACAAAGAACTTGTGCTCACCTTGATCCCTTACTTCGAAGCGGTCACCTTTGAACACTTTCCAAGGGAAGAAAACCAGTTGATAAATGCCTTAGCAACTATGTCATATATGTTCAAGGTCAATTGGGACAACGAAGCTCCCAGAATTACTATCGAAAGATTTGACGAGTCGGCGCACTGTTGTGAGATTGACACTGATGAGGAGAAGCCTTGGTTCCATGAGGTGAAAAGGTACCTTGAAGCATAAAAGTTCCTGAAGGAGCTTCAATCAATGACAATAAATTCATGCGGAGGTTCTCAGCTAAGTTCTTCCTAAGTAATGGGATTTTGTACAAACGCAATCCTGATTCAACTCTGCTCCATTGTGTAGACAAGAAAGAAACAGAGAAGATCATGAAGGACATGCATGACAGTATCTTCAGAACATACTCTAGTAGACACACTATGGCTAAGAAAATTCTGAGGGGCTGGTTACTATTGGTCAACAATGGAAAATGATAGTCACCATTACTCAAGGACTAGCCATAAATGCTAGATCTATGCTGATAAGGTTCATGTGCCTCCAGTAACTTTAAATGTCATGACTTCTTTGTGGCCATTTGCAATGTGGGGCATAGACATGATCAAATAAATCAAGCCCACTGCCTCTAATGGACATTGTTTCATCCTTGTCGCCATCGACTACTTCACAAAATGGGCTGAAGCAACTTGATTTTTCTCGGTCACTAAGAACGTTGTAGCCCAATTTATCAAGCATAACCTCATCTGGAGGCACAACATCCCTAAAAGGATCATCAGTGACAACGGAACCAATATCAATAATGTCATAATCATTGAACTCTACACACAGTTCAAGATTAAGCATCACAACTCTTCTCCATACAGACCTAAGATGAATGGCACAGTGGAAGCAGCCAACAAAAACATTAAGAAGATTGTGAAAAATATGGTGGTGACCTATAAAGATTGGAATTAAATGCTACCATTTGCTCTTCATGGCTACTGTACCTCGGCACAAACATCAACTGGGGAAACCTCGTTATCTTTAGTATATGGCATGGAAGCCGTCATTCCTGTTGAAGTTCAGATTCCTTCTCTAAGGATTATGCAAGAAGCTGACTTAGGCGAAGACGAATGGATTCAATCCTAGGGGAAAATGGACCCCCACTTACGAAGTGTCATTTGTTGTCAAGAAAATTCTTTGGCGGTGCTATGATGTTAACCACTATGGACAAAGAAGATTTCTCGCACCCTGTGAACACGGACATAGTCAAAAAATACTACGCATAAAGAATGACCCATTAGGTTGACATGCCTAGGAAAAAATAAGGGCATCCCAGCAAACCATAAAGGTTTGGGAAAAAATTAGGGATACATACAAAAGATTGTACACCCGGTAAGCCTAAAACCTAAAGGGGCGACTTGGGAAAAAAAGGGTATCCTGGTGAACTGAAAACTCGAAAGGGAGGTCCAGGAAAAAGTTAAGGATTAAAAGTGTATGACTATGTCCCGTTGGATCACTACAACCAGCTTTATTACCAAGGCCAAAAGTTCAAATGGTACAAGATCAATTCAATCAACTTCTTCTGACGACAAGGGATGATATTCTAAGACATAGGGGCAATGGCAGAGTTGGAACCCAATAAGATCACTTCCACGTGGCTATAAATTTTTGTTTTCACTTTATATTCGTTTCATTTTTTGACGACTTCCTCTTACTAGTATTTCTGTCTCTGTGTACAAAATCGCTTGTTTGTGGGAAAATCATCAATACAAATATACTTTGAAGTGCAAACTTTTTGTTTTTCCTGTTTTGATTGAAAAAACGTCCAATGACTAAAAACAAAATGAACATATTCATATGAACATGATTAACTGTTAACAAATATACACATAAGAACATGAATAAGTACTTACTCGAGGAGACAAGGTAACCTTCATGCTATCCATAAATCCCCATAGAGTAAATTCATACAACTTCCTTTTTGAGTTCCAATTAGCATATCTCCTGGAAGTTCTCTTCCCTAGCCGAGTTTGGTCTTCCAAAACTGGAAATGAAACCTTGCAAATGTTCTTCCATAAAAGAATTGATTTCCCCAAAAGGTCGCCAAAATACTTTCTTCAACGGGATTTATTTCCCCAACTAATTACAATCTCCCCCAGCTTGAGTCCATTCCTCAGACTACTACAAACCACTGACAAAACTCCTCTTCCCCAATAGAGTTGTCCTTATCCCTAGAAAGGTACTGCAAAGCCTCGATTTTAACCAGATACCAGTCAACTATACTTCCTAGACAAGACGAAAGTTTAGTCATCTCTTTTATTCTCAGTCAAGGCATATAAGAGTTAAATTCCCCAGTGGAAAACGAACGACTAATGTTCCTAAAGTCTACTCCCTAAGCATAAAGCAAACATCCCCATCGGAGTGTCCTTAACTAAAGTCAACAGGAATTCCCAACGGAAGCATTTTAGACCAAGTCGAAAATACACATACTCTTCATCCTCAGCAACAATCAAGGATTTTATTTTTCCTAAACAAACATTTCACATTCATACATCAAAGCATACGCATACAAAAATCATATATCACAATCTCATTTATTTTTAGAACATCATTATGTAATGCATTTCATACATCATAACATTGCATACATATAATTGTTTACCTTTTTTAGGAAAGATCATTCACCAGATGAATACCATCAACAACGAAAATTTCTTTCACAAGACATCTGTTGGTTCAGTTTAAATCAACCAATGATTTATCCTCATTCATTTCCGGTAGGCACTTTCTCCGGTTCAGTTAAATCGCCCCTATGATTTATGCTGATTTGTTATCCAGTTAAAGAACATCCAAAACATATGCTGGTTCAGTTTAAATTGACCAATGAGTTATCCTAATTCATTTTCGATATACACTTTCTCAGGTCCAGTTAAATCTCCCCTAAGATTTATGCTGATTCGTTATCCAGTTAAAGAACATTCAAGACATCTGCTGGTTCAGTTTAAATCGACCAATGATTTATCCTGATTCATTTCTGGTAGACACTTTCTCTGGTTCAGTTAAATCTCCCCTAAGATTTATGCTGATTCGTTATCCAGTTAAAGAACATTCAAGACATCTGCTGGTTTAGTTTAAATCGACCAATGATTTATCCTGCTTCGTTTCCGGTAGACACTTTCTCTGGTTCAGTTAAATCGCTCCTAAGATTTATGCTGATTTGTTATCCAGTTAAAGATTATTCAAGACCTCCGCTGGTTTAGTTTAAATTGACCAATGATTTATCCTGATTCTGTTCCAGTAGACACTTTCTCTGGTTCAGTCAAAAATCGATCCTAAGATTTTCTAATTCTTATCCAGTCAAAGACAAATACATACATCTACTCTGTTTCAGATAAATCGACCAAAGATTTATTCTGATACTTCTTCCAATCTCTATCAACAGTTACTTTGGGTGGAATCTTTAATCTTATTCTTAATAATCAATCAACAATGCTACTTCGTGCACAAACGAGTGCAAATTTCTAGGCACTTTTAGTGTTCAATCTTCTTATACCTTCAAGTCGCGAATGGAGGACATGTCAATCTAACTCTTCATGTTTAAGAATATTGAACATGGGAAGCTGTTGTACCCAAAAGTTTTCCCTCTCTTCTCTCAAGACATTTCTCACCAACGATCTCAAATGATCAAGGATTCTCAAAGATTTGATAAGACAAACTCATCATATAGCGCTGACGCCACAAATTAGGGTTTTGATTTTTACAAGGGAAGTTGCACTTCTAATGCCTCAAATGACTTTCATGGTTCATTATAGACCTTCAAGAATACTCATGCCAAGTTTCAAGTCTTAGATCACAATTTTGCTCAGTCAATTGATCAGATGACTGAAAATCAATTGTATTGGGTAAAAAGTCAATTATGGTCAACCCACAGTCAAACTTCAAGAATTATGGCCAATATCAACATTTTGAAGTCATATTTATCAATTTATCAAGTTTGGATTACAATTTCTCAAGAAAAGTGTTCCAATCATTAAAGGGGGCAAAATGGTCAAAATTAGGGTTTTGACTGAGAATGATTGATTTTTGACTTTTGACCCAATACATGACCTATTAAATTGAGGCATAATCTTAAGGATTCAAAGACAACATCTTGACCTAATTCCATGTCTCAATTCATTTCTCTAGATCAAACAGTTGATAGTTGAAACTTGGTCAACTGATGAAAAAGTAAATTAATATACCAAAAGTCAAACTTTGACTTTTTGGTCAACATTAAGTTTCAAAGATCAAGATTCACCAAGACATTAAAAAAATGAAGCTTGGTCATCAAGAATCGATAAATTCAAAAGTCAATATAAAAAGTCAAACTTTTCAAGACTTAGAAAAATTTCAAAGTGTTTTAAACCTTGATAATTTCACTACTTCATGACCTTTTTTTCACCAAGGTGCAAGACAAATAAAAAAAAACTTTCAACATGAAAGTTTTAGATCTTTATTAATCCTACAACTTTTTTTAGAGGTTTGATGTCCAAAAAATTCTTAGATTTGAAGATATAAGTCCATGAAGTCATGACATTTCCATAAAACACTTAGTGAAAATTTTGACAAGTTTAGGCAGATTTTTGACCTAACTTCTTGGCCAATTTTCACTTATTTCCAATTTGATTTTATCAAAATGGTAAACATGAAGGTTGTAGAAAATGTTTCAATCTTTCCAAAATGTTCAAGAACATGAAGAGATCATGTTTGAGCTAAGAGAATCGAAGACAAGAAGTTGGACATCCATTCTTGAATTACAAGTCATTTTTATGATGAACACTTGATCAAATCTCATAGCCATGCTGCATAATCTTGCTTTGAAGACTTCTAACTTGCAATTCACTCCTTAATTAATTGTTGACATAACATATTGAGCCATTGTCCAAGCATTTGAGTCATTATCCAAGCTGCATTTCAATTTATGGCACAAAGGCACCATTGCCATTCTTGAAAAGTTGCTTTAATCACAAAGTCAACTTGTATTGAGCTTTGCACTTGTTCTTTCTGCAGAAGCTTAATATACAAAGTCAGATGAACATGTTTAAAGTTGGTAACCACTCTAGATATCCTTGTACCATTCCTTGGAAAGATGTTTGTCAAGCTTGCTTCAAAAACAAGTTAAAAATCCATAACACATGATCTTTGTTTTCTGATCATTTCAAACCTCCAAACCTCTTGCTTATAAATAAAGGCCATCTTTGCAGGCCAACACACGAAATTACAAGCCTGGAAACTGCCTCAAACTCAATCAAATAAGAAATTTCTCTAAAAACACCATCGTTGTGTCATTTCTGCCTTTGAACATCCACCTCACAATCTCCTCGTGAGTTTTACATTTTCATCAATCACCAAGATTCTAATACACATATACAAACAATTCAAACACCTGTAACACGACTGTAAAACCATTTTCCTTATCTTCCATTTTCAAAAACAGTTGCTTGCAGGTTGAGTTCTCCAGCACGATTCAGCCATCCTGAATCCAAAGTAAGCATTGCAATAGCTTCCTGGAGATTCAAGGAAGCTAACCAGATCATTACAACACCTTGGAGGTTTCTCAAACTCAAAACACGATCTCCATCTGCAAGGTAAGTTTTCTGAGCTTTTATCTCTTCATACAAGCATCATATGGCTTCCATTTTCAAAGATAAAATGTAGACAATATAGCCCTGAAACTAACCATGTCCTTAGAATTCATTTATGTTGCCTATGTAGTGTGAATTTTGAGTTTAAACTTGCTGAAAAATTAAGTTAGAATTTGGTTCCATTTGAAATTCGTGCCCATCTTTGATCCATTGCTTAAGTTAGTTACATATTTGAAATCATGGTGAAATTTCTAACAAGTTTGATATTTATCATTTCTGAAATGGTTGAGAGATGAGAAAGTTACAGAGCTCTGGTTATGGCGCGAGGAAGAAGATGAAGTACAATAATGGACTTAGTTTTTTTAAATTTATTGCAACATGTTTTATAACCGGATGAAACAGCCACCCCAGTGGCAGAAGGCACGCGCGTAAGGCATTAGTATATAAGGTCCTAGGTTCGAGCCCAAGCGAGACCTTTTGTTATTTTTCTAACATTTTCCTTGTTCTTTATTTTTTGTTTGGTAGCGCATGGGCCTCCCCTGACTAGGCCTGTCCATTTTTTTAAATTCTTCTCACCCCCTCTCTACTAAAGACAATGCAGGCCCAAACATTTTATTTTGTTTTGTTTTATTTTTCTGATTTCCAACAAAACGGGCCTTGGGCCTAAACTGAACTATTTTACTTTCTAACCTCCCAATTTCTTTTAAAAAACCCCTGACTCCAAAATGTACATTTTTATTTTATTTTATTTTCTTATTTTATTATTATTATTTCTAATAAAAAATACAAAAAATATATTATTTTTATTAAATAATTAGACTAAGAAATTATTTTTTTTTCTTTACTTTATTTTATAAATAACAAAAACCCTAGAAATATTTTATTTTCTCAAATTAATTAAACTAGTTCAGACTTAGGTTTAGTTTTATTTTCTTTTAATTTAGACTTTTTGGTTTTAAAAATTAATTACCTTTCTTGTAAGTTAATCAAATAGATTAATAAGATTAATTAAAATCTTTTCATACAAGAAACTATAAAAAACAATTTTCTTTTCAATTCCTTTTCTCTTTTCATTATCTTTGCATTGTTGTATATTTTATTATTTCATACTATTATGTAATTGGAAAAGCCTTATAATAATTAGGTTTTAATTGCTTTCACCCTCATTTGTAATTTGTATCCCCATCCTCTAAAATGATGCAATAGCGTAAAACTTTAAATTTTCGCAATTTATCGCTTTCCATATTATTGCTAGTACTTAGGGTTTGTATGGAAAGACTTAAAACAAACAATAGAAAAACCTAATTCAATACAAAATGCATGAAAACAAAAACACTTTGCACACTTGAATCCCTATGGTTAACCCATACTTGTTGCCTTAGAATAAAACAGTCATGTCCCTCGAACGTGGGATACTTTAGCAAAGACTCTCGATTAGCAGATCGTAGTCCCTCGATAAACCTTTGATGTCGCCTTCGGTAAACGATCTTAGACCCTTATGACAAATTCCTAAGGTGTACTACAATGTTTCTTTATTTAACTGTACGATGACCCACGCCCGTCCCTTCACATCCAATGATAAAGTTTCTTACTAACTAATGGTAAGATAAGACCATCTAAAGGAGGAGGAAAAGAACAAAGACTTTCTTTCGAGTAGGTAGAACATTCGTAGTTTCTTTCTCACAAACATTTTAAAACAAACATCTTTTCAAACACACCAACACCTTCATGAAATATTTTCAAGAGTCAACACTTTGCATACGTTTCTGCCGAAACGAGAAACATTACAAAGTTCGCCTAAACGAAGGCAATTTTCGAAAATACTTTCAAAAAAATCACAAGAACATTTACAAAGCATTTCAAAAGTGAGCTAGCAAATAAGAGCCCGTAGATAACTACCGATGAGAAGGGTGCTAACACCTTCCGTTTTCATAACATACCCTCCAAACTCAAGAAAATTTTCAAAAGGTCGTTCCTGTTCTTTTCACTTTTTCCTTTATTGGATAAAATAAAAGGCGATGGCGACTCTTGCTATCCGCAACAATTGCGATAAAACGCAAAACACCCAAGTCAGTTCTCCCACTGTATCACACCTGTGAACACAGACATATTCAAAAGATACTACGCATGAAAATGACCCGCTAAGTTGACTAGCTTAGGTAAAAATAAGGGCATCCCGACGAAACAAAAGGGTTCGGGAAAAAATCATGGATATATATTAAGATTGTACACCCGGAAAGTAAAAAACCTGAAAAGGTGGCTTGGGAAAAAAGGGTATCCTGGTGGACTGAAAACCCTAAAGGGAGGTCCAGGAAAAAATTAGGGATTAAAGTGTATGACTATGTCCCTTTGGATCATCCACATACAACATGCTTTATTACCAACGTCAAGTTCAAATGGTACAGATCAATTCGGTCAACTTCTTCCGACAGTAAGGGATGAGATGCTTAAAGACATAGGGGCAATAGCAGAGTTGAGACTCGATGGGTTCGTTTACACATAGCTATATGTTTTGTTTTTACTTTGTACTCTTTTCATTTCATGACTATTTCCTCTTACTAGGATTTTTGTCTCTATGTACAAAACCGCCCGTTTATAGGCAAATTATCAATACAAGTCAATTTCAAAATTCAACTTTGCTTTTACTTTCTCAGTTTTGTTTTCAAAAAAATGCCCAATGACTAAATTGAATGAACATATGCATATGAATATGATTACTATTAACAAATATAAGCATAAAAACGGGAATCAACATTTACTAAAGACTCTAGGAGTTTGGATAATGTTCAAGTCATCCACAAATCCCCACAGAGAAACCTCCATGGGATTATCCCTGCAGAGTTACCCTCACAAGCTCATCCCCGACAGAGATACATTCCCCCGCAAGTCTAATATGCATTCAGATAAGAATTGGGGCATCTCCCAGCTATTAATATAACCATACTCCCCAGCAAACCCCCCTAGCGAATAAAGGAGTCTGATCATTTCTCCAGCATATAGTGAAAACTTCCTCCGCACAACCTACAGAATCCCAATTCCCATCAGAAATGATTCCCTTAGCATAGCTCACAAGAATTTAATTCCCCAGTTGAGTTTATTTCTCCAACACTGAAATCCCCTACAGAACTCTCTTCCCCAGCAGGGTTTATTTCCCCGGTATGGTTTATTTCCCCAACAAGGTTTATTTCCCCAACCGAGTTCATTTATCCAATTATTGCAAATTCCCATCAAAATTCTTCTCTCCAGCAAAATGTAGTCCAGGTTGCTATTCCCAGAGAGTTGCTACAGAATCTGAAACCGGGCCAAATAACATTTAACTTTGTCCTCCCCAGAAGAGTGAAGTCCATATCTAAAACTCGGTCATACATCACCTCAGAGGGTTATCCATCTCTTTTATCCCCAATCAGGGTATGTAAGAATTAGATTCCTCAATAAAGCGATGAACGACCAATGTTGCTGAAATCTTCTATCCCCAAGTAGAAGTCAAACGTCCCCAACGAAATATCCTCAAATAAGAAATAGGAATCCCCAGCGTAGACATTCTAAGCAAGATCGGAGATTCGTATTCTTCATCCCTAGCGACAGTCAGGGATTTATTTTCCCCATCCAAAGATGTTATACGAAGCTACCAATTCGTTTCAATGACATCTTACATCCATACATCATTTACAAGTATCATAGCATATGCATATGAAACACATATAACACACTCTCATTTACTTTGAGAACATCATTATGTAATTCATTACATACATCATGACATTGCATAAAGAATAACTTTGTCTTTTCAGGTAAAAGTCTACAAACAGACGAATATCATCAGCAATTTTCAAATAGGTCAAAGATTAACTCCCGAAACAGGATGGGACAACTATCTATATGATCAGGTTGAAGATTAATTCCCGAAACAAGATGGAGCAACTATCTATACGACTAGACGGTATGAATTCTCGAAACAAGACGGGTTTACCAACAGAAAGCAGATCAGAGATTAATTCCCAAAACAGGACGGGGAAACTATCTATATGACCAGGCAAAGATTAACTCCTGAAACAGGACGGGGAAACTATCTTTATAACCATGAAATGATTAACTCGCGAAATGGTACAGGGAAACTATCGATATGACCAGGTGGTATGAATTCCTGGAACAGGACGGGTTTACCAACAAAAGCAAATTGTGGATCAATTCCCGAAACAAGATGGGGTGACTATCTACATGACAAGCATTACCTCAGAGACTAAATATGACGAGAATTTCCCTCGGAGACTAAATCTGACAAGAAGCTACTTATGCACCTTCCCCGGAGGTTCATTCTAGAAAGCATTCTTCAGATATAGTCAAGCGTAGACTCATTCTGATACTCTTACCAGCAGTTACTTTGGATGGAATCTATAAGCCCATCTTTGACGACATTCATTCACCTCTCTAAATGTAATCTTTAAGCCCATTCAAGCAATATTATCAACCGACAACATTACTTCGTGCACTTGCGAGTGCAAATTTCTGGACACACAAGTGTTCAATCCTCTTCCACCTTCAGATCATGAATGGCGGACATGCCAATCTAACTCCTCAGGTTTAAGAAGATTGAACAGGGGAAAGTGTTTTACCCTAAAATTTTCCCTCCCATTTATCTCAAGACATTCTCCTATGGTTCTCATATGATCAAGGTTACTCAAGAATTGATCGGACAAGTTCTCCTCCTAAGCAATGAACTTATAACTAGGGTTTCACTTTTCTCAAGGAAGTTTGGGTTCCTAAAGCTTCAAGTGGATTGCATGGTTTCTTGTATGTCTCCAAGAAGGTTCATTCCAAGTTTCACGCCTTGCATCACATGTTTGCTCAGTCAATTGCTCAGATGACTAAACATTAACAATATTAGACAAAAAGTCAATTGTGGTCAACATATAGTCAAACCTCAAGATTTTTGGTCAACATCAAGGTTTGGAAGTGATATTCATCATTTGATCAAGGGTTGATCATGATTAATTAAGAAAACTCTCAAATCATCAAAAGTCAAAAGTTTCCAAATTAGGGTTTTCTTTAGGAGAAGTCAACTGAACTTTGACCAAGCATAACTTTCACATGCTTCATCAGATTTTCCTTAACCAAAGCTCATATTAAAGTAAATTTTACTCTCTACAACTTTGTATCTCTACGCTTAAGTCAAAAAAATGCTTCATTTGAGAGAGATGGGCCAAAATATTACAGGTCATTTCAAAAGTCAACAAAAAGACACTTTTTGTTAAGGCAATTTACATCAAGATAAAATATTTAAATGCAAAAATTATCACAATAGAGATTGTATACGACATCTTGAGCTTTCCAAAAAGTCCAAGATCACCTTCAAATGACACAAATTGAGAGAGTTATGACTATTGTAATTTTGGAAATTTTGAGTAAATGCAGGAAGTTCAAAGTGATCAAACTTGAATTTTTGGGCTAATGGGCTATTGTTTCAAAGTCCAAACGTGTTTTGCAACTTATAATGAACCTCACATATTACACATGCAGCCCCTTGGGTTTTTATTTATTTATCTTTGAGTTTTATTTATTTAAAAATTCAAAATAAATAATATAAAAACAAGGCTTATTACACAAGTCCAAGCCCATGATCCTTTGACATAATTTCAAGCTATATATTCAATTCAATTTAGACATGACAAAAAAATGAAGTCTTTGCAGCAAAATCATCTTCCAAAAATCACAAAAATTATTCAAATTAGGGCAACTTGCAAACCCTTATTGCAACCACTCTCGAGGCATATTAACCCTTCCATTCACTTCCTGGATCATAATAGGGTGAGAATGGATCATCCTTGATGATCCAAAAGGCTCGAAACACCACTATGTGCATCATCGATTTTCAATCCCGGCATGAATTTTTATTTTTACTTTCTTTATGTTTTAAGATAAATTAACCATGCTAATGTGTTCATAAGGTCTCCATATGCAGGAAAAGTCAATTGCATGACCTTCATGCTACCAGAATCACGAGTTTCCATAACCACACTGGTCCATATAATTTTTGCTGTAGCTCCTAAACCAGCGTGATTCAGCTTAAACTAACCGGTCCATTGAATTTGCAAGCCTTGATTTAGGGGGGTAGGACCCCTCTGGATCTTTAATGCTTATTGTTTTACAGGAACAAGAAATATACTTACCGGAGAAGACGACCGGAGCTAGGGCTTTGACACCTCTTCGGTCATGCAATGTGATTTTATATTATATATGTTTTGTTTCGCTGATGAAAATGGATGTATCACAGCCTCAGTAGTTAAAACATGTGTGCTATGTCATTATTGTCCCAAGGCTCGGGTTCAATCCCTACTTTTGGCATTTTGATGTTTTTTTTATATATTTTTCCATGTTTTGCAGGTATAACATACTAAGCGCGTTAGATTCCATTCCTTGACACAAGAACGGGCCTAGCCTAGTGGTGAACATGTTGGATGAAAAGCTGAGGGCGTGCGTTCAACACTCACCCCTGGCAATTTTGGTTTATTCTCTATTCTTCTTACTCTTTTCCTTGTTTTCCATTGAAAACCAAAACATAAACCTTTTTTTAACAAACCTAATTATTTTTCAAAACCTTTTTTTAAACCCTAATCAAATTAGGTTTTTTAGATTTTTTAATTAATCAAATTAGGTTTTAGGTTTTTTTAATTAATTTAATTAACCGATTTACTTTTTTTAATTAAAATTAATTAGACTTTTTAGGTTAATCATCAAAACCTTTTTTTACAAAAAATCAACAAAACACGTTCTCTTTCCCTTTTCCTATTTTTACATTTTTGCGTGGTTTGTTATTCTCGCTTTTTTTCTGATTATGTAATTGTTTCCTGGTTTGTAATAGTAATTAAGGTTTACTTTCCGCATTTCTATTATGTAACTGTCCCGAAGCATTGTAATAGTCTAGGGTTTTCTTTCCGTATTTATTTTCCGCACATTTACTACTTTTCTATTATACTATATTACGGTTAGTAATTAGGCTTGTATGGAAAGATAAAAAAAATGATAGCTAACCCTAACTACAAGACTTAAATAACTGAACCACAACACACCTCGCACACTCGCACCTCTAGGGAAACCTCCCTTGTTGCCTTGGAAAACAGTCACGTCCCTCGAACGTGGGGAACATGAGGGCTATGAGGAACATTCTGTTACATAGTGATTCCCTTCGGGTTGAAGAGCGCTGGTGCAACGTACAAGAAGGCTATGACAAACCTATTCCATGATCTGATGCATAAGTAAATTGAAGTATATGTTGATGATATGATCGCCAAATATCAGACCGAGGAAGGACACATAGAAGACTTGTTGAAGTTGTTTCAGTGTTTGAGGAAATACCGTTTCCATTTGAATACAAATAAGTGTACTTTTGGTGTTCGTTCAGGAAATTTTCTAGGTTTCATTGTCATCTAAAAAGGAATTGAATTTGATGCTGATAAAGTTAAGGCAATTCAAGAAATGTATGCACCAAGGAATGAAAAGAAAGTTAGAGGCTTCCTTGGATGTTTGAGTTACATTTCCAAGTTTATTTTCCATATGACTACAACATGTGGACCAATCTTCAAGCTGTTAAAAAAGGATCAAGGTTGTGTGTGGACAGATGATTGCCAAAGGGCATTTAATTATGTATATGACTGTGTTGGATAACTCCATGGGCTGTATTTTGGGACAACAAGATAAAACATGAAGAAAAGAATATGTCATTTATTATTTGAGCAAGAAGTTCACTGACTGTGAGTCATGGTATTCTATGCTAGAAAAAACATGTTGTGCTTTAGCCTGGACAACAAAGTGATTTCGGTAATATATGTTGAATCATACTATTTGGTTGATTTCAAAAATGGATCCAATTAAGTATATTTTTTAAAAGCATGCTCTTACTGGAAGAGTTTCCCATTGGCTGATGCTGTTATCTGAATATGATATTAAATATCGTACTCAAAAGGCTATTAAAGGCAGTGTGTTGGTAGAGTACCTTGCTCACCAACCAGTTGATGATTATCAATCTGTTAATTTTGATTCCCCTAATGAGGATGTGATGTTTTTGAAAGTTAAAGATTGATATGAACCTTTTCTTAAGGAAGGCCCTGATCCTAAATCCCAGTGGGGTATGGTGTTTGATGGAGTTGTAAGTACTTATGGAAAAGAAATTGGAAGATATCTTTTTCCTCAATGAAGGTTCCATGAAGGTTATACAAGAGAAATTATGACATGGTCTTGCTCAGATGCGTGGATAGACACGAAGCAAACATGTTGATGCTTGAGATCCATGAAGGTTCCTTTGGTACCCATGCCAATGGAAATTCGATGGTAAAAAAGATGCTTAGGGAAGGTTCCTATTGGTTGACAATGAAATTTGA
The DNA here is from genome assembly GCA_948472305.1 of Vicia faba. NCBI lineage: Eukaryota > Viridiplantae > Streptophyta > Magnoliopsida > Fabales > Fabaceae > Vicia > Vicia faba. Next base: position 576,032,882 of record OX451738.1, read on the forward strand.
CTGTTAGAAATTTGCAAAGAAGTACCATAAATGTCATATTTATGCTGATAAGATTCATGTGCCTCCAATGCCTCTCAATGTTATTTCTTCCCCGTGGCCTTTTTCTATGTGGGGTATTGATATGATTGGAATTATTGAACCCAAGGCGTCAAATGGACATCGTTTCATATTAGTGGCAATTGACTACTTCACCAAGTGGGTGGAAGCAGCTTCTTATGTTAACATCACCAAGCAGGTGGTAGTACGCTTTATAAAGACAACCTTTGTTAGAACATAGTTTGATTCTACAACCCTCAGTTAGAGTTTTGATGATAACAAAATACAAGATTAAATAAATTATAAGATTTATATATGCTACTTAAAATTATGTTTTGTATTTACAGAAACTCTAATGGAATCAGCATCAGAATATCAGTATCAACATCAACATCAGAAGATATGTCAGATCAGAAGATCAAACATGTGCTACGCTGAAGCCTGATGAACAGAATCTGCACAAAACATACTCTGACTCTGATCAAGATCCTATCCACATCATCAGCACTCAGAAATGCCAGAATAAGCTAAAGCCAAGAACACTCTGATTATCATTAGCAGAACACTCCAAAGTGTCAACGTTACTGCATTCAAGGCAGATTAATTACCAACAGCTTTATTCCAAGACAAAGATCTTCTCAAAAAGGAAAGAACGTTATGAGCATTGAAATGGAATTATGGACAGCAACGTATCTATTCCAAGGCTATTTAAACAAGTCAGTGAGAAAAGAAATGGCTAATACTCTACACGCATATACACGCCTAAGATAATCATCCTCAAGCACGCTCTCACTTTTGCTAAAGCATTCAACCTCGCTTACTCTATAGCTCTAGCAATCTAGTTTCATCTAAGCTTCATATTGTGTATTATCATAGTTTTGATATATAGTTTTTCTAGAAAACATCAAACACACATTTGTTCATTTATCTGTAAAAGAATTTCCTTGAGATAAACCGGTATGTGGTTAGACTCAAGAAGGCTTTAACAGTTGTTAAAGAAGTTGTGTATTCAGTTGAATATAGTGAATTAAGACCTCGTTGGAGAGAGGAGAAATCACCTTGACGGGTGGACTGGAGTAGTTTGATATCAAACGAACCAGGATAAAAATAACGTGTTGTCTGCATTTGATTTCAAGTTTTACAATTCAACCCCCCTTCTTGTGTTTTTCACATCTTCAATTGGCATCAGAGCGCCTGGTTCTGAGCTTATAACACTTAACCGTGTCAGTACAAGATCCAGCGTTGAAAAACACTATGGCAGGACCACATCAAAACATCAGCAATGACAACAATGAAGAAAGAGACAGATTCATTGGCAAACCTCCAGTCTTTAATGGAGAGAACTTTGTTTAATGAAAAGGCAAAATTGAAAGCTTCTTTCTGGCCCACGATGCTGATCTGTGGGATATGGTGACTGATGGATACACGCACCCAGTGAATGCAAGTGGTCAGAAGATTGACAGGAAAGCAATGTCTGATCAACAAAAGCGTGACTTCAGAAATCATCACAAAGCCAGAACAATTCTTCTCAGCGCCATCTCTTACTCTGAATATGAAAAGATATCTAACAGAGACACTGCAAAGAATATGTTTGACTCTCTTAGAATGACGCATGAAGGCAACATTCAAGTCAAAGAAACTAAAGCTCTTGCGCTCATTCAGAAGTATGAGGCATTCAAGATGGAAGAAAGTGAATCAATTGAAACGATGTTCTCAAGATTTCAAATTCTGGTTGCTGGTCTCAAAGTTCTGGACAAAGGGTATTCTACTGCTGATCATGTTAAGAAGATCATCAGAAGCTTGCCAAAACAGTGGAGGCCAGTGGTCACAGCGCTGAAGCTAGCTAAGGATCTCAACAAAATCTCTCTGGAGGAACTTGTCAGCTCCCTCAGAAGTCACGAGATAGAGCTAGAAGCTGATGAACCTCAAAAACAAGGTAAGCCATTAGCTTTAAAATATAACAGAAAATATGACTCCAAAGTTTTGCAGGCTGTAGAAGAAACCTCTGATGGGTCCTCATCAGAAGAAGATGAACTGTCTCTCCTCTCCAGAAGGGTGAACCAACTGTGGAAGCAGAGGCAAAGAAAGTTCAGGAATCCAAGAAGATCAGAGAATCAGAATGAATCCTCCTCCAGATACAGAAGTTCAGAACCCTCCTTTGGATACAGAAGATCTGAAGGCTCGTCAGGAAGCAGAAAGCCAAACAACAAAGACATCATCTGCTATGAATGTAACGAGCAAGGACACTACAAGAGTGATTGCCCAAAGCTTCAGAGGGAAAAGCCCAAAAAGAAGTTTGGCAAGGAAAATAAGAAAAGTCTCATGGCTACATGGGATGACTCTGACACATCTGAAGTTGACTCAGAATCAGATGATGAGAGAGGAAACATAGCTCTCATTGCAAACATAACAGAAGACAGTGAAGCTTCTGAATCAGACTCTGAATCAGACACATAAGAGGTATTTACTGATTTTGCTATTAACTTTACTAAGGCTGAACTAGCTGAAAGCCTTAATGAAATTCTGGAAAGGTATCAGCAGATCAGAGTCAAATTCAGAAACTTGAAAAGGAATCTTGCTTCTGACTCTGATAAAACTGAGAGTCTCAAATTGGAGAATTCTGAGTTGAAAAATAAAATTTCAAAATTAGAAAATCTATTACAAAACTCTCAGAAGGAAACAATCCCTGAAACTCCCAGCAGTGCTGATGAGATCATCAAGGAGTATGATCACAGCTTTCAGAAGTTTCTAGCTAAAAACATAGATAGAAGCAAGATGGCTTCAATGATCTATGGAGTTAGCAGAAATGGCAGAAAATGAATTGGATACCAAGGTAAAGTACCTACACCAAGGAATGCCATGGATTTAGTTATAAAATGAAGTCCACTTAATTCACACTTTGTATATGGGCACACACACGACATCAAATATACCAGTAGTAATTATTCTATCAAACCAAAATTCAACCAGAGTTTTGGTAAAACTAACAAATCAGGACCCAAGAAAATATGGGTACCTAAGGAGAAAATAATACATGTTGCAGATATCTTTAACAGCAAAGCAGAAACACCAGTCATGGTACCTAGACTCTGGCTGCTCACGACACATGACGGGAAGAACGCATATGTTCCAAAGCCTGGAACTTAAGCCTGGAGGACACGTAGGCTTTGGAGACAATCAGAGGGGAAAAATCATTGGCTCTGGAACCGTAGGTAACGGAAATCTTCCCTCTATAAGTAATGTTTTGTTAGTAGATGGATTAATGCATAACCTGTTATCCATAAGTCAATTAAGTGATAACAATTATGATATAATCTTTAATCAAAATTCATGCAAAGCTGTTAGTCAGAAAGATGGGACTATCCTATTTAATGGAAAGAGGAGAAACAACATTTATAAAATAAAACTTTTTGAACTTAAAAGTCAGAATGTAAAGTGTCTTTTGTCTGTTAACAACGAGCAATGGATCTGGCACAGAAGATTGAGGCATGTTAGTATGAGAAGAATATCTCAGATTAACAAACTCAATCTGGTCAGAGGACTCTGAAGTTCAATTCAGATGCTCTGTGTGAAGCATGTCAGAAAGGCAAGTTTGCAAAACCAGCTTTCAAATCTAAAAACGTTGTTTCCACCTCTAAGCCTTTAGAACTTCTGCACATTGACTTATTTGGACCAGTTAAAACTGCTTCAGTCAGTGGCAAGAAGTATGGTTAGTAATCGTAGATGACTATAGCAGATGGACATGGGTAAAGTTCTTAAGACACAAGGACGAGTCACACTCTGTGTTTGTCACCTTCTACAACCAAGTTCAGAATGAAAAGGATCTTAGAATCGTCAAAGTCAGAAGTGATCATGGTGGAGAGTTTGAAAACAAAGATTTTGAATCATTTTTTAATGACAAAGGCATTCTGCATGATTTCTCCTGTCCTAGAACTCCCCAGCAAAATGGAGTTGTAGAACGAAAGAACAGAACATTGCAAGAAATGGACAGAACCATGATCAACGAGACTAATGTTGCTAAGATCTTATGGGCAGAGGCAATAAACACAGTGTGCTACATTCAGAATAGAATCTCTATAAGACCTATTCTGGAAAAGACTCCATATGAATTGTGGAAGAACAGAAAGCCCAACATTTCATATTTTCATCCATTTGGATGTACCTGTTTTATTTTGAATACTAAAAATTACTTGAACAAGTTTGACTCTAAAGCACAAAAGTGTATTATGTTAGGATACTCTGAACGCTCAAGAGGGTACAAAGTATACAATACAGAAACACAGATTGTTGAAGAATCAATCAGTGTTCGTTTTGATGATAAGCTTGACTCTCAAAAGTCAAAGCAGAATGAATTACTTGCAGGTATAGAAGTTGAATTCACAGGTACTAAAGACAAGTCATCAGAAGCTCTCAACAAAGACACTCCCTCAACATCAGAAAGAGGCACTACAAGCAATCCAGCATCTTTTATTGATCTACCTCAGAAAAGACCATCCAGAAGAAGTATGGATCACCCAGAAGAAACAATCTTAGGAAGAAAGGAAGATCCAATCATAACAAGAGCCAGCTTCAGAAACTCTGAAGAATCCCTCATGGGACTTGTTTCTCTGATTGAACCATCAACAATTGATGAAGCACTTCTGGACAATGACTGGATTCTAGCAATGCAAGAGGAGCTGAATCAATTCACAAGAAATGAAGTATGGGATCTTGTTCCTAAACCAAAAGGATTCAACGTCATTGGAATAAAATGGGCGTTCAGAAACAAACTGAATGAACAAGGTTAAGTCATCAGAAACAAGGCACGGTTGGTAGCACAAGGTTATAGTCAGCAAGAGGGGATATACTATACAGAAACCTTTGCTCCAGTCGCCAGGTTAGAATCTATCAGACTTTTAATTTCTTTTGCTGTTAATAAAGGCATCACTCTGTATCAGATGTATGTTAAAAGTGCATTCTTAAATGGCTATATAAAAGAAGAGATATATGTGCACCAACCCCCTGGTTTTGAAAGTTCAAAAAATCCAGAATATGTTTTCAAACTAAAGAAGTCACTATATGGTCTGAAATAAGCTCCCAGAGCTTGGTATGAAAGACTAAGTAACTTCCTGTTAGAAAAGGAATTCATCAGAGGGAAAATGGACACAACCTTATTCTGTAAGACAGTTAAGAATGACATTCTAGTATTTCAGATTTATGTTGATGATATCATTTTTGGATCTACTAAACCCTCTCTGGGAAGAAAATTTGCTAAGTGTATGCAGGCAGAATTTGAGATGAGCCTAATGGGGGAACTGAAATTCTTTCGGGGCATTCAGATCAATCAAACCCCAGAAGGAACTTACATTCATCAAAGCAAATATGTCAGAGAACTTATGAAGAAATTTGATCTCTCAAAATGTAAGCCATCAAAGATTCCAATGCATCCCACGTGCATTCTGGAAAAAGAAGAGGTAAGCAAAAAGGTAGAACAAAAGGTCTACAGAGGTATGATGGGTTCTCTTCTTTATCTGACAGCTTCAAGGCCTGATATTTTATTCAGTGTATGCACGTCTGTGACAACACGTCTGCTATTTGCTTAAGTAAAAATCCAATTTTGCATTCTAGGGCTAAGCATATAGAAACAAAACATCATTTTATTATGGACTATATTCAGAAAGGGATTTTAAACCTAAAATTTATTAACACAGACCATCAATGGGCTGATATTTTCACAAAACCACTTTCTGAAGATAGGTTCAACTTCATTTTGAAACATCTCAGCATGAAGCTCTGTCCAGAATAAAACTGTTTTAATTTTATATATTAATCTTCAGAATTGTGTTTATTTCTCTGAACTTATGATCAATCCTCCTTCAGAATTTTAGAAATGCAGATTGTATCAGAATCTATCCATGAAGATCTGAGCGCTTCAGTTTAAGGATAGATGTGCTGTTCACTCAAGCAAACTAGTATCATCCAGTCATCAGCTGTTTCCTGAGGCTGAACACGCGTTCACGCTCCTGAAAAGGCAAAGCGCTGATTGGATGCATTGAGACACATGTCATGGGTAACCGTTTAAGTATCTTTCTGAATCCCCTAAAACCAGCTATCAATAAATGCTAATAATCATGATTTATTTCTCTCTCTTAAACGTGTATGTTTTCAAAAACTGTTTAGAAATCTATTTAAACAGTTCACACGACTTCCTTCTTCTTCTTAGAATTTTCTTGTGTTTTACTTGTTTTCTTTACATGTTTGTCTGTAATATTTCTACTTGTTCTAAACTATCATTGCTTCTATTTTAATACAAACGTTTTTTTTGCTCTGATCATTTTAACTCTGATTATTTGTGCTTTTTGATAACTGACAAAAAGGGGGAGAAAATGATATTTTTCAATAACGGATTACTGAGACAAAAGTCTCAAACATTCTAACATTCTTATATATTTGAATTTCTTTGTTCTGAAAAGCTTACAGGTACAAGAATCTGATGAACGCTGATAAAGTAAAATTCTGATGCTCAAAAGAAAGTTCAGTAAAGTTTTGATGCTCAAGGTCTCAAGGAATCAAAGGGAAGTAATCAACTCAGGGGGAGTTTTTCTCTTCATTACTCTGATACTTTTTACCCCTTATCTTCTTATCACTGATACCTTCTATTCATTAATTGATTAGCTCTGATACTTTTTCTTCTCTATCCGTAATCTCTGATACCCTTATTCTTTTATTTCAATTGAAAAAATCTTGTTTTTGTCATCATCAAAAAGGGGGAGATTGTTAGAACATAGTTTGATTCTACAACCCTCAGTTAGAGTTTTGATGATAACAAAATACAAGATTAAATAAATTATAAGATTTATATATGCTACTTAAAATTATGTTTTGTATTTACAGAAACTCTGATGGAATCAGCATCAGAATATCAGTATCAACATCAGCATCAGAAGCTATGTCAGATCAGAAGATCAAACATGTGCTACGCTGAAGCCTGATGAACAAAATCTGCGCAAAACATACTCTGACTCTAATCAAGATCCTATCCACATCATCAGCACTCAGAAACGCCAAAATAAGCTAAAGCCAAGAACACTCTGATTATCATTAGCAGAACACTCTGAAATGTCAACGTTACTGCATTCAAGGCAGATTAATTACCAATGGCTTTATTCCAAGACAAAGATCTTCTCAAAAAGGAAATAACGTTATGAGCATTGAAATGGAATTATGGACAACAACGTATTTATTCTAAGGCTATTTAAACAAGTCAGTGAGAAAAGAAATGGCTAATACTCTACACGCATATACACGCCTAAGCTAATCATCCTCAAGCACGCTCTCACTTTTTCTAAAGCATTCAACCTCGCTTACTCTATAGCTATAGCAATCTAGTTTCATCTAAGCTTCATATTGTGTATTATCATAGCTGTGATATATAGTTTTTCTAGAAAACATCAAACACACATTTGTTCATTTATCTGTAAAAGAATTTCCTTGAGATAAACCGGTCTGTGGTTAGACTCAAGAAGGCTTTAACAGTTGTTAAAGAAGTTGTGTATTCAGTTGAATATAGTGAATTAAGACCTCGTTGGAGAGAGGAGAAATCACCTTGACGGGTGGACTGGAGTAGTTTGAGATCAAACGAACCAGGATAAAAATAACGTGTTGTCTGCATTTGATTTCAAGTTTTACAATTCAACCCCCCTTCTTGTGTTTTTCACATCTTCAACCTTATATGTCGGTTTGATGTGCCAAGCAGGATTATCACTGATAACGGTTCAAATTTGAATAACAAGATGACGACAAAGCTTTGTGAAGAATTCAAGATTGTCCATCACAATTCGTCTCCTTATAGGCCTAAGATGAATGAGGTTGTTGAAGCTGCTAACAAAAACATTAAGAAGATTATCCAGAAGATGGTTGTTACCTATAAGGATTGGTATGAGATGCTCTTTTTTTTCTTTACATGGGTATTGTACATCCGTCCGCACTTCAATAGGGGAAACCCCATTCTATCTTGTGTATGTTATCGAAGAAGTGCTCCGTGTTGAGGTTGATATTCCCTCTATGCGTGTAATAATGGAAACTAAATTGTCAGAGGATGAATGGGTCCATAACAGGTTTGACCAGTTAAATTTAATGGAAGAAAAGAGAATGACGACCTTGTGTCATGGTTAGTTATATCAGAAAAGAATGAAGAAAGATTTTGATAAGAATGTCAAGCCTCGTGAGTTCAGAGAAGGCGACCTCGTGCTCAGAAAGGTCATGACTTTTAATGCTGATTCTAGGGGAAAGTGGACTCCCAATTATGAATGCCCATATGTTGTCAAGAAAGGCTTCCCTGGCAGTGCATTGATTCTTTAAACTATGGTTGGTGAGGAGTTCTTAAGTCCTATGAATGCTAATGCAGTCAAGAAATACTTTTCTTAAATAAATAAAAGAACAGCTCGCTAAGTTGAAAACCCAACATGGCGACTTAGGAAAAAAATAGCGTCTCGGTAGGCTGAAAACCCGAAAGGGCGGTCTAGGCAAAAGTTTGAGACATAAACAGAATAAATTTTCCCGGTAGGTTGAAAACCCACAAGGGAAACCTAGGAAAAAGTTAGGGGTTTCTTGGCAAGTAACTGCATCAGATAAGACTTTCTCATAGAAGCAACAATCTTCTCAGATTCTCATCACACTTCAACTGAAGCCTCTGCTCATGAGTTCAAAGTTGTTAGGGGGAATAATTGTCATTATATTTTAATGTATATTTTACATATATTTACCATTTTCCAAAACTTTGTAATCATCCATGGAGTCACGCCATTTGCAGACTACCATTGTATTAATAACGTTTAAGCCTTTATCTAATTCTTTATAGTTCTCATTTTATTCTGTTTATACAAAAATTATCTATTATTGATAGTAATTTTCAAAACAAATAGACTTAATAATAAAAACATGTTTTTGAAAAAGAATTTGTAAATTACTTTTTACCTCAATTATGTGATTCAAGTGGAACAAAAGTAGTGGTTCCAAGGATGGACGAACTCTGAAGATTCCCCAAGAAGTATCCCAGGTTGTTTTTGCTGATATGCACTTAGTCTACTTGTGATTTGTTCTTTGGATGGTTGGATTTCATACCATTTGATATATGGATTTCTCTAGTTGAGTATGATTATTTCCCCAGCCAGAGCATTATTCTCTCCAGTTATGACATTTGTGATTGATGTATGCTTCCCAAAAAGCTAGACAAAGGCAATATCTTTTCTAAGAAGTGTTGAAATAACTGTCAATTTTTTTCGATTTTCTCTCACTAAGTGTTGAGTTTGATTTAAAATCCCCATAATTTTGACTTCCTTACTGTTAACTTCTTAGATCCCCAAATGAAGTGAAGATGATGCTTCTCTCTAAAGTTGTTATCCCCGTGAAGTTTCATAATTTCTCCCCAGAGAAGTTTACACAACCATTACTCTTGATATTGAAGATTGTATATAGGCTCTCCTAGACTATAATGCATTGTATTCCCTATTGAAGTCAGTACATAATCCCAAGTTGAAGTCTAGACGATGTGGCATTGTCTTCCCTAGCGAAGTCTGTATGATATTCCCCGGTGAAGCCTGGAAAAGTTAATTATATCCCCACAATTGTATTGGTTTATCACTATTAGATTGTGTTTTGATTATTTTTCAAGCCATGTTTCTTCCCAGTGAATTTAAGCCATGAAGTAGGACTTTGTTTCCTTGGCTGGTGCTTACTCTCTTATGGAATCTTCATCGCGAATGTGATTTATCTGAGTGTTGTCTTTACCCAAGTTGGTTTTTCCTAGTTATCCTCAGTGCAATATGTTTGTTTTGTCAAAATGTACATAATAACATCCATATATTCATATGTACATCATGCATAGCTGAATTAAAATTCATTACTCATTTGCATTTTATTTATGTTTTTGTTGGCATATTATCCTCTTTTCAAAGTTATGTTACCCTCTCTCTAATAAAGTGTCAACCTTAAACAAAGAGTGTATATCCTTTCAATTTCCCCCACTGAGTTATCCCTTGTTGAATAATTTTGCTTTAGCCTTCCTACCCAACTCATTATCTGGATGGAATGTGATCTCCATTTGAGTTTATTCCTCATTGGGTGGCATCTTGGTAGACTCTTTCACTCTGGTTTGTTCCAGGTTTTAATTTTTGGTCCCCGACAACAATATCATTTTGATCTCTTTAAACTATGAAACCTAGATTGAGAGTGTGCATTTATTTTGCACATAAGGACTTTATCTCCTCAGCCGGAATGTGTTATCCATCCCCCAGGAAGTCAAAATTCATTTCCCAACAATATTATTACAATGCTTATCATAACAACAAGTGGCGGTCTCTTTTTTGAGCAACTTGTACTTCACCAATAAGTCTGTTAGTTCCCATATAAGATTGTTTTGATTTAATCTGATGGATGGAAGTCTCTTCATTATGGGAGATAGTTCGTTGGTGAGATTTGTACTCCGATGGACGGTAGTCTCTTCATTATGGAAGATAGTTCGTTATTGAGATTTGTACTCCGATGGATGGTAGTCTCTTCATTATATGAGATAGTTCGTTGTTGATATTTGTACTCCGATGTATTGTAGTCTCTTTATTATAAGAGATAGTTCGTTGTTGAGATTTGTACTCTGATGGATGGTAGTATCTTCATTGTGGGAGATAATTCATTGTTGATATTTGTACTCCGATGGATGGTAGTCTCCTCATTATGGGAGATAGTTTGTTGTTGAGATTTATACTCTGATGGATGGTAGTCTCCTTATTATGGGGGATAGTTCGTTGTTGAGATTTGTACTCCGATGGATGGTAGTCTCTTCATTATGGGAGATAATACATTGTTGACATTTGTACTTCGATGGATGGTAGTCTCTTCACTAAGGGAGATAGTTCGTTGTTGAGATTCACTTTTCTCTAATAGAGTTGATTTGTTTCCAGCCATAGGCGCTGATGTCAATCATTTGTTTCCAGTCATAAGTACTAATGTCAATCATTCACTCACTGGTTTCAAGATTGATGTTTTCCGTCATCCCTGGGCCAATATTATCTTACTGTTTTTATTCGTATCCTTCGGGTTGTTAATTTACTGTCCCTTGTGAGTTGATGTTACTCTCTTTTTGCTATATCCTCTATGAGTGGATAGTTCACAGTTATCAATCGGTCGTTGTTACCCATTGCTTTTTTCCTCATTTATTGAGTTGATGATACTTTGTCTCCTCTTTTGGCTTTACCCAAGTAGAGTTGAGTCTTCTTTTCTGCAATGGAGTTGATTTTCTACCAATGGAGTTGAGTTTCTTTCCTCGAGTTGAGTCGGCAATCCTTTCTTAATGGTTACCTCCTTAATAGTTTGTTGATTGCATTGTTAAGAATTTCCATTGAGGAAATCTTACTATACATTTGGATTCCTTGATCGTGGTTTTGGATTTACCTGTTTATATCCATCCCCAGAGTTGTGTTGTTCCCCAGCGATTTATTTTCCTGGCTGAAATCTCTTTTTGGTCCGTTGGTTTTTATTTTTTGCTTCTCCGGTGGTGTTCTGTGTCACCTTTGGAGTTGGTCGTTTGCATTAAAAATTAATAAGCATTGCATGGTATCTTAGGGCCAAAAATAGGGTTTTATTTGTATTTAAGTATCTTCAATTGCATCGAGACAAAGATTTTAACCTTCGTATCTCCAGATAGAAGACACTTAAATAAGGGCAGCTGTTATACCCCAATTTTTGCCCCTAAGATCTCTCATCATCTCATATCATCACAATACATCATGTCACACATTAGGGTTGGTTCTCTCTTTCTAATTTATTCTATCTTCAAGTTTGATATTGAGGGATCACCAAGCACCTTGAATTGTGCATCTTGTACATGTGTTCTTTTAACTAACATTAAGATATGTGTATATGTTTCTTTGAATGTTCATATTGTAGGTGATCTCAATTGCATTCATCTCACCATCTAACCTAGGGTTTAAGGGGTGGTTCTCAATCAAATGTTTCTCTAATGGATTGAAAGAGCTCAAGCTTTAAGTATATGTCTATGATATCAAATATTTGTGGTTCAAAGAACTCCCTCACTTTATTTAGGTCAAATTTTCCTCAAAGTTGGTGGTGGCATTCATCAAGAAAATTCATAGATTCATGTGTTTGTTTCCATGCCTTCTCTGACAAGCTTCATTGATACTTAAGCTCCATCTTTGAGTGTGCTTCAAGATAACATCATTTCAAGTCTTATTATGATTCATCATGCTTTATTTTGCTAATAAAGATCAAAATATTCAATGTTGATTCAACAAGTTTAACCTAATTGAGAAAATGCTTGATTTAGTGATCATAAGTGCATAACTCTCTCAATTTTCAACATTTTGAGTTGGTTCTTATTTCTATGGCTTCTTATCATCATCTACAACAACCTCTCTTCACATGACAAGATCCAATTGTGCAAGAAAAATCATCAAAAGTTGAAAGGGGTTTCAAGTCATTTTGACACCCTCTGAGTTAGGGTTAGTCGACTTCCAAGGACCATATCTTTCTCATTTTTTGATATTTTTGAGTGACTCCAAAGCCATGAAAAGTTTTATTCATGGATTTAAGGCTAGTTTTGAATGGAAGATCACTAATGGTTGAGAAAGATTGCAAGTCTCCTTGAAATCCTTTGAAATTTAGGGTTTGATTTCAAATGATCATAACTTCGTCAATTTTTATCTCTTTGAGCCCATTATTTTTCCATAAAATCTTTGGGATGTCTACTATAACTTTGTCTCAATCTGCAAGAGTTAAAGATGCTTATAAAGTGGTTGAAGAATTGAAAAGATTATAGGTCTTTTGTGAATTTCTCCAAATTTATTTATCATCTTCCGAAGACCACAACTCGTTCAATTTTTATGATTTTTGTGTGATTTAAATTCTACAATTAAATTCAAGAGGTCTAATTCATGTCATCTTCATATATCAACGTCAAATTTTGAGTTGAAGGTCATAAAATTTTGAAGGACATTATAGGTCATTTTGGAGTCCTATACTTAGAATTATTTCTAAGTATAAGAATCCGTGTGTTTTTCACAAATTCAAATGAACATAACTTTTTGATCAGATCTCCAAAAGATGTATTTCTTGGCACATTGTAAAGATTGTGATCTCATCTTTCAAATGCTTCAAGAATTATGTGATAAAGCCTCTTGGGTTTTGTGCACCATGGATTCAAAGTTGGTGCTTTGAAACTGAAAAATCACTTGAAGTCAGAAGCAAGTTTGTGAAATGTGGCTTCTAATCACCAAATTACCACGTGATTTCCATTTAAACATGATTAGTAAATATGTTTGAATTATTTAGAGGGTCAAAACACATCATTTAAATAAGTTTTGATTGCACATGTGATCATTTTTCCTCATGACATAGGTGTGCACGATTTACACTTGAATTGCATCATTAACCCTGTTGTACCCAAAAAATTTCCCTCTCTTTTCTCAAGATATTTCTCACAAAAGATCTGAAATGCTCAAGGATTCTCAAAGAGTTGATCCGACAATCTCACCTCTTAAGCATTGAGCCCACAAATTAGGGTTTTGGTTTTCTCAAGGACAATTGGACATTTTATGCTTAAAATTATTTTCATGGTTCATTATAGGTCTCTAAGAAGGCTCATACCAATTCTCAAGTCTTGCTTCACAAATTTGCTCAATCAATTACTCAGATGACTAAAAATCAGATGTATTGGGTAAAAAGTTAGCCGTGGTAAACATGCAGTCAAACTTCATGATTTTTGTCCAACATCAACACTTTGAAGTTATATTCATCAATTGATCAAGGATTTATCATAATGCCTCAAGAAAAATATTCAAATCATCAAAGGGGCAAAATTGTCAAAATTAGGGTTTTGATTGAGAATGACTGATCAATGACTTTTGACCTAGTACATGACCTAATGGCTTGAATAATGATCTCAAGGATTCAAATACAAAATCTTGACCTATTTTCATGGCTCAAATCATTTCTCAAGATCAATATATTGATAGTTGAAATTTGATCAATTGGTGAAAAGTCAACTGATACACAAAAAGTTAAACTTTGAATTTTTTGGTCAACATTAAATTTCAAAGATCAAGATTCATCAAGACATTAAAAAATATCAAACTTGATCATCAAGAATCAAGAAAGTCAACAAAAAGTCAATATTTTCAATACTTAGAAAAATTCTAAGTGTTTTTAACCTTGATAATTTCACTACTTCATGACAATTTATCCCCAAGATGCAAGATGATTCAAGGAAAACTTTCAACATGAAAGTTATAGATATTGATGAATTATACAACTTTGTACCTTAGGGTTGATGTCCAAAAAATGTTTGGATTTGAAGATATAGGCCCATGAAGTCATGACTTTTTATCAAAAACACTTAGTGAAATTTTCATCAAGTTAGGCAGATTTTTTGTCCCAACTTCTTGGTAATTTTTAACAAAGTTACAAGATGAGTTAGCCAAAATGGTCAACATGAAGGTTGTAGAAAATGTTTCAGGCTTTCCAAAATGTCTAAGAACTTGAAGATATCATGCTTGAGCTAGGATAATCGAAGAGAAGAAGTTGGACATCCATTCTTGAATTATAGGCCATTTTCATGAAGAACACTTGATCAAATCTCAAGCCATGCTGCAAAATCTTGATTTTCAGGCTTCTAACTTTCAAATCAATCTATAATTAATTGTTTACAGAACTGATTGAGCCATTGTCCAAGCATTTGATCCATTGTCCAAGTGGTTAATCCATTTTTGGCATAAAGGTAACACTTCCATTTTAGAAAAGCCAACTTTAACCACAATGTCAACTTCTTGAGCTTTGCACTTGTTCCTTCTGATCACAATCTATTGTAAAGTGAATAAGCAACCATCTACAGCCTGTTAACCACCCTAGGAGCCTTTGTACTATGCATTGGTACAGGGTGTTTCAAGATTGCTTCAAAATTAAGTCACATAACCACAACATGTGATTCTTGATTTCTGACTACCTCAAGCTTCCAAACCTATTGCCTATAAATAAAGAAGCTATTTGTAAGATAACACACAAGTTTACAAGCCCTCTAACCCTCTCAAACTCCCTCAAACAGGAATTTGCACAAAAATCTCCATAACTTGTCATTTCTGACCTTGAACACCAATCTCACAATCCACTAGTGCGTTTTCACTTTTAATCAATCACAAAGCTTCCATACCTCATATATAACTCATCCCCATCCATGTTTCAACACTATAACACAATTTTCACCATCCTTTATTTCCAATTATTCAAACCTGTAACTTGACTTCTCCAGCACGATTCAGGCACTTTCAACACAAAGTAAGAGTTGCATTAGCTTCCTAGGAGTCCAGTGAAGCTATCCAGATCATCACCACACCTCCAGAAGTGCTCAAACTCCATAAACGATTTCCAGTTTTGAGGTAAGTTTTCTCCACTTCGAACTCTCTCTACAAGCATCATTAATGGTTACTTTCTGAATGAAAAATGTAAACATCATAGCCTTGAAGCTAACCATGTCTTTAGTTTTCATTTATGTTGCCTGAGTGATGTGAATTTTGAAGTTGAAATTTCTGAAGAAATTAGGTTTTATTTGGTACCAACATAAATTCATGTTCATTTTTTATTTATAGGTTTAATTATTTATATGGTTGAATTCGTGGTGAAATTTCCAGCAACTTTCATGTTTACATCTTTCCATTTGGTTGAGAAATGAGCATTTTCAAAAATTCAAAAATGGTGTTGAAACTTGTGGAGGGAGGAAGAAGATGAAGCAAGGTCAGAAATGAGTTCATTACATATTCAATAATTGTTGTCTTAACTATCGGATGTATCACCACCCTAGTGGTTAAAGCGCGCGCATATGACCTTTGTTACCTGGGTTCGAGCTCCAGCGGTCCTTTTGCCATATCTTTCATATTATTTTGCGTTTTTAGCGCGCTGGGCCTCTAGTCCTTGGGCTAACTTATTTTTCTATCCATCACCCCTCCCTTTTCTGGCTTGCTAACATAGGCCCATTTCTTTTTTATTTCATTTCTGATTCAAACAAAAAATGCATTTTTGGGCCTAACCAAAGATAATTCCCACACCCTCTATTTTACTTCTAACTCAGGCCCAACATTTGTTCATTTTCTTTATATTTTCCTTATTTATTTATTTTATTTTAACCAATATATATATATATATATATATATATATATATATATATATATATATATATATATATATATATATATATATATATATATATATATATATATATATATATATATATATATATATATATATATATATATATATATATATATATATATATATATATATATATATATATATATATTTCTTAAATAATTAGATTAAAAACATTTTAATCATTTTTATTTTATTTTATTTTATTTTTCAAACCCTAACAAAAATATTTTTCTAACAATTAATTTCTTTTTCACAAATTAAAATTAGTAGACTTAGTTTTTATTTTATTTTTATTAATTTCAATTTAACCTACATTTTTTCAGGTTTTGTTTAATTAATTAATTAACTCCTTTTCTAACTTAAATTAATTAGTTTAATCAATTATTAAACATTTTTCCAACTAAAATCACCAAAAATAAACTTTCTTTTTCTTCTTTACATTTTACGTTTGTATGCGTTTTATTATTTCACACCATCATTTATGTACATGATCTGTAATAGATAATTAGGTTTTTATTGCTTTTCTTCCCAATTTGTAAATATGTACTCCCCATTCCCAAAACGTTGTAATAGCGTAGGACATTTAAATTCCTCAATTTATCGCTTTCCTTATTATTATTAGTAATTAGGGTTTGCATGACAAGATTTAAAATCAAACATAGCAAAAACCCTAATTCAAGATAAAATATTTGAAAACAAAATACCTTGCACACATGCACCTCTAGGGTAACCCACACTTGTTGCCTCGGATAAAAAATAGTCATGTCCCTCGAACGTGGATTTTTTTAGCAAAGACCCTCAATTAAAAGATCATAGTCCCTAGATGACCCTTTGATGTTGCCTTCGGTAAAAAATCTCAGTCCCTGACGACAATTGCTAAAACATCTTACAAGTTGCCTTCTATGACTGTACGATGACCCACGCATGTCCCTAACATCCAATGATATGGCTCTCTACCAACTAATGGTAGACATGCACTATCTAAAGGAGGACGAAAAGAACAACGAATTTTTGAGTAGGTAGATTGCTCGTAATTGCTTGCTCACAAACTAAAACCATTTCCACACCTCACACTTTCAAAACCAAATATCTTTCCAAACACTCCCTTTTAGCAAATATTTTCAAAACAAAACATTTTTTTATAAATTCTCAATGATACAAGAATCATTATATAATTGCCGCACTAAGGCGTTTTCAAAATATTTCCAAAAATAAACATTTTGTATACATTCTCAACGATATGAGAATCATTGCAAAATTACCACTTTCAAAACATCTTCAAAAACAATCTTTCAACATACACAAACACAAAGCATTTTTAAGTGATCAAGCAATTAAGAGCCCGTAGATAACTACGGATGAAAAGGATGCTAACACCTTCCCTTTTCATAACCTACCCTCGAACTCAATAAAAATTCTCAAAAGGTATTTCCTGTTCTTTTCAGCCTTTCCTTTATTGTATAAAAGAAAAGTCGATGGTGACTCTTGCTATCTGCAACATTTAAGATCAAACGCAAAACGCTCAAGTCAGTTCTTCCATCGTATCACAGAACTGGCAACTCTGCTGGGGATTTCAAACTAAAAGTGGTGACTCTGGGTATATCACCTTTATTTTCTTTACTTTTTTCCTTGTTTGCTTTACATTTGTGTGTTATGCTTGGGTTTATTTCTTGTATAGATCCTATACTCAGATCGTGGGAACTAGGCGGCGTAATACCGACATGGATTAAGCGATGGCTATGTTAGTGTGAGAAATTTGTTGGTACCTGTGTCCCTTAAGTCCAGTCAAGGAAAATACGAGGACGATGTGTGGTGTCATGAAGCACTAACTGACCGTAGAACCTTAGTTGAACAACTTGGCCATTAGAAAGTAGTGAGATATCTAGTTTTTATGCTAGAATAAAGTTGGTTGATACTCGATACTACACTCATTGAGATCAGACTTTCGGAATATTTTGGCCGCAATTTGGATGCTTGAGCTAAAACAATGCCTAATGAAGAAAGATCAGTAATATTGAGGCTCCTAGAACCTGGTTACTTCTTTTAGGACAGGTTGAACCAACTAAAACTTTAAGAGGGTGTAAAATCAAGCTTCTCAAATTCACTTTTGTTTTGATGAAGACATACCATTTTGACAAGAAGGCAAAGATTATTGATCAAGCTAAAAGCATCTATGGATGAAGTCTTTGGTTCAAGCACTTAGAAAATTTCAAGGTATAATGATAATACTTACTTTGAACTTAAGACATAGATGCTCAATGTTCAAAAGAAATATTTTATATTGTCCAAATGTTTACTAAAGTTTTTATAAGAAAAAATTCAATTTTTACTTGGGTGCAATCGATTTGCATATTGGTGCAATCGATTGCAAGCTTCAATTTTTTTAAACATTTACTATTGTTTCTAAGTGCAATCGATTTGCATGTTTGTGCAATTGATTTCTCTCAATCAATTTTTTGCTACTGACTTCAAGTGCAATCGATTTACACACTTGTGCAATCGATTTCTCACTCAAAATATTTGAATTTCTAGCTGTTGAAACCCCGTTCAGTCGATTTACACAAGGGTGCAATCGATTGCATGCTGAATGATTTTGAAAAATAGCAGCTTTACTCATGCCTGTTCATAACACCAATTCATGAAAACCTTTCACTCAATCTTGGCAATTGTTCATGATTCATTTGCAGAATTATATGATGTTTCAAAAGGATGCTATGAAAATATAAATACTCATTTTCAAAATCATTTTAAGTACCTCTTCCAATCATATTTTCTGAATTTTTCAAAAATCAAACTCAAGTTGTTATACATTTTCATACACAAGTTTTCTGCACACTTTCACATATTATCAACCAGAAAACTTTGAGCATTATATATCTTAAGTCATTGTATACTATTATCATTGGAAGGGAAGATAAATTAATTGATACAATCACTCAAAGTGATCATTGCTACTCAAACTCACTCGAATAAAATATTGCTATATACTTGCTTATTTTTCAGGATTGTTGAAAATAAGTTTAAGTGGTTTTGTAAATCTTATTTTTCCAGGATTGTTGGATACAAGTAAAGTCACTTTGAGAGGATTGTTCTCATTGTTTACATAGTGAAAATCCAATAGGATTGTTCTTGGTCCAAGAGGATTGTTCTTGGTTTTGGGTAGTTCTTGTTTAAGTTTGCCACAATAAGGAAATCTCTTTCATGTTGAAAGGGGACTTGAGTACTCTCGGAATGTGAGGGGAACTAGGATATATCACTTGTGTCTCTTTATTTTTCTGCACTTTACTCCTTCATAAACTCACCATAAACCAAAAAAATAATATCCATCTTCACTAAAACCAGAAAAAAATTTAAAGTACCTAATTCACCCCCCTCTTAGGCGCACTTCGTACTTACAATTGGCACCAGAGCAGGTTATAGGTAACTTGTTCCTAAAAGATCCAGAATGGCTTCCGCAAATCAAAATCCCATTTTCAGAGATGGTGGTAGTAACAATAAGCGTCCTCTATTTTCTGGTGAATATTTTGACTTCTGGAAAATACGCATGAAGGAACATCTAGAAGCACAAGGAGAAGAAATATGGGATGCCGTCGAGAATGGTTCATTTATTCCTATAAAGGTAATCAATGGTGCTGGCTCATCAAAGCCTAAAGCTGCATGGGATGAAGATGATAAGAAGAAGGTTCTCTATGATAAAAAGGCAATAAATCTTCTTCAAGGTGCACTTAGCATGGATGAATTCTTCTGTGTCTCGGCATGCAAAATAGCGAAAGAAATATGGGATACCTTGGTACAAACTCATGAAGGAACTGTTGAAGTTAAAAGATCAAGACTAAGTGCTCTTGGTAAGAAAAGAAAAGTCTCTCCTCCATAACTTCCGCAACGTTGTTTGGAAATCTTCAAGAATATGAGACAGAACTCGGAAGACTTGAAAAGCATGAAAATCAAGAGAAGAAATCCAAGAATATTGCTTTAAATATAGATTCCAAGGAAGTTGAAAAGGAAGAAAATTCAGAAGAAGATGAAAATTTCATGCTTCTTGTTAAAAGGTTTGGTAAGTTCTTTGGTAGAAATGACAAATCCTTTTCTCATTCAAAAAGAAAGAAACAATTCAAGAAAAAGGAAGCTTCCACATCAACACAAGAAGTCACATGTTATGAATGCGGTAAGCAAGGTCATATAAAGCCGGATTTTCTGAAACTCTCCAAGAAAGGTGGCTACAAAAGCAAAAAGGAATTGAAGAACAAAAAGGCCTATGTTGCATGGGAGGATAATGAAATAAGTTCTTTATCCGATTATGATAGTTATGAAAGTGAAAATCTACCATTGATGGCCTCACACCATTCTGATAATGAAGATGATGAGGTATGCTTGAAGACCACATGTAATCTTTGGTATCTTGATAGTGGTTGTTCAAAGCATATGACGGGAGACTTAAACCAATTTTCAAATCTAGTTCTAAAGGCCAAGGGTTTTGTCACTTATGAAGATAATAAGGGAAGAATTCTTGGAAAAGGCAAAGTTGGTGTTCCACCTTTCACATCCATTGAAGATGTTCTTTATGTTGAAGGACTAAAGCACAATCTTCTTAGTATCAGCCAACTTTGTGACAAAGGCTTCAAGATTAAGGTCACCAAAAATGAATGCTTGATAGAAGACGAAGGCACACATGAGGTTATACTTAAAGGTAAAAGAATCAATAATATATTCATGATTTGCCTTGATGATCTGTCTTTGAAGGTAAAATGTCTCATGGCGAACAACGATGATTCATGGCTGTGGCACAAAAGAATTGCTCATATTCACATGGAACACTTGAATAAACTAATCAAGCATGATCATGTCACTGGGTTGCCTAAAAGAAACTTTGTCAAAGATAGACTTTGTGATGCTTATCAAAAATGGAAACAGAAAAAATCAACTTTCAAATCTAAGAATGTGGTGTTTACTACAAGGCCACTATAATTGTTGCATATGGACTTATTTGGTCCATCAAGAACAAGAAGTTTCAGAGGTAATGTATATGCTTTGGTTATTGTTGACGATTTCTCTAGATATACTGGGACATTCTTTTTAGTGCAGAAAAGTGATGCATTCAAGGCGTTCAATAAGTATGCTAAACAAATTCAAAATGAGAAGTCTCTAACAATTGCCTCCATAAGAAGTGATCATGGCGGAGAATTTCAAAATGCTCTATTTGAAGAATATTGTGGAGAACATGGAATATTTCACAACTTCTAGGCACCAAGGACTCCTAAACAAAAATGGAGTGGTAGAAAGAAAGAATAGGTCTCTTGTAGAGCTTGCAAGAACGATGCTTAGCGATTCAAATCTTCCAAAATATTTTTGGGCGGATGCGGTGAGCACGACATGTTTTGTTAGCAATAGAGTAAACATAAGACCTATCTTGAAGAAAACTCCATATGAACTTTTCAAAGGGAGGAAACCAAACATTGCTTTCTTTTACATTTTCCGTTGCAAATGCTTTGTCTTAAACAATGACAAAGATAACCTTGAAGGTCCTCAAGAAAATACTTCCAAAGATTAACCAATTCAACAAGAAGAATAACCCCAACAAGAATCAAATTTCAATGATCTACCAAAAGAATGGAGAACTCATAGAGATCATCCTATCGATAAAGTAATTGGTGATATAAGTCAAGGTGTGACAACAAGACTAAATCTCAAAGATGCTTGTCTAAACATGGCGTTTGTCTCTCAAATTGAACTTCCAAAGTTGATGAAGCCTTAGGTGATGACTAATGTACTATTTCTATGCAAGAAGAGTTAAATCAATTTGAAAGGAATCAAGTTTGGGAACTTGTCCCTAGGCCAAGCAATAAACACATTATTGGAACAAGATGGGTGTTTAAAAACAAACTTGACGAAAATGGAATAATTGTTCGGAACAAAGCAAGGTTGGTAGCACAAGGCTACAATCAAGAAGAAGGAATAGATTTTGAAGAAACATTTGCTCTGGTTACAAGGTTAGAAGTTATTAGTCTTTTACTTGCCTATGCTTGTTCATTAAATTTCCAGCTTTTCCAAATGGATGTCAAAAGCGCATTCTTGAATGGATATATCAATGAAGAAGTCTACGTTAAGAAACCCACGGGGTTCGAAGATTTCAAGAATCCATATCATGTATTTAAATTGAGAAAAGCTCTCTATGGTTTGAAACAAGCACCAAGGGCACGGTATGATCGGCTAAGTAACTTCCTATGCGAAAAAGGTTTTGAAAAGGGTAAAGTTGACAAGACATTGTTTATCAAGAAAATCAAAGGTGACACTTTGCTAGTTCAAGTCTATGTTGACGATATCATTTTCGGCTCTTCAAACAAAGAAATGTGTGAAGAATTTTCAGCAATGATGCATGAAGAATTTGAGATGTCCATGATGGGTAAAATGAATTATTTTCTTGGACTTCAAATCAAGCAATTAAAGGATGGAATCTTCATCAACCAATCCAAGTATTGTAAGGAACTATTGAAAATATTTGACATGGATAACTGTAAGGCAATGTCTACACCAATGGGTTCCGGTACATATGTTGATCAAGATGAATCAGGTGTTTCCATTGACCTTACAAAATATCGAGGTATGATTGGCTCCTTATTATATCTGACGGCAAGGCGTCTTGACATAATGTTTAGTGTTTGTCTATATGCCCGCCTTCGAGCAAATCCAAAGGAATCTCATCCCATGGCGGTGAAACGGATCACGAAGTGTCTCAAAGGAACAACAAATGTTGGATTATGATATCCTAAAGGTAGTGTTTGTAATTTAGTTGGTTATTCTGACGCAGATTATGCAGGTTGTAAAAGTGATAGAAAAAGCACAAGTGGTACTTATCACATCCTTGGAAATGCATTAGTATCATGGGCCTGCAAGAAACAAGCATGCGTTTCTCTTAACACGACTGAATCAAAATATATTGCAGCGGGTAGTAGTTGCGCTCAAATATTTTGGCTCAAGTAACAACTTTGTAACTACACACTCGATCTAGGATGCATTCCTCTACAGTACGACAATACAAGTGAAATAAACATTATAAAGAATCCAGTCATCCATTCAAGAACCAAACACATAGATATACGACATCATTTCCTTCGTGATCATGTACTTCAAGGAGATGTCGAGGTCACATTTGTAGATACTCATAATCAACTTGTCGATATATTCACTAATCCTTTGGCAAGAGAACCGTTTTACAAGATTTGACGAGAACTTGGCATTCTCGATGAACACGACATATAAGGTGCTTTCTATCCTTTTATTCCTTTATATACTTGTTTTAACCTTGTTATATGTGAATATATATGTTAAGTGGTGTTTAAGTTTAAGAAAAATATGTTTTTGGTCATTTCTGGTTGATGCAAATCAATTGCACAATAGTGTAATTCGATTTCTCACTGTATGTTTTTATTTTTGACCTTTTTGTTTCAGTGCAAATCGATTGCACCATAGTGCAAATCGATTGCACACTGTACATTTCAGTTTTCTTTTGCTTCTGTTTTGTCTGCAAATCGATTGCATCTGTATGCAAATAGATTGCACCCACTGTAACATGCTTTTATGACAGAAATATTTGTTGGTCATAATTCCTCTCTCTCTCATATTCCCAAGCTCACCTCTATTATTGAAGAGTCAATTAAACTTCATTACAAATAATACAACCCACTCATTTTTATTTATTCACAAATCATATCCAAACTTCAGCTCATCAAACATCTTCCTCTCAAAACCTAAAACCTTCCAAACCCTAAAAACACCTTATCCATGGCATCAAGGCAAAAATGAAAGGTGTCAGCTTCAGAAAAAGGGAAGAAAAAGGTTGGTTCATCCTCTGCAGAGAATCCATTAATCTCAACCCTCAAGGAAGATCAAGAAGCAAGATTTACAAAGGATTTTCAAGGAAAGATAGTGTCCACTCCTAAATATGGTATGTTATCATCTTTTCCCTAAGAATGTTTTTCTTTTCAGAACGATTTAACTGCATATGGACTGGAACCATTAATTTCATCATTTGGTCCATACTACCCGAATCTGGTAAGAGTATTCTTCAGCAATTTGACTCCTCACAAATATAAGATGGTTACATATGTGTTAGGTACAAGAATCTCTCTAACCTCTGAGATTGTTGGTGAGATTCTACATATTCCCTATACTGGAAGCTCTTTGTACGACCTTGAAAACGAAGCATGGGATGATTACAGGAAAAAGGAATTTTATTACAGCATTGGCAGATTAAGCGAAGCTGAATTCCGTGCCAAAAGAATTCATGGTCTAGGAGGAGTGATTCCATCTAGAGACTCATGGAGTGCAGGTAACTTTTTTATAGACAATCGACTATTTCATTATTTCATGGTCTATATTATGTTTCTGCGGGCTGGAAACCACTGCACCGTGACTGATCTGGAAATGCAGCTGATCTACGCAAGGAAGAGAGGTATAAATGTTAATTGGGCAAGACTCATAATGGTCCATATGCTGAGGGTTGATGCAAAATCAAAATTTCTACCATATGCTTACTTTGTTATATTAATTATGGAAGAATTTGGAGTTGATTTTACTAGTTTTGAGAAAGTTAATATGGATCCAAATGTGCATAAGATTTCAATCAAAAATGTTGATTCAAGAATGGGTGTTGACTATAATTCCGAAACAAAAACTATAACTTACATTGGTGAAGATGTGGTTGGTGATGAAGGAAACGATCAAGAAGTTGAAGGTGGTGAAGTTGTACCTCCTCAACCTACTACTCCCTCTGGTCCAAGCAATCAAGATCTTATGGATTTTATGTCTCAATAATTTTCTTCCATGAATACCAACATCAACAACCAATGGAATGCTATCAACGGTTCTACAACAACCCAGATCAATGATTTTCGCACAGATATGAATCAACAATTTTCCTACCTTTACTCTCACCTTTACATACCTCCATATGACTCAAATAATCCTGCTGCACCTCCACAACATTACACAGAACCTCCTCTATAACAACAATTTCCCAATCAAGGATCTTGGTTCTATAACAACCGTGACTGAATTAACCATAAAGTTTCTTTCCAACTTTGTTATTTCTACTGTTTTTTCTATTATGTCCTTGTTTAGTTATGCTACGTTTTGTTTATTGTTGTTCAGATTTCTTTGTAATCGTTATGTTACTATGACTATGTATATGACTATTTGTGATGCATGATTGATTAAGTTTTTCATTGTTGATTTATTATTATCCATTTTTATTGCATCTTTCCCTTCTTTTTGATAATGTCAAAGGGGGAGAAGGATGTGGCACTTTATGCTTGTGTATTTCCTATCTTAAATTTCAAAGGTACTCTTCAACCAAGATGAACAAATTCAAAGGATTCCAACCTTCTCATACAAAGGGGGAGTTATGCATCTTAGGGGGAGAATCTTCTTTCTGGAAATCACAACGCATCAAGCAAGATCGTTTGTCATCATCAGAAAGGGGGAGAATGTAAAATCAAGCTTCTAGAATGCACTTTTATTTTGATGAAGACAAACCATTTTGACAAGAAGGCAAAGATTATTGATCAAGATAAAAGCATATATGGATGAAGTATTTGGTTCAAACACTTAGAAAATTTCAAGGTATAATGATAATACTTACTTTGAACTTAAGACATAGATGCTCAATGGTCAAAAGAAATATTTTTATATTGTCCAAATCTTTACTCAAGTTTTTCTAAGCAAAAATTAAATTTTTACTTGGGTGAAATCGATTTGCGTATTGGTGCAATCGATTGCATGCTTCAATTTTTCAAAAACATTTGCTACTGTTTCTAAGTGCAATCGATTTGCATATTTGTGCAATCGATTGCTCTCAGTCAATTTTTTGCTACTAACTTCAAGTGAAATCGATTTACACACTTGTGCAATCGATTTCTCACTCAAAATATTTGAATTTCTAGCTGTTGAAACCCCATACAATCAATTTACACAAGGGTGAAATCGATTGCATGCTGAACGATTTTGAAAAACAACAGCTTTACTCATGCCTGTTCATAACACCAATTCATGAAAACCTTTCACTCAATCTTGGCAATTATTCATGATTCATTTGTAGAATTATATGAAGTTTCAAAAGGGTGCTATGAACATATAAATACTCATTTTCAAAATCATTTTAAGTACCTCTTCCAATCATATTTTCTAAATTTTTCAAAAATCAAACTCAAGCTGTTATACATTTTCATACACAAGTTTTCTGCACACTTTCACATATTATCAACCAGAAAACTTTGAGCATTGTATATCTTGAGTAATTATATACTATTATAATTGAAAGGGAAGATCAATTCATTGGTAAAATCACTCAAAGTGATCATTGCTACTCAAACTCACTCAAATCAAATATTGCTATATACTTGCTTATTTTTAAGGATTGTTGAAAATAAGTTTAAGTGGTTTTGTAAATCTTGTTTTTCCAGGATTGTTGGATACAACTAAAGTAACTTTGAGAGGATTGTTCTCATTGTTGACATAGTGAAAATCCAAGAGGATTATTCTTTGTCCAAGAGGATTGTTCTTGGTTTTTGGTAGTTCTTGTTTAAGTTTGCCACAATAAGGAAATCTCTTTCATGTTGAAAGGGGACTGGAGTACTCTCGGACTGTGAGGGGAACCAAGATATATCGCTTGTGTCTCTTTATTTTTCGGCACTTTACTCCTTCATAAACTTACCATAAACCAGAAAAATAATATCCATTATCACTAAAACCAAAAAAAATTTAAAGTACCTAATTCACCCTCCCCCTCTTAGGCGCACTTCGTACTTACAGAGGGTACTTACCTATAAACCCCATACAATACGAAACATAAGGCCTTATGTGATTTATTTGTGTGTGATTATTTGTTCATGACATCATACGATAGCATTTTTACTAACCATTTCAAGAACCTAGGGATTTATCTTTGTTCCGTTTTGTAGGATATGGCTTCCACTCACAGAAATACCATCAGAATCAACTTTTTAACGGTGCCTCCTCAACTCAAAGAGTTAGCATCAAGGGTTCCTGAAAATTCTCTGTTCACCAAAAGATATGGTTGACTTATCAATCTGGTTACCTCAAGATTTAAATAAGACATGATGAGGGTGCTCTTTCAGTTCTTTGACCATGTACATCATTGTTTCACCTTTCCCGATTATCAATTGGTGCCCACAATGGAAGAATTCTCTCAACTACTAGGAGTATTTGTACTTAGTAAAATAACCTTCACCGGTTTAGAGGAAACTCCAAGACCTGAATTTATTTTCATGATCTTACATTTGAAGAGTTTTGACATTGTAGCTAATTGAGAGACAAGAAGTGGGGTCAAAGGTTTTCTAGCTAAATTTCTATTAGAGAAGGCGCGACTATTTTAGGAGGCTATGGATTTGAAAGCTTTTGAAGAAGTCTTGGCTCTTATAATCTATGGTTTGGTACTATTCCCTAACCCTAACCAACTCATAGATGTGAATGCCATCAAAATTTTCCTTACTTGTAACCCTGTGCCTACATTGCTTGGAGACGTTTTGCACTCTATTCATACTCGCACTATGAGGAAGCGGGGGAATCTTAAGTGTTTCTTTCATTTGATGTCTAGGTGTTTTATTTCAAACCTTCCCCGATCATTATTGAAGAATGAGCAAGGTTTGAGGTGTTCGCAAAGGATAATGTTGCTTTCTCATACATATATCCATTAGTGCTCTCGATCTCAAGAGGACATTACTATCATTGACCGTTGTAGGGAGTTCCCTAATATTACACTTTTGGGCATTAGGGGAGGTATTACTTACAACCCTTCTCTATCTCTACGACAATTTGGATATGCTCGAAGAGATGTTCCCCACGACACACTCATTCAAGGTACTGTATTCGACTATGAGAATGATGTTCAAGGTTATCATCGAAGGTTTGTACATGCTTGGGGCATGGTAATAAAGGTTGATAGCAAGACTTTGGGGCATAACAATTCCATATCTCTTGAGCCTTATCTCAAATGGGTATGAGCTCGTGCTCAAAGTCTCATGATGCCATATCCAGCTATCCTACCAATAGTTATGGAGCCTGTTGCTGAGGGGGATATTCCTTTTACCATTCTCCATCCTGGCGTGCCTACCGACCTCGAAGATTTGCAGAGATCTTAGATTCAACTCAAGGGGGAATGAGACACCTTTGAAGCTCGATTCTACACAAGCGAGAAGAAAGTGTTGGAGCTCACCAAGCAACTTCACGAGGAGCAAAGCCAGAATGCCTACCTCGACACAAAGAGGAAACGCCCGTGGGAGACTTGAGTCTTTTGTTTTAGGAGTTCATTTTGTTGTCTCTTTGAGAACTTTTTGCTTTCCTATTGTAAGCTCAAGGGGAAATTGTAACTTTTGAACTTATTAATACAATTATTGTTTATGTTTCCTTTTTGGATAGGAAACTTAAATCTCTTGAGGTCCTTGAAAACATTGCATCCACATAGCATGCATCATATCATAAGCAGGTTTTCCAATACTGGTTTCCTCATCTTTTTACTGTTTATTCAGTATAAGATGGCTCTAGAGAAAACCGTCAAAGATCTGCAAACTTAACACGCACAGTTCCAAGATACTCTCCTCAACATAGCTAAAGGACAACAAGAAATGATAGCACTCCTTGCGACAAAAAATAAGACCAAGAAACTGGTTTTTATTCTCAACATGGGAAGAAGTTTCAAGGGGCCCGCCCGACTGACTCAAATAGAAGAGACTTCTTATGAGGAGGAAGACAATCAAGATGAGGATGTTAGAAGAACCAAGGATGGGGGTGGAAATAACCAGATTTCTAAGGATGAAGACTACTCCAATGAGAATTACCCACCGGCCGTGGACGAATACAAACAGCTAGAAGATCGACTTAAAGCTGTAGAGATCAAAACAGTGTATGGTTTAGACTTTGGAGATTTAGGTTTGGTCCCTGGGGCGGCCATTTCCCACAAATTCAAGGTTCTTGTCTTCGCCAAGTATGATGGAATCTCCTGTCCCAAAATGCAACTGAGGTCTTATGTCTGCAAGATTCAACCACACACCGCCGATAGGAAGTTGTGGGTTCATTTCTTCCAAGAGAGTTTATCTAGGACACATTTGAAATTGTTCTATCAACTAGAAGGGACTAATATCCACACATGGGAGGATCTGACGGCTTCCTTCTACAGACAATACCAATATAATGCTAATCTTGCATCAACTCGCGTGCAATTACAAAATATGACTATGGGCTCAAGCGAAGGCTTTAAGGAGTATGCTAAAAAATAGAGGGACCTAGCTGGAAGGGTGCAACCCCTTTTTATTGACATAGAATTAGTGGACATGTTCATGGGCACCTAGACTGGTCCATTCTTTAATTTGATGATTGTGAGTTCTTCGTTAAGGTTTACTGAGTTAATTTTGACTGGTGAACATGTTGAAAGTGGAATCAAAAGTGGGAAGATCCCAATGGCCTCAACCTCTACTGCTGTAAAGAAACCATGTGTTGGTAAGAAAGAGACTAATGATGTTTATGGACAAAGGAGCCGTATCAAAAATGATCATCATCGGTCGATAAGTGCAGTGTTGATTTCTAACCTAACCTCAGTTCAATGACCACAAAGACAAAACAATCAACAAAGGACAAATTCCCCAAGGAGGAAGTTCACTAGGATCAACATGCCATTGTCTTAAGCTTTACAATATCTGTTGAAGGCAGATTTGGTAACATTGTGGGATCCTCCTCAAAATCCCAACACATCATCTTCGAATTATAACCCAAATTCATGGTGTGCATACCATTCCAATAGTCCTGGGTATGACACCAATGATTGTTGGGCCCTAAAAAGCAAAATTTGATTGACAACAAAGTGATTGAGTTTGACCCTCCAGAAACCCCTAACGTGATTACCGCTCCCATGCCTATTCATAATAAAGGTGTCAATGCCATTGACGATGTCTTCTTTGTATCCTCTATCAGTGATTTGACTACTCCCTTGATGACCGTTAAGAAGAATCTATTAAGAGCCGATTTATTTTCGGGCTGCCTTGAATTATTGATACCCAAGGTAAAGAGAAAGTTACTGAGCTTGCCCTGATGGAGGCACCCTCAAAAGATGTTACAATTGAAGATCCATCTAGTCAAGAGATGGAAGAAATTCTGAAGATCATCTGAAAAAGTGTCAACAAAATAGTTGAACAACTGGGGCAAACACCCTTAAATATATCCATGATGTCCTTGTTGTTGTGCTCCGAAGCACATGCCCAAACTCTTTTGAAATTTCTGAAGAATTCCCATGTACCACAAGAGACCACCGCTGATCAATTCGAGAATTGTGTTGCAAGCCTAACTGCTGACAATGGCTTGGGATTTTCTGATGCAGATTTAACTCCGGCGGGGAAGAATCATAACAAATATTTGCATATCTCTATTAAATGCAAAGGCACTACTTTGGCGCATGTCATAGTAGATACTGGGTCCTCCCTAAATGTTTTACCCAAAGGTGCTTTGGATAGACTGGATTGTGAAAGGCTAGTGCTGAACTCAGCAATATTGTGGTAAGAGCCTTTGATGGGTCAAAGAGAATGGTCCACTGAGAGGTTGATCTTTTGATCAAGGTGGGATCTCAAGTTTTCAACTTCACATTTTATGTGATGGATATCCGCCCACCCTATTCTTACTTGCTAGGACACCCATGGATTCATGGGGCAAGTGCAGTCACCTCTACGTTGCATCAAAATCTGAAATACCTAATGAAAGGAAAGATCGTCACAGTCTGTGGAGAGGAAGAATATATGGTCAGTCATTTGAATTCTTTCAAATATGTTGAAATTGGTGGAGAATTCATTAAAACTCCTTGTCAGACATTTGAAGTAATCCCTCCAATGATTATTGTTGCTACTCTTGAAATCTCTAAAGGTACACCAAGAATGGACTCTATGAAGGACGTTAGGGCTGTTGTAGAAGATGGAGGCTGCACTATTTGGGGACAACATCCTGATATCCCATTCAAATCTGACAAATTTGGGTTGGGTTTCACTTCAAAGGCTCAGAAAGAGGTTCGATGTGCTCGTGCTGGGGGACAACCTCTATGTATTAACAATAGTGAAATCAATGCTCTGGAAGACACTGATAATGATGGTGACTTGGACGATTGGAAATTCCCAACTACTGACGGTGGACTCAACAATTGGATGGCTAAAGACTTCATCTCAATCTCCTTCATCCAGGAGTAATTGCTATTTCCTATTTTTATTTCTTTAAGAAGTTTGTCTGTATAATTTCTTTAAAAATAATGACTTTAAACCATGTGCCTTGCTCGGGGCACAATGGTCCATTTGTTAAGGGTTGTCATTTAATATATCATATGCTCACTTAATGAAAAAATTGGACGATTTTGC
Source organism: Vicia faba (assembly GCA_948472305.1). NCBI lineage: Eukaryota > Viridiplantae > Streptophyta > Magnoliopsida > Fabales > Fabaceae > Vicia > Vicia faba. Next base: position 576,064,510 of record OX451738.1, read on the forward strand.
ATTCAAATTTTTTGCTCCTTGTCTTTCTTTTACTTTACTGCATTTTCAAAATAGCCATGTGACCTTACATGCACACACACACATTTGCAGATCCACATCCACTCCGGATCTCATTGACAACAATTCTGTTATTATCGTTTATGACTTCGAAAATCCAATCTACCAAGCCGAAGAAGAAGGTGAAGAAGATTGTGAGATACCTGGAGAACTCGCCAGACTCCTGATACAAGAGGAAAAGGATATCCAACCTCACAAAGAATCGGTCAAAGTGATAAATTTGGGTACTGAAGCAGATAAGAAAGAAGTCAAGATTGGCGCCAACCTGGAAGACAATGTTAAGAGTAGATTGGTTTAGATGTTACACGAATATGTTGAGGTATTCCCTTGGTTATACAAAGACATGCCAGGACTTGATACTGATATCGTGGTTCATCGTCTACCAATGAAAGAATTTGTTCTCTGATCAAACAAATGGTTTGTCGCATGCGCCCTGATATGTCGGAGAAGATCAAAGGTGAGGTAATGAAACAGTTCAATGCAGGTTTCTTGGCAGTGACGTTGTATCCCCAATGGCTTGCAAATGTTGTTCTAGTGCCAAAGAAAGATGGTAAGGTCCGTATGTATGTAGACTACAGGGATTTAAATAGGGAAAGCCCCAAAGACGACTTCCCACTACCGCATATTGATGTCTTGGTTGATAACACTGCTCAACACAAGGTATTCTCCTTCATGGATGGCTTCTAGGGTTATAACCAAATAAAAATGGCGCCTGAAGACATGGAGAATACTACTTTTGTCACACAGTGGGGCACCTTCTGTTATAAGGTCATGCCTTTTGGGCTTAAGAATGCAGACACAACTTATCAACGGGCTATGGTGGCTTTATTTCATGACATGATTCATCATGAGATAGAAATCCATGTTGATAACATGATAGCAAGATCACAAACTGAGGAAGAGCGCCTTATTAATTTGCAGAAACTCTTTGATAGACTGAAGAAATACAAGCTAAGGTTGAATCCAAACAAATGAATCTTCGGGGTAAGGTCTAGTAAGCTCCTAGGCTTTATCGTCAGTGGCAAAGGTATTGAAGTCGATCCTGGTAAAGTCAAATCTATCTAAGAAATGCCATCTCCTCGTACTGAGAAGGAGGTTAGAGGTTTCTTAGGATGACTCAACTACATTTCCCGATTCATCTCTCACCTGACTGCTACCTGTGAACCACTCTTTAAGAACCTTCAATTCGGATGCCACCAGTTGAAGGAAGACCTCTAATCATGTACTTAATTGTGTTAGAGAATTCAATGGGGGTGTGTGTTGGGCCAACATGACGAGTCTGGTCGAAAAGAGCATGCAATATACTACCTTAGAAAAACGTTTACCGACTATGAAATAAGATATTCACTGCTCGAGAAAACTTGATGCGCATATTGGGTCTTAAAGCTGCTATTGACCTAAGAATCAAATTCTTAAGCATATTTGGAGACTCAGCTTTAGTAATCAGTCAATTTAAAGGAGAGTGGGATACAAACATTCCAAATCTTATCCCTTACAAAGAACTGGTGCTAACCTTGATCCCGTACTTTAAAGAGGTTACCTTTGAACATATTCCAAGGGAAGAAAATCAGTTGGCGAATGCTTTAGCTACCATATCATCCATGTTCAAGGTCAAGTGGGATAACGAAGCTCCCAGAATTTATGTCGAAAGATTTGATGAACCTGCACACTGCCATGAGATTGACACTGATGAAGTAGAGGAGAATCCTTAGTTTCACGAAGTGAGAAGATATCTTGAAGCTCAAGAGTATCCTGAAGGGGCGTCAATCAATTATAAGAAATTCCTAGAGGTTCTCTACCAATTTCTTCATGAGCAATGGGATTTTATACAAACGCAACCATGATTCAACTCTGCTTCGTTGTATGGACAACGAAGGAAGCATATAAAATTATGGAGGACATGCACGAATGCATCTTTGGTACTCACTCTAGTGGACATACTATGGCCAAAAAGATTCTGAGAGATGGCTACTATTGGTTGACCATGGAAACCGATTTTCACCTCCAATCAAGGACTTGCCATAAGTGCCAAATCTATGCTGATAAGGTTCACGTGCCTCCAATACCTTTGAATGTCATGACTGCCCCTTAGACATTTGCAATGTGGGGAATCAATATGATTGGATAAATCAAACCTAATGCCTCTAATGGACATCATTTCATTCTTGTCGCCATTGACTACTTTACCAAGTGGTTTGAAGCAGCTTCATTTTCCTCAATTACCAAGAACGTTGTGGCCCGGTTCATCAAGCATAACCTCATCTTCCGGTATGGTATCCCTGAGAGGATCATCACTGACAATGGTACCAACCTCAACAATGCCATGATCACTGAACTCTACATGCAGTTCACGATCAAGCATCACAACTCTTCTTCATACATGCCTAAGATGAATGACACAGTGGACATTTCCAACAAGAACATAAAGAAGATTGTGCAAAATATGGTGGTAACCTACAAAGACTGGCATGAGATGTTACCATTTTATCTTCATTACTATCATACTTCGGCACGAACATCAACTGGGGCAACCACATTCTCTCTAGTCTACTGTATGGAAGTTGTCCTACCTGTCGAAGTCCAAATTCCTTCTTTAAGAATCATGAAAGATACAGACTTGGACGAAGACAAGTGGACTCAGACCATGTTAGATCAGTTGAATCTGATGGACGAGAAGAAGATTGTGGATGTTTGTCATGGTCAGATGTATCAAAAACGTATGATTAAGGTATTTAACAAGAAGATCAAGCATCGGGTATACCAGGCTGGTGACTTGGTAATAAAGCACATCATTCTACCATAAGGCGATCCCGACGAACCAAAAGGGTTCGGGAAAAATTTAGGGATATATACAAAAGAGTGTACACCGGGAAATTCGAAAACCTAAAAGGGCGGGTTAGGCAAAAAAGGGTATCCTGGTGGACTGAAAACCTGAAAGGGTGGTCCAGGCAAAATTTAGGGATTAAAAGCATACGACTATGTCCGTTGGATCACTTGCATGCAAGCTTTATTACCAAAGTCGAAATTTCAAAGGGTACAAGATCAGTTTAATCAACTTCTTCTGATGGCAAGAGACGAGATGTTCAAAACATTGGGGAAATAACAGAGTTTGAAACCTAATGAGACCACTTCCACATGGTTATACATTTTGTTTTCACTTTGTAATTTTTCATTTCATGACGACTTCCTCTTTCTAGGATTTCTCTCTCTTTGTACAAAATCGCTTGTTTATAGGCCAATTATCAACACAAATATACTTTAAAGTCCAAACTTTTTGTTTTTTCTATTTTGCTTGCAAAAACCTCCGCTGACTAAAATTGAATGAGCATATGCATATGAACATGATTAACTGTTAACAAATATATGCATAAGAACAGGAATAAGCATTTACTCAAGATTCTAGAAGCTAGGATGACACTCAAGTTGTCCATAAATCCCCAAAGAGATACTCCTATAAGATTCCCCTGACAAAGTAGTCTTCATAAATAAGGGTACATTCCCCGTAATCTCCCTGTCAGATCGCTCTAGCAAATAAAGGAGTATAATCTACTTCCTGTAATTTCCCCACGGAGTTCCAATCAGTACACTTATGGGAATTCTCTTCCCCAACTGAGTTTGGTCCTCTAAAACTGAAAAAGAAACCTTACATTGTTTCTTCTCTCTAGCAAAATTTTATTTCCCCAGGAAAGTTTGTTTCCTCAGCAAGAGCACTTCTCCATCAAACAAGGTTTATTTACCCAACAAACTACAAGTTCCCCATCTACTGCAAATCATTGACGGAACTCTTCTCCCCAATAAAGTTACCATTATCCCCAGAGACTTGCTGCAAAACCTGGAATCCAACCAGATACTAGTTAACTTTTATCCTCCCCAAATGAGTCGGAAGGTGTAATATGGTGGCAGAACCGACTGTTATACTGGTTTTGCGTTTGTGTTCAAAAATGTTATGGTAAGCAAGAGTCGCCACCGACTTTTCTTTTATCCAACAAAGGAAAGGGTGAAAAGAACAGAAAAAGACCTTTCGAGAGTTTTCTGAGTAAGGAGGGTAGATTATGGAAAGGGAAGGTGTTAGCACCCTTTCCATCCATAGTTTTCTACGGGCTCATTTTTTTGAAATACCTTGTGCTTTTGTGTGTTTTTGAAAAGTATTTTAAAATTTCCTTAGTGCGGCGATTCGCTTTATGATAACTCTTTTATCAGTCCTTAAGAGTGTTGATAAAGAAAATGTTTTTGAAAGTTGTTTTTTTTTAAATGTGTAAGTGTGAAAAGTTTGTTTTATTTGAGCAAGCATCTAACATCTATCTACTGGTACTCGAAAAAGTCGTTCTTTTCCTCTTTTCCTTTAGATAGTGCTATCCTACTATTAATGAATAGGTAGCCCTATCGTTGGATGTTTGGGGGACAATCGAAGGGACGTTACGATCACGAAGGCAACTTGGCAAGGAATTTTAGCAACTTTCCTAAAGTTCTAAGATCACTTTTAACCGAGGTAACATCGAGAGGGCCATCGAGGGACTTATGATCTTCTAAACTAGAGGAAAACCACTAAAACTTCTTACGTTTTGAGAATTGTGACCCTTTTCCGAAGGAAACCGAAGTAGGATACCCTAGAGGTGCGCATGTATAATTGTGTTTGGTTTAATTATTTATCTTGTGCATTTAGGGTTTGCTAACGTTTGCCTTACTAACAGTTAATATTTTGCAGGAAATGTAAAGTGCGGAAAGTGAAAACCTAGACTATTACCTGGCTTTCGGGAGGGGCATTTACAATGTACAAAGCTTGGGGGAAGAAAAATAAGGAAAGCAGTAAAAATCCTAATTAGTCTATTACATCCAGTATACAGGTACAATCTATAAAAATGCGAAAAATAAATAACGTGCGAAAGGTAAAGACGTCTAAAACCTAAGGAAATTCTAAATGAAATAAGAAAATGTTTTTTTGTTTATTTTTTTATTTGAGAAAATAATTAAATTAGTTATCCTAAAGTCTATTTAGAAAATAAAGTTAATCAAGAAAAATAGTCTAAGTTCTTTTTTTTAAGTTTTTTTATTATGAAAAGAAAATAATTAAATCTAAATCAAGTCCTACGTTCTAATTCATTATAAATTAAAGAAAATAGTTAAAATATTTATTTAATTTATTTACAAAATTATTTTAATTAAAAAAATACTAACTTAATATTTTTTTTGTGATTTCTCTGATTATTTGTTTAGTTAATAAATAAATAAAACAAAAATAAATAAAACTAAAACAATACAACAAAAATGCTAGATGGGCCTAATAGAAAAAGAAAAATAGGGGGTGCTAATTGAAATTCGCTGGGCTCAAAGGTATGAAGCCCATACTTCATGCCTGATCCTGTGTGGAAAAGTCTTGAAGGCATATGATATATTGTGCGCTTGGATGTGCTGGCTTGGATCAGATGTACATCTGATGGCCTAGGATGAGGGTGCATGGTGAACATCTGACCATGCTTTACATGGGATCTGCATGAACATTATTTAAAAAAATTAGAAAATGCGGGACCTGGGACACGAACCCAGGTTTTCTCCCTTCGCACAAATGCGTCTTGCCAGCTGAGCTACTTGGTTATTCGTTATATAGAATAAAACAATAATATCATTTAAGAAAAATTGGTCAGATATATTAAAAATGAAAAAAACGCGCGCTGGGTTTGAATGGGACAACGGGAAACTTCCACACATTGTCTTCTTTCATGCTCCGTAGTTTTAGGTATAGAAACCTATAGTGGCAGTTTTTGTTTCTCACTATAGCACCTGCATCTTGAAACATTCAGAATACGCAACATAAATTAAATGTGAGGCCATGTATCAATTGGCCTCGACCTCCTAAGCACGATGGTATTCTTAGTTGGGTCTAATTTTGGCTGATTCGGAAAACCCCAATTCAGAGGTCCAAACCCTAACCATGGCCAAGCATTGTACATGCATAAAAACTTAAATCCAGCTATACAGAAAGCTTGTAAACATTCATATGAACAAATATGCATGGTTGAAACGAGCTTATATCACATGAGTCAAATAAACGAATTTGAAAAAGAAATGCAAACTGTGAGAGCCAGTTAGGACGTCTTGTGATGCTTCAGGGTGTTGTAATGATTGCAAAAGCTTCAGGGGGCATTCAGGAACGTGTTTGAGTCCTTTGTTTGGGTTGAGGATGGTTGGAAATGTGTTTTGGAATTTGACAAATTTGCTTACTTTTTGCAATTTCCTATGACTCTTTCAGGCTGTTTTTTTCGTGTCTTTGAAGCTTGCTAGTGTGCTCCTTATGTAGAGGGGATGGAGGGGACAAAAGGACAAAGGAATAAATAACCATTAATTTAGTGTTTTAAGGCCATGAATATCACTTTGAAACTTTGCCAAAGACATGGTTTCTTGTCCCTTTTTGAATTTTCTATGAACCTAGACATGCTTGCACAAATTTCTGGGCCTATAAGTTGTCCAAAACATCATCCCAAATGCTCAAAGCCCATTTCCAATTATTTTATATATTTTATTTTATATTTATTTGAATAAAATAAAATAAATATGTACAAAATAGGTATAAAATGTAAGCCATGGTAAGAATTATTTTAGAGTTCTCTATAAGCTTAGGAAGATGCTTGAAGTCCAAGAAATTAAGCCATTGACCTAAAACTTCAAGGTTGCTCAATGCATAATTCTTGAAATTTCCCAAATTTACCCAACTTGGGCAAGCCATAACTTGCTCAATTTTTATCTCATGATGATGATATTGGACTTTTTGGAAACCCAAGATATCTACTTCAATCCCTCTTTTTAGAAATTTTGTATTTGAAGATTTTATCTTGAGGTAAAAGGTTTTGGAAAAAAGTGACTTTCGTTGACTTTCTGAAAATGACCTGTAATGTATGAGCTTGTACCTTTCAAATGGTGCATTTCTTGGACTTGAGGGATGAAGAGAAGTTGTAGGGAATTTGGATCGTCTTCAAAATGAGCTTTGTTTGGAGAAAAATGGATGAAGTATGTGAAAGTTATGCCTGGTCAAAGTTCAGTTAACTTTTCCTATAGAAACCCTAATTTTGCAATTCTTGACTTTTGATAGATTAGGAACATTTCTTGAGGAATCATGATCAACCATTGATCAAATGATGGATTTCACTTCAAAATGTTGATGTTGACAAAAAATCTTGAAGTTTGACTGTATATAGGCCACAATTGACTTTTGACATAGTATAGTTGATTTTCAAACATTTGGGAAATTGACTGAGCAAACTTGTAGTGCAAGGCATGAAATTTGGCATGGACAATCTTGAAGACATATTAGGACCATGGAAAACATTTTAAACTTTTGGAGCTCACACATCTTGGTGAAAATTGAAACCCTAATTAGAGGTTCTTTGCCTTGGGAGGAGAATTTGCCTGGTCAATTCTTGGTCATCCTTGAGCAATTGGGAACCTCAATGAGCATGTCTTGAGTAAAACGGGAGGGAAAATTTTAGGGTACAACAGTTTCCCCTATTTAATATTCTTAAACCTGAATATGTGGATTGGCTTGTCGGCCTTTCAGGATCTGAAGGTGGAAGATGATAGAACACTAGAGTGCCCAAAAATTTGCACTCGCCTGAAGTAACACTGTTGATTGATAATATAGGGAATGGGCTTACATATTCCATTTGGAAAAGATAACAGAGGGCTATTGGAGATGGTATTAAAGATGCCATCCAATGATGAAGAGTCGTCGGAGATGGGCTTAAAGATGCAATCTAGAGTAGACGTTGATTTCATAAGGGATTCCTTTGTGGGTATTCATGTACCTATCATTTGGGGAGGACTCCGTTGGGGAATGTTGGCCTCTATTATGGGAAATAGAGTCTAGGAGCTTCAATTGTTCGTTACTCTGCTGAGAAAGTGTCTCTTGACTGGAGAGGTGAAAACTAACTGTTATCTGGTCGGGTCCAGGTTTCATAGCGACTTACTGGGAAATATGAACTTGACCGTTATCTAGTTAGGTCCGGGTTTTACAGTGTTGTGAGCTGCTATCCAGAGAAATAAGGGAAGGAACCTGTGTAGGGCTACTTCAACTGGTCGCATAAATAGTCGCCCCATCTTGTTTCGGGAATTAATCTATAATCGGCTCACTTAGATAGTTGTCCTGTCTTGTTTCAGGTATTAATCCATAATCAGTTGGCGTGCAGATAGGTGTCCTGTCTTGTTTCAGGTATTAATCTGGAATCAGCTGTTCACAGCTAGATATCCTGCCTTGCTTCAAGTATTAAACTGGAATCAATTGGTTTACAGACTGGTGTCTCGTCTTGTTTCATGTATTAATATGGAACCCACTTGTTGTTGGTCATGGAGATAGTTGCCCCGGCTTGTTTCGGGAGTTAATCTCTGATTAATCAGAAAAAATAGTTTCTCTGTCTTATTTCTGGAGTTTTTCTTCAATCTTCTCTTCTGCTGGTTATTGAGGTAGTTGCCCTGTCTGGTTTCAGGAGTTACTCCTTAACCTGATCTTGTAGATTGGTCGCCCTGTCTAGTTTTGGGAGTTGATTTATGATCAATCGTTCATAGATATTGCCCCGTATGGTCTCGGGAGTTGATCCATGATCAGTCGTTCACATATATTGCCCCGTCTGGTTTCGGGAGTTGATCCATAATCATTCGTTCACAGATATTTCCCCGTCTGGTTTCAAGAATTTAATCTGGAACTATTAAAATTGTTAATGATATTTGTCTGTGGATCTTACCTGAAAAGATAAAGGATTAGCTGTATGCAATATCATGAAGTTTGAAATGCATTGCGTAATGATGTTCTCAAAATAAATGAGATTGTGCTGTATGCTTTTGTATGCGCATGCCATGATGTATGAACTTGTAATGCTGTTGCGAAGTATCTTTGCCTGGGAAAATAAATCCCTGACTGCTGTTGAAGAGTATCGGGAAGCTGAATCCCAGACTACTATTGGTGAATGAAGAAAGTGATTCTTCAACTTCCGTTGGGGGTGATGAATGGAGATAATTTTGCTGGGGATTCCCTTTCTCTGCCGGGGATCTTTAGGTGAGAATGATTTTGCTGGCGAGAAGCATTTTGTTGGAAGATTTCACCAATTTGGAGAAACAAACTCCGCTGGGGGATGAACTTTCGTAGCTAAAGAAATAAACTCTACTAGGGATAAGGCTTTATAAACTACTTGATTTTTATAAAACTCTGTTGCGGAATACTTTAATTTCAACTCTCTGAGGGAACTTTACTTGAGAGAGTAATTCATGCTTGGGGAAGAAGAGGTCAAAACTTTGGTTGTTTTCGCTCTGTAGAGGATACTGACATCACTAGAATGTATGCTGAGGATATGGCGGTGAACTTGCAGTAGGACATCCCTGCCATTGTATCTGCTGGAGAAAGTAACCGCATGGACCACAAATGGACTTTAGACATTATCTCGTTTCTTAAAGTCATTTGCAACTGTCTTTCTGTTTTTTATGCAAGTATTTGTAAATAGTAATCATATTAAAATGCATATGTCAAAATAATCATTGGATGTTTTTGAAAACAAAACAGAAAAATGAAAACAAATGGTTTTTGAACTTCCAAAGAGATAATTTGTATTGATTTGAAGAAGTTTGCCTATAACAGGCGTTTTTGTACAAAGAGACTGACATTCTAGTAAGAGAATGTCATCGTGAAAACTATACAAAATAGTGTACAAAGAGAAACAAATATGTGAAATGATCCCATTGGGTTCCCATTCTGTTATTGCCTTTATGTCCTTGAGCATCTCATCACTTTTTTACTTGTCCGAAGCTGATTGGATTGATTGGTACTGTTTGAGCTTGATAGTTGATACTGAAGTCTGGCTGCAAGGTGATCCAACGGGACATAGTTGTACGCTTAAAAATACTTAACTTTTGCATGGACCGCCCTTTCGGGTTTTCAGTCCACCGGGATACCCTTTTTTGCCCAAGCCTCCCTTTCAGGTTTTTGACTTGCCGGGTGTACAAATTTTTTTAATGTATATCCCTAATTTTTTACCCGAACCCTTTTGGTTTTCTGGGATGCCCTTATTTTTCCTAGGCCAGTCAACCTAGCGGTTCTTTATTCATGCGTAGTATCTTTTAACTATGTCTGCATTCACAGGGTGAGGAAGGTCGTCACCGTCCATAGTGTTTAAGATCATGGCTCCACTAGAAAATATGTTCCTGATCATAAATGGCCCTTCATATGTGGGATTCCATTTTCCCCTAGGATCACCTTGCGGGAGGATGATGCGCTTGATTACTAGGTTTCCAACTTGATATACTTGACGTCTGACTTTCTTGTTAAAAGCCTTGATCATACGCTTTTGGTACATCTGACCATGACAAAGAGAAACTAACCTTTTCTCATCAATCAGGTTCCATTGGTCAAGTCGAGTCTAGATCCAATCATCTTCGTTCAAACCTGCATCCTTCATGACTCTCAAAGAAGGTATCTAGACCTCAATAGGTAGGACAACTTCCATATCATATACCAGAGAGAAAGGAGTTTCTCCCGTTGATGTGCGTGATGATATGCGGTAACCATGAAGAGAAAATGGTAACATCTCATGCCAGTCTTTATAAGTCACCGTCATCTTCTGTATGATCTTTTTAATGTTCTTATTAGCAGCCTCCACAATGCTATTCATCTTCGGACGGTAAGGGGAAGAGTTATGATACTGGATTTTGAATTGCTTACAAATTTCGGTGATCATAGTATTGTTGAGATTGGTACCATTATCAGTAATGATTATTTTGGGGACACCATACCGACAAATAAGGTTATGTCTGATGAACCGAGCCACAATATTCTTGGTAACAAAAGCAAAAGAGGCTTCCTCTACTCACTTATTGAAATAATCAATGGCAACAAGGATGAAGCGATGCCCGTTAGAAGTCGTAGTTCTGATTTCTCCAATCATGTCAATGCCCCATATTGCAAAGGGCCAAGGAGCAGTCAAGACATTCAAAGGTACCGGAGGTACGCGTACTTTATCCGCGTAGATTTGGAATTTGTGACAAGTTCGGGAATGCTGATAGCAGTCTTCTTCCATAGTGTACAAGTAATATCATGTCCTCAAAATCTTCTTATCCATCGTGTACCCACTAGAATGGGTGCCAAAGGCGCCTTCGTGTATGTATTCCATAATCCTCTCTGCTTCACTGTTGTCTATACATGAAGTAAAGTAAATTCGTGGTTGCGCTTGTAAAGGATCCCGTTACTAAGGAAAAACTTAGAAGAGAATCTCCTTAGGAACTTCTTATCATTAATGGATGCCCCCTCAGGATACTCTTGAGCTTTGAGATGCCTTTTCACTTTGTGGAACCAAGGTTTGTCCACTACTTCTTCGGTGCCAACCTCATAACAGTAAGCTAGTTCATCAAACTTCTCAACGGTGATATGAGGAGCTTCATTGTCCCATCTAACTTTGAACATGGATGACATAGTAGATAATGCGCCCGCTAATTAATTCTCTTCTCAGGGAAAATGCTCAAAGGTAACCTCTTCAAAGTGTGGAATCAATGTCAGCACATGCTCTCGGTAAGGGATGAGATTAGGTTTCTTAGTGTCCCATTCTCCTTTGATCTGGCTGGTTACCAAAGCCGAGTATCCAAACACACTTAAGAACTTAATCCTTAAATCGATTGCAGCTTTGATACCCATGATACATGCTTCATACTCAGCCATATTATTGGTATAGTTGAAACATAGCCTGGAATTGAAAGGAGTATGACATCCCTCGGGAGATATGATCACGAAACCGATGCCATTGCCAAGTGCATTGGAAGCTCTATCAAATACCATGGCCCATCGGGATCCTTTTTCAGGTCTTTCATCTGGTCCAGGTTCTTCATAATCATTCACTAACATGACATTCTCGTCCGGGAATTCAAAGTTCATGGATTGGTATTCGTCCACAGCCTGATGAGCCAAATGATCAGATAATACACTTCCCTTGATTACTTTCTAGGTTGTGTATTGAATATCATATTCGGTGAGGACCATTTTCCATCTTGCTATTCTTCCGGAGAGAGCGGGCTTCTCAAAGATGTATTTGATAGGGTCCATCTTAGATATCAACAAAGTAGTGTGGGTCAACATATACTGTCTCAGTCAGCGAGAAGCCCATGCCAAAGCACTGTAAGTTTTCTCTAAGGTAGTATATTGCATGCTCTTTTCGACCAGACTCGTCATGCTTCCCCAACACACGCCCCATTGAATTATTTAATACTATTAAGTACATTATCAAAGGTATTCCTTCAACCGGAGGCATCCAAATTGAAGGCTCTTTAAGGTATTCCTTGATTCTATCAAAGGTAGTCTGGCATTCGTCATTCCACTTTAACACTTGATCTTTCTTCAGGAGTTTGAAGATTGGCTCACAAGTAGCAGTTAGATGGGAAATAAACCTGGAAATGTAGTTTAAACGTCCCAAGAAACCTCTAACTTCCATCTCAGTGTGAGGAGCCAGCATCTCTTGTATGGCTTTAACCTTTGTAGGGTCTACTTGAATACCTGTCACTGACAATGAAACCCAGAAGCTTACCAGATCTTACCCCAATGGTGCACTTGTTCGGATTCAACCTTCATTTGTACATCTTCAGCCTATCAAACAATTTTTGCAGATGATATAGGTGTTCCTCTTTAGTTTGAGACTTGGATATAATGTCATCAACATAAACCTCTATCTCATGGTGAATCATATTGTGGAACAAAGCTACCATAGCACGCTGATAGGTTGCCCCAACGTTCTTCAACCCAAATGGCATAACCTTGTAACAGAAAGTGCCCCACTGTGTGATGAAAGTTGTTTTCTCCATGTCTTCGGGTGCCATTTTAATCTGATTATAACCAGAGAAACCGTCCATGAAGGAGAAGATCTTATGATGTACGGTGTTGTCAACCAGAAAATCAATGTGGGGAAGCGGGAAGTCATCCTTGGGGCTTGCTCTATTCAGGTATCTGTAATCCACACACATATGTACCTCACCATTCTTCTTAGGTACCGGAACGACATTAGCAACCCATTATGGATAGGAGGTGACAACCAAGAATCCGGTGTTGAACGGTTTCATAACTTCAGCCTTGATCCTTTCTGACATCTCAGGGTGCATCCGGCGAACCATCTACTTTATCGGAGGGTAATCTTCTTTAGTTGGCAGACGATGGACCACAATATCAGTGTCCAATCCTGGTATGTTTTCGTATGACCAGGCGAAGATCTCAACATAATCATGCAACATCTGAACTAACCGCTGTTTGACACTGGACTCCAAGTTAGAACCTACCTTGACTTCTTTTCTGTCCTCTTCAGTACCCAAGTTAATTGTTTTAACTGGCTCTTCATGAGGCTGTATAGTTCTTTCTTCCTATTGTAACAATCTAGCAAGTTCTCCTGGTACCTCAAAATCTTCCCCACCTTCGTCCTCGACTTGGTTGATCGGATTTTCAAAGTCATAATTGGCAATAGCATAACCGTTATCAATGGGATCCAGAGTGGATATGGATCTGCAGTTTGATATGTGAGTGTGTGTAAGAGCATAACTGTTTATTTTTTGATAAAGTAAGAACAGGAAAGAAAAACAGAGAGCGTAAAATTTGCATGCAAAATGTCCAATGCTTTATTTATGACATATGAAATTTGAAAATTCTGGAAGCAGATACTCAATGTCACAGTGAATGTTATGACACCGTATCTGACTTTCTATAAGACAGTAAATAAAAACAATAAAGAACACAGTCAATTGTTTACCCAGTTCAGTGTGAAACAACACCTACTCTGGGGGCTACCAAGCCAGGGAGGAAATCCACTATAAGAGATATTAATTCAGGAATAAACCAACCAGTTTATCTCCTTCACTTAAGACCTACCCAATGCAACTTCGATCTAAGTTCTACTTAAACCTGAGTTCCTACTCACTCCCCCCCAATCACAACAGTGATACTTAAAACAATTGACTAATGAATTAATGAAGACACTCTTCAGAACATACACTTGATTATGCTTCACAGCTTTTTAATCAAGTAACACAAACACTCTTGCTTCACAGCTTTGAGTGATACATAAACCTAACTTGACTTTGCTTCAAAGCTTTAGTCAAGAGACACAAAACACTCTTGCTTCAAAGCTTTGAGTGGTACAAAAACCCTTACAAACAAAACCTATTCCAAGTCACTTATCACAATGATAATTGCTTGGATTACAGCAGTTAAAACTATACAGTTTCTGATTGATCTTCAGTCCAAAGAGATATTTTCCAAACAGCAATCCTGTTGAATATATAGCAGATGTTTCTTCAGTTAGGGTTTCCACAAAAAGCTAGGGTTAATTAGGTTTAACCATAAGACTTGGTCACAAGACTTTATCAACCAGTTTATGGTTGAGCTAGGTTAACCCAAAGACAACGGGAGATTCTGTTCTGGAAGGAATGAGCCAACTTCCTGAAAAATCTCAGAATTAACCAAACTGCACTACTGTTAGATCAGTACAGGATGTCTTAACATTTGTTATGACATCAAAATTCCTATTTACTGATTTTGGTAGAAGGCAATAAATGTGATCTTTTGCAAAATGCTCAGATACACACTCATACACAGTAGCTACTGTATGCCATAATTTTTCTGCATAAAGTACCTAATAAACCAGAATGTTATGACATCAGTCATGACATTCACACACCTGGTTTTACCAAAAATACATGCCAATAACTAAACACTTACAAACTCCCCCTTTGGCAGATTTTTGGCTAAAGCCCCTAAGAAATCAGAGAATATAGAGCAGCAGAATGAATATGACTGCAGAAAAAATATGAGGTCTACCAAGTGATTAACACAGAAATTATCTCCCCCTCTTTAGCCACAAATGGGCCAAAGAAACATGTACTTAAATGTTATACAGTTATCCAAAATAGGTAATAAAAACAACAAATAAAATCTGAAGACACTTGCAGCAACAGCATCAGCATCAGTGGAGCTATTTTCTTCAGCATTGAGCTGATCTTCAGCAGCAACCTCTTCCCTTCTGATTCGTTCAGTCTCCTCCTGTTCCAACTAGAGAGAGAAATTTGATTGAGAGAATGGGATTTGTTGCAGAGATGAGAGAGGAAGGAGGCAAATGAGTGTCTATTCTTAATAATTATGAAAGAAATGGGAAAGCATATGATTAACCCAATCAAAATAGACTTAACAAAAATAACTCCTTCTACCCTTGTTTTAAGCAAAGTTAATTGCTACAATTCCTCCTGTTGGCAAATACCCAACTTGCCCCTCAAGTTTTCAAATTGATTTGCATCAAGTGCCTTGGTAAAGATGTCAGCCAGCTGTAGCTCAGTGGTAACATGTTCTAGTTTAATCGTCTTCTCTTCTACAAGGTCTCTGATAAAGTGATGTCTTATGTCAATATGTTTGGTCCTGCTATGCTGAATAGGATTCTTGGAAATGTTTATTGTGCTCAAATTGTCGCAGTACAATGTCATAACATCTTGTGTGACATTATACTCAGTAAGCATCTGTTTCATCCAGATCATTTGAGAACAGCTACTACCAGCTGCAATGTATTCAGCTTCAGCAGTAGAGAGAGATACACAGTTCTGTTTCTTGCTGAACCAGGAGACCAGATTATTTCCTAAGAAGAAACATCCTCCAGAGGTGCTTTTTCTATCATCAGCACTTCCAGCCCAATCAGCATCACAATAACCAGTCAGAGTTGGTTCACAACCATGAGAGTACAACAAGCCATAGTTGTAAGTTCCACTTACATACTTCAAAATTCTCTTTACTTGGTTGATATGACTGACTTTAGGATCAGCTTGGTATCTTGCACAAACTCCAATTGCAAAAGCAATGTCAGGTCTGCTGGCTGTTAAGTACAACAAACTTCCTATCATGCTTCTGTACAGACTTTGGTCAACCTTAACCCCACTTGAATCTTTGGATAGCTTTAAATGAGTAGGTGCAGGGGTCCTTTTGTGACTGGCATTCTCCATACCAAACTTCTTGACAATGTTCTTTGCATACTTGCTTTGAGATAGAAAGATAGAGTCCTCCATCTGCGAGACTTGCAGTCTAAGAAAATAAGTCAGTTCTCCCATGAGACTCATTTCGAATTCAGCCTTCATCTGGTCAGCAAAATGTTTAACCATTTGTTCTGACATTCCCCCAAACACTATGTCATCAACATATATTTGAGCTACCATTAACTTCCCTCCTTCATTTTTGACAAAGAGGGTTTTATCCAAGCCTCCTTTTCTGTATCCTTTTTCTGAGAGAAATTTTGTTAACATGTCATACCATGCTCTAGGAGCTTGTTTCAGGCCATACAGAGCTTTCCTCAATTTGTAGACATGATCAGAGTGGTTTGGATCCACAAAACCTTTAGGTTGTTCCACATAAACTTCTTCACTTAAGTACCCATTTAGGAAGGAACTTTTTACATCCATCTGAAACAGCTTGGACTTCAGGAGACAAGCAATTCCCAACAGGAGTCTGATAGATTCCAGTCTGGCTACAGGGGCAAAGGTCTCATCAAAATCAACCCCTTCAACTTGAGTGTATCCTTGGGCAATAAGTCTTGCCTTATTCCTAGTGACAACTCCTTCAGCATCTGATTTGTTTTTGTATATCCATTTTGTGCCAATGATGTTTGTTCCTTCAGGTCTAGGAACTAACTCCCAAACTTCATGTTGCTTAAATTGGTTCAATTCATCTTGCATTGCACCAATCCAGTATTCATCAGTTAAGGCCTCCTTAACATTTCTTGGTTCAATTTTAGACATAAAACAAGAGTTTGAGATGATTTCTCTAGATCTTGTAATGACTCCACTATTTGGATCCCCTATAATGAGTTCTTTAGGATGATCTTTCTGAATTCTGATGGAAGGGATTTTGCTAGCTTCCTTGGATTCAGAGTCTGCTGTAGTGGTGTCAGGAAGGTCATTCTGTTGAGTTGGAGTCTCAAAGAATGTCTCAACATTACAAGGGACATCTGTTTCTTCATGATAATCATCAATTATGACATTTATTGATTCCATCATGACTTTGGTCCTGGAATTAAATACCCTATAAGCTCTGCTGTTGGAGGAGTATCCTAGAAATATACCTTCATCACTTTTAGGGTCCAGCTTTCTCCTTTGTTCACGATCTGCCAGAATATAGCATTTGCTGCCAAAAACATGGAAGTACTTCACAATTGGCTTTCTTCCTTTCCAGAGTTCATAAATGGTGGATGAGGTTCCCTTTCTCAAAGTGACTCTGTTATGGACATAACAAGCTGTTTTCATAGCTTCAGCCCAAAAATGAATAGGAAGTCTTTTGGCATGTATCATAGCTCTGGCAGATTCCTGTATGGTCCTATATTTCCTTTCTACAACTCCATTTTGTCGGGGAGTTATAGGAGAAGAGAATTCATGACTAATTCCTTCTGAGGAACAGAACTCATTAAACTTACTGTTTTCAAATTCCTTGCCATGATCACTTTTGATTCTGACAATACACCCTTCCTTTTCTCTTTGAATTCTTCTGCACAGTTCTTTAAAGACTTCAAACACATCAGATTTTTCTTTAATGAAGTTAATCCAGGTTAATCTGGAACAGTCATCCACAACAACATAGGCATATCTCTTTCCACCAAGACTTTCCATCTGCATTGGTCCCATCAGATCCATATGTAGAAGTTCCAGAACCTTAGAGGTTGTCAGATGTCTTGACTTTAGATGTGACATTCTTGTCTGCTTACCAACCTGACATTCACCACAAACTATCCTTTCATCAATTTGCAGTCTTGGAATCCCTCTGACTGCTTCCATGGAGATAAATTCTTTTCATTCCTCTTAGATGAAGATGGCCAAGTTTTTGGTGCCAGAGTTTCACCTCTTTTTCTTCTTTGGCAATAGAACACACAGTGGAGTTATTAGTGTTCTCAGGCTCCCACAAGTAACAGTTATCTTTAGATCTGGCTCCTTTCATTACAACTTCTTGTTTTTCATTTATTACAAGACATTCAGATTTTGAGAAGTTGACCTTGAATCCTAGATCACACAATTGACTGATACTAATGAGATTAGCAGTCAGGCCTTTTACCAATAGTACTTCATTCAGATTTGGAACTCCAGGGCAGTCCAAATTACCAACTCCTTTGATTTCACCTTTAGCACCATCTCCAAAGGTCACATAACTAGTGGTGTGAGGTTTAACATGATTGAGAATGTTCTTGATTCCAGTCATGTGCTTAGAACACCCACTGTCAAAGTACCAGTCTTCCTTTTCAGAGACTCTCAAGGAAGTGTGGGCTATCAGGGCAGTAGCCTTTTTCTTCCATTGAGGAGTATGTGGTACCCTGTTAGCCTTAGGTTTGACACCTGGGTTCTGATTAGGGTATCCATACAATCTGAAGCAGAAAGGCTTTATGTGACCAAACCTCCCACAATGGTGACATCTCCATCTTTGGTACTTTTTCTTCATATTTCTCTGTTCCCGATGTTGAGTGTTATGTTGTGACATCTGCTTTGTCATTTGTTTATCAGACCTGATCTTCTTGTCTGCACCAGATTTCTTTGCTTCCACAAATCCTAGTCCATACTTGTTTCCCACATTTTGTCTAACCTGAAGGATTTCTTCCAATTTGTCAGTTCCATTTGTCAGCATCTTGACAGATTTGGTCATCTAGTTCAGTTGTGAGTTCAGCAATTGAACTTCCCCTTCTAGATGACTTATAGTTTCAAGGTCTGCCCTTTTTTCAGCCTCCAACTTTATGATGAGCTTTGTTTGTCTCTCATTTTGCACACAGACTTCAGCACTTCTGATACACAATTTCTTGTAAGTATCAACCAGTTCTTCAAATGTCACTTCCTCATCACTGGTGTCACTTTCAGAGGTACAAACACCAGTTAGAGCAGTAACTAGTTTGGCAGATTCTTCTTCAGAATTACTTTCTGAATCACAGTCAGACCAGGTAACAGTCATTCCTTTCTTTTGTTTCTTAAGAAAGGTAGGGCATTCAGCTCGAATATGCCCATATCCTTCACAACCATGGCATTGAATTCCTCTGCCTTGATTTCCCTTCTCTTCAGACCTTGGTCTTCTGCTGGAGTCATAAGATCTGTTAATGTCAGAGGGAATGTTATCAACATTTGACCTTGACTTTGGATCCATTCTCTTGATGAGTTTGTTGAATTGTCTTCCAAGCATGGCAATAGCTTCTGAAATATTTTCTTCTTCATCCTCCTTGTTTTCATCTTCAGTGTTGGATACAAGTGCTATGCTCTTGTTTTTCTTGTCAACATTGTCACTAATCCCCATCTCAAAAGTCTGAAGAGACCCAATGAGTTCATCCAGTTTTAAGTTGCTGATGTCCTGGGCTTCCTCTATAGCAGTTACCTTCATTGCAAATCTTTTAGGCAGGGATCTGAGAATCTTTCTCACCAGTTTTTCTTCAAACATCTTTTCACCCAATGCTCCTGAGGTGTTGGCAATCTCCAAGATGTTCATGTGAAACTCATGAATGGTTTCATCTTCCTTCATCCTTAGGTTCTCAAACTTTGTAGTCAGCATCTGAAGCCTTGACATTTTTACTTTGGATGTGCCTTCATGGGTAGTTTTGAGAGTGTCCCACACTTCCTTGGCCAGTTCACATTGATGTACTAGTCTGAAAATGTTTCTATCAATTCCATTGAACAAGGCATTTAAAGCTTTGGAATTTCCCAGGGCTAACTCATCTTTTTCTTTGCTCCATTATTCCTCAGGCTTCAGACTGATTGTCCCATCTTTCTCAGTTATGGTGGGATGGTTCCATCCTTTGTCAGCAGCTCTCCAAGCCTTTTTGTCCAGAGATTTTAAGAAGGCAATCATACGAGGTTTCCAGTAGTCATAATTTGTTCCATCCAGAATGGGTGGTCTATTTCCAAAAACTCCTTCTTTGTCCATTGTGCCAGAAAATGATATCCCTAGATCTCACCCAGTAATACAGGCAGGGTGCCTGCTCTGATGCCAATTGAAAATTCTGGCAGCAGATACTCAATGTCACAGTGAATGTTATGACACCGTATCTGACTTTCTATAAGACAGTAAATAAAAACAGTAAAGAACACAGTCAATTGTTTACCCAGTTCAGTGTGAAACAACACCTACTCTGGGGGCTACCAAGCCAGGGAGGAAATCCACTATAAGAGATATTAATTCAGGAATAAACTAACCAGTTTATCTCCTTCACTTAAGACCTACCCAATGCAACTTCAATCTAAGTTCTACTTAAACCTGAGTTCCTACTCACTCCCCCTCAATCACAGCAGTGATACTTAAAACAATTGACTAATGAATTAATGAAGACACTCTTCAGAAAATACACTTGATTATGCTTCACAGCTTTTTAATCAAGTAACACAAACACTCTTGCTTCACAGCTTTGAGTGATACATAAACCTAACTTGACTTTGCTTCAAAGCTTTAGTCAAGAGACACAAAACACTCTTGCTTCAAAGCTTTGAGTGGTACAAAAACCCTTACAAACAAAACCTATTCCAAGTCACTTATCACAATGATAATTGCTTGGATTACAGCAGTTAAAACTATACAGTTTCTGATTGATCTTCAGTCCAAAGAGATATTTTCCAAACAGCAATCCTGTTGAATATATAGCAGCTGTTTCTTCAGTTAGGGTTTCCACAAAAAGCTAGGGTTAATTAGGTTTAACCATAAGACTTGGTCACAAGACTTTATCAAGCAGTTTAGGTTTGAGCTAGATTAACCCAAAGATAACGGGAGATTCTGTTCTGGAAGGAATGAGCCAACTTCCTGAAAAATCTCAGAATTAACCAAACTGCACTACTGTTAGATCAGTACAGGATGTCTTAACATTTGTTATGACATCAAAATTCCTGTTTACTGATTTTGGTAGAAGGCAATAAATGTGATCTTTTGCAAAATGCTCAGATACACACTCATACACAGTAGCTATTGTATGCCATAATTTTTCTGCATAAAGTACCTAATAAACCAGAATGTTATGACATCAGTCATGACATTCACACACCTGGTTTTACCAAAAATACATGCCAATAACTAAACACTTACAAAATTGAAAAATGATAACCCTCATAAATAAAACATTGTGCCTCGGGCCAGAGACAAGGCTATAGAGTTTGTATGGTTCATTTATTACATATCCAAAAACAAAACAGCCAATTACTCCTAAATAAAAGTAATCGGCACAAAGTCTTTAGTCTTCCAGTTGGTGAGTCTGCCACTGACAGCTGGGAAGATCCACTGGTCCATGTCACAATCACTGTCACAGTCCTCCAAAGCGTTGACCCAATGATTGCTGATGCATAGGGGTGGTCCTCCGGCACAAGCACGATGTACAACCTTTTGAGCTTCTGATGTAAAACCCAAACCAAACTTGTTAGATTTGTAGGGAATGTCGGGGAGTTGGCCCTAAATGGTACACCCACCTTCTTCAACTACTGCCTTGGCATCCTTGAGAGAGTCCATTTTCAGAGGAGGCCTGGTAATCTTCGGAACAGTGGTAGCAATCTTAGTTGCAGCAATGGCCAGAGGAACCTCTTCAAAATTATGACAGGGGGTCTCAATGAACTCGCCGTCCATTTCAACACACCTGAAAGAGTTCAGGTGACTTACCATGTATTCCTCCTCACCATGGACCATGACAATCCTCCCCTTTACCAGATATTTCAACATCTGATGCAGAGTAGAGGTAACAGTTCCAGCCCCATGGATCCAATGGAGACCCAACAAACAGGAATAAGATGGTCAGATGTCTATCACGTAGAAAGTGGAGTCAAAGGTCTGAGATCCAACTTTGACAGGGATGTCCACCTCCCCATGCACCATTCTTTTGGAACCATCGAAAGCCCTCACCACAATGTTATTGGGCTTCAGAGTCAATCCTTTGCAATCCAATCTTCCCAGAGCATTCTTGGGTAAGACATTCAACGATGAACCTGTATCCACTAGAACATGGGCCAAATTAGTTCCCCTGCACTCAATGGAGACATGAAGGGCATCATTATGCTTCCTTCCCTTGAATGTCAAAACCGCATCAGAGAAACCTAGTCTATTATCAACAGTCAAACTGGAAACACAGTCTTCGAATTGATCATCGGAGGTTTCTTGTGGCACATGAGCAGTCTTGAGGAATTTTACCAAAGCCTTAACATGGGCTTCAGAGCATAATAACAGGGCCATCATTGAGATCTTGGAAGGGGTCTGCCCCAGTTCTTCAACCACATTGTAGTCACTCTTCTTTATAATCTTTAAAATTTCCTCTATCTCTTGCTTGGAGGATCCAAGGATGATTTCTTTGGGTGTCTTCATCCAAGTAGGCTCGATCAGTACTTCTTTTCCCTGAGTCTCAGCTGACTAAGTAGCAGGGGTGGCAACAGGAGTGATGGAAGGAGTAGTAGAAGGAGTACTGGTAGGAATAGTAGTAGGAATAACAACAGAAGTGGCTATAGTCTTTGGAGAGATTTGGGGAGAGAAAATCCTTCCGCTTCTGGTAATTTTGCTGGTCCCGACAATGTTACTAATGTCAGTATCAGAGTCTTTAGCATCTTTGTCTTTAACAACCAGTAAATCTTGCTTGACGCCATGGTAGTAAACGTCAGCACCATAATTCCAAGGAACAACTTTGTCCGAGGAATATGGTATAGGTCTAGGAAAAGTAATTATCAACGGAGAACCTATTGGAATAGATGTAATCTTGACAGGTCTATTTTAGGAGACCTTGGGAGGATTGGTGGAAATGGTAATGATAGAAACATCTTCGCCTAGAGCACTTGTGACTGGAGTCTTCTCAAACAAAATTTATTTATCATTAATCAGGCGCTGAAAACCTTCCTTCAACAAATGGAAACCATTAGGTAGAGACAAACATAAGTGGCAACCTTCACCACAACCCGGAAATAAACCGGCTTGCAAGAGATTCTTTTTAATAGTCAAGAGTGGAGTACCTAGTTCATCATCAATAGCATTAACACTACGGTTGTGCTTGGGCATAGGGGCAGTTATAACATTAGGAGTCTCAGGAGCGTCAAATTCAATCTCCTTTGCCTTAATCAAATCCTGCACCTTGTTCTTCAAAGCCCAACATTCGTTTGTATCATGGCCTAGAATTTCAAAATGGTAGGCACACCAAGAATTTTAATTGTAGCAAGGAGATGCATTGTTGGGATTTTTGGGAGCCTCTCTCAGGGTAACCAGATTGGATTTCAGCAAATGTGGCAAAACTTGAGACAATGACATATTAAGCCAGGTAAACTGTCTTCTAGGCTTATCTGTTCTGGACTGATTGTTCTGTTGTTGAGTAGCTGCAAGTTTGGATATCATTACAGCTTCCACCGTTGGACGACGTTCGGTTCTGCCTTGACTTCTATGGTTGTAAGCAACACTAACCTCTTTCTTTCCCATGAGAGGCTTCTTTCCTGCACTTGAAGAGGCATCTCTTTGAATGTTACCACTTTTAATACCAGCTTCCACTCTTTCTCCTGTCAAGATCAGCTTAGTAAACCCAGCTGAAGAGCTTCCAATCAGATGGTTGAAAAATAGACCAGATAAAGTATCCAAGAACATGTCTACCAGCTCCCTATCAGACAAAGGAGGCTGGACTCTTCTTGCAAGGTCTCTCTGTTTCTGGGCATAATCTTTAAAGCCCTCACCATAACCCATATACATGCTCTGAAGTTGTGTATGGGTTGGAGCGAGGTCAGCATTATATTGGTACTACTTGTAGAAAGCAACAGCCAGATCTTCCCAGTTACGGATGTTGGTTCCCTCCAGCTGATAGAACCACTCTAATTGAGTCCTTGATAGACCGTCTTAAAAGAAATGCACCCACAAATTCCTGTCAGTAGTGTGCGGATGGATCTTGCTGACATAAGATCTGAGATGCAGCTTACGACATGAGACCCCATCATATTTAGCAAATGCGGGAACTTTGAACTTTTGCGGGATAACCACTCTAGAAACCAACCCTAGCTCTTCAAAATCCAGGCCAGGTACCCTCTGAACTTCCATGGTGTTGAGACGGTCCTCCAGCTGTTTGTGCTTATCATCAGCAGGAGGGTATTGTTCCTCGGTGTAATAAGCTTCATCTTCTCAGACTCCCTTGTACTATGGTCTTCTTCTCTTGGCTCTCATTCTTGACTGTCTCTCTCTTTTGACGGGATTGCAAGCTCTGAAACTTGCCTCACTAGTTCTTTGAACCTTCTTCCCATATTCAGAACACCCACTGGCCTCTTTTTCTTCTTCTTCTCCTTGAGAACCAGAGCTTTCAAATCTTCTTGTCCCTTAGCCAGATTCAGGAACATTTCTTGGAATTGAGCATTATGTGCCTGAAGCTCCTTAACTGTTTGTTCAAGAGCCATTGCTAAAATAAACAGCAAAGAAGATAAGAAGTCGATCCTGAAACCTGTTTATGCAATGATATGTATGATATATGTATGCAATGTTTTCAAGGATTTCTAAGACTTAAATTTTTTCAGCCAAAGGGAAAACAAACATTAATTTTATTAAGAAGTTTAAGCGGTTACAATGATGCCTCTTAGGCTTACAAAGGAAGTAACAAAGCAAAAATGAACTCTCAAAGTAAAAAGGGACTCAAGCTTCCCACAAGCGCATCCTCTTTGGTGCAATGTAGGCATTTATACTCTTCTCTTCGTGAAGTAGCCTGGTTAGCTCTAAAACTTTCTTCTCACTGGCGTAGAATTGGGTTTCAAAGGTATCCCATTCCTCTTTGAGTTGAATCCAGGATTTTTGTAACTCCTCAAAATTAGTCGGCATGTCAGGATGAAGAACAATGTAAGGAGTGTATCCGTCAACAACTAGCTCCATGATGATCGGTAGAATGGCCTCATAAGGCATCCTGAGACTTTGAGCACGGGCTCGTACCCATTAAAGACAAGGCTCCAAAGGAATGGAGTTCTTATGCCCCAGTGTTTTGCTATCAACTTTTTTCACCATGCCCCAAGCTCTTATGAACCTCTGACGATAACCCTGAACATCATTTTCATAGTCGAATATGATTCCTTGGACAAGTTGTTGTACCCCAAATTTTGACCTAAGATATCATCTCCCATCTGCATCATTATATTACAAGTGTTTTGATCCATTGATTTTTAAAATTCATAACTTTTTTCAGGCCAAGAGCTCTTTATTTTGAACACTAAATCATTTAATCGATTCATGCTAAAACAATGTTTATTGATTATTTATTATCTTAAATTTAAGTAATTGGAATTTGTTTTCAGTTATTATATAATTTAAAGATGTATAGATAATAAAATAAACATTAGAAAAGAGGCGCATTAATCGTGCAGACAGTATTTATTTATTATGCACTATCTTAAATTTAAATAACTGGAATTTATTTTCAGTTATTACATAATTCAAAGATTTATGAATAATGTAATAAATATTCGAAAAAGTTCATTAATTGTTCAATAATAATTATTTAATTATTTATCATTCTAAGTTAAAATAATTGAAATTCTATTTTAATTATTATAATTTGGAAAGTCATGAATAATGAATTAAATAATTGAAACTATTAATTGACCAATGATGTTATTTATTTATTTGTTTACTATTCTGAATTTAGGTAATTGAGATTTATTTTCAATTATTATTCAATTTAAAGAATTGTAAACAATAAAGTAAATAATTAGAGAGAAATAGGAAATTAATTGGCGAATATTGGAATTTTATTCATTTTTTCTAATTGTACAATTATTGTGGTAAATATTGTATTTATTACAACAAAATTACAATAATAATTTTACAAAGTTAAAATGAAATAAAAATTAATCTAATGTTCCTAATTTTAAATCTTCTGATCCAATGCATTTTTTGTCTGCTCACTTGATGTTACCTGCAAAATTAAAAGAAATTAGAATTTGAACAAATAATTAAAAGCAAAATTATTTAATGTTCATCATTAAAAGCAATGGCCGGAATCAGTTTACCCTTTTTTGCAAATCACGGTATTTCTCCCGGTTCACAAAAAAGAGAGGAATTTTTATAAATGAATGCACAAATTCATTTTTGTCAAAAATTGCATCTTTCAAATTAATTGCACTTTTTAAAATCCAATGCATTTTTCAAAATATGCACAACATACAAAGTCTATGCATAATTTCAACAGCATATGCAAGCACAAACAAAATTCCAACGTAAACCCACTGTGCCATGCAGTAAGCAAGTTAAATATGCAGTTTAAACAATTTTTGCAAGCAATATATATTTCCTGTTTTCATCATGTTCCAGCCATGCAGTTTCAGAACAAGTACAGTGCATATCATCTTAATGCATCATTTGGTACTTGAGAGAGAGAGAGAGAGAGAGAGAAAGAAATTGGTTTTGGAGGTTTTGGTTTAGGCAGAAGGAATTATAAGACAAAGCTACTGCAGTATCACAGTAAAAGGAGAAGCACAAGAGTAGAATACAAACAAAACTGTTGTAACAGTATGATGCAGAAGGCCAAGAGGATTGTAAAAATATTCAAATCTCCAGCCTGTAACGTAAACAAAGGAGGAAGTGGTCATAACATATTGGAATCACTTCAAAACATAGAGGAATCAATCTCCAAGCCTTAGAAAAACAGGAAAAAAAACTGCTGTCAACAAGAGAAATATGAACCAGTAAGAACCTGCATAACCATTTCCATTATCCAAACCATACAAACCTTATGGCCTAACAACAAAAAAACTGTTCCCCTGTTTCCATCAACCTGCGTAAAACCAACATAACCTCATGGTCTAAACCTGTCAAGCCATTACCCAACCTAAACCATTAACCTGCAACTGCATTAAACCTTATGGCCAAACACAAAAACCAGTAGAACCAAAAACCATATAAAACATCAAACCATTCAAAACCGTTTCTACTGCATAAACCACACAAAAGGCATGGCATAAACTATATCAAACTTTTTAACCAAAACCTGTCATAAACCAAAAACCAGTATACCATTCCAAAATTAGTTAAACCAAAACCACGCATCAAACAATATGGCCTAAACCTCAGAGAACCTGATTGAGCCACCAAAGCCAATATCACCATTTTAAAACCAAAACCTTATGGCCAAACACAAAAACCAGTAGGAATCTATTGTCATGAGCCAAACCTGTATCACCAAAAACCAAAACCAACACCAAATACCCAAAGCCTCAGAACTTGTCATCATAGGTTGTCATAAGGCCACAGTAACAAAGCATACAGAAGTGAAAACGAAGGAGAAGCTAGTCAAAGTTTTTTTTCAACAGTAGCAAGCATTCGAAGCACATAACAAGGCATACAGTACCAAGGCAAAAGAAGAAGAGAAGATACAAAGTACCGGCCACCGAAGCAAGCCCGCGACACGCCTCTTTTCCTCGCCGCCTGGCCTCCTAGCTCGTTCAACCGTCCTCCTCCATCTCCGCCTCTAGGTAACAACTTCATTTCCCCTTTTTACTTCCATAATATATCCAACAACCAATAATAAGAATCAAAATCAACATAATCAAAATCAATGCATGCAAATATAACAAAACCGAATGAATAAACACGTTTTACCGTAAAATACGTCGCCCCTGTACGCGTGGCTAGAGGGAAGAAGACAGTAGGAGCTGGTGGCCATGGCAAAGAGTTTAGAAGCGAACTCAGGGACTCAGAAGCAAAAGCATGGAAGTTGGAGCGAAGACGAAGAAGACGAACGAGAGAGTGAGCGCCGTTTCGGCCAAAACCCTTAACCCTAATTTACTTTTCCCTAATTTTGTTTAACCCCTAAAGAACAAGTTTTGAAATGGGCCTTATCCCATGTTGTTGCCTTTAGCCCAACGTTTTGCTTCGTCCACCCCCCCCCCCCCCCCCTATCCTGCTTCTGATACTTAAGATTGGGCCTCCTAAAATCCCCTTTTGGCCCATTTTATTATTTCCTTTATTTTGATAAATTAGCTTAATTCATTTTTATTTCTAATTAGTAATAATAAACCACCTTTTATATAGTTAATTATATATTTATTCTTAATAGTATTAATTACTAATAAACAATTTTGTTATATTAATTAAGGCTTTTTTTATAAAATTAGTTAAAAATACTCAATTTAGTGTAGGTCATTAAGTCATTTTTTTTGTAATAATATCTTTTGTTAAAAAAAAACATATTAAATGTAGAACATATGGAAATAAAAATATTTTAATTCACTCGTTTTCATTAATATTAATACAAATATACAAAATATAGAGACTTAAAAAACTAAAAAAATATTTTGACTCCTTTAATTAATTCTCATTTTGTTCTTATCCATAATGAAAACTCTTAAAATACTTTCTTTTTAATCAAAAATCCAAAATGCATTATTCACATCATTTAGTCTATCATTTAATTATTGTTATTTAATCATTATTCGCTTAATTTTTTTTTGTTTGTTCATTTCATATTTATCTGTTTATTCTGTTTATGTTTAAATCCAAGGGAAAAACAGTAAATTTGTTGACTTCATGTCTTCAAGTCTAATTGCGCGAACTTTCGCATTTCATTAAAACTTAGGATAATTTTTCCTCAAATATTCAATCTTTTCGAAACTTATACCCTTTAAGCAAAAACTTCGACATTAGGTCGTCGCATCTTCAAAAAATCGTTCGTACCCTTTTTTCGGCCAAAACGATTCATTTTTTCAATCAAGCAATCAATTTTTTAGATAAACAGATATTTCAAAAGGTTCCTATAGAGTACTATAGATGCATTGGGTGCTAATACCTTCCCATTTTATAACCAACCCCCGAACCATAAGATCTCTTTTCAAAAACGCTTTGTATTTTTATTATTATTTACATTGCATATTTAGGGTTTTATTTCGCTCTTTTCCCTTTTCCTTTGGAAACAATAAAGCGCGGTGGTGACTCTTGCTTTTGTGAGACGAATTAATCAATAATTCGATCTCCGATTTACCCCGCTACATTTTTTATCGCTACAGAATTGGCGACTCTGCTGGGGACAGATTGACCTCTTGCTGGTCCATCCCTAAGTGGGTTAAGCCTAATTTGTCTTATCTGTCTATTATTAGTTGATTTGCTTGATTATGTGTTTAAATTGGGGTGTTTGGGTTTTTTGCAAAGGACGAATCCTATACCCGGATTAAGTAACACTTAAGGAATAGGACGGGCGGTATAGTCATGTTAACTTTGAGGGAGTAATCCCGAAGAAGGAGGCATGAGATCCCCCACTCAATGGAAGGCCCTCTTGAACTTAATATTTGTATACCGAGTAATCGGGAAGACATTATTATTTTCGACCTAGGAGCCCGAGAAGTTGAGGACCGTAGAACCCTAACCCATCTTGGCCTTTTTAGGTGTAGCGCGGAGACTATAACGGAGTAATTCGAAAGTAGTTGTTACGCGATGCTACGCTCGGACGAGTTTCTCTTGAGAATATTGCTAATTATTGAGTAATCAAGACGTGGGTAATATCCGAAGGAGGAATGTAGACTCTGGGAACTCTTAGAACCATGTCTTACAGGTGTGATTGAACCGTTAGTACATACCTTGGGGTGGGCTTTACCCTCGACTCCATGCTGAATGTTGAACCCTTGAACCCCATGTTTGCAAGCTTGTGTGTGACTGTTGCATTATCATTCATTCATGCATTCACCAACATCTTTGTAAAAAACTTGTTTTTCAAGGAACTTCAGATTGATTTTTGCAGACATCTTAGGTTATTATGGAACTTGGAAGGAGAAATACTCGAAGCTTTAGTTTCAAGGAGCCCGAGATTGAAGAACTGAAGAGTTTGATTCCGAAGATCGAGAGTCCGACAAATTTTCAGAAGAAGTATGGGTCCATCGTACCGCTCATGAAGCGCAAGATGAAGAAAGGCATCCTCAACATGTTGGTTCAGTTCTATGATCCCTTGTACCAATGTTTCACCTTTCCGGATTACCAGTTGATGCCCACTTTAGAGGAGTACTCTTATATTCTTGGTTTGCCGATCGCCGACCATGTTCCCTTCTCTGGATTAGAAGAAGAGCCCAAATCTCACGAGATAGCAGCTATCACCCATTTAAGGAAGTCAAAGGTAGAGGAGAACATGACTACGAAAGGGGGAATCCGGGGTTTGCCGGCGCAGTTTCTGTTGAAGAAAGCTCGCCACTTTGCTGAGACAAAGGATACTGTTGCCTTCGAAGACGTGTTTGCTTTACTTGCATATGGTCTATTCCTATTCCCTAACGTTGATAGGTTTGTGGATATCAACGCCATCAGAATTTTCCTGATTGGAAATCCGGTCCCTACGCTGCTAGGAGACGCATATTACTCCATCCACCTGCAAAACTCTTATCAAGGAGGGATGATTATTTGTTGTGTACCGTTGCTGTATCAGTGGTACGTCTCGCATCTACCTGGGTCTGATGCTTTCTGGGATCTCGAGAAGGAACCGCGTTGGGCGCCAAAGATTATGGCTCTCACTCATTTCGACATTGACTGGTATAATCGAGTTTACCATGACGTGGAGATCATTGATAGCTGTGGTGCTTTTCCTAACGTCCCTCTTCTCGGTACGGGGGGTGGAATCAACTATAACCCTGTTCTAGCGCGCCGTCAATTCGGGTACCCGATGAGAGATAAACCAAACAACATCCATGTGAGTGGTTTCTTTCTTCAGGAAGGACAAGATCATCAGGCTGCTAAGAGGGAGATTGAAGGAGCTTGGCGCCATATCCACAGGAAAGGGAGAGATATGCTGGGACATAGAGGTGCCGTTTCTTCGGAGCCTTACCTGCAGTGGGTCCGTGCTAGGGCTTGTGCTCTCAAGATGCCCTATAAACTTGAGAAGCCTTTATTCCCTGCCATTGCACCATCATCTGTTGTTATCCCTATCGCAGATATAGGAGAGTACCAAGGAAATATGGCTAGGATGAAGTCCGAGAGGGATGCTTGGAAGGAAAAGTACCATATGTCTGAATACGAGAATCGAGTCCTGACTCGACAGTTAAAAGAGAAGGAGGAGTTGTTGTTCATTCAAGACGGTCGGTTCATTGACCACGATGAGAAGCTTCGTCAGAAGGATGCCTTGCTGAAGAAGTATGTGAGTGAAAGGAAGAGAAAAAGGGAAGGTTCGGTAAGCATGGCTCTCGTTCCTAATCCGCAGGAAGAAATCATCGATCGATTGATAGCTGAGAAGAAAGTGATGGAAGACTTTTATGAAGAAAAGATCAAGAAGCTCCGGTTACAGCTGGTGTTTGGTCCTTCATCTGAGGATTCCGAGTGACCTTTAGCTTTTAGTTTGTTTTATTGATGTCATTTTGTAAAACTATGTAAAAGGGCTTCATGCTCCGAAGTTGTAATTTATTGTTTTATTATGGGCTTCATGCTCCAAAGTTGTAATGTATTGCTTTATTTTAGATTTCATGTTGTAAAATTGTAACTTATCACTTTGTTATGGATTGCATGTTTCGAAGTTGTAATTTATTTCTTTCATTATTGGATTTGTTATCCCAAAGTTGTAATTTACTATTTTGATATTCCAAATTGTAAGTTGTAATTTATCGCTTTCGATTAATGGATTGAGTTTTTGTTGTTCCAAATTCCTTTACCATTGATGTATGCAAAATTATCAAAGTTCCTTGAAAAACTTTTAAAATGAGTCATCATTTGCATCGCCATCATGCATCATTCCACATTCCACTTCACATGTTTTCCAGAGTCTTACCCTTGTTCTTTTTCCACTCCTGAAGGTTGTCAAGCTGTCTCACCGATACGACACTCGGGCCAATCGTCAAAGGAAAATGGAAGATTTGGAACAGGAAAATCATGAGCTTCATGGGGAAGTTGCTACACTTCGTGTCGAGATGGAAAAGTTAACTGCGTTAGTGGAAAGTTTGGTGGCTGTTCAGAATCAGCCATCGACTACAGCTGCCGAGATTCAGACTTCAACTCCAGTGGTTTCCGAGATTGTCACAGTTCCTGCCTCTGTGACTCAAATCAACTCTCCGCTTCAACATCAGATGCCGAAAGGTTTTCCGTGGGGAATGCCTTACAACTTTGTGCCAGAGGGGTATCAGCCTGCCGTACAACCTTTATTTCAACCTATTTTGTCTCTTCCTCAACCAGAGACAACTGCCTTGCCGCCAGTAGTTCCGTCTGTGACACCTTTTCCGCAACCAATTATGACAACCGTTGCTCCTGTGGTCCACTCCGTGCCTTACTTGAATGAACCTACTTATCCTGCCGAGCCTGCTGAAAGTTTGGGTCTCTTTGATAGAATGGAGGAATTTCAGGATCAGTTCCAGGAAATGCAGAAGGAGCTTAGAGCATTGAAAGGGAAGGATTTGTTTGGGAAGAATACGCGTGACCTTTGTTTAGTTCCGAATGTCAAGATTCCAGCAAAATTCAAAGTGCCAGACTTTGAGAGATATAAAGGTGATTCGTGTCCTAGAAGTCATTTGACAATGTACGTGAGGAAGATGTCCACGTATTCCGATGATCATGACTTGTTGATTCATTATTTTCAAGATAGTTTGACGGGTGCTGCTCTAAAGTGGTATATGGGTTTAGACAGTATTCGGATCCGTAACTTTAACGATCTTAGCGAAGCCTTCGTCCATCAGTACAAGTATAACGTCGACATGGCGCCGGACCGGGATCAACTCCGGGCGATGTCGCAGAGAGACCGGGAATCTTTTAAGGAGTACGCCCAGAGGTGGCGTGAAATCGCTGCTCAAATCTATCCACCTCTTGAGGAGAAAGAGATGACGAAGATATTTTTGAAGACTTTAGGTTCCTTTTACTATGAAAGAATGATAGCCAGCGCACCCAGTGACTTCACCAAAATGGTAAGCATGGGTATGCGATTAGAGGAAGGGATTCGCGAAGGGTGTTTGGTTAAAGAAGGTGGTCCGTCTAGCAGTACGAAGAAGTTTGGAAGTGTTTTCCCGAAAAGAAAAGAGCAGGATGTTAACGCTTTGTTTCCAGGTAGGCCTAGGAGAGGTTACTCTCACGTTGCGGCAGTCACTCCGGCTGTCCGCCCAACTTTGATGACCCCAGCTCATCAAACTCCACCAACTCAACAACGGCCTTTTCAGCAGCAGCCTCGACAACAGGCTTATCCATTCAACAATCAGAACCGTTCACCCAGAAAACCGCAGTTCGATGCCATTCCTATGACTTATACTCAATTGTTCCCTGCTCTTATCAGAAAGAATCTCATCATGACAAAGCCTCCTCCTGTCGCACCGAATAGTGCTTCTCCGTGGTACAAGGCAGATCAGTTTTGTGAATATCATCAAGGGTCGTCGGGGAACAACCTTGAGAATTGCTTTGCTCTGAAGGCGGGCGTACAGAGATTAATTAAGAATGGTATCTTGTCTTTCAAGGATGTTAATCCAAATGTTAGAGATAATCCGTTGCCTCGACGTGGGGCAGCTTTAGTGAATATGGTGGAAGGTTGTCCGGGGAAGTTTCGAGTTTTTCAAGTTGAACACATAAGAGAGTCGTTGGTCAGGTTACATCAGAGTTTGAGAAGACTTGCCTTTGTTAGGCACCAGCATGATTATGATGTTTGTGAGTTTTGTTCAAGAGAGGATGATTGTCCTATCGTGAAGGAGGATATTCAGAAGTTGCTAGATCAGAGAGTTATCACTATTACCTATGACCGAAATCCGGAGGATGAAGTGAATGTTATCATACCACGATTCAATTTGCCTGAATCAGTAGAGATTGCTTACAACAGTCAGACTGCGCCTGTTGATCCTTTGATTATTTACCCACCTGGCCCTGTGCCTTACAGCTCAGACCAAGCTGTACCGTATAAGTATAATGCCACAATGATTGAGAATGGGGTAGAAGTCCCTATACCAACGAGACCATCTTTTGTTAACATTGCTGATGTGAGTAGAGTTACGAGAAGTGGACGTGTTTTTGCAGCAGTACCTTTGAAGAGACCAGAAGTTCAAGTTAGGAGGCCCATACCGGCGGAGATTCCAGTAAGAAATGTTGAACCAAGGGTTGAGATAGGCCGATCCAGTGAACCTATCCCTCACCCTGAGGATGATGAGATCCTGAAGCTTATCAAGAGAAGTGAATATAAGATTGTGGACCAACTTTTGCAAACACCTTCCAAGATTTCCTTGCTTGCCTTATTGAGAGATTCTGGTGCGCATAGAGAAGCCTTGATGAAGGTCTTGGACCAGGCGTTCGTGGACCATGATGTGACGGTTGACCAGTTCGATGGAATTGTGGGAAATATAACTTCGTGTAACAATCTTGGTTTCAGTGATGAAGAACTCCCGGAGGAGGGGAGAAACCATAATATGGCTTTGCACATCTCAGTAAGTTGTGGAAACGATACCTTATCAAGTGTGTTGGTGGATACATGTTCGTCGTTGAATGTGATGCCCAAGACTACGTTATCTCGGCTTTCATATCCAGGTGCTCCTATGAGGCCTAGTGGAGTAATTGTTAAAGCGTTTGATGGCTCTAGGAAGACAGTTATTGGTGAAGTGGATCTTCCTATAGTGATTGGTCCCCATACTTTTCAAATCACTTTCCAAGTGATGGATATCCGTGCTGCCTACAGCTGTTTATTGGGTCGTCCCTGGATCCATGATGCCGGGGCAGTCACCTCTACGCTCCATCAGAGACTAAAGTTTGTAAGGCATGGGAAGCTAGTGATGATTGGGGGAGAGCAAACTATGGTAGTAAGCCATTTATCATCATTCTCTTTTATTGATGTGGATGAAGATGTTGGAACCCAGTTCCAAGGTCTTTTTGTTGCTGAGAGTACAGTGAAGAAGCAAGGGGTATCCATCTCTTCTTTTGAGGATGCGCGGCGAGTGGTGGAAAGTGGTTCGGCCGAAGGATGGGGCCAGGTGTTGACGTTACCCGAGAACAGGTCTGTGGAAGGTCTGGGTTTTCACCCAGTATCTGCAAGGGTCAAGAGAGAGGTGGTTATTCGTCCGATTCAAGAGGTTTTTCGAAGTGCAGGGTTTGTACATCCTGAGGTTGATGCTATCATAGATGATGATTCCGAGGAAGATTTGCCCGTTTTTGTGACACCTGGATTGGCTTGCCAAAACTGGATAGCTGTTGATGTTCCTGTAGTTATGCATATTTCCGAGTAATGTTTTGTTTGAAAAAATTCGCTCTGCCCAAGGCGAAACGTATTTTGTGTCGGGCTATGAAAAATAATTCCTTTTGCTCTGCCCAAGGCAAAAGAGAAATGTCTGGGCTTTTTGTTTCAAGTATTTCCCTTTAATGAATAAAAATGTTATTTTGTCCACTACTGTTTTATTTTTCACTTTTTGGGAAATAGTAATGAAATTAATTAATAACCTTCTGTTTTATTTGCACAAATCGATTTCTAAAATAAAGCATAATCATATGTGCAGATTAATCCATGATTTAACCATCAAAAACAATGATCCTATGCCCTCTCCCAACTTTGGATTCCCTGTGTTCAGAGCCGAAGAAGAGGATGACGAAGAGATTCCTGTTGAGATTTCCCGTTTGCTTGAGCATGATGAGAAGATTATTCAACCATTTGAAGAACCTGTAGAGTTGGTCAACTTGGGTGATGAAGAAGTTAGAAAGGAAGTCAAAGTCGGAGCATTGCTTATCCCGGAAGTTAAAGAGAAAATGTTGGAGCTTCTCAAAGAGTATGTTGACGTGTTTGCTTGGTCCTACCAAGATATGCCAGGTTTGGACAATGACATTGTGGAGCATCGTTTACCATTGAGACCTGAATGCCCGCCGATCAAGCAGAAGTTGAGAAGAACTCGTCCCGACATGGCTGACAAGATCAAAGAGGAGGTTCAGAAACAGATCAACGCAGGTTTCCTTGTTACGTCGGTTTATCCTCAGTGGTTAGCCAACATAGTGCCGGTTGCAAAGAAAGATGGTAAAGTTCGGATGTGTGTAGACTACAGAGATCTGAATAGAGCTAGTCCGAAGGACGACTTCCCATTACCTCACATTAACGTATTGGTCGACAGTACCGCCAAGTTCAAAGTCTTTTCTTTCATGGATGGTTTTTCTGGTTACAATCAAATCAAGATGGCACCGGAAGATATGGAGAAGACCGCTTTCATTACACCTTGGGGAACTTTCTGTTATCGGTTTATGCCGTTTGGTTTGAGGAATGCTGGCGCAACATACCAAAGGGCCATGACTGCTTTATTCCATGACATGATGCATAAGGAGATAGAAGTGTATGTGGATGACATGATTGCCAAATCGCAGACTGAGGAGGATCACTTGGAACATTTGTTGAAGTTATTCCAGCGTTTGAGAAAGTACAAACTCCGTCTGAATCCCAACAAGTGCACTTTTGGTGTTCGCTCTGGAAGACTTCTGGGTTTCATTGTCAGTCAGAAAGGTATTGAAGTAGATCCTGATAAAGTCAAAGCTATTCGAGAAATGCCCGCACCCAAGACGGAAAAACAAGTAAGAGGATTCCTTGGGAGACTGAACTACATTTCTAGGTTTATATCTCATATGACTGCTACCTGTGGGCCGATTTTCAAGCTCCTCAGAAAGAACCAAGGATGTGTGTGGACAGAAGATTGTCAGAGAGCTTTTGATAACATCAAAGAATATTTACTTAAACCTCCCATTTTGATTCCTCTGGTGGAAGGAAGACCTTTGATTATGTACCTGACTATACTGGAAGACTCCATGGGATGTGTGCTTGGTCAGCAAGATGAGACTGGAAGGAAGGAGCATGCTGTATATTATCTGAGTAAGAAATTCACAGACTGTGAGTCTCGATACTCATTGCTTGAGAAAACCTTTGTGCTTTAGCTTGGGCTGCTCGCCGTCTGCGCCAGTATATGATTAACCACACCACTTGGTTGATCTCCAAAATGGATCCGATCAAGTATATCTTTGAGAAGCCCGCCTTATCTGGAAGGATAGCCCGTTGGCAGATGTTTTTATCTGAATATGACATTGAGTATCACACTCAGAAAGCGATCAAAGGAAGTATTTTAGCCGATCATTTGGCTCACCAACCAATTGATGATTATCAATCCATCAAGTTTGATTTCCCGGATAAAGATGTTATGTACTTGAAAGCTAAAGATTGTGAAGAGCCGTTACCTGAAGAAGGACCTGATCCTGAATCCCGTTGGGGTTTGATTTTGGACGGAGCTGTGAATTCCTATGGAAATGGAATTGGGGCGATCATCGTCACTCCCCGAGGTACTCATATCCCGTTCACGGCGAGATTGAAGTTTGACTGCACGAACAACATGGCTGAATATGAGGCATGTATTATGGGTCTCGAAGAAGTAGTGGATCTAAGGATTAAGATTCTTGATATTTACGGAGATTCGGCACTGGTGATTAATCAAATCAAAGGAGAATGGGAGACTCGTCACCCTGGTTTGATCCCTTACAGAGACTATGCTAGAAGATTGTTGACTTTCTTCAGCAAAGTGGAATTGCATCATATCCCTAGAGATGAGAATCAAATGGCTGATGCCTTGGCTACTTTATCTTCAATGTTTCAAGTGAATGATTGGAAAGACGTGCCTATAATCCGAGTTATGCGCCTTGACAGACCTGCTCATGTGTTCTCAGTGGAAGAGGTTACCGACGACAAACCGTGGTTCTATGACATTAAACGTGTTCTTCAAACTCAAGAGTACCCGCCTGGGGCATCCAATAAAGATAGGAAGACGTTGAGAAGATTAGCAAGCAGTTTCTTTCTCAATGAAGAAGTTTTGTATAAGAGGAATTACGACATGGTCTTGCTCAGATGTGTAGACAGACATGAAGCAGACATGCTGATGCAAGAAGTACATGAAGGATCCTTTGGCACTCATGCCAATGGCCATGTGATGGCTAGAAAGATGTTGAGAGCTGGTTACTATTGGATGACAATGGAATCTGATTGCTGCAAATATGTGAAGAAATGTCATAAATGCCAGATTTATGCGGACAAGATACATGTGCCACCGACCCTCCTCAACGTTATATCTTCACCTTGGCCTTTATCTATGTGGGGCATTGATATGATTGGAATGATTGAACCCAAAGCTTCAAATGGTCATCGCTTCATCTTGGTAGCGATCGATTATTTTACTAAATGGGTGGAAGCAGCATCTTATGCTAATGTAACCAGACAGGTGGTAGTCAGATTTATCAAGAATCAGATCATTTGTCGATACGGTATCCCGAGCAAGATCATCACTGATAATGGTTCGAATTTGAATAACAAGATGATGAGGGAGCTTTGTGAAGAGTTCAAGATTGAACATCATAATTCTTCTCCTTACAGACCGAAGATGAATGGAGCTATTGAAGCTGCTAACAAGAATATCAAGAAGATTGTCCAGAAGATGGTGGTAACTTACAAGGATTGGCATGAAATGCTTCCGTTTTCCCTGCACGGGTACCGTACTTTAGTTCGAACCTCAACAGGCGCGACCCCATTTTCCCTAGTTTATGGTATGGAAGTTGTACTCCCCGTGGAGGTTGAGATTCCGTCTTTGAGAGTGTTAATGGAAACCAAACTTTCTGAGGCTGAATGGTGTCAAAGTAGGTATGATCAGTTGAATTTAATCGAAGAAAAGAGATTGACAGCTTTGTGTCACGGTCAATTGTATCAGCAGAGAATGAAGAAGGCTTTTGATAAGAAGGTTCGACCGCGCGAGTTCATAGAAGGTGACCTTGTGCTCAGGAAAATATTATCTTTCTAACCTGATTCAAGGGGCAAGTGGGCTCCGAATTATGAAGGACCGTATGTTGTTAAGAAAGTTTTCTCTGGAGGTGCTTTGATTCTCACCAGTATGGACGGTGAAGAACTCCCGCGTCCCTTGAACGCCGATGCAGTCAAGAAGTATGTCGCTTAGGAAAGTTCTTGGTCATCCCGGCCGTGGCATCTGAGTACATTTTGGAATTCAAAGTTTCTAGGGAGAATAGTGATCATTGTTTTGTGTAACCTTTTATTTCATGTACTATTTCCCAAACTTTTGTAAACTGTTGGAGGCGCACTGTTAGTAAACCACCAGCTTATCAATAAAATTTGAGCATTACCTTTTGTGGGAAAAATTTTAATTTTTACGGCAATATTTGAAACAAAGTATTTAAAATATTCTTATTTTCTAAAAAAAAGTGTCGTGAATAACGAAAGGAATATTAACAGTCGTTCCGAAGATGGTCAAGCCATGAAATGCAAAACAATACAGTATTTTATCCTTGCATGATGAGCTTGTTTTCTTTTGAAATCATCATGAGGTGTATTCGTGTAAGCTCGTGTTTCTGGTGGTACTAAGTTTGGTGACTCCCCAGTGTACCAGTTAAGCGTTGTTTTGGTTACCTTTGTTTGAGCAGATTTCTAAGTGTGGTACGCTTTGTCTCATGCCAGTGGTCTATTGGTATTGTAAGTCTGGATTTGGATGCTTTTCTCCTCAGAAGACTTGAGCCTTGTAGCGTTACTCTCCGACGTTGCTTTGTGTTTCCAGTTCCGGTTATCTTCCGTCTTTTCAAGATTGGCCGAGTATCTATTTTGCTGTGACATCTTATTATCTTCAAGATATTCCATCTTTCGGTTTTGTCAGCATAACATTCATTTACTCATTTACACTCATATCAGCATGCATATCCACATTGGCCGTTGATTTTGGGTCATACTTTGTTTGTTCAAACAACGTACATATTTCTTTCCAAGTAGAAGGTTAGCTTAGGCAGAAAATGTGCTTCCTTTCTAAATTCCCCAACTGAGCTAATCCTCGTGGATGTTTTTTTGATTCAGCTTACCTTGTCCATTTCTGGATAGGATGAATCCCCAATCGAATCTCATTGAGTAGAGTCTCATTTGACTGTTGTTCCCTCTGGTTATTCCTGGAAAGTTGTCGCCTCTTACATAGGCTATCTCATTGATTTTCCCCAGTGAAGTTGCGACCTAGACAGATAGTGCATTTATTTTGCACATTTGAGTATGTGATCTCCTCGGGAAAGATTAATTCATGTTTCTTTCTGACGAAGATGTTATTCTCTGCCATTGTCATTGCAATTTCCTTCATTATGATTTTGGGAAGACGGCAAGCGGCAGCTCTTCATGAGCAACTTGTACGTTTTTATTTTATGAAAGACGGCAAGCGGCAGCTCTTCACGAGCAACTTGCACGTTGTTATTATCTTTTGGAAAACGACAAGCAGCAGCTCTTCACGAGCTACTAGTGCGTTATCATCTTTTGGAAAACGACAAGCAGCAGCTCTTCACGAGCTACTAGTGCGTTATCATCTTTTGGAAAACGACAAGCAGCAGCTCTTCACGAGCTACTAGTGCGTTATCATCTTTTGGAAAACGACAAGCAGCAGCTCTTCACGAGCTACTAGTGCGTTATCATCTTTTGGAAAACGACAAGCAGCAGCTCTTCACGAGCTACTAGTGCGTTATCATCTTTTGGAAAATGACAAGCAGCAGCTCTTCATGAGCTACTAGTGTGTTATCATCTTTTAGAAAACGACAAGCAGCAGATCTTCACGAGCTACTAGTGCGTTATCATCCTCTGGAAAATGACAAGCGGAAGCTCTTCACGAGCAACTTGTACTTTATTACTTTTCTGGAAATACAACAAGTGGCAGCCTCTTTATTTGAGCAACTTGTATGTCATTGGTATTTTCTTTGGACAACAGCAAGTGGCAGCCTCTTTATTTGAGCAACTTGTATGTTATTGGTATTTTCTTTGGACAACAGCAAGTGGCAGCTTCTTTATTTGAGCAACTTGTATGTTATTGGTATTTTCTTTGGACGACGACAAGCGGCAGTTCTTTATTTGAACAACTTGCGTATCTACAATATTATTATACTAGCATTAATAAGTATATCTCCGAAAATCTCGCAGAGAAGTTTGTTAGGAATCATTACCTTCAGAAATCGGTAATCTGTTATCAGCAATTTGATACCCTCTGTCTATCATTGACCTTGAGTTGCGAACTTACTGTTTTGGGTCAATAATCTGCTATGGCCTATGCAAGATGCTCTCCTGGTTAGGGTCAGAGTTCGTACTCCCTCGATTTTATTCGCTGTCAAGAGTCTGTCATTCACAGTCGATAGCTTGTTTCCACAGTAATGCATAATCCATGTCTCTGTGTCTTGTTGGTGTTCGATTCCTCCAACATTGTCCTATTTCATATAACATCTTCCAATGTGAATTCAATCACTGCATTCATATCAAACATAATGACGACATCTTAGGACAAAATTTGCGTAATTATGTATTTAAGTACCTTCAATCTCGTCGAAACGAAGATTTTTAATCTTCATATCTCCGGATAGAAGAAACTTAAATAGGGGCAGCTGTTGTACCCCAAATTTTGACCTAAGATATCATCTCCCATCTGCATCATTACATTACAAGTGTTTTGATCCATTGATTTTTAAAATTCATAACTTTTTTCAGGCCAAGAGCTCTTTATTTTGAACACTAAATCATTTAATCGATTCATGCTAAAACAATGTTTATTGATTATTTATTAACTTAAATTTAAGTAATTGGAATTTGTTTTCAGTTATTATATAATTTAAAGATGTATAGATAATAAAATAAACATTAGAAAAGAGGCGCATTAATCGTGCAGACAGTATTTATTTATTATGCACTATCTTAAATTTAAATAACTGGAATTTATTTTCAGTTATTACATAATTCAAAGATTTATGAATAATGTAATAAATATTCGAAAAAGTTCATTAATTGTTCAATAATAATTATTTAATTATTTATCATTCTAAGTTAAAATAATTGAAATTCTATTTTAATTATTATAATTTGGAAAGTCATGAATAATGAATTAAATAATTGAAACTATTAATTGACCAATGATGTTATTTATTTATTTGTTTACTATTCTGAATTTAGGTAATTGAGATTTATTTTCAATTATTATACAATTTAAAGAATCGTAAACAATAAAGTAAATAATTAGAGAGAAAGAGGAAATTAATTGGCGAATATTGGAATTTTATTCATTTTTTCTAATTGTACAATTATTGTGGTAAATATTGTATTTATTACAACAAAATTACAATAATAATTTTACAAAGTTAAAATGAAATAAAAATTAATCTAATGTTCCTAATTCTAAATCTTCTGATCCAATGCATTTTTTGTCTGCTCACTTGATGTTACCTGCAAAATTAAAAGAAATTAGAATTTGAACAAATAATTAAAAGCAAAATGTGATCGGTGGATCTGGAACTGACTGTTTAACGCTGGTTCGCGAAATGTCGCGGAAGCAAGAGTCGCCACCGTCTTTTATTTTCTCCAAATGGAAAGGACAAAAGCACAGAAAAATTCCTTAAAGAGATTGCTCTCGGTTCGGGAGGTAGATTATAGAAAGGGAAGGTGTTAGCACCCTTTCTATCCATGGTTATCCATGGGCTCTTAGATACTTGCTCATTGTGTTTTCAAAAGGTTTGTTTGCTTTTCAACTGTGGGTTTTAAAAAGTTTCTTTGAAAGTTTCAGATCGACTCTTGTGTCAGAGTGTTTGAAAACTTGTTTTTGAAAGCTTTTAGAAAATGTCGGTGTGAAAAGATTTTGAATTTTGTTTGAAATTTAGAGCAAGTATCTACGAGAACCTACCTACCCTAAGGAATTCGTCTGTGTAAATGTCCTTTGAAGTAGTGCCATCCCACCATTGAGAGGTAGGTAGCACCACCGTTGGAGGTGTTCGGGTCAATTCGAGGTCCGGGACATGGTGATCACCAGAGCAATGGGAAGACACCTTAGAAGCTACCCTCATGCCAGGTTCCCGGATCATGAGGACTTACTAAGACATCCTCTACTCGACGATCACCTTTCGAAGGCAAGGCAACAGTGAGGCGTACCCTAGGGGTGGTGTGTGCGATTCGTGTGTCGTTTTCATTCGTATTTGTCTTGTCATGTTAAAGTGATCTACGCTTGATTTTATTATGGTCATTCATTCTTGCATGCTTTGTTTAACAGTTAATATTTGCGAAGAAAAGTAAATCTAAAGCTATTACAAATGGCGCGGGTCCACATCGCCAAAATTAAACCGGACCCGATTTGACAGAAAAGTAAAGAATTGAATTAAAAGAATTAAAAAGTGCGAGAAATAAATGTTACAAAGCTTTGGGAGAGGTACATAATTATTCAAGCGACATAAAATAAATATGCGAAATTAAACAATTAAACAATATGGGCTTTGGACCCTTTTGCAAAAATTAGAATTACATGAATTAATAAAAATTAAAATTAAAAGAAAATGTTTTTGGTATTTTTATGTTTTTTTAAGATTTAATAGGAAAAGAATTAATTAAGACTAAAATAAAATGCAAACCCTAATTCTATTTATTTTTAAATTTATTAAGAAAAATGTTGAAGTTTTTAACCTAATTTAAACCTAAGTTATTTTACATGCAAAT
Organism: Vicia faba; assembly: GCA_948472305.1. Lineage (NCBI taxonomy): Eukaryota > Viridiplantae > Streptophyta > Magnoliopsida > Fabales > Fabaceae > Vicia > Vicia faba. Next base: position 576,107,937 of record OX451738.1, read on the forward strand.
TTAGTTATAAAAATAAATAAATAAATATTATGGTAAAAAAGGAAGAAATTAAAAAAGGATAAAAATTAATTAAACCTAATTCTATATTTTTGTATTTTTATTATTAAAAGAATTAAAATTAAAAACTCTAATCTAAGTTAATTTATATACAATTATTTACAAGAAAATATTAAGATAAAATATTTATTACATTTTTTGCTTTTTCTATTTTTTATGATATTTTTATATTTTTGTAAAAAAATAATTAATTAAATTAAAACAACAAAACAAATAATTGTCAATAAAATAAAACATAGAGAAAATTGAAAAAAATTGCAAACCAGGGGGGGTGGAAGTCCCAATTTAGGAGGTATGGGCTCAGCAATTCAGGCCCATTTGTATCACGGCCTTGTTGACTTTGGTGCACACGTGTGGGACGGTTGACTCATCCTCATGGTGTTCATCAATTCCCAGCCTTGGATGTGAATCCCTTGGACGCGTGTACACTTGGATCTGGTGGTGTATCATGGATCATAACATAGGCGCTTCACCTGAACGTTAGAGAAAAAATATTATTGAGAAAGCATGAGACCTGGGACTCGAACCCAGGTCAGGTGTATTGCAAGCCTTGATGCGTGCCAACTGAGCCAATTGCGCGTTGTTAATATATAATAACAATCAAATAATATAAAAGAAAAACAAGGTTAGTGGGAGTCAGCGCGCGAACTTTCAAACCGGCCTATCATTGATGGCCACGAGTTCATCTTCTTCACTTTTCCTGAAACATAAACAATGGGCAACAGTTTTTTATGCGTTGCTTAAAGTCAGTTTCAAGAAAATAGCGACTAGCGCCATGGTGTCCATAAATTAATCGCGAGTGGTGCTTCCTGTTCGTCCAGACTGGCTGAGTACAACCATCATGGTCTTGAGGGCTAATTTTACTTTATTGCAAGAGCCCTATTTTAACATTCTGCAAACCCTAAATATTAAACATGGTGAAATCGCGTTGAGAGCATAAAAACACAATCAAATGGTACAGTTAGCATCAGAAAACGTCAATGAGCAACAATCCATAAAAAAATGCAATGATTATGCTGCAAAATCAAAATACGATTATGCAATTTTCTTGATGCAGTTGGCGTTCAATATACCAATCCTTGGAGTTTTGATGGTGGTTTCTGATTGGAATGTGTTCAATAGACCTTGAGCAAGCTATTGGAATGAAAATTAGGCTTTGAATCGCCCTGGAATGATGATTTCAGTTTTGACTTTTTCCAATAATTTTTCAAGTTTTCAATGGCCTTTCTTGCGCAGCTTTTTGTGTATGTGCATTAGGGTTATGATCCTGGCATATATATGAATCAATTAGGTTAACAAATTGGATCCAAATCTCTTGTAATCATTGATTGAATATTTGATTTTCTTTCACCATAATTTTCATATCTTTTTCATGTGCTTTTGTATCAATTATGCTCAAATCAAATCAAATCTTCCTATTTTTGAATGTGCACGAAATATTGAGGGCAAAACATGCATGAAAAGATTTATTAGGTCAAGTTATATATTTTTCACATATTTAAATGATTTAAATGAATTAATATGAATAATAATTCAAATAAATAAATAAAAAATGAGAAAATACTTCCCTTTGGGCCAAGTGGTCGTGCACATGCTTGGAATGATGAATCGTGGAAGAAAAATGGGCCCATTAGCAATTTTAGGTCATTTGAACCATTGTTGACTTTTCAAAATATCCAAACATTTCCCAACTTCTACAAGGCATAACTTGCGCTATTTTAAAGATTTTCTCATGTTCTTGGACATTTTGGAAAGGTCTTTGAGTCCTCTAACCTATGTCTTTGGTCCCATGTCATTTTGATTTACCAATCTCAAGTTATGGCCTTTTACTTAAAGTCCCTTTTTGTTGACTTTTGAAAATGACCTATAATGTTGAAATTGATAACTTTTTGTGAGAGCATTTCTTGGACTTGGAATATGAAGATGAGTTGTAGGAAATGTCTTTCTCTTCAAAATGAGCTTTGGATGGGATTTTTCTGATAATCCGTGTGAAAGTTATGCCCTGGTCAATTTCAGTTGACTTTTTCAGCTGTCCAAATAAGGAAACTTTTGCATCTTGATGATTTTCTGAGCCAAATTTTGAGAATCATGATCAAGAATTGATCAAATGATGTTTATGGCTTCAAAATGATATGTTGACCAAAAATTTGAACTTTTGACTGTCAAATGACCATTTTGCCCCTACAGTTGACTGTAGTGCAATTAGGGTTTTGACTGTGCAATTTTGAGCTGAATGTCTTGAAACTTGATATGAGGATACTTGACCATATTTGTAGGTATGTGAGACTTGATTGGGCCTTTTAAAACTTCATTTTCTTGATCAGTACACAAACCCTAGTTTTGACTGTATGGGAGACCTTTGCACTGTGCAACCCTTGGGGAATTTTGTGACTTGGCTTGGCAATTTCTTGAAGAATATGGGAGGGCAAATTTTGGGGTACAACACAAAATTATTTAATGTTCATCATTAAAAGCAATGGCCGGAATCAGTTTACCCTTTTTTGCAAATCACGGGATTTCTCCCGGTTCACAAAAAAGAGAGGAATTTTTATAAATGAATGCACAAATTCATTTTTGTCAAAAATTGCATCTTTCAAATTAATTGCACTTTTTAAAATCCAATGCATTTTTCAAAATATGCACAGCATACAAAGTCCATGCATAATTTCAACAGCATATGCAAGCACAAACAAAATTCCAACGTAAACCCACTGTGCCATGCAGTAAGCAAGTTAAATATGCAGTTTAAACAATTTTTGCAAGCAATATATATTTCCTGTTTTCATCATGTTCCAGCCATGCAATTTCAGAACAAGTACAGTGCATATCATCTTAATGCATCATTTGGTACTTGAGAGAGAGAGAGAGAGAAAGAAATTGGTTTTGCAGGTTTTGGTTTAGGCAGAAGGAATTATAAGACAAAGCTACTGCAGTATCACAGTAAAAGGAGAAGCACAAGAGTAGAATACAAACAAAACTGCTGTAACAGTATGATGCAGAAGGCCAAGAGGATTGTAAAAATATTCAAATCTCCAGCCTGTAACGTAAACAAAGGAGGCAGTGGTCATAACATATTGGAATCACTTCAAAACATAGAGGAATCAATCTCCAAGCCTTAGAAAAACTTAGAAAAAAAAACTGTTGTCAACAAGAGAAATACGAACCCGTAAGAACCTGCATAACCATTTCCATTATCCAAACCATACAAACCTTATGGCCTAACAACAAAAAAACTGTTCCCCTATTTCCATCAACCTGCGTAAAACCAACATAACCTCATGGTCTAAACCTGTCAAGCCATTACCCAACCTAAACCATTAACCTGCAACTGCATTAAACCTTATGGCCAAACACAAAAACCAGTAGAACCAAAAACCATATAAAACATCAAACCATTCAAAACCGTTTCTACTACATAAACCACACAAAAGGCATGGCATAAACTATATCAAACTTTTTAACCAAAACCTGTCATAAACCAAAAACCAGTATACCATTCCAAAATCAGTTAAACCAAAACCACGCATCAAACAATATGGCCTAAACCTCAGAGAACCTGATTGAGCCACCAAAGCCAATATCACCATTTCAAAACCAAAACCTTATGGCCAAACACAAAAACCAGTAGGAATCTACTGTCATGAGCCAAACCTGTATCACCAAAAACCAAAACCAACACCAAATACCCAAAGCCTCAGAACTTGTCATCATAGGCTGTCATAAGGCCACAATAACAAAGCATACAGAAGTGAAAACGAAGGAGATGTTTGTGGCTTCAAAATGATATGTTGACCAAAAATTTGAACTTTTGACTGTCAAATGACCATTTTGCCCCTACAGTTGACTGTAGTGCAATTAGGGTTTTGACTGTGCAATTTTGAGCTGAATGCCTTGAAACTTGATATGAGGATACTTGACCATATTTGTAGGTATGTGAGACTTGATTGGGCCTTTGAAAACTTCATTTTCTTGATCAGTACACAAACCCTAGTTTTGACTGTATGGGAGACCTTTGCACTGTGCAACCCTTGGGGAATTTTGTGACTTGGCTTGGCAATTTCTTGAAGAATATGGGAGGGCAAATTTTGGGGTACAACAGTTGCCCCTGTTCAATCTTCTTAGACCTGAGGATGCAGATTGGCTGACGTGCCTTTCGTAATCCGAAGGTAGAAGATGATTGGACACTAGAGTGCCCAAAAATTTGCGCTCACATGTTAGCAGTGTGATGGGGGAATGGGCTTATAGATGCCATTTGGAGATTGCTGGATAGGATGATGGGCTTATAGATGCCATCTGGATGTTGATCGCGTAGGAGATTCCTTAGCGAGATCCTGTATACCTGCAAAACAGAGAATGAGTACCTGACACGTTGCAGGAGCTGATTTTTAGATGCTTGGTATAGATGTGTCCTGACTGGTTACAGGAGCTGAGTCTGGAGCTTCGAACAACGATGAATGAACCAGGGATGGTTACTGCTTTAGCATGAATGGTAAGAGAACCTTGGGCGACCTTAACTTCAACAACGCTCGTTGAGAAAAATCTTGGGTGTCTTCTACTGGGATAAGAATCAGGGAGATCTTAGGGTCGATCTGACTGAACCAGAGAAGGCCTTTGACTGGATAAGCATCAGAAAAATCTTAAGGTCGATTTAACTGAACCGGTCTAGGTCTTGAAATATGATTGAGAATTTCAACTGCATCTTTCCTGAAAGGTAGAGGTCAGTCATATGCAATGCATGATATGGATCAAGCAATGATGTTCTCAATGAGACTTGTATGATATGATGTGTCTATGCATGTTATAATGATGTATGTGATGTTTTATGTATGTTTTTGTCTAGGAAATTAAATCCTTGACGGGTGCCGGGAAGTCGTATCCTGGGCTGATGTTGAGGAATAGATTTTGCTTCCGCTGGGGATGATAACTGCAAGGATACCGATAGGAGAAGATAACTCCGTTGCGGAATAAACTTGGCAAATGGAAGATTCTGCGGGGAGAAAAGATACTCTAGCGATCATGCTGGGAAGCAATACTCTGTGGGAAGAGGGATGCCTTGCTGAGTGTTGATAATAGTTTGCTGGGGATAGGAAGACTTTGTCGACGACGCTCTTTCCGTGGCTTTTGGCTGAGGATAACCCAGTTATATCCTGTTAAGGAAATAACTCTTTGAATAAAGCCGGACGACGCGTTCGTGCTCTGCGAGGGATAAGCTTCCAGAATCTACTGGGGATAAGCTTACTGCTTGGGGAGATGGATCCCAATTTTCCTGGGGAACTAGATTGGACTCTCCTGGGGAGATTTTGAACTGTAATTTTGTAAGTTGAAAGGGGGAACCTATGTAGGGTTTCCTGCTGATGAGCTCATGTAAAACCGCATCTGAAATGGAGAAGGAACCTGGGTAGGGTTACTTTGACGATGAGTTTGTGTAAAACTTCGTTTTTGGAAAGGGAGAACCTGTGTAGGATTTCTGGGTGACGAGTCCATGTAAAACTGCATCTTGAAGAGAGAGAACCGGTGTAGGGTTGCTGCAGGATGAGTTCGTGTAAAACTTCTTGACGAACCGAGGTAAGGTCATCTCGAGATAGGTCCATGTGAGACTTCTGGAGGAACCGGGGTTAGGTTACTTGGATAAGTTTGTGTAAAAACTTCTTGATGAACCGGGGTTAGGTCATCTTGAGATAGGTCCATGTAAGACTTCGGGAGGAAACCGGGGTTAGGTTACTCGGATAAGTTTGTGTAAAAACTTCTTGATGAACCGGGGTTAGGTCATCTTGAGATAGGTCCATGTAAGACTTCTGGAGGAACCGGGGTAAGGCTACTTGGATAAGTTTGTGTAAAAACTTCTTGATGAACCGGGGTTAGGTCATCTTGAGATAGGTCCATGTAAGACTTCGGGAGGAAACCGGGGTAAGGCTACTTGGATAAGTTCGTGTAAAAACTTCTTGATGAACCGGGGTTAGGTCATCTTGAGATAGGTCCATGTAAGACTTCGGGAGGAAACCGGGGTTAGGTTACTCGGATAAGTTTGTGTAAAAACTTCTTGATGAACCGGGGTTAGGTCATCTTGAGATAGGTCCATGTAAGACTTCGGGAGGAAACCGGGGTTAGGTTACGGCAGGATAAATCCATGTAAGATTTCTTGACAAACCGGGGTAAGGTTACTTAGATAAGTTTGTGTAAAAACTTCTGGATGAACCGGGGTATGGTTACTTGTGGAGAATGAGTCTGTGTATGACTTTGTTTGAAAATTGAGAAAGAACCGGTGTAGGGTTGCATGATTTCGATTAAGTGGATGATTATCCTGTTTGGTTTCGGATGTTAACCCACGATCTGGAATTCGTAAAGGTAGATGGTAATCGTCCTTATGTTGATCTTTCCTTTGTACTTTGGTTGACAGAGCAATTGGATCGCCTGGATAACTCATTATTGCCCCTGCTTCGGAGATGAGGGAAGAGGATACCTGTGTGGGTGATTGACAAATCTTCGAGTAGACAAGTGATGAGATACCGGAACATAGTCGTACGCTTTGATCCCTAACTTTTGCCTGGACCGCCCTTTCGGGTTTTCAGTCCACCGGGATACCCATTTTTGCCCAAGCCGCCTTTCCAGGTTTTCGACTTGCCGGGTGTACATATTTTTCCGTTTTCGTCCCTTATTTTTGCCCGAACCCTTTTGGTTCGACGGGAAGCCCTTATTTTTGCCTAGGCGTGTCAACCTAGCGGGTCTCTGATTAGGCGCAGTATTTTTCGACTATGTCCATGTTCTCAGAATGTAAGGAGTTGCCCCCGTTGGAAGTATTTTGTCACGCCCCAGATAATGGGCAATGCTCCTACTGTGCCCCTTGATTGGAGGTACTTCTGTTCACAAGGTGTTCATCGTGCGAATTTCCCTGTTGTTCAAACAAATAGTCATATGCAAACAAGGTTATTTTAAGAATGCAAAAGCCTATGTCTGTCTTGAATTTTGAAAATGCATTTTTTGTAATACAGTGCGGTGTCAACTCAAGATTTTACAGCAAACCTTCAGGAGTCAGGATACCTTTGTAACAATATGCTTTCGAACTAACCCATGCTTCAGCTAGGGCTTTTAAAGGTTATATCGTGGCCTGGTTCACGGTTTAAGAAACAAAGGATAAAGGCTCAAATTATTTGTACCCACCCACTCTTCGTGATGTCCTCCAAACCTAAACTCAGTTGATCATATGTTAGACCTTGTTCGAGTCTTTGCTCTGATTTTCCGGTGATGATTCGGATGTTGATAACTTACTTTGAATAGGCAGTCATTCCTTTTTTGTTGAGGGTTTGTAAGACCTCTTGCTTGATTTTTGTTATCCCTTTCTTTTTTGCCTGAAATGTTTCCTTTTTTGGAATTACAGCCAGCGGGATGCCCTAGTTTTGTAAGTCTCCTTCATGGGTTTTGACTTGATGGGTTTTTCATTTTTGAGATAATGACTGCCTATCCTTGTGATTTATTCAGAACCATCACTGTCTTTTGTTTTGTAAGGACTCCTTTGGTGCCATTTGTTATGCACTTGGATCAACTGAGAGAACTACCCTGCCCCAGGTTTATGATTAAGGGTTTTGATTTTCGAAAATAGAAACTCCTACTTCTTTGGCTCAGAGGGGTTAACGAGGGATTATCTTCCTTATTACTCCAGTGTTTAGGGATTGAAACAATGCCTGTACCTCATCAGCGGGGTCTGTTCAAAAGCATACTGTAGATTATGATATCGTTTTCGTCATCCTCCCTCAAGAGGCTCAGAATTATTAACCAAGAGTTGATCATCAGAAAAAAATATGAAAAGAATTTTGAATATAATGAAAACAATTGTATTAATTCCCAAAACAGACATATGCGATGCATTAATAGAATAAAGAGTTTGCTATGACATTAATTGTTTATATAAGCAAAGAAAAACACAACTCAGAAATTCAAATAAACCAAAGGTCTTCAACGATTGGGTAACGGAGCAGTGATTATGTTCGGAGTCTCAGGCACTTCAAACTGAATCTCCCCGGCGTCGATCATGTCTTGAATTTTGTTCTTGAGAGGCCAGCAGTTGTCCGTAGTATGCCCCGAGCTATCAGAATGATATGCGCACCTATCGTTGGGATGATAGTTAGGAGCAGAAGTGTTCGGATTCCGAAGAGGAGCCCTTAAGGTGATCAGCCCTGCCTTCAACATTTGTTGCAGTGCTTGATCCAGCGACATGTTGATTTTGGTATACTGTCGTTTCTCCTTTCGCTGCTGCCCCTGTCCTCGTTGAGCATGTCCGGGATTGAAGATCTGGATTGCCCCTACCTCATGACGGCTCTTTTTACCGTGCACAGCATTGGATTCTTTCTTTCCATGATGAGGCTTTTTATCAGAAGGTGCAGCCTCTTGAATTTTCCCAGACCGGATGCCAGCTTCTATTCGCTCTCCAGTCAAGATAAGATCTGTGAATCCAGCAGACGAATTCCCAATTAGGTGGTTGTAGAACGGACCAGACAGGGTCCCCAAGAACATATCGACCAGTTCCCGATCAGTCAGAGGTGGTTGTACCCTTCCAGCAAGATCCCTCCATTTCTGCGCATATTCTTTAAAACTTTCACTTGATCCTAACGACATACCCTAGAGTTGGGTACGCGTAGGAGCAAGGTCAGCATTGTACTGGTACTGCTTATAGAAAGCAGTTGCCAACTCCTCCCAGTTACGAACTTTGGTCCCATCCAGTTGATAGAACCATTCGAGGTGAGTCCCTGAAAGACTTTCCTGGAAGAAGTGGATCCACAAGTTCTTATCTGCTGAGTATGGTTGGATTTTCCGAACATAAGACCTGAGATGTAGCTTGGGACAAGACGCCCCGTCATATTTAGTGAATGATGGTGCCTTGAACTTCCGAGGGATGATCACACCAGTAGACAAACCTAGATCTCTGAAATCCAGCCCAGGTACTTGTTGTATTTCCATAGCCTTCAAACGGTCTTCCAACTGCTTGTACTTGTCCTCAGCCGGAGGGTATTGTTCGTCGTTGAAATCTGTCTCGTTGTCGGAGACCACTGGACTAGGCACCTCTCTCTCATGGTGACTGCTTTCCCTCACAGATGGGGTAGTCCTCTCAGTTTCAGTCTGCGGTGTATTCCCAGATCTGCGTCTAGGGCTGAACAAAACAATCCTCTTCTTCTTCTTTTCCTTCTTCAAGAGGAGAGCTTTCAGATCTTGTTGCCCCTGGGTCAAATTCATGATCAGCCCTTGGAACTGGGCGTTCTGAGCCTGGAGGGCCTTGATAGACTGCTCAGCTGATGATTCAGGATTCATGACGATCGGCTGAAATAAACAGCGAAGAAGGGTAAGCAACCTGTCAAAGGGATACCTGCAATGCAATGAGATGTATGATGTGCATGTAATGATTTCAAGGATCTCGCGGGGTAAACAGAGAAACTTGTTAGAGTTGAAAACCGGTAACTTGATCGAAGAAACTTCCTGTTGTAGAAAATCCTTCTTCAAGGGTCAAAGGCTCACCATATCCAGTGGGTCATAGCCCCTGACACCCTTGGCTAGAGGAAAATAAATCCCCTTTGCCCCTTGCTGGGTGTTTGATTCATCATGACCTGCATCACAAGCCCTTGACATCCTTGAAATGGGTTAGGATGTATGCAATGGTATGATGTCATGATATGCATGGGGTAATGTATGTAACCCTGTTGTGAGTCCCAATTAAGGACTGCAAACCAAAACCTGCAAGAAACTTAGGGTACTCTGTTATGAGTCCTGCAAGAAACAAGTGTCAGGTAACAAGCATGCAGATAGTCAAGTACGAAGGCACACAAGTCACACAAGAGAAGCCCTTAGAGTTTAGGCCAGCAGGGGTCTGGGTAGTACCCTCTTGAAGTTGGTGGGTTCATACCTGTCCTAATCGAAGTAATCGGATTCTAAGGTTCCCAATATCACGGGATTGCTTTCATTGTTCATCGTTTCGATTTAGCCACTGAACTGGCGACCGAAATATTCCAGGAAAGCAACCCTCAATTGAGTGTAGTATCGAGTATCAACCAACCTCGGACTGCACCAAAGTCAGTTATCTCACTACCCTAAAGAGGCCAAGATAGTTCAATTAAGGTTCCTAAGGTCTGTTGATGCTTCACGACACCACGCGGAGGCCCCGTACTCTCCTTGACTGAACTCAAGGGTTACCGGTACACACCAAAGTGCCACATCAACGTAGAAGACTGTTTCAACCATGTCGGTATACCCCGCACAGTTCCCTCACAGCCTTGTTGCTACTTTCTAAGAAGGTATCCCCCAGATCCGGGTTAGGATCTATAGAACTCCCGAGACAGTCCCACAATTTAAAGCACACAAGGAAAACAATTGAAAACACAGTTATGAACTAGCCCTAAGGTACACCTCACTTTAAGATTATTCCCAGCAGAGTCGCCAGTTCTGTGATCGGTGGATCTGGAACTGACTGTTTAACGCTGGTTCGCGAAATGTCGCGGAAGCAAGAGTCGCCACCATCTTTTATTTTCTCCAAATGGAAAGGACAAAAGCACAGAAAAATTCCTTAAAGAGATTGCTCTCGGTTCGGGAGGTAGATTATAGAAAGGGAAGGTGTTAACACCCTTTCTATCCATGGTTATCCATGGGCTCTTAGATACTTGCTCATTATGTTTTCAAAAGGTTTGTTTGCTTTTTAACTGTGGGTTTTAAAAAGTTTCTTTGAAAGTTTCAGACCGACTCTTGTGTCAGAGTGTTTGAAAACTTGTTTTTGAAAGCTTTTAGAAAATGTCGGTGTGAAAAGATTTTGAATTTTGTTTGAAATTTAGAGCAAGTATCTACGAGAACCTACCTACCCTAAGGAATTCGTCTGTGTAAATGTCCTTTGAAGTAGTGCCATCCCACCATTGAGAGGTAGGTAGCACCACCGTTGGAGGTGTTCGGGTCAATTCGAGGTCCGGGACATGGTGATCACCAGAGCAATGGGAAGACACCTTAGAAGCTACCCTCATGCCAGGTTCCCGGATCATGAGGACTTACTAAGACATCCTCTACTCGACGATCACCTTTCGAAGGCAAGGCAACAGTGAGGCGTACCCTAGGGGTGGTGTGTGCGATTCGTGTGTCGTTTTCATTCGTATTTGTCTTGTCATGTTAAAGTGATCTACGCTTGATTTTATTATGGTCATTCATTCTTGCATGCTTTGTTTAACAGTTAATATTTGCGAAGAAAAGTAAATCTAAAGCTATTACAAATGGCGCGGGTCCACATCGCCAAAATTAAACCGGACCCGATTTGACAGAAAAGTAAAGAATTGAATTAAAAGAATTAAAAAGTGCGAGAAATAAATGTTACAAAGCTTTGGGAGAGGTACATAATTATTCAAGCGACATAAAATAAATATGCGAAATTAAACAATTAAACAATATGGGCTTTGGACCCTTTTGCAAAAATTAGAATTACATGAATTAATAAAAATTAAAATTAAAAGAAAATGTTTTTGGTATTTTTATGTTTTTTTAAGATTTAATAGGAAAAGAATTAATTAAGACTAAAATAAAATGCAAACCCTAATTCTATTTATTTTTAAATTTATTAAGAAAAATGTTGAAGTTTTTAACCTAATTTAAACCTAAGTTATTTTACATGCAAATTTAGTTATAAAAATAAATAAATAAATATTATGGTAAAAAAGGAAGAAATTAAAAAAGGATAAAAATTAATTAAACCTAATTCTATATTTTTGTATTTTTATTATTAAAAGAATTAAAATTAAAAACTCTAATCTAAGTTAATTTATATACAATTATTTACAAGAAAATATTAAGATAAAATATTTATTACATTTTTTGCTTTTTCTGTTTTTTATGATATTTTTATATTTTTGTAAAAAAATAATTAATTAAATTAAAACAACAAAACAAATAATTGTCAATAAAATAAAACATAGAGAAAATTGAAAAAAATTGCAAACCAGGGGGGGTGGAAGTCCCAATTTAGGAGGTATGGGCTCAGCAATTCAGGCCCATTTGTATCACGGCCTTGTTGACTTTGGTGCACGCGTGTGGGACGGTTGACTCATCCTCATGGTGTTCATCAATTCCCAGCCTTGGATGTGAATCCCTTGGACGCGTGTACACTTGGATCTGGTGGTGTATCATGGATCATAACATAGGCGCTTCACCTGAACGTTAGAGAAAAAATATTATTGAGAAAGCATGAGACCTGGGACTCGAACCCAGGTCAGGTGTATTGCAAGCCTTGCTGCGTGCCAACTGAGCCAATTGCGCGTTGTTAATATATAATAACAATCAAATAATATAAAACAAAAACAAGGTTAGTGGGAGTCAGCGCGCGAACTTTCAAACCGGCCTATCATTGATGGCCACGAGTTCATCTTCTTCACTTTTCCTGAAACATAAACAATGGGCAACGGTTTTTTGTGCGTTGCTTAAAGTCAGTTTCAAGAAAATAGCGACTAGCGCCATGGTGTCCATAAATTAATCGCGAGTGGTGCTTCCTGTTCGTCCAGACTGGCTGAGTACAACCATCATGGTCTTGAGGGCTAATTTTACTTTATTGCAAGAGCCCTATTTTAACATTCTGCAAACCCTAAATATTAAACATGGTGAAATCGCGTTGAGAGCACAAAAACACAATCAAATGGTACAGTTAGCATCAGAAAACGTCAATGAGCAACAATCCATAAAAAAAATGCAATGATTATGCTTCAAAATCAAAATACGATTATGCAATTTTCTTGATGCAGTTGGCGTTCAATATACCAATCCTTGGAGTTTTGATGGTGGTTTCTGATTGGAATGTGTTCAATAGACCTTGAGCAAGCTATTGGAATGAAAATTAGGCTTTGAATCGCCCTGGAATGATGATTTCAGTTTTGACTTTTTCCAATAATTTTTCAAGTTTTCAATGGCCTTTCTTGCGCAGCTTTTTGTGTATGTGCATTAGGGTTATGATCCTGGCATATATATGAATCAATTAGGTTAACAAATTGGATCCAAATCTCTTGTAATCATTGATTGAATATTTGATTTTTTTCCACCATAATTTTCATGTCTTTTTCATGTGCTTTTGTATCAATTATGCTCAAATCAAATCAAATCTTCCTATTTTTGAATATGCACGAAATATTGAGGGCAAAACATGCATGGAAAGATTTATTAGGTCAAGTTATATATTTTCACATATTTAAATGATTTAAATGAATTAATATGAATAATAATTCAAATAAATAAATAAAAAATGAGAAAATACTTCCCTTTGGGCCAAGTGGTCGTGCACATGCTTGGAATGATGAATCATGGAAGAAAAATGGGCCCATTAGCAATTTTAGGTCATTTGAACCATTGTTGACTTTTCAAAATATCCAAAGATTTCCCAACTTCTACAAGGCATAACTTGCTCAATTTTAAAGATTTTCTAATGTTCTTGGACATTTTGGAAAGGTCTTTGAGTCCTCTAACCAATGTCTTTGGTCCCATGTCATTTTGATTTACCAATATCAAGTTATGGCCTTTGACTTAAAGTCCCTTTTTGTTGACTTTTGAAAATGACCTATAATGTTGAAATTGATAACTTTTTGTGAGAGCATTTCTTGGACTTGGAATATGAAGATGAGTTGTAGGAAATGTCTTTCTCTTCAAAATGAGCTTTGGATGGGATTTTTCTGATAATCCGTGTGAAAGTTATGCCCTGGTCAATTTCAGTTGACTTTTTCAGCTGTCCAAATAAGGAAACTTTTGCATCTTGATGATTTTCTGAGCCAAATTTTGAGAATCATGATCAAGAATTGATCAAATGATGTTTATGGCTTCAAAATGATATGTTGACCAAAAATTTGAACTTTTGACTGTCAAATGACCATTTTGCCCCTACAGTTGACTGTAGTGCAATTAGGGTTTTGACTGTGCAATTTTGAGCTGAATGTCTTGAAACTTGATATGAGGATACTTGACCATATTTGTAGGTATGTGAGACTTGATTGGGCCTTTTAAAACTTCATTTTCTTGATCAGTACACAAACCCTAGTTTTGACTGTATGGGAGACCTTTGCACTGTGCAACCCTTGGGGAATTTTGTGACTTGGCTTGGCAATTTCTTGAAGAATATGGGAGGGCAAATTTTGGGGTACAACACAAAATTATTTAATGTTCATCATTAAAAGCAATGGCCGGAATCAGTTTACCCTTTTTTGCAAATCACGGGATTTCTCCCGGTTCACAAAAAAGAGAGGAATTTTTATAAATGAATGCACAAATTCATTTTTGTCAAAAATTGCATCTTTCAAATTAATTGCACTTTTTAAAATCCAATGCATTTTTCAAAATATGCACAGCATACAAAGTCCATGCATAATTTCAACAGCATATGCAAGCACAAACAAAATTCCAACGTAAACCCACTGTGCCATGCAGTAAGCAAGTTAAATATGCAGTTTAAACAATTTTTGCAAGCAATATATATTTCCTGTTTTCATCATGTTCCAGCCATGCAATTTCAGAACAAGTACAGTGCATATCATCTTAATGCATCATTTGGTACTTGAGAGAGAGAGAGAGAGAAAGAAATTGGTTTTGCAGGTTTTGGTTTAGGCAGAAGGAATTATAAGACAAAGCTACTGCAGTATCACAGTAAAAGGAGAAGCACAAGAGTAGAATACAAACAAAACTGCTGTAACAGTATGATGCAGAAGGCCAAGAGGATTGTAAAAATATTCAAATCTCCAGCCTGTAACGTAAACAAAGGAGGCAGTGGTCATAACATATTGGAATCACTTCAAAACATAGAGGAATCAATCTCCAAGCCTTAGAAAAACTTAGAAAAAAAAACTGTTGTCAACAAGAGAAATACGAACCAGTAAGAACCTGCATAACCATTTCCATTATCCAAACCATACAAACCTTATGGCCTAACAACAAAAAAACTGTTCCCCTATTTCCATCAACCTGCGTAAAACCAACATAACCTCATGGTCTAAACCTGTCAAGCCATTACCCAACCTAAACCATTAACCTGCAACTGCATTAAACCTTATGGCCAAACACAAAAACCAGTAGAACCAAAAACCATATAAAACATCAAACCATTCAAAACCGTTTCTACTACATAAACCACACAAAAGGCATGGCATAAACTATATCAAACTTTTTAACCAAAACCTGTCATAAACCAAAAACCAGTATACCATTCCAAAATCAGTTAAACCAAAACCACGCATCAAACAATATGGCCTAAACCTCAGAGAACCTGATTGAGCCACCAAAGCCAATATCACCATTTCAAAACCAAAACCTTATGGCCAAACACAAAAACCAGTAGGAATCTACTGTCATGAGCCAAACCTGTATCACCAAAAACCAAAACCAACACCAAATACCCAAAGCCTCAGAACTTGTCATCATAGGCTGTCATAAGGCCACAGTAACAAAGCATACAGAAGTGAAAACGAAGGAGAAGCTAGTCAAAGTTTTTTTTCAACAGTAGCAAGCATTCGAAGCACATAACAAGGCATACAGTACCAAGGCAAAAGAAGAAGAGAATATACAAAGTACCGGCCACCGAAGCAAGCCCGCGACACGCCTCTTTTCCTCGCCGCCTGGCCTCCTAGCTCGTTCAACCGTCCTCCTCCATCTCCGCCTCTAGGTAACAACTTCATTTCCCCTTTTTACTTCCATAATATATCCAACAACCAATAATAAGAATCAAAATCAACATAATCAAAATCAATGCATGCAAATATAACAAAACCGAATGAATAAACACGTTTTACCGTAAAATCCGTCGCCCCTGTACGCGTGGCTAGAGGGAAGAAGACAGTAGGAGCTGGTGGCCATGGCAAAGAGTTTAGAAGCGAAGTCAGGGACTCAGAAGCAAAAGCATGGAAGTTGGAGCGAAGACGAAGAAGACGAACGAGAGAGTGAGCGCCGTTTCGGCCAAAACCCTTAACCCTAATTTACTTTTCCCTAATTTTGTTTAACCCCTAAAGAACAAGTTTTGAAATGGGCCTTACCCCATGTTGCTGCCTTTAGCCCAACGTTTTGCTTCGTCCACCCCCCCCCCCCCCCCCCCCCTATCCTGCTTCTGATACTTAAGCTTAGGCCTCCTAAAATTCCCTTTTGGCCCATTTTATTATTTCCTTTATTTTGATAAATTAGCTTAATTCATTTTTATTTCTAATTAGTAATAATAAACCACCTTTTATATAGTTAATTATATATTTATTCTTAATAGTATTAATTACTAATAAACAATTTTGTTATATTAATTAAGGCTTTTTTTATAAAATTAGTTAAAAATACTCAATTTAGTGTAGGTCATTAAGTCATTTTTTTTGTAATAATATCTTTTGTTAAAAAAAAAAGAAAAAACATATTAAATGTAGAACATATGGAAATAAAAATATTTTAATTCACTCGTTTTCATTAATATTAATACAAATATACAAAATATAGAGACTTAAAAAACTAAAAAAATATTTTGACTCCTTTAATTAATTCTCATTTTGTTCTTATCCATATTGAAAACGCGTAAAAATTGAAAACTCTTAAAATACTTTCTTTTTAATCAAAAATCCAAAATGCATTATTCACATCATTTAGTCTATCATTTAATTATTGTTATTTAATCATTATTCTCTTAATTTTTTTTTGTTTGTTCATTTCATATTTATCTGTTTATTCTGTTTATGTTTAAATCCAAGGGAAAAACAGTAAATTTGTTGACTTCATGTCTTCAAGTCTAATTGCGCGAACTTTCGCATTTCATTAAAACTTAGGATAACTTTTCCTCAAATATTCAATCTTTTCGAAACTTATACCCTTTAAGCAAAAATTTCGACATTAGGTCGTCGCATCTTCAAAAAATCGTCCGTACCCTTTTTTTGGCCAAAACGATTCATTTTTTCAATCAAGCAATCAATTTTTTAGATAAACAGATATTTCAAAAGGTTCCTATAGAGTACTATAGATGCATTGGGTGCTAATACCTTCCCATTGTATAACCAACCCCCGAACCATAAGATCTCTTTTCAAAAACGCTTTGTATTTTTATTATTATTTACATTGCATATTTAGGGTTTTATTTCGCTCTTTTCCCTTTTCCTTTGGAAACAATAAAGCGCGGTGGCGACTCTTGCTTTTGTGAGACGAATTAATCAATAATTCGATCTCCGATTTACCCCGCTACATTTTTTATCGCTACACAAGTGTATCATGAGGACCATCCCTCCTAGCATAACCAAATTGTTGCAACGCCAAATAAGGATTATAAGTGATTCCTCCCCTAATACCTAGGAGAGGGACATTATGGAATTCCCTACAGCAGTCAATGATGGTAACATTCTCCAAGGATCGAGGACACCAATGAATGTCCGAATGTGTGAGGGACATCAACCTATTAGACCATCTCATTCCCTGCTCATTCTTCAACACAGATTGAGGAAGGTGCAAAGTAAACCACCTAGCCAACAGAGGGGTGCAACACAACAGGGTCCCTCTTCTCTTTACAGCGCGGAAATGCAAAGAGTGTAGGATGTCTCCAAGTAAAGTAGGCACCGAATTATGAGACAGAAAAACCTTGACCACATTCACTTCTATAAGTTGGTACGGATTAGGAAATAGTACCATTCCATAGATGAGAAGGGCCAAAACTTCTTCAAAAGCTTGTAAATCCAGGGTATCCCAAAATGGTGAGCCTTCTCAAATATAAACTTAGCTAGAAGCCCTTTGACACCTCTTCTTGTTTCCCAATTTGCCACTACATCGGACCGTTGTAAAGACAGAGCATGAGCAACCTCTTCAGGTTTTGGGTCTCTTTTCATACCATTGAAGGGTAACTGATCAATAATGGGCACCCCCAATAACTGATAAAACTCCTCCATAGTAGGCACCAATTGGTAATCAGGAAAGGTGAAGCAGTGATGTAAAGGGTCGAAGAATTGAAAGAGCACCTTCAATATTTCTTCATTAGGGCTTGAGGTGACCAAATTGAGAAGTAGACCATGTCTTTTAGTTAATGGAGAGCTCTCAGGAACCCATGATGTTAATTCCTTGAGTTGAGGCGGTACCCTTATGAGGTTGACTTGGATAGTATTCCTGCGAGTGGATGCCATTTCCTACAAAACAACACAAAGATAAGTCCTAAAAATCCTTGAAATGGTTAGTATGATATGCCATGTTATGATGTTATGATATCATGATTATGCTAAGAAAACACAAATATAGAAAGCACAAGCAAATTACACAAAGACCTTAGGTTTAAAGCTTGCATGGGTTTTAAGGTAAGTACCCTCTTGAAGTTTAGTTGGTTCAACCTGTCCTAGAAAGTAATCGGGTTCTAAGGGATCTCAATATCACTGATCTTTCCCACAAGTTTCATTTTGATCGACAAATGACTTTCCACCAAACAAAAATCGGGAGTCAAATCTCAATAAGTGTATTATCGAGTATCAACTGACTCCGGGCTACACCAAAGACGACTATCTCACTACTTTCTAATGGCCAAGTTGTTAAATTAAAGGTTCTAAGGTCAGTTGATGCTTCATGACACCACACAACGGCCTCGTATTCTCCTTGACTACTCAAGGGCTACCGGTACCAATCAAAGTGTCACATCAATGTAGCTATCGCTTCAATCATGTCAGTGTACCCCGCACAGTTTCCACGATCTATTTCTACTTACCTAAAAGGTGCCCCAGATCCGGGTGTAGAATCTATAGTAACCCAAACAAAGCCCTCAAAAGTAAAGCAAACAAAGCACAAAAAAGCAGTTAAATAATGAACTAACTCTAAAGTAACCCCACTTTTTTAAATCAATAGTCCCCAACAGAGTCACCAGTTCTGTAATATGGTGGAAGAACCGACTGTAATACGGGTTTTGCATTTGTGTTTGCAAATGTTGTGGTAAGCAAGATTTGCCCCCGACTTTTCTTTTATCCAACAAAAGAAAGGGTGAAAAGAACAAAAAAAGACCTTTCGAGAGTTTTCTGAGTAAGGGGGGTAGATTATGGAAAGGGAAGGTGTTAGCACCCTTTCCATCTGTAGTTTTCTACGGGCTCTTAGATGCTTAGCTCATTTTTTTGAAATAACTTGTGCTTTTGTGTGTTTTTGAAAATTATTTTGAAATTGCATTAGTGCGACAATTCACTTTATGATAACTCTTATATCATTCCTAAATAGTGTTGATAAAGTAAATGTTTTTTAACATTGTTTTTTTTAAATGTGTAAGTGTGAAAAGTTTTTTTTATTTGAGCAAGCATCTAATAGCTATCTACTGGTACTCGAAAAAGTCATTCTTTTCCTCATTTCCTTTAGACAGTGTTATCCTACTATTAGTGAATAGGTAGCCCTATCTTTGGATGTTTGGGGGACAATTGAAGGGAAGTTACGGTCACGAAGGCAACTTGGCAAGGAATTTTAGTAACTGTCCTAAAGTTCTAATATCACTTTTAACCGAGGCAACATTGAGAGGGCCATCGAGGGACTTGTGATCTTCTAAACTAGAGGACATCCACTAAAACTTCTTACGTTTCGAGAATTTTGATCGTTTTCCAAAGGCAACTGAAGTGGTATACCCTAGAGGTGCGCATGTGCAATTGTGTTTGGTTCAATTATTTATCTTGTGCATTTAGGGTTTGCTAACGTTTGCTTTCAGTCTTGCCATACAATCCTATTTACTAGCAGTTAATATTTTACAGGAAATGTAAAATGCGGAAAGTGGAAACCTAGACTATTACATGGCTTCGGGGAGGGGCATTTACAATCTACAAAGCTTGGGGGAAGAAAAATAAGGAAAGCGGTAAAAATCCTAATTAGTCTATTACATCCAGTATACAGGTACAGTAATGTAAAAATGCGAAAAATAAATAACGTGCAAAAGGTAAAGACGTCTAAAACCTAAGGCAATTCTAAATGAAATAAGAAAAATCTTTTTTTGTTTATTTTTTTTATTTGAGAAAATAATTAAATTAATTATCCTAAAGTCTATTTAGAAGATAAAGTTAATCAAGAAAAATAGTCTAAGTTCTTTTTTTTAGTTTTTTTATTATGAAAAGAAAATAATTAAATCTAAATCAAGTCCTACGTTCTAATTCATTTTAAATTAAAGAAAATAGTTAAAATATTTATTTAGTTTATTTACAAAATTAGTTTAATTAAAAAATACTAACTTAATATTTTTTTGTGATTTTTCTTATTATTTGTTTAATTAATAAATAAAGAAAACAAAAATAAATAAAACTAAAATAATACAACAAAAATGCTAGATGGGCCTGATAGCAAAAGAAAAATAGGGGGTGTTATTTGAAATTCGTTGGGCCCAAAGTTGTGAAGCCCAGACTTCATGCCTGATCTTGTGTGGACAAGTCTTAAAGGCATATGATATACTGCACGCTTGGATGTGCTGGATTGGATCAGATGTACATCTGATGGCCTAGGCTGAGGGTACATGGTGCACATCTGACCATGCTTTACATGGGATCTGCATGAATATTGTTAAAAAAATGAGAAAATGCTGGACTTGGGACTCGAACCCAAATCTTCTCCTTTCGCACAAACGTGCCTTTCCAGTTGAGTTACTTGGTTATTTATTACATAGAATAAAACAATAATATAATATAAGAAAAATTGGTCAGATATATTAAAAAAGAAAAAAAATGTGCGTTGGGTTTTAATGGGCCAACGGGAAACTGCCACACCTTGTCTTCTTCCTTGCTCCGTTGTTTTAGGTATAGAAACCTACAGTGACAATTTTTGTTTGTCACTATAGCACCTACATCTCGAAACATCCAGAATACACAGTATAAATTAAATGTGAGGCCATGGATCAATTGGCCTTGACCTCCTGAGCATGATGGTACCCTTAGTTGGGTCTAATTTTGGTTGATTAGAAAATCCCTAATTCAGAGATCCAAACCCTAACCATGGCCAAGCATCGTACCTATATCAAAACTTAAATCCAACTATACAGAAAGGTTGTAAACATTCATATAAATAAATATGCATGGTTGAAGCGAGCTTATATCACATGAATCAAATAAACGAATTTTAAAAATAAATGCAAACCGTGAGAGCTGGTTAGGACGTCTCGTGATGCTTCAGGGCGTGGTAATGATTGTAAAAGCTTCACAGGACATTCATGAACGTGCTTGAGTCCTTTGTTTGGGCAGAGGGTGGCTGGAAATGTGTTTTGGAGTTTGCAACTTTCTTACTTTTTGCAATTCCGTATGACTCTTTCAGGCTGGTTTTTTCGTGTCCTTGAAGCTTGATAGTATGCTCCTTATATAGAGGGGATGAAGGGGACAAGATGGCAAAGGAATAAACAACCATTAAGTTAGTGTTTTAAGGCCATGAATATCACTTTGAAACTTTTCCAAAGACATGGTTTCTTGTCCCTTTTTGAATTTTCTATAAACCTGGACATGCTTGCACAGATTTCTGGGCCTCTAAGTTGTCCAAAACATTAACCCAAATGCTCAAAGCCCATTTCCAATTATTTTATATATTTTATTTTATATTTATTTGAATAAAATAAAATAAATATGTACAAAATAGGTAGAAAATGTAAGCATGGTAAGAATGATTTTAGAGGTTCTCTATAAGCTTAGGAAGATGCTTGAAGTCTAAGAAATTAAGCCATTGACCTAAAACTTCAAGTTTGCTTAATGCATAATTCTTGAAATTTCCCAAATTTTCCCAACTTGGGAAAGCCATAACTTGCTCAATTTTTATCTCATGATGATGATCTTGGACTTTTTTGGAAAGCCCAAGATGTCTACTTCAATCCCTCTTTTTATCAATTTTGTATTTGAAGATTGTTTCTTGAGGTAAAAGGTCTTGGCAAAAAGTGACTTTTGTTGACTTTCTAAAAATGACTTGTAATGTATGAGCTTGTACCTTTCAAATGATGCATTTCTTTGAATTTAGGGATGAATATATGTTGTAGGTAATTGGATCCTCTTCAAAATGAGATTTGTTTGGAGAAAAATGGATGAAGTATGTGAAAGTTATGCCTGGTCAA
Organism: Vicia faba; assembly: GCA_948472305.1. NCBI lineage: Eukaryota > Viridiplantae > Streptophyta > Magnoliopsida > Fabales > Fabaceae > Vicia > Vicia faba. The sequence goes on from OX451738.1 coordinate 576,130,009, forward strand.
AGTTCAGTTGACTTTTCATATAGAAACCCTAATTTTGCAATTCTTGACTTTTGATAGATTAGGAACATTTATTGAGGAATAATGATCAACCTTTGATAAAATGATGTATATCACTTCAAAATGTTGATGTTGACAAAAAAAATCTTAAAGTTTGACTGTATATAGGCCACATTTGAGTTTTGACCTAGTACAGTTGATTTTATAACATTTGGGCAATTGACTGAGCAAACTTGTAGTGAAAGGCATGAAATTTGGCATGGACAATCTTGGAGACATATTAGGACAATGGAAAACATTTAATACCTTTTGAGATCACACATCTTGATGAAAATTGAAACCCTTATTTGAGGTTAATTGCCTTAGGAGGAGAATTTTCCTGGTCAATTCTTGGTCATCCTTGAGCAATTGGGAACCTCAATGAGGATGTATTGAGTAAAATGGGAGGGCAAATTTTGGGGTACAACAGAAGGTTATCCATCTCTTTTATCTTCAGTCAGTATATATAAGAATTAAACTCCCTAGTAGAGCAACGGACGACCAAGGTTCCTAAACTCTACTCCCCAAACAAAAATTAATACATCCCCTGCAGAGTTTCCTTAAACAAGTAAATAGGACTCCCCAACGGAAGCATTCTAGACAAGGTTGAAGATACACATACTCTTCATCTCCAGCAATGGCCAGGGATTTATTTTCCCAGACAAGATTTTGCACGGGTTTACAAATACACTTCAACAACATTTTACATTCATACATCATAGCATATGCATACGAAACGCGTATAGCACAATCTCATTTATTTTGAGAACATCATTATGCCATGAATTTCATACATCATGACATTGTATACATCTAACTATTTACCTTTTCAGGAAAGATCAATCGACGGGCCGATATCATTAACAAATCCTCAAAACAGATTGTAGGCCATTCCCTAAAACAAGAAAGGGCAAATATCTACATGATGGATACTCCCTTCAAACATTAGCTGGAACAGATTAAATCGACCAAAGATTTATTCTGATACTTCTCTCAGTAGACCTTTTTCTGGCTCAGATTAAATCGACCAAAGATTTATTCTGATACTTCTCTCAGTTAAATATTTAAAAACATTTGCTGGCTGTAACGCGGTGGAAGAACTGACTTGGTTATTTTTGCGTTTGATCGCAATTTTGCGGATAGCAAAATTTGCCACCGACTTTTCTTTTATCCAAAAGAAAAGGCTGAAAAGAACAGGAAAGACCTTTAGAGATGTTTTCTTGAGTTCGGGGGGTAGATTATGAAAAGGGAAGGTATTAGCACCCTTTCCACATGTAGTTATCTACGGGCTCTTTGTTGCTTGCTAGATCACTTGCTTTTGTTTGAATGTGCTTGTGGGGTGAGTTTTGAAAGTATTTTGAAAATGTCTTTGTAATGGTTCTCGTTTCTATAAGAACGCGTACAAAGGGTTGTTCCGAAAATAGCTCAAAGATGTGTTTGTGGTGTGTGTGTTTTGAAAGTGTTCTTGAAAAGATGTTTTTTAATTGTTCTCGTCTCTATAAGAACGTATACAAAAAGATTTTTTCTTTTGAAAAGTTTTTAATATGAAAGTGTTGGTGTAAAATGTTTGGTTGTGAGAAAGCGAGCAACTAGGAGCGAATCTACATGCTCAAAGGGTCTTTAATGTTCTTTTCCTCCTCCTTTAGAGGTTGCTATCTTACCATTGATTTGGTAAGAAGCCCCATCATTGGATGTGAAGGGACGGGCGTGGGTCAATTGTAAAGTCAAATAAGGCAACTTGTGAGACGCTTTAGCAATTTTCGTAAGGGACTAGATAGTTTTATCGAAGGCAACATTGAGGGATATTGAGGGACTACGATCTTTTTTATCGAAGGGTCTTTGCTAAAGCGTCCCATATTCGAGGGACATGACTGTGTTTCCGAGGCAACAAGCGAGGTTACCCTAGAGGTTCGTGTGTGAAAAAGTGTGTTTGATTCAAGTTATTTTGTCTTTGAAATTATGTTATCTAGCGATTGATTTTGAATCTTGCCATGCATGCCTAATTACTATATAGTATAAGGAAAACAATAAATTGCGGAAATTAAATTTCTATGCTATTACAGAGCTTTTGGGAATGGGGGTACAAATTTACAAATGGGGATGGATTGATACAATTAAATATCCAAATAGGCAAACAATACAACCAAATCGAATCGAGCAATTAATCGAAATTACAACAAATTTATGAAGTAAAAATTAATTAACAAAGTAAAAACCAGGAAATAAAAATTCTTGTTTTTTCTATTTGAAAAGTTTGAAAATAAAAATAGAAAAAATCTATTCTATTAATTAGCTAAGGAAATTAAATCAAATGCATGTATTTTCTCTTTTAGGATTTTTTGTTATTAAAAAAATTAAATAAACAAATTAAGACTTAAATACAAAAAATAATTAATAAAAATATTTACAAAGTTTTTTAAATTAGAACTAAGAACTAAACTAATTGAGAAAAATTAATTAACAAAATTCATGAGTTATAAAACTAGTAGAAACAAGTAAAATCAAAATTAAGTATAAACAAAATACAAATGAAATGGTGGTGTGAAATCTGAAACGGGGTGATGCTGATTTTTTTGAATATATGGTCTTTAGAGATTAGAGCCCAAGAATTTTTTGTTTAAAAAAAATAGAATGAATCAAAAAATAGAAAAAGGCCCCAACAGGGGTTGAACCCGGGTTCCCTTGGTTGTTAGAAGTATGCTTTGCCAACTGATTTGTTCTGCTTATTCGTTATTGTTATGATTTAATTAAAATAAAAGGTAAAACGATGATGGAAGATTGGGCCAGCAGCCCAATGGGCTGACCCGGTTAGGAAAAGGAAAAGAAAAAAAGGGTTTCGTGAACCCTAGAGTAGCAGCGCGCCGTTGGTTTATCATGGGGAAGAGGAATTAATAATCTTTTTTGTTATTCCAAAATAAATAAGTAGTAACGATTAACAAAACATAAATCCTCTCTCCTCTGTATCACTACATCTTTCTTTCTATTTCTCACCATCATCATTTTCGTCTCATCAATCGACGTCTCTCCATTATTTGTGGTTAAAGAGGAAAAAGGGTGAGAATGAGATTGTGGTTGGTTAGAGGCGGAGGTGAACGGTGAAGGGATGGTGGCGCTGGAAACTGAGGTCAACGCATTGGAGTCTGGCTATGGCGGATCGGGGAGGGGAGAGAGATGAGGAGCTTATGGTTTTGAGGTGAGGTGGTGGAAGAGTGTTTGTTAATGGTTTTGTGAAGCTGGGCTCGCAGAAAATCAATGGAAGATAGAAGCTTGTTGCATGATAATAGAAGGTGATGTGTGTCGTGCGGTTTGAAGAACATGAGAGTCCCAAAAGGTAATTTTCGGTAATTTATTCTCTAACAAAACGAAAAATATTAAGTTTCAGTTTTTATTTTGTTCATGATTGTCGTTCTAACGATTTCACGTTTACTCTGTTTTTCTTATACAGTAACAACAAATATCATGAAATAATTGGTATCAAAAATATGAGAACACATATGTGATAAATGGTGGAAAGAATCAGTACCTATTGGAGTCCTTTTTCTGGTAATGAGTATTGTTAATTGCTCCTTCCTAGTCTTTTTTTCTTATGTTAAAACAAAATTGTATCTGGAATTTGTGTTGTGCTGTTGTGTTGAAGGATGGTGAAGAGATAGAGGATGAAGGAGTTTTTTCTTGTTGGTTTCCTGCTTTGTTGTTTTTCTGGTTTTTTGCTAGCTATTGGTATTTTTGCTGGTTATGTTATCTTGGTTTGGTTTTCTGGTGTGGTTTTTGTGCTGTCAAAATGTTCTCTCTTCTTTTGTTCAATGAAACAGTGTCTTTATTATATTGAAAATCAGGGTGAAAAGTGGGGGGGAAATTTGAGGGTTTTGAACAATTGTGGTATGCTGACCTTGGGCTTTAGAGTACAGGTTAATTTATGTCTATGTTGGTGCAAGTTTTGGCCTGCTTTGGACAGGTTTTGATGCAGGCTGTAGCAGGGCTATTTTTGTTATTTATGGACTGGTTTAGACAGTTTGGTGCAGGTGATATATTTTCCTCTTTTATCTTATTTATCTTTCCATGATGGTAAGTCATTTTGCTTTTCACACAATTCTGAAGGGTTTGCACTTTTTTTTGGAAAATAATGACAGGGTTTTGATAGCTTGCAATGCTACATTTGATGCTTTTGACCATTTGGCCTGTTGCTTGTTTTTTTTTTAGGCTGCCTAGTTGTTGTTGTTGTTTGTTGCCTGCTATTTGGCAGTGTTGCTGTTATTTTCTTGTTTTGTGCTGCATGTTATTGCAGCTGTTGCTATCTTGGCAGTCTTGGCAGTTTTGCTTGTTTATATTTGTTTTGGCAGCTTTCCGGCCTACTGTTTATTGTGTTGTTTCTTGCTGCCTTGCTTTATTTGCTATTATTTGTTCTTCTATGGCTTGGGCAACTTGCTTTTATTTGCTTGTTTTTGTTCCAAATTTCTTTTCCCTTTTGTGAACCAAAAAGATCAAACTTTTTGTGATTTTCAAAAGTAGGAGGAGATATCTTATGATTGAAAACAAAACCTTTTAAAATTCTGATTCCAAAGTGCGAATCCTAATGATGAGATTTCTATTTTAACAAATAATTCTTGTTTGGAATCTTTTCTCATGTTGATCATTGCTAACTCTTTTTTTTCTTTGTTACATGAGCAAATGAGAATTGGGTGGCAAAGGCATGGTCGAAAGGTGAAGAAAAAGTAATGACGAGGAGTTAGGACGAGTTGCTTAAAGATGAAGCAAGAGAAATTTGAAGAACCAATATTTCCTTTCTTTGTAAACAAAACAATGTAACTTGTGCTTCACTTGTAATCCATTTAGTAAATTTCCCACAAAAATGTAACTTGAATGATATTTCTTGAGTGAATTTTATGAATTAGGAATTTATTGTATGAAAATCATTCTTGAATCTTGATGAAATATGAAATTCCCAACTTGCATGATTTGAACATATATCTTGCTTCGTAACTTGAACTTCAAGAAAATCCGACACCCTTGTAATTTGTATTTCAAATGAATCCATGCGCCTTGTGTTGTACCCCAAAATTTTCCCTCCCATATTCTTCAAAGTTTGTCAAGAGTCATCTTCAAATGGCTCAAGATTTGCTCAAAGATTGCACAGTCAAACCATCTCCTAAGCCAGTCAAAATTAGGGTTTTGGTTCTCTCAAGGAATTTGAGGTTTTCAATGGTTCAATCAAGTCCCATAGGCCCATACATATTCTCAAGAATCTACATGTCAAGTTTCAAGACTCACAGCATCAAATTGCACAATCAAAAGCTTCATTTGCTTCACAATCAACTGCAGGGGTAAAATGGTCATTTTGCAGTCAAAAGTCAGAATTTTTGGTCAACATCTTATTTTGAGCTCATAATAATCATTGATCAATTCTTGATCATGATTCCACAAGCATGGCTCAAAAATCATCAAGATGCAAAAGTTACTATTTTTGGACAGCAGAAAAGTCAACTGTATCTTGACCAGGGCATAACTTTTTCATGGTTCATCATAAAAATCCCATCAAATTCTCATTTTGAAGGGGATGGCATTTCCTACAACTCATCTTCACATTCCAAGTCCAAGAAATGCTCTCACAAAAAGTTATCAATTTCTACATTATAGGTCAATTTCAAAAGTCAACAAAAGTGCACTTTAAGTCAAAGGCCATAACTTGATATTGGTAAATCCAAATGACATGGGACAAAAGGCATTGGTTAGAGGACTTCAAGACCTTTCCAAAATTTCCAAGAACATGTTCATATGATCAAAATTGAGCAAGATATGCATTGGAGAAGTTGGGAAATTTTTATGAATTTGCAAAAGTCAACTTTGCTCAAAACACATCATTTTGCTAATGGGCCTCAAATTCCTTCTTGAAACTTTGTCCAAGGCTTATGCACGACCCATTGAGATTAAATTGAATTATTTTCTTATTTTTATTAATTAATTGGATTTTTAATTGATTTTTAATTGATTTAATTAATTTAAAATGTAGGAAATTCAAAGATATGATTTCTCAATCTTTTTGTGAAGCAAAAGTGGTCAACATATACTGGAGATTTCGTGTATCAATCAAGGGGACAAAAATCTCCATGTTTGGCAAGTTTTCTCAATCAAAAAGATGCAAAAAGATATGATTGAAAATCAAATATACAAATCATAATTCCATGGATCTTTTGCCCAAGGATTTAACCTAATTCAGTCCTCTATATGTACACAACCTAACCCTATTCATGAAAACGTGAGAATTGCTGCAGAAAGCCATAGCCAATATTGAAAAAAAATCAAGAAAACTCAAAACTGTTTTCTCATTCCCAGGTCCCCTAAAAGCTCTATATTATTTTTTCTAACATGATTTCATGCAGGCTTCACAAAGTGGTTTACCATGTACCTCACATCCTAGCGCGCCAAGTGGCCATCACATTGAATCTGATGGCCATGAGATGAGCCTCACCATGCTCCCAGTCAACTATGCCTTGGACAATTGCAAAAGGTCAAATGGATTGATAGACAAATGGGCTTCAGATTGCTAACAAAACCTCCAAAAGGGCCCATCACCCCCCTGGTTTAATTATTTCTCTTCTTTTTTATTTTGTTTTCTTCTAATTATTTTATTAACTATTATTATTATTATTTAACTCACAAATTATTATTTTCCTAATAAATTCAGTAAATATTTATATTATTATTATTATCATTAATCTCACTTTTTTAATTATTTTTGTAAATAAATTCTAATTAACTAGTTTAGTTGTTTTAATTAGGTAATTTTGACCTTTTTTTACAATAAATAAAACAAACTTAGAATTAGGGTTTTTCTTTTGATAATTTTAATTCCTTTTATTTTATTTTCAATAAAAAATTAAAAAACACAAAAATACTTTTTCTTTTAATTAATTAATTAATTAGTAAATTAGGTTTAATTTGAATCAATTGCAAAAAAAGGACTAAAATTTCATTCTTTTCTCAAAAAGTGTCAAAACCCTAAGGACGTCCTGATTCAATTTCTTTCGCGCTTTATTATTTTGACCATATTTATGTATTTGCTCCGAGAATGTAATAGATAATTAGGACCTCTTTTATCGCTTTCTTTATTTTCTCGCAATTTATTTCCAAAGGGTTATGTTTTTGGTGATGTAAATACCCGACGCCTTGTAATAGCGTAGATTTACTTTCCGCACAATTATTAACTGTTAACTATGCATGACAAGACCTGAAAAAATAAAATCAATCTGTAGCTCACAATGATGCATGCTCAAAGATAATATAAACTGAAACAACACACGTGCACATGCCACTCCTAGGGTACGCCTCACTTGGTTGCCTCGACGTGGTCATCAAGTATAGGGTGTTTTAGAGGTCGCCCTCCTGTCTAAAGATCCAGTTGCCTCGAAACGGTTGCCTCGGATAAAAATGGATCTAGGACATTAGGGTTACCGCTAAGGCGTCCTACTATTTCTTTGGTGACCACATGTGTCCCTATAATCGAATTGACCCGAATAACTCCAACGACGGTGCTACCTACTTCTCAATAGTGGGATAGTACTGTCTAAAAGGACTCTTACACAGCTTAATTCCTTAGAGTAGGTAGATTTCTCCTGGGTACTTGCTCTTTCAAACAAACAAAAACATCTTTTCGCACTTACACTTTCAAAAAGTTTTCAAACAAATACTTCATACACTCTTGAGGACTGATACAAGAGTTACCTAGAAGTTTTCAAAACGAAACTTTTTTCAAAACCCACAAACACTTTAAAAGCAAACAATTTTTGAAAACATAGTGAGCAAGTACCTAAGAGCCCATGGATAACCATGGATAGAAAGGGTGCTAACACCTTCCCTTTCTATAATCTACCTCCCGAACCCGAGAAACATCTCGAAAAGGAATTTTGCTGTGCTTTTGTCCTTTCCTTGTTGGAGAAAATAAAAGACGGTGGCGACTCTTGCTTACTGCGACATTTCGTGAACCAGCATTAAAAAACAGTCAGTTCTACTTCCACCGATCATAGAACTGGAGACTCTGCTGGGGAATATCTTATAAGTGAGGTGTACCTTAGGATTAGACCACTCTTATGTTTTCAATTGAATGCTTTGTTTGCTTTAATATTGTGGGCTTGCATCGGAGTTTCATAGATCCTAACCTGGATCTGGGGAATACCCTTTAGGTAGCATAAGCTGTGAGGGACCTGTCCGGCATAGACCGACACGGGTGAAGCAGTAGCTACGTTGGTTGACACCTTGGTCTGTACCGATATCCCTTGTGTTGGAACGAGGAGAATATGGGTCTTCTGAGGAGTCATTAAGCACCAACCGACCTTAGAACCCTAAATTGACCCAACTTGGCCATAGAACAGTAGCAGTATGCTACACTCATTGAGGCTAAACTCTCGCGATGGTTCTGGCCACAAGAAAAGATTGCGAAGCTGGAGTTATGACCGATTGAGGGTAGTCAGTGATATTGAGATCCTCTAGAACCTGGTTATTATTTTCTAAGACAGGTCTTAACCAACGAAACTGAAAGAGGGTAGCACCTAAACTTCATGCTGGCCTAAACTCTAAGGGTTGTCTTGTGTGACTTGTGTGCCTTATCATGTGTGCCTTTGTGAATACTTGTGGTGTGCTTTACCATAACATCATACCATCATAACATTGCATGCATCCTGCATAAGGACTAACCTGCATACATCTTGCATAAGGACTAACCCATTTCAAGGATCTCAAGGGTCTGTGATGCAGGTCATGATGAACCAACTGTCTAGCAAGGGGCAAAGGGGATTTATTTTCCTCTAGCCAAGGTTGATAACTTGAGTCAGGGGCTATGACCCACTCGATATGGTGAGCTTGACTCTTGAAGAAGGACTCTCAACCACAAGAAGTTCCTTCAATCAAAGCTACCAGATTCAAATTCTAACAAGCTTCTTTGTTTACCCCGCGAGATCCTTGAAAACATTGCATACATATATCATACATATCATTGCATTACAGGTACCCCTTTTACAGGTCACTTATCTTCTTCGCTGTTTATTTCAGCAATCATCATGACTTCTGAACCTTCTACTGAACAGGCTATCAAGGCCCTCCAGGCCCAGAATGCCCAGTTCCAGGATTTGGTTATGAGCCTAGCCCAGGGTCAACAGGACTTGAAAATTCTGATTCTGAAAGAGAGGAAGAAGAAGAAGAAGATGACTGTTTTGTTCAACACTAGACGCAGATCTGGGAATAGATTACAGAATGAGGCTGATCTGGCTACTTCCTCTGTAGGGAAAGATAGTCCCCAAGAGAGAAGGGTTCCTAGTCCCGTGGTCTCCGACAACGAGACATATTACAATGATGAGCAGTACCCTCCTGTTGAGGACAGGTACAAACAGCTGGAGGACCGTCTAAGCGCTATGGAGATTCAACATGTGCCCGGGTTAGACTTTGGAGACCTAGGCTTATCTTCTGGGGTGGTGATCCCACACAAGTTCAAGGCACCTGCTTTTTCCAAATATGACGGAGCTTTCTGTCCTAAGTTGCACCTCCGTTCATACGTAAGGAAGATCCAACCCTACATGGCTGACAAGAATTTGTGGATTCACTTCTTTCAGGACAGTCTGTCAAGGACTCAACTCGAGTGGTTCTATCAGCTGGATAGAGCTAGTATCTGCAACTGGGAGGACCTTGCTGCTGCCTTTTACAAGCAATATCATTATAATTCCGACCTCGCTCCTACGCGTACCCAACTCCAGGGTATGTCACTAGGAACGGGTGAAGGATTTAAGGAGTATGCGCAAAAATGGAGAGACCTGGCTGGAAGGGTGAAACCACCTTTAACTGACCGTGAGCTTGTTGATATGTTCCTGGGGACCCTGTCTGCTCCGTTCTTCAACCATCTGATTGGGAATTCTTCTGCTGGGTTTACAGATCTGATCCTGACTGGTGAGAGAATAGAAGCTGGTATCAAGTCTGGGAAGATACAGAAAGGTGACTCCGCGAACACTGAGAAAAAACCATTCAAGAAAGAATCCAGTGTTGTCTATGGTTCAAGAGGGCAGAATAGGTCCGAACACCGCCAAGCTGTCAACGCGGTAGTTATTTCAAAACCGGCCAGTGATCCTCAACATCTCAACCAACAAAGGGAAGAGAGGCCTAGAAGGCAATTCACTCCCCTCGGCATGACCTTGTCCCAGATATTGCCACAATTGCTGGAGACCAATCTGGTAGCTCTAAGGGACCCTCCTAAGAATCCCAATAAGGCACCTTCAAGGTATAACCCCAACGCCCGCTGCGCTTATCATTCTGAAAGCCCGGGGCATGCTACAGATGATTGTTGGACTTTGAGGAACAAGGTTCAGGACCTAATCGATGCAAAGGAGGTCGAGTTCGAAGCGCCCGAGACTCCCAATGTGATCACTGCTCCCTTGCCAAAACATGGCTAGGATTGAAAAAACTTTTGTTCATTCGAATGTTCAAGTTGTATTTTTCTTTGATTGTTTAAACATTTATTCATGTCAAACGTTGTTATTTCATTAATGCATCGCATATGTCTGTTTTGAATCAATATATTTGTATTCGCTATATTCAAACTGCTTTCATTTTTTGTGATGTTCAAACTCTCGATTAATAATTCTAAGCCTTTTGAGGGAGGATGACGAAAACGATATCACAATCTTTACAGTATGCTTTTGAACAGACCCCGCTGATGAGGTACAGGCATTGTTTCAAATCCTAAACAGTGGAGTAATAAGGAATATAATCCCTAGTCAACCCCTTCGAGCCAAAGAAGTAGGAGTTTTTTTTCTTTTCACAAAAAAAATTATAACCCTTAATTATAACCTGGGGCAGGGTAGTTCCCTCAGTTGATCCAGGTGCACAAAACGACATCAAAGGAGTCCTTCCGAAACAAAAGACAGTGATGGTTCCGAATAATCATAAAGACAGGCAGTCATTATCTCTCGAAATAAAAGCCCGATAAGTCAAAACCTATGAAGGAGACTTACAAAAACTGGGGCATCCCGCTGACTGTAATCACAAGAGAAATAGTTCAGGCAAAAAACAGGGATAACGAAATCAAAAAGAAAGAGGTCCTAAAAAACTCTCGACAAAAATGACTGTCTGTTCAAAATAAATTGTCAATATCCGAACCATCACCGGAATATCAGAGCAAAGACTCAAACAAGATCTAACGCACGATTAACTGAGTTTAGGATCGAAGAACATCAGGAAGAACGGGTGGGTACAAATAAATTTTGAGCCTCTATCCTTTGTTTCTTAAACCGTGAACCAGGCCACGTTATAACCCTTAAAAGTCCTAGCTGAAGCATGGGTTAGTTCGAAAGCATACTGTTACAAAAGGTATCCTGACTCCTTAAGGCTTGCTGTAAAATCCTGAGTTGACATCACATTTTACAAAAATTCATTTGTTTTACAAAAAATCACTTGTTTTATTGAAAACTGCATTTTCAAAAAACTTCAAGACATACATAAGCTTTTCATTTTTAAATAACGTTGTTTGCATGTGACTATTTGTTCAAACAGCAGAGAAATTCGCACGATGAATATCCAGTGAACAAGAATCTTCTCAACAAAAGGGTCATCTCAAGTGGAAAGACACCTCCAACCAAGGGGCACGGCATGATCATTGTCCGTCATCTAGGGCAGTTAAGTCAAGATTCAGAGAATCTCTCAAAAGCCAAATAGCAGGGGCAAATCTCCGCCTGGGTCACTTGGGGCATTGGACATGAATTCCAGCAACAAATCTTGCACGATCAGACATCTTCTGGTAATAGGGCAATACAATGCTACTGACGGTGACAACTCCCTACACTCTGAGAACATGGACATAGTCGAAAAAAATACTACGCATAATCAAAGACCCGTTAGGTTGACACACCTAGGCAAAAATAAGGGCTTCCCGGCGAACCAAAAGGGTTCGGGCAAAAATAAAGGATGAAAATAAAAAATCCGTACACCCGGAAAGTCGAAAACCTGAAAAGGCGGCTTGGGAAAAAAAGGGTATCCCGGTGGACTGAAAACCCGAAAGGGCGGTCCAGGCAAAAGTTAGGGATCACAGCGTACGACTATGTCCCGGCATCTCGTCACTTGCCTACCAGAAGAAGATTTGTCAAATCAGCAGTTATCAAGACCTCCACAGGTACCTTCTCCCACAGAAGCTGGGGCAATAAGAATGGTCCGAACTGTACAGCTGCTTTGCTCCTCCAGGTACCAAGGTATATTCAGCTGAAGAATGTAACCAAGATACCTTCACTCTCCGCAGAGTAAGACAAGCAACACTCTCCTCAAGCAGAGTTGGTCTCCCATCAGTCCTAAAAAGGCACAGCATCTCCAACAAGTCAGCAATACTCTCCCCAAGCAGGGTTAGTCTACTGTCAGCCTTAAGGAGGTTGGATGTCCCCAGAAGATCTCAATATTCTCCAGCAGAGTATACAGATATCCCTCAGCAAGCATCCCCGACAGTCTTAATATTCCTCAACAGAAATATAAGATTGTTCCCCGACGGAATACCAAACACCCCAGTGGAGCCATTCCCCAGTGCAGTCCAAAAAGTTTCCCCAGGAGAGTTGAATCATCCTCCCCAGTAGATTCTGGAAGCTTATCCCCAGTAGATTCTGGAAGCTGGTCCCATGCAGAGTACAAATATCTCTCCCTGACCATGTTCAGAGGTTATCCTCCACCAGAGCCTAACTGGGTTATCCTCAGCTAATTACAACGGAAAGATCGTCCTCGGCGAAGTTCTTCCTATCCCCAGCGGAGTTCATCAAATTCCCCAACAACGCTTATCAACAGGAATCCCCAGCGGAGTCATCGTTAAATCCTCAGCGAAGTATCTCTTCCCCACAGAGTAATTCTCCGCAGAGTAATCTCTTCACCAGGTTTATTCCCCAACGGAGTCGTCTTCTCCTACAGGTTTATTCTTGCAATCATCTTTGTTCATCATCCCCAGCAGAGACGGAGAACTCTACTCTTCATCATCAGCCCAAGATTCAACAAACTTCCCGGCACTCGTCAAGGATTTATTTTCCTAGACGAAAATACATTCATAAACATCACATTGTCATACATCATGATACATGCATATACGCATCATATCATACAATCTCATTTATGTTGAGAACATCATTGCTTGATCTATATCATGCATTGCATATGACTGACCTTTACATTTAAGGAAAGATGCAATTAAGTCTCAAAATCCAGTCAAAGAAGACAAATCCAGTCAAAGAAGACAAATCCAGTCAAAGAAGACAAATCCAGTCAAAGAAGACAAATCCAGTCAAAGAAGACAAATCCAGTCAAAGAAGACAAATTCAGTCAAAGAGGACAAAGCCATTTAAATCAATTCCTAGGGATTTTTCTGATGCAAACCTGTCAATGAAGACAACCCGTTGTTGAAGACAACCTGTTGTTGAATACAACCCGTCATTAAAGACAATCCGTCATTAAAGACAACCCGTCATTAAAGACAATCCGTCATTAAAGACAATCTGTCATTGAAGACAACCCGTCGTTAAAGACAACCCGTCATTAAAGACAACCCGTCGTTAAAGATAACTCATCGTTATAGACAACCCGTCATTGAAGACAACCCGTCGTTGAAGACAACCCGTCATTAAAGACAATCCGTCATTGAAGACAACCCGTCATTAAAGACAATCCGTCATTGAAGACAACCCGTCAGTGAAGACAACCTGTCATTGAAGACAACCTATCATTGAAGACAATCCGTCGGTGAAGACAACCTGTCATTGAAGACAACCTGTCATTGAAGACAATCCGTCAGTGAAGACAACCCGTCCATGAGGACAACCCGTTAAAAGAGACAACTCGTCAAAGAAGACAAAACCTCCTCTAGTTCAGTTAAATCGATCCCTAAAGATTTTTCTGAGATAACCTGTCAGTAGAGACAACCCATCAACTTTTGAAGTTCCAGATTCTATACCTGTATCTAGCCAGGGCATATCTGTGGACGACTAATTCCATATTCGATACCTGTACCTAGCCAGGGCATATCTGTGGATGACTAATTCCAGGTTCGATACCTGTATCTAGCCAAGAAAGTATCTGATTAGAGGTCTACGTCTGTATCCAGCCAGGAAAGCTATCTCGATCAACCTTCTGAAGTTCCAGATTCGATACCTGTATCTAGCCAGGGCATATCTGTGGACGACTAATTCCAGATTCCATACATGTATCTAGCCAGGGCATATCTGTAGACGACTAATTCCAGATTCGATACCTGTATCTAGCCAGGGCATATCTGTGAGCGATTGTTTGTAGATTTGATACATGTATCCAGCCAGGAAAGTTATCTACATGAAGGGTTTGAAGATCAACACCTGTAACAGGCCAGGAAATTATCTTTCTTTCTCAGGTACACAAGTTCTTGCTAAGGAATCTCTTACGCGATCGACAATCTCCCGATGGCATCTTTAAGCCCATCTCCACAACTATCCATTACATTTCCAAATGGCATCCATAAGCCCATTCCCGACAAGATTCTGTTACATCTCCAGATGGCATCTATAAGCCCATCCTCCTATCCACCATCTCTCCAAATGGCATCTGTAAGCCCATTCCCGACATCACACTGCTGATACCACACTATGCGAGTGCAAATTTCAGGGCACTCTAGTGTTCAATCATCTTCCACCTTCGGATCACGAAAGGCCCGAAAGCCAATCTACATCCTCAGGTCTAAGAAGATTGAACAGGGGCAACTGTTGTACCCCAAAATTTTCCCTCCCATATTCTTCAAAGTTTGTCAAGAGTCATCTTCAAATGGCTCAAGATTTGCTCAAAGATTGCACAGTCAAACCATCTCCTAAGCCAGTCAAAATTAGGGTTTTGGTTCTATCAAGGAATTTGAGGTTTTCAATGGTTCAATCAAGTCCCATAGGCCCATACATATTCTCAAGAATCTACATGTCAAGTTTCAAGACTCACAGCATCAAATTGCACAGTCAAAAGCTTCATTTGCTTCACAATCAACTGCAGGAGTAAAATGGTCATTTTGCAGTCAAAAGTCAGAATTTTTGGTCAACATCTTATTTTGTGATTATAATCATCATTTGATCAAGTCTTGATCATGATTCCACAATCATGGCTCAAAAATCATCAAGATGCAAAAGTTACTATTTTTGGACAGTAGAAAAGTCAACTGTATCTTAACCAGGGCATAACTTTTTCATGGTTCATCAAAAAAATCCCATCAAATGCTAATTTTGAAGGGGATGACATTTCCTACAACTCAACTTCACATTCCAAGTCCAAGAAATGCTCTCACAAAAAGTTATCAATGTCTACATTATAGGTCAATTTCAAAAGTCAACAAAAGTGCACTTTAAGTCAAAGGCCATAACTTAAGATTGGTAAATCCAAATGACATGGGACCAAAGGCATTGGTTAGAGGACTTCAAGACCTTTCCAAAATTTCCAAGAACATGTTCATATGATCAAAATTGAGCAAGATATGCATTGGAGAAGTTGGGAAATTTTAATGAATTTGCAAAAGTCAACTTTGCTCAAAACACATCATTTTGCTAATGGGCCTCAAATTCCTTCTTGAAACTTTGTCCAAGGCTTATGCACGACCCATTGAGATTAAATTGAATTATTTTCTTATTTTTATTAATTAATTGGATTTTTAATTGATTTTTAATTCATTTAATTAATTTAAAATGTAGGAAATTCAAAGATATGATTTCTCAATCTTTTTGTGAAGCAAAAGTGATCAACATATGCTGGAGATTTCGTGTATCAATCAAGGGGACAAAAATCTCCATGTTTGGCAAGTTTTCTCAATCAAAAAGATGCAAAAAGATATGATTGAAAATCAAATATACAAATCATAATTCCATGGATCTTTTGCCCAAGGATTTAACCTAATTCAGTCCTCTATATGTACACAACCTAACCCTATTCATGAAAACGTGAGAATTGCTGCAGAAAGCCATAGCCAATATTGAAAAAAAATCAAGAAAACTCAAAACTGTTTTCTCATTCCCAGGTCCCCCAAAAGCTCTATATTATTTTTTCTAACATGATTTCATGCAGGCTTCACAAGGTGGTTTACCATATACCTCACATCCTAGCGCGCCAAGTGGCCATAACATTGAATCTGATGGCCATGAGATGAGCCTCACCATGCTCCCAGTCACTTATGCCATGGACAATTGCAAAAGGTCAAATGGATTGATAGACAAATGGGCTTCAGATTGCTAACAAAACCTCCAAAAGGGCCCATCACCCCCCTGGTTTAATTATTTCTCTTCTTTTTTATTTTGTTTTCTTCTAATTATTTTATTAACTATTATTATTATTTAACTCACAAATTATTATTTTCCTAATAAATTCAGTAAATATTTATATTATTATTATTATTATTAATCTCACTTTTTTAATTATTTTTGTAAATAAATTCTAATTAATTAGTTTAGTTGTTTTAATTAGGTAATTTTGACCTTTTTTTACAATAAATAAAAAAAACTTAGAATTAGGGTTTTTCTTTTGACAATTTTAATTCCTTTTATTTTATTTTCATTAAAACATTAAAAAACACAAAAATACTTTTTCTTTTAATTAATTATTTAATTAGTAAATTAGGTTTAATTTGAATCAATTGCAAAAAAAGGACTAAAATTTCATTCTTTTCTCAAAAAGGGTCAAAACCCTAAGGACGTCCTGATTCAATTTCTTTCGCGCTTTATTATTTTGACCATATTTATGTATCTGCTCCGAGAATGTAATAGATAATTAGGACCTCTTTTATCGCTTTCTTTATTTTCTCGTAATTTATTTTCCAAAGGGTTATGTTTTTGGCGATGTAAATACCTGACGCCTTTTAATAGCGTAGATTTACTTTCTGTAATTTATTTTCCGCACAATTATTAACTGTTAACTATGCATGACAAGACCTGAAAAAATAAAATCAATCCGTAGCTCACAATGATGCTTGGTCAAAGATAATATAAACTGAAACAACACACGTGCACATGCCACTCCTAGGGTACGCCTCACTTGGTTGCCTCGACGTGGTCATCAAGTATAGGGTGTTTTAGAGGTCGCCCTCCTGTCTAAAGATCCAGTTGCCTCGAAACGGTTGCCTCGGATAAAAAAGGATCTAGGACATTAGGGTTATCGCTAAGGCGTCCTACTATTGCTTTGGTGACCACACATGTCCCTATAATCGAATTGACCCGAATAACTCCAACGACGGTGCTACCTACTTCTCAATAGTGGGATAGTATTGTCTAAAAGGACTCTTACACAGCTTAATTCCTTAGAGTAGGTAGATTTCTCCTGGGTACTTGCTCTTTCAAACAAACAAAAACATCTTTTCGCACTTACACTTTCAAAAAGTTTTCAAACAAATACTTCATACACTCTTGAGGACTGATACAAGAGTTACCTAGATGTTTTCAAAACAAAACTTTTTTCAAAACCCACAAACACTTGAAAAGCAAACAATTTTTGAAAACATAGTGAGCAAGTACCTAAGAGCCCATGGATAACCATGGATAGAAAGGGTTCTAACACCTTCCCTTTATATAATCTACCTCCCGAACCCGAGAAACATCTCGAAAAGGAATTTTGCTGTGCTTTTGTCCTTTCCTTGTTGGAGAAAATAAAAGACGGTGGCGACTCTTGCTTACCACGACATTTCGCGAACCAGCATTAAAAAACAGTCAGTTCTACTTCCACCGATCACACCTTGTCTTTTAAACTCCAATAAAATTCTTGAACAAAATAAATGTTTAAGAATTCAATTCTACTTGGTTTAATCGAACTCAAAACAAATGGTTATTTAGATGAAAACTTTAAATTTCATGTCTTATCCAATTCAAACTCGCACCCTCAATAAGAAACTTAAATTGGATATCAAAACCACAAGTAATTTGTAACTGAAACATGCCTTGACTATCATGAAACTTTTAACCTCATTTCTTATGCCCAGATTTCGCATTCGTCAACTTAAGCTTCAAACTCTCGACTCGGTGACTTAGAGATCTTAAGAAGAAAACTTAAAATGCAAGGAGATGAAATCCTTGACCAAATGCTCTAAACTTTGATTTATCTTTGAGGCAGGCGAAATAAACATCTTCAAAAAACCAAAGATCCAAAACCCTAACGTCTTGATTAACAAATAGGGAAATAAACCCTAACTGCTGACTCACTGCCTATGAGGGGAATATGTCTGATCAAACCCTAAACCATTTTGAGTATTTGAGAATCCCTAAGATAGCATCATGAATGAAAAATGGGAGGGCAAATTTTGGGGTACAACAGTTTCCCCTGTTCAATCTTCTAAAACTTGAAAAGTGAGATTGGCATGTTCGACGTTCGTAGCTTGAAAGTGGAAGATGATTGAACACTAAAGTGCCCAGAAATTTGCACTTGTTGATGCACAAATCAATGCTTTAGATTTATTGTATCGGGAATGGGCTTAAAGATTCCATTTGAAGAAATGATGGATAGTTGTCGGAGATGGGCTTATAGATGCCATCCAAAGGTGACTGTTGACAGAAAATGGACTAAGTCTGAACTTGATTTCAACTGGAAAAGAATCAGAATAAATCTTTGGAGCGATTTATCAGAAACTAGCAGAAGTCTTGTATGTTGTTGACTGGGAGGAATCATAATAAATCTTGGAGCAATTTATCTGAACCAGAAATGTTTATTTCGAAAGTATCAGGATAAACCGTTGAGAGGTTTAAACTGAACCAAAAGAAGTCTTGAATATTCTTTAACTGGAAAGAATCAGAGTAGATCTTTGAGAAATTTATATGAACCAGAGAAAGTGTCTACTAGGAAAGAATCAGAATAAATCATTGAGAGATTTATCTGAACCAGCAGGGATTTAGAGAAGAATCAGAATAAATCATTGAGAGATTTATGTGAACCGGAGAAGACGTCTGCGTGAAAGAATCAGAATAAACTGTTGAGAGATCTAAACTAAACCAGCAGGGATTTGGAGAAGAATCAGAATAAATCATTGAGAGATTTATCTGAACCAGAGAAGACGTCCGCAGGAAAGAATCAGAATAAAACGTTGAGAGATCTAAACTGAACCAACAAGGATTTGAACAAGAATCAGAATAAATCATTGAGAGATTTATCTGAACCAGAGAAGACGTCCGCGGGAAAGAATCAGAATAAACCTTTGAGAGATCTAAACTGAACCAGTAGGGATTTGGAGAAGAATCAGAATAAATCATTGAGAGATTTATCTGAACTAGATAAGAAGTCCGCCGGAAAGAATCAGAATAAACCGTTGAGAGATCTAAACTGAACCATCAGGGATTTAGAGAAGAATCAGAATAAATCATTGAGAGATTTATCTGAACCAGAGAAAACGTCTGTGGGAAAGAATAAAAATAAAGCGTTGAGAGATTTAAACTGAACCGGCTGGGATCTGGAGAAGAATCAGAATAAACCGTTAAAAGATTTAAATTGAACCAGAGAAAGCATCTGCGGGAAAGAATTAAAATAAACCGTTGGGAGATCTAAACTGAACCAGCAGGGGTCTGGAGAAGAATCAGAATAAATCTAGAAGCGACTTATCTGAACTAGAGAAAATGTATGTGGGGAAGAATCAGAATAAACCGTTGAGAGATTTAAACTGAACCAGCAGGGGTCTGGAGAAGAATCAGAATAAATCATTGAGATATTTATCTGAACCTGAGAAAATGTCTGCGGGAAAGAATCCGAATAAACCATTGAGAGATTTAAACTGAACCGGCAGGGATCTGGAGAAGAATCAGAATAAATCGTTGAGAGATTTAAACTGAACTAGAGAAAGCGTCTGCGGGAAAGAATCTGAATAAACCGTTGGGAGATCTAAACTGAACCGACAAGTTTCTGGAGAAGAATCGGAATAAATCTAGAAGCGACTTATCTAAACCAGAGAAAATTTCTACGGGGAAGAATCAGAATAAACCGTTGAGAGATTTAAACTGAACCAGCAGGGGTCTGGAGAAGAATCAGAATAAATCGTTGAGAGATTTAAACTGAACCAGAGAAGATGTCTGCGGGAAAGAATAAGAATAAACCGTTGAGAGATTTAACCTGAACCAGTAGGGGTCTGGAGAAGAATCCGTTCAGTAGATGATCGACCATTCCTTTCTCAGGAATTGATCTGTAATCAGCTTGTTCATAGATATTTGTCTTGTCTCGTTGAAAATTTGATAATAATTTTCTGTTGATTTACCTTTCCTGGAAAAGGTAAAGAGTTAGTTGTCTGTAATTCCATGATGCATGAAATGCAGTGCAATGAGATTGTGATATATGCATTTGTGTCATCGATGTTTATGATGTATGAATGTAATGTATGCGCATGTAAGCCGTTATGTTGCAGTCTAATTGGATTAGGGAAAATAAATTCCTGACTGCTGCTGGGGATGTGGGGTGCAAGTCTTCATATTGAAATTGAAGTGTTGATGGACGGGTTTCCATAATTAGAGAAATAAACTCTGTTGGGGAAGGGAAACACCGTGCATTGCTTGTGGACTTCGTGAAATCCTGCTGGGGAATCTTGAGAAGTTGGGCAGCTTTCACTGGGGAATCTTTGGAGCGGTAACTGGAAGTTTTGCTCCGCTGGGGATGTGAGAGCACTTGATACCATTAGGCTATATACTGGAGATACATTAGTGATCATGTAGTAGGATGTCCAGTTTTCCGCTCTTGGTTGAAAAAGTACCTGTGGGGGATTTTATGGAATGGTCTATAGATATTATCCTATTTCTTAAAGCCATTAGTGATTATCTTTCTATTTTCTGTTCCCTTTTTTTTTGCTCATTTGTAAACAGTAATCACGTTCAAATGCATATGTTCAAAAATAATCATTGGACGTTTTTGCAAACAAAACACGGAAATAAAAGAAATAACAGATAGTTTTGTACTTTCAAAGGAATATCTTTGTATTAACTTGAATAAGTATTTTTTGTACAACGAGACGAACATCCTAGTAAGGGAGTGTCATCGTAGAAAATGAAAATTGATACAAAGAAAATATAGCTATGTGAAATAAACCCATGGGGTTCCTATTCTGCTATAGCCTTCATGTCTCTGAGCGCCTCGTCCACTTGCTGCTTTGTCCGAAGCTGATTGGATTGATTGGAACCGTTTGAGTTTGTCAGTCGATACTAAAGGTTGTCTGTAAGGTGATCCAACGGGACATAGTCATACGCTTTCAATCCCTAAATTTTTCCTGGACCGCCCTTTCGGGTTTTCAATCCATCGGGATACCTTTTTTGCCCAAGCCTCCCTTTCAGGTTTTCAGCTTGTCGGGTGTACAAATTTTTTTTTGCATTTTATCCCTAATTTTTTCCCGAACCTTTTTGGTTCGCCGGGATGCCCTAATTTTTGCCTAGGCCAGTTGACCTAGCGGGTCTTTATTCATGCATAGTATCTTTTGATTATATTCACGTTTACAGGATGCGGAAGGTCGTCACCATCCATAGTGGTTAAGATCATTGCTCCACCAGAGAATATGCTTTTGATCATAAATGGTCCTTAATATGTAGGAGTCCATTTTCCACTGGGATCACCTTGTGGTAATATGATACACTTGATTACCAAGTCAGTAACCCGATATACCTGACATCTGACCTTCTTGTTAAAAGCTTTGATCATACGGTTTTGGTATATCTGACCATGACAAACAACCGTAAGCCTCTTCTTATCAATCAAGTTCAAATGGTCAAGTCGAGTTTGAATACATTCATCTTCATTCAGCCATGCATCTTTTATGATTCTCAGAGAAGGTATTTGGACTTCAATTGGTATGACGACTTCCATACCGTATACCAAAGAGAAAGGAGTTTCCCCTGTTGATGTGTGCGCTGTGGTACGCTAACCATGGAGAGCAAATGGTAACATCTCGATCCAGTCCTTGTAGGTCACCGTCATTTTTTATATGATCTTCTTGATGTTTTCATTTGTGGCTTCGACAACGCCATTCATCTTCGGCCGGTAAGGAGAAGAGTTATAGTGCTGGATCTTGAATTCCACGCATAGTGCGGTAATCATAGTATTGTTGAGATTGATACCATTATCCATGATGATTCCCTATGGGATACCGTACCGACAGATGAGATTCTATTTGATGAACTGGGCCACAACGTTCTTGGTAACAGAAGCGAATGAAGTTGCCTCGACCCACTTTGTGAAGTAATCAATGGCAACCCAGATGAAGCAGTATCCATTAGAAGTTGTGGGTTTGATATATCCAATCATGTCAATGCCCCACATTGAAAAGGGCCAAGGAGAAGTCAGGATGTTCAGGGGAACCAGAGGCACATGTACTTTGTCAGCATAGATCTGACACTTGTGACAGGTTCATGAATACTGATGGCAATCTGCTTCCATGGTAGACCAGTAGTAACCTACCCGTAGGATCTTTTTAGCCATCGTGTGCCCACTAGAATGGGTGCCAAAAGTGCCTTCATGTAGATCAGCCATGATCTTGTCTGCCTCAATCTTGTCTATGCAACGAAGCAAAGTAGAGTCGTGGTTGTGCTTGTAGAGAATGCCATTACTAAGGAAGAACTTAGCAGAGAGTCTTCTCAAGAACTTCTTATCATTGACTGAAGCTCCTTCGGCATAATCTTGGGCCTCGAGATACCTCTTAACTTCATGGAACCAAGGCTTGTTCACTACTTCTTCAGTATCAATCTTGTGACAGTAAGCTGGTTCATCCATCCGCTCAATGGTGATCTGGGGAGCCTCGTTATCCCACTTAATTTTAAACATGGATGACATAGTGGCTAGCGCTTCCTCTAGTTGATTTTCCTCTCGTGGAAAATGCTCAAAAGTAATTTCCTCAAAATGTGGGATTAATGTCAACATATTTTCTTTGTAGGGGATGAGATTAGGGTGCTTCGTGTCCCATTCTCTTTTGATCTGACTGACGACTAAGGTTGAATCTCCAAATACCCTTAAGGACTTGATTCCCAAATCTATGGCAGCTTTGAGACCCATAATACACACTTCATATTCCGCCATATTATTGGTACAGTTGAAATAAAGTCTTGCAGTGAAGGGAGTATGACATCCTTTAGGGGATATGATCACAGCACCTATGTCATTGTCGAGTGTGTTGGAAGCTCCATCAAAAAGCAAGGTCCATTGGGATCCTCGTTCAGGTCCGTCATATGGTATGAGTTCTTCATAATTGTTTACCAACATGATGTCTTCATCTGGGAACTCGAATTTCATGGACTGGTAGTCATCCACATCCTGATGAGCAAGGTGATCGGCTAGCACACTGCCCTTTATTGCTTTTTGGGTAGTGTATTGAATATCGTATTCAGTCAAAATCATCTTCCATCTTGCTATTCTTCCAGAGAGGGCAGGCTTCTCAAATATGTATTTAATTGGATCCATCTTGGATATCAACAAGGTAGTATGGGTCAATATATATTGTCTTAGTCGGCGAGCAGCCCATGCCAGAGCACAACAAGTTTTCTCGAGCAGTGAATATGTAGTTTCACAGTCGGTAAACTTGTTGCTTAGGTAGTATATTGCATGCTCTTTTAGGCCAGACTTGTTATGCTTCCCCAGCACACACCCCACTTGAAGGTACTCTTTGATCATGTCGAAGGCATCCAGAAAGTCATCGTTCCAATCCAACAGTTGATCTTTCTTCAGTAGTTTGAAGATTGGTTCACAAGTAGCAGTTAGGTGAGAAATGAATCTTGCGATGTAGTTTAGCCGTCCTAAGAATCCTATGACTTCCTTCTCGGTGCGAGGAGCAGGCATTTCCTGTATTGTTTTACCTCTGCAGGGTCCACTTCGATACCTTTATCACTGACGATGAATCCTAGGAGTTTACCGGACCTCACTCCAAATGTGCATTTACTCGGGTTCAACCTTAGCTTGTATTTCTTTAGCCTTTCAAACAGTTTCTGCAAATGGTCAAGATGTTCCTCTTTAGTTTGAGATCTGGCTATCATGTCATTCATGTATACCTCTATCTCATGATGGATCATATAGTGAAACAGAGCTACCATGGCGCGCTGATAAGTTGCCCCAGCGTTTTTCAACCCGAATGACATAACTTTGTAACAGAACGTGCCCCACTGTGTAACGAATGTCTTTTTCTCCATGTCCTCATGTGCCATTTTTATTTGATTGTACCCGTAGAAACCATCCATGAAGGAGAATACTTTATGTTGTGCAGTGTTGTCAAACAGAATATCAATATGGGGAAGCGGGCAATCATCCTTAGGGCTTGTCCTATTCAAATCTCTGTAATCCACACACATGCATACTTTACCTTCCTTTTTAGGCACTGGAACAACATTGGCAACCCATTGTGGATAGGAGGTGACGGCTAAGAATCTGGAGTTGAACTGTTTCATGACTTCAGTTTTGATCTTCTCTGACATTTCTGGCCGCATGCGACGAACTTTCTGTTTTACCGGAGGGAAGTCTTCTTTTGTCGATAGACGATGGACCACGATATCAGCATCAAGTCCTGGAATGTCTTTGTATGACCAGGCAAAGACCTCAAGATAGTCATGTAGTAACTGAGTTAAGCGCTTCTAGACACTAGGTTCCAGATTGGCACCTACCTTGACTTATTTTTTGTCCTCTTCGGTACCTAAGTTAACTGTGTCAACCGGTTCTTCATGGGGATGTATGGTCCTTTCTTCCTGTTGTAGTAAACTGGCTAGTTCCCCTGGCACCTCACAATCTTCCTCACCTTCGTCTTCGGCTTGGTAGATCGGATTTTCAAATTCACAATAGGCCATAGCAAATTCGTTACCCATGGGATCCTGAGTGGATGTGGATCTGCATTTTGATATACGAGTGTGTGTAAGAGCATAGCTATCTTTGAAAAATAAAAATGTAGAAAAATAAGAACAAAGAGCGTAAAATTTGAATGCAAAAACGTCCATGATTCATTGATGACATATGAAAATGAAGTAACAACCCTTACAAATGGACCGTTGTGCCTCAGGTAAGACACAAGGTTTTAAAAGTCTAAATTGTTTAATTATTACAAGTCCGACAAAAATTTAAAGACAATTACTGTTGGATAAAAGTAATAGGCACAAATTATTTGGCTTCCCAGTTGTTGAGTCCTCCACTGATAGTTGGAAAAATCCATTCTTCCAGGTCACAACTGTCATCACTATCTTCCACTGCGTTGACTCCATGGTTGCTGATCCGCAAAGGTGGTCCCCCGACACGAGCATGTCGAACAGCTTTCTGGGATCCTGAAGTAAAACCCAAACCAAGTTTGTCATATTTTTAGGGAATATCCGGGAGTTGGCCCTAAATGGTACACCCACCTTCTTCGACTACTGCCTTGGCATTTCTTAGAGAAGCCGTCTTCAGCGGAGGTCTGGTAATCTTTGGAACTTTGAAAACAGTCTTGGTTGCCGCACCTGTTTGTGGGACTTCCTCGAAATGGTGACATGGAGTATCGATGAATTCACCATCCATTTCCAAATATCTGAAGGAGTTCAGGTGACTGACAATATATTCCTCCTCTCCATGGACAGTGATGATTTTCCCTTGATTGGGTACTTCAACATCTGATGTAATGTAGAGGTGACGACACCATCTTCATGAATCTAAGGTCGACCCAATAAACAGGAATAGGAAGGGAGAATATCCATCACATAGAAAGTTGAATCAAAGGTCTGAGTTCCAACTTTAATGGGGACGTCCACCTCTCTGTTGCGGATAATAAGAGTCACCACCGACTTTTCTTTTATCCAATAAGGAAAGGTTGAAAAGAACAGGAAAAACCTTTCAAGATTATTTCTTGAGTTTGGGGGGTAGGTTATAAAAAGGGAAGGTGTTAGCACCCTTTTCATCCGTAGTTATCTACGGGTTCTTAGTTTCTTACTAGATCACTTGCTTTTTTATTTGAAAATGTGCTTGTGGTGTGGGTTTTGTAAGTATTTTGAAAACGTCTTTGTAATGGTTCTCGTTTCTATAAGAATGCGTATAAAGTGTTATTTGGAAAATAGTTCAAAGAAGTGTTTGTGGAATGTGTTTTTGAAAGTGATTTGAAAAGGTGTCTTTGTAATGGTTCTCGTTTCTATAAGAATACATACAAAGTGTTTTTTTTTGAAAATGTTTCAAAATTAAAGTGTTGGTGTATAAAAATTTTTTGTTGTGAGAAAGCGAGCAACTAGGAGCATCCTACCTACTCAAAATGTATTTAGTGTTCTTTTCCTCCTCCTTTAGATGTTGCTATCTTACCCTTGTTTTGGTAAGAAGCCCCATCGTTGGATGTGAAGGGACGGGCGTGGAATGAAGAAGTGAAAAACACAAGAAGGGGGGGGGGGGGGGGGTTGAATTGAAACTTAAAATCAAAAGCAATAGACACGGTATTTTTATCCTGGTTCGTTTGATCTCAAACTACTCTGGTCCACCCGCCAAGGTGATTTCGCCTCTCTCCAACGAGGACTTAATTCACTAATCAAAACTGATTACAACATTACTTTGACAACTGCCAAAGTCTTCTTGAGTACAAACACAACCCGATTTATATCAAGGAAAACTATCTTAATCAAAATAAAATAATATACTGTGTACTGTTGTTTTTCCTTACAAAAACTGTATCACTACTGTGATGTTTTACACAATTTGAGCGTATACGAGAATGTGAAAGATTGCAGCGTTTGAGAGGTATATGCAGTAGTATGTCAAAATCGTAAATGATTTTTCCTTTAAGCTTGTTTATATAGGCGTGGAAATCTTGTCCAACATAAAGCTTGATAATGGACATTCAATGTTATTTCCATATTGAGAAGATTCTTGTCTGAATGAAGTTGTTGCATATGATGCTGTTTTAATTGAAAAGTAACGCTTCAGAACTAGAATCTTGCATGCTGCTTTTGCTTCAGAACATTGATGACTCAGAGATGTGAGGATCTGATGGTATATTAAACTTCTGTTCAGAATCAAAGTATCCTTTGCTTTAGCGCAGCTTCTGATCATCATTCTTCAAAACATTCTGATTACCTCAGCTTGAAAGCTTCTATAGCTTAATTTCTGATGTTGTTTCAGTCAGAACTTATGCATACAAAATAACACAAATTTAGAGTGCATATTTGTTCTTTATGTTTGTTATCATCAAAACTCTAATTAAGGGTTGTAGAATCAAACTATGTTCTAACAATCTCCCCCTTTTTGATGATGACAAAAACTAGTATTTTCAATGAAAAAAATATAGAACAAAAAGCTTAAGAGAGTCTCCCCCTGAGTTGATTACTCAGATAGAGATGAGTTACTTCCCTGAAGTTCCTTCTCGTTAGAGCTTTTGATGCATATCCTTCTTTCCTTATCAGAATATGTTCCTGTTCAAGCTTTTCAGAAAATATAGAGGTTAAGATATTCATAATGTTTGAGACTTTGTCCCGGTATACTGTTATTGAAAATATCTTACTTTCTCCCCCCTTTTGTCAGGTATCAAAAAGCAATATAATCAGAGTCAAAAAGATGATTTATATTGAAAACAGAATGCAATGACATTTTTCAGAAACAAGGAGGATAAGATGAAAAATATAGATAAATAGTTAAATAAAGTCTAAGAAGGAGGGGGAAGTCGTGTGAACAACGCTTCCAACAAGCTCTTAATCCGAGTGCTTGATTCTTCATGCTTTCCCATAATGTCTTTGATTTCTTTTGTTGTATCTTCTTGTTTATCCAATATATCCCTGATCTCTTTGTTTGTGTCTTCTTGCTTATCCAGTCTAGCATGGATTAAGGCATTCTCCTTCTTAAACTCTTCCATAGTTTGCATGACTAGAGACGAAGCTGGTGTATCTTCAGGGGTTGCATGTCGTTCAGGACACTCTGCAGCCTCTTCTGATTGAACAACTTCTTCTGTTGCAATCACCTTTTCTGAAGCAGTAGTCAGAGGGTGACTATCAGAATCTGGTTCACTGGCTTCAAAAGGTTGGTGCTCTTTCCAGGGAGAATTTTCCAGTAGAAGAATTTCTTTCTTGTCCCAGTGGCTTAGAACTTGATCTTTGAAGGCTTTCAGATGATCACTGAAGTTCTGTTGAGCCCTTTCATAGCTCAATTCTTTCAGCTTCTGGGTTTCAGAGTTGAACCATTTTCTAAATCTTTCCCACAGAGAATCAGAAGCAGCGGGATTAGAAATCTCTTTACTTGCTTGCTTTAAAGAAGTAATCCATTCCTATATTTCTATTTCAAAAATCAACAGATTCTTACCAACATCTGATTTGGTTGAGGTTGGTTTAGGTTTGGGGGTGGCAATTTTGTTTGAGGTGGAAGCTAGATGGTCCAGTGCTTATAGATCAATGACAAGTCTGAGGTGGTCAGCTGGACGGTTGATAGGTGAGGGAGTGGAAGAGTCAGAAATCAGGATTGGTGAGTGAGGGATGTTTGGTGGTGTAGATTCATATGGTGAAGGTATTTCTAGAATATCATGAATAGAGAGAGGTAGACGAACCATAAGAGGTTCTGTTATCCCAGGAATTGGGGTAGTGGTATCAGAGTCTGAAAGGGAGTCTTCTGATTGGTTTGCGGTAGCGTGTTGAATTTTTGGTTCAGGTATTTCTGAAGATGGATTTTCAGATTGAGGAGTAAGAGGGTTTTCATTTTCTGGTTGGGGTGAGTTAAGGTTTTGGTGTTCTGGTTGAGGAGAGTTGAGGTTTTGGTGTTCTTGTTTAGGAGAGTGTGGTTGTGGATTTTCTTGTTGTTGAGGTTGAGTGTTTGGATTTTCTGGGAGTGGTGAGGAAAAATCTTGATCAAACAGTTCAATATCAGAGAGAACTCTTGCAAGTTCTGGTTGATGTTGTTCTGGATTTGGATTGGGGGAGTGAGGTTCATTTAAGAAATTTCCAAGAGTTACAGATGGGTCAAACTCTATGTCAAAATCCTCAAATGTTTAGGGTGAAGGATTTTCTGTTGGTTGAGGGGGAATGGTTTCAGCTGTTGGAATAGTTATTGATTCTATAACAGAAACAAAAGATGTGTTATCTTTTTTTTCGCAGCTTTGGGAGTCCTTTGAGAGGATCCTTCTCCTGCTGCCTTCCTCTTTCTGGATTTCTTTAGCACAACCTCTGGAACTGGCTTGTGCAGATCTTGGATGTTAATTTTTGGAATAGTCCCATCAGCCTTGCAAGCTTCAAGGTATCTGACTATAATCTCTGGAGAGGCGTCTATCTCAGAGAATAGTGGAAAATACTTCAGAGGGATTCTCCTAGAAGTTATGACCTCATGAGAAGCAATTGTTGGTTCCTTCTTAACGTTTTCAATAATCTTCATTTTCTTCAGATTCTTGGCATTCAAAGGTTTCCCAGCAGTTGCTTCTATAGTACTGATTTCTTGAGCCTCTGTCAGATGTCCTATCAGCCTATTTTCCGTTAGAATATCTGAAATCAATCTTCCTAGAGGAATCCAATCCCTCTTAGTTCTTTCTTCTTCTCTTGTCTCTTTCACACTTATTCTGAGATGGTTGAAGAGAAAATGTGGAAGGTTTATTTTGGTCTTCTTTGCAATGAAGTATATCAGAAACTGTTGATCAATGTTGATGTAATCAGGAGAGCTTGTAGGCTTCCTGTGATTGATACATCCCATAATTATTCTATCCCAGATTCTGTAATGATCTTTCAAGTCTCTGATCATGCTGGATGGCTGCCCAGAAGTGAATTTCCCTAGCAATGGATTTTAGGTCAGAACACTTATCAGCCATATCAATGCATCTAACTCCACCGCCATTGTATCCAATGAGTTTCCCAATCAAATCTTTTGTAATCACTATCTTCTTCCCCATAACATATGATGTGACCTGGTGGTTGGATGAAGTAGCATGAATCCAAAACTCATTAACAATAATGGGAAAAGTTGTACCCAACGGACGATCAAAGTATCTGTTCCATCCCTGTACAGTTACATCATCATACAGATTAAACCCATTTTCTTGCAAGCTTTCAAAATCAACGATCAATTCACAGAGAACTTCAAGGTTGTCGACCGGAGTGAGTAGCGTTCTAATGGGCTCCTCATATTTTTCAGTAGATGAAGAGTCAGGAGTACTGTTGATATTCTTGAGACTTGATGATGATGCCATTGTTCACACAGATTCTTTGAAGAAAATTGATATAAAGGGTTTTTGAAAAAGAAACTAGAACAAGATAGAATATTGAAGATGGTAAAACGTGAATGAATGAAATAGTAAATTGAATTTATATAATTTCTTTAGAAAACATAATCAGTAAGAAAGAGAAAATAAGTAATGATTATATTAAATTAATGAAACCTGAAATTAGAGGATTTAGAGAGATATTGAACAGTTACCAATGACAAGTGTCTCAATGCAACCAATCAGAGCCTTGGATCCTTCAGAATTTGAACGCGTGTTCAGCCTCAGAAGGTAGCTTGTGAGAGGATGACATATGTTTTATGGTGTGAACTGCACGCCTCTATCCTTGAAATGAAAAGTTCAGATCTTCATAGATAGATTCTGAGGCAACTGTACTTCTAACTTCTGAAGATAAGTTGATCAGATGTTCACAGAAAATAATGAAATTCTAAGGGTTAGAATATGCAAATAAAACATTTTATTCTGGACACAATTTCATGCTGAGGTGTTTCAGAATGAAATTGAAACTATCTCCAGAAAGGAGTTTTGTAAACACATCAGCCCATTGATGGTCTGTGTCAATAAATTTTAAAGTAAGAATACCTTTCTGAATATAATCCCTAATAAAGTGATGTTTTATTTTTATATGCTTAGCACTAGAATGCAAAATGTGATTTCTGGATAGACATATGGCGGAAGTGTTATCACAGAAGATAGGAATGTTACTCTCAAATATGTTGAAGTCTTCAAGTTGACTTTTCATCCAGAGCATTTGAATGCTACATCCAGCAGCTGCAATGTATTCACCTTCTGCTGTTGACATTGTTATTGTGGACTTTCTCTTGCTGGTCCATGAGATCAGGTTGTCTCCCAGAAACTGACAACTTCCAAAAGTGCTTTTATGCTCTACTCTGTCTCCAGCAAAGTCAGCATCACAGTATCCTACAAAGCTGTATTCATTGGATTTTCTATAAAACAAACCCAGATTAGTAGTACCTTTCAGATACTTGAAAATTCGTTTAACTGCTGTTAAGTGAGATTCTCTAGGATCTGAATGGAATCTAGCACATAATCAAACATTGAATAAAATATCATGCCTTGAAGCCGTCAGATAAAAGAGAGATCCAATCATACCTCTGTAGATTTTCTGTTCTACCCTTTTACTTACCTCTTCCTTTTCCAGAATGCACGTGGGATGCATTGGAGTCTTTGAGGGCTTACATTCTGAGAGGTCAAATTTCTTCAGAAGTTCTCTGACATATTTGCTCTGATGAATGTAAGTTCCTTCTGGAGTTTTGTTTATCTGAATGCTCAGAAAGAATTTAAGTTCCTCCATTAAGCTCATCTCAAACTCTACCTGCATGCACTTAGAAAATTCTCTTCCCATAGAAGGTTTAGTGGATCCAAAAATGATATCATCTACGTAAATATGACAAACTAAAATGTCATTCTTAAATGTCTTACAGAACAAGGTTGTGTCCACTTTCTCTTTGGTGAAGTCCTTTTCTAATAGGAAGTTACTTAGTATTTCATACCAAGCTCTGGGAGCTTGTTTCAGACCATAGAGTGACTTCTTTAGTTTGAAAAAATATTCTGGGTGTTTGGAATTTTCAAACCCATGGTGTTGTACCCCAAAATTTTCCCTCCCATATTCTTCAAGATTGGGCAAGAGCCTGGTCCAAAACCTCTCAAGGGTTGCACAGTCCAATGGCCTCCTAACACAGTCAAAATTAGGGTTTTGGTCCTTGCAAAGAAATTGAGATTTTCAAGGGTCCAATTAAGTCCCATATGCCTATATACAATGTCAAGCATCCATATGTCAAGTTTCAAGACTCACAACATCAAGTTGCACAGTCAAAAACCCTAATTGCTCCACAGTCAACTGCAGGGGCAAAATGGTCATTTGACAGTCAAAAGTCAAAATTTTGGTCAACATCTTATTTTGAAGCCACAATCATCATTTGATCAATTCTTGATCATGATTCCACAAGCATGGCTCATAAAGTCTCAAGATGCAAAAGTTTCTATTTTTGGACAGCTGAAAAGTCAACTGCAAATTGACCAAGGCATAACTTCTTCAGGGTTTATCAGAAAAATTCCATCCAATTCTCATTTTGAAGAGAATGACATTTCCTACAACTCATCTTCACACTCCAAGTCCAAGAAATGCTCTCACAAAAAGTTATCAATTTCAACATTATAGGTCATTTTCAAAAGTCAACAAAAAGGCACTTTAAGTCAAAGACCATAACTTGAGATTGGTAAATTAAAATGCCATGGGACCAAAGGAATTGGTTAGAGGACTTCAAGACCTTTCCAAAATGTCCAAAAACATGTTCATAGCTTCAAAATCGAGCAAGATATGCATTGGAGAAGTTGGGAAATTTTTGGGAATTTTCAAAAGTCAACTTTGCCTAAAACACTTCAAAATTGCTAATGGGCCTCATATTCTTCCTTGAATCATTACCCAAAGCCTATGCACGACCCATTGAGCTCAAAGGGATTTATTTTCTTATTTTTAATTAATTAATTGAATTTTTATTCTTATTAATTCATTTAATTAGATTTAATTATAAGAAAATATCAAATAATGCCTTTTCAAATCTTTTTGTGCAGCAAATCAAACTAGGGCAAGTTGGCCAAGTCGTTTCACATCCAAAAAAGGAAAATCACCCATGATTGGCAAAGATTTCAATGAAAAAAGATTGAAAAATATATGATGAAAATCAAAGATTCAAAACATTAATTCATGGACTTTTGGGCCAAGGTTTTGACCTAGAATCATTCACATACTTATGCAAGACCTAATCCTATTCAGAAAGACACGAAAAGCTGCTCACAAACTCATAACCAATTGGCAAAATTATCATAAAAAGCTTAAAACTTATTTCATAGTTAGAGGACAATTCAAGGCCTAAAAACGATTCTAACACATTGCTAGACCTTCCAGGAATCTAGTAGAATCAAGAACCAGTCCAAACGCGCAAGGAATCGAAGAACATAAGCTATACGGTTTGCCATATTTTCCAGAAACTCATATCATAATTCATGCGCATTTGATGCATATTGTTGGTTGTTTTATATTCACAGGAACATTCTAAAGCTAATGATACGGTTTAATTGCATTATAGCATCCTGTATCAAAAACTTCCATGAGAGATACCTAGGGTTTCAGAACTTCAAAATTGGGGGTTTTCATATGTGGTAAAATTAGACCACCAAACCTGTATGGACACATTCGTGGCAACAAGACGAATCGTTTGAAACAATCGCGCCCTTTTTATATTAATGCATCTTCTATTCGCTATTTTTCGTGGCTATGCTTAGTGGGGGTTTAAAACCCCCGCTACTTGTTCCATATTTTGCAGGGTAAACGAAGAAGAAACATACGTGGCTCTGTGTGGTTGGGAGGTTTGAATCTGCGCGTGTTTT
Source organism: Vicia faba (assembly GCA_948472305.1). Classification (NCBI taxonomy): domain Eukaryota; kingdom Viridiplantae; phylum Streptophyta; class Magnoliopsida; order Fabales; family Fabaceae; genus Vicia; species Vicia faba. Next base: position 576,163,562 of record OX451738.1, read on the forward strand.
CCAGCATAGTGGTTACTTTTCATACATTATTTTTATTTGTTATTATGTTTATAAAAGCGCTTGAATGGTTCAGTGGTTGGATATACGCTTGGTGAGTGCTAGGGCCTGGGTTCGATTCCCAGGTCCCCCATATAATTCATAATATTTTTCCTAACACAATCTTATGCAGCGTTCATTCAAAGGGCCACCATACGTCCTAACGCCTAAACTTGCCAAGTGTCCCTGATGCTCCATCTAGTGGCCAGATGATGCCGTCCATAGTGAGTCCCAGTCAAACAGCACGCAGGTGATTGAGAAAGTCAACGTGGCTTAGACTTCTATTGGGCCTTAATTACTTCCAGTTTACCTCCATTTGGGCCAGACACCCCCCTTGTTTGTATATTTAATTTCCTTTTCTTTTCTTTTTAATTCTTTTTATTGCTTTAATTATTTTCATTTAATTCACCTAAAATAATTTTCTTTTCATAATAAAAACAGAAAAAAAATCAAAAATACAAATATGTTTAATTATATTTAATTTCACCATTAAAATATTTTTGTAAGTAAATTTCAATAACTAACTTAGTTAAATTAGGTTTTAATTTTAACACTTTTTTTTCTTAATAAATAAAATACATAGAATTAGGTTTTGACATTTTTACCTTTTTTCTTAATTAATTTTTCCTCATTATTTATTATTATCATTAATTATTATTTTTGTAAATAAACATGTGAATTAATTAATTAGTCTAAATTAGGTCAACTTTAATATTTTCTTAGATAATTAAAATAACTTAGAACTAGGGTTTCCTTTTAATTTTAATTTCCTTATTATCATAAATACCAAAAAACATAAAAAAACACATTTCTTTAATTAAATAATTAAATAGACTTTAATTTCATTTAATTTCTCAAAACGGTCAAAACCCTCGGACGTTCAATTAATTCTCTTCGCGCATTTATTTTCTTTTATTGAATATTATGTAACTGCTTGCTGGATGTAATAGTAATTAGGTTTATCGCTTTTCTTTTTACTTTCCGCATCTTTTATCAAAAACGGGTCTTTGTACTTTGGCGATGTATAGACTCGCGCCTTGTAATAGCGTAGCTTTTATTTTTCCGTCTTTTAATGTTCCGCACTCTTAAATTCTAACTTTGTATGAAAGAATGTATGCTAATTAAAAAAACAAGCGTAACTCACAATGCCATGATCAAAGATAACTGTTAAACTGAAAACAACACACAAATACACACACCACTTCTAGGGTACGCCTCACCTTTTGCCTTCGAAACGTGGTCGTCAAGTATAGGACGTTTTAGTGAGTCCTTATGTCCATGATCCAAGTTGCCTCGAAACAAGTTGCCTCGAAACAGTTGCCTCGAAATAGTTGCCTCGAAACAGTTTCCTCGGATTAAAAAAGGATCAAGGACATAAGGGTAGCTTCTAAGGTGTCCTGTTGTTGCTTCGGTGACCACACTGTCCCTACACTCGAATTGACCCGAACACCTCCAACGGTGGTGCTACCTACCTCTCAATGGTGGGATGACACTACCTTAAGGACATTTACACAGCCTAATTCCTTAGGGTAGGTAGATAACTCATGGATACTTGCTCTCTAAAAAACAATCAAAACTCTTTTCACACCGACACTTTCTAAAAGCTTTCAAAACAAATTTTTCAAACACTCTTGAGGACAGATACAAGAGTTATTCAGAAATCTTTAAACGAAACTTTTTCAAACCCACTCACATTTTGAAAAGCAAACACTTTGAAAACATAAGAGCAAGTATCTAAGAGCCCGTGGATAACCACGGATAGAAAGGGTGCTAACACCTTCCCTTTCTATAATCTACCTCCCGAACCAAGAGACATCTCGAAAAGGAATTTTGCTGTGCTTTTGTCCTTTCCTTGTTGGAGAAAATAAAAGACGGTGGCGACTCTTGCTTACCGCGACATTTCGCGAACCAACTTGAAAAACAGTCAGTTCTTCCACCGATCACACATGGGTTTGGTTCACATATACCTCTTCATCTATGTAACCATTTAAGAATGCACTTTTGAAATCCATATGATATAAAGTGATGCTATTATTGACAACAAAGTAGATTAAGAGTCTGATAGATTCTAACCTGGCGACTGGAGCAAAGGTTTCTGTATAGTCTATCCCCTCTTGCTGACTATAACCTTGTGCCACCAGTCGTGCCTTGTTTCTAATGACTTCTCCTTGCTCATTCAGTTTGTTTCTGAACACCCACTTTGTTCCAATGACGTTGAATCCTTTTGGTTTGGGAACCAGATCCCCTATGTCATTTCTGGTAAACTGATTTAATTCCTCCTGCATTGCCAGAATCCAGTCATTGTCCAGAAGAGGTTCATCAATTGTTGTTGGTTCAATCAGTGAGACCAGTCCCATGAGGGATTCTTCATAGTTTCTGAATGTTGATCTTGTTCTGATTGGATCATCCTTCTTTCCCAGGATCTTATCTTCTGGGTGAGTTATGCTGCTTCTGGATAACCTTTTCTGGAGTTGATCAACAGAAGGTATTGGATCACTTGTAACATTTCTTTCTAAATTTGTTGGAGCGTCTCTGTTGGGAACTTCTGATGATTTGTCTTCAGTACCTGTGAATTCAACTTCTATATCTGCAAAAGATTCATTCTGCTTTGACTTTTGAGGGTCAAGCTTATCATCAAATCTAACACTGATTGACTCTTCAACAATCTGTGTTTATGTATTGTATACTTTGTACCCTCTTGAGCGTTCAGAGTATCCTAACATAATACACTTCTGTGCTTTTGAGTCAAACTTGTTCAGATGATCTTTAGTATTCAGAATAAAACATGTGCATCCAAAAGGATGGAAATAAGAAATGTTGGGATTTCTGTTCTTCCACAATTCATATGGAGTCTTTTCTAGAATATGTATTATAGAGATTCTATTCTGAATGTAACACGCTGTGTTAATTGCTTCTGCCCAGAAGATCTTAGCAATGTTAGTCTCATTGATCATGGTTCTGGCCATTTCTTGCAATGTTCTGTTCTTTCATTCTACAACTCCATTTTGTTGGGGAGTTCTAGGACAAGAGAAGTCATGCAAGATGCCTTTTTCCTTAAAAAATGTTTCAAATTTTTTTATTTTCAAATTCTCCACCATGATCACTTCTGACTTTGACAATTCTAAGATCCTTTTCATTTTGAACTTGGTTACAGAATGCAACGAACACAGAATGTGACTCGTCCTTGTGTCTTAAGAACTTTACCCATGTCCATCTGCTATAGTCATCTACAATCACTAACCCATACTTCTTGCCACTAACAAACGCAGTTTTCACTGGTCCAAATAAGTCTATGTGCAGAAGTTTTAATGGCTTAGAGGTGGAAATAACATTTTTAGATTTAAAAGCAGGTTTTGCAAATTTTCCTTTCTGACATGCTTCACACAGAGCATCTGAGATGAACTTCAGATTAGGAAGTCCTCTGACCAGATTGAGTTTATTAATCTGAGATATTATTCTCATACTAACATGCCCCAATCTTCTGTGCCAGACCCATTGCTCGTTGTTAACAGAGAGACGACATTTTACATTCTAACTTTTTAGTTCAGAAAGTTTTATCTTATAAATGTTGTTTTTCCTCTTTCTATTAAAAAGGATAGTCCCATCTTTCTGACTAACAGCTTTGCATGAATTTTGATTAAAGATTATATCATAACCGTTATCACTTAATTGACTTATGGATAACAAGTTATGCATTAATCCATCAACTAAAAGCACATTATTGATAGAAGTAAGATTACCATTACCTAATGTTCCATAGCCAATAATCTTCCCTATTTGGTTGCCTCCAAAGCCCACATAGCCTCCAGGTTTAAGTTCCAGGCTTTGGAACATATGCTTTCTTCCCGTCATGTGTCGAGAGCATCTAGAGTCCAGGTACCATGACTAGTGTTTTAGCCTTGCTGCTAAAGATATCTGCTACATATATAATTTTGTCCTTAAGTACCCATATCTTTTTGGGTCTTGGTTTGTTAATTTTACCAAAATTATGTTTGAATTTTGGTTTGACAGAGTAATCACTACTAGTGTATTTTAGGTCATGTGTGTGCCCATATGTGAAGTGTGATTTTAGTGGTGTGCATTTTATAACAAGGTCCATGACTTTCTTAGGTGGAGATACCTTACCTTGGTATCCTATTCCTTTTCTGCCATTCCTGCTAAATCCATAAATCATTGAAGCCATCTTGCTTCTATCTATGTTTTTAGCCAGAAACTTCTGAAAGCTGTGATCATACTCTTTGATGATCTTATCTGCATTACTGGGAGTCTCTGAGATTATTTCTTTCTGAGAGTTTTGTAAATCATTTTCTAATTTTAAAATATTTTCTTTTAACTCATAATTCTCTAATCTAAGACTCTCGGTTCTTTCAGAGTCAGAGACAAGTTCCCTTTTCAGGTTCTTGAATTTGACTCTGATCTGCTGATACCTTTCCAGAATTTCATTCAGACTTTCTGCAAGTTCATCCTTAGTAAAATTAATAGCGAAATCAGGGAATACCTCTTTTGTGTCTGATTCTGAGTATGAACCAGAAGCTTCACTGTCTTCTGTCACATTTTCCATGAGAGCTATGTTGGCTCTTTCATCATCTGACTCTGAGTTAACATCAGAAGTGTCTGAATCGTCCCATGTTGCCATGAGGCTTTTCTTCTTCTCCTTGAAGAACTTCTTTTTGGGCTTCTCCTTCTGAAGCCTTGGACAGTCACTTTTGTAGTGCCCTTGTTCATTGCACTCATAGCAGATGATGTCTTTGTTATTTGACTTTCTGTGTCCCGAGGAAGCTTCAGATCTTTTGTGTCCAAAGGAGGACTCAGACTTTCTGTATCTGGAGGAGGATTCATTTTGATTCTCTAATCTTCTCGGGATTCTGAATTTTCTTTGTCTCTGCTTCCATAGTTGATTGACCCTTCTGGAGAGAAGAGACAATTCGTCTTCTTCTGATGAGGATCCATTAGAGGTTTCTTCCATAGCCTAAAAAACCTTAGAATCAGATTTTTTGTTAGATTTTAATGCTAGAGGCTTACCTTGCTTTTGAGGCTCGTCTTCTTCTAGCTTTATCTCATGACTTCTGAGGGAGCCAACAAGTTCCTCCAGAGATATCTTGTTGAGATCTTTAGCCAGCTTAAGTGCAGCGACGATTGGCCTCCATTGCTTGGGTAGACTTCTTATGATCTTCTTTACGTGATCAGTAGTAGAATATCCTTTGTCAAGAACTTTCAGCCCAACAACAAGAATCTGGAATCTTGAGAACATTGCTTTTATGGATTCACTGTCTTCCATCTTGAATGCTTCATATTTCTGAATGAGCGCAAGAGCCTTGGTTTCTTTGACTTGTATGTTGCCTTCATGCGTCATTCTCAGAGAGTCAAACATGTTTTTGGTTGTCTCTCTGTTTGAGATTTTCTCATATTCTGAGTATGAGATGGCACTGAGAAGTATTGTTTTGGCTTTATGATGATTTTTAAAATCATGTTTTTGCTGGTCAGACATCCTTTTTCTATCTATCTTCTGACCACTTTCATCCACAGGATGTGTGTATCCATCAATTACCATGTCCCATAAATTAGCATCATTAGCCAGAAAGAAGCTCTCAATTTTATCTTTCCAGTAGTCAAAATTTTCTCCATCAAAGACTGGAGGTTTGCCGCTGATTATGTCCTTGTCCTCGTGATAGTCATTGCTGATGTTTTGGCTTGGTCCCACCATAGTGTTTTTCTAAAGCTTGGATCTTCTACTAACACGGTTAAGTGTATGAACTCAGAACCAGGCACTCTGATGCCAATTGAAGAAGTGAAAAACACAAGAAGGGGGGGTTGAATTGAAACTTAAAATCAAAAGCAATAGACACGGTATTTTTATCCTGGTTCATTTGATCTTAAACTACTGTAGTCCACCCGCCAAGGTGATTTCGCCTCTCTCCAACGAGGACTTAATTCACTAATCAAAACTGATTACAACACTACTTTGACAACTGCCAAAGTCTTCTTGAGTACAACCACAACCCGGTTTATCTCAAGGAAAACTAGCTTAATAAAAATAAAATAATATACTATGTACTGTTGTTTTTCCTTACAAAAACTGTATCACTACTATGATGTTTTACACAATTTGAGCATATACGAGAATGTGACAGATTGCAGCGTTTGAGAGGTATATGCAGTTGTATGTCAAAATCGTAAATGATTTGTCCTTTAAGCTTGTTTATATAGGCGTGGAAATATTGTCCAACATAAAGCGTGATAATGGACATTCAATGTTATTTCCATATTGAGAAGATTCTTGTCTGAATGAAGTCGTTGCATATGATGTTGTTTTAATTAAAAAGTAACGCTTTAGAACTAGAATCTTGCATGCTGCTTTTGCTTCAGAACATTGATGACTCAGAGATGTGAGGATCTAATGGTATATTAAAATTTTGTTCAAAATCAGAGTATTCTTTGCTTTAGCGTAGATTCTGATCATCATTCTTCAGAACATTGATTACCTCAACTTGAAAGCTTTTGTAGCTTAATTTCTGATAATGTTTCAGTCAGAACTTCTGCATACAAAATAACACAAATTTAGAGTGCATATTTGTTCTTTGTGTTTGTTATCATCAAAAATATAAATAAGGATTGTATAACCAAACTATGTTCTAACATGGGACGTTTTTATAGTCATAGAAGGCAACCTATGGGACCTTTTAGGAATTTTTGTATAGGGACTAGATCGTTTACCGAAGGAAACATCGAGGGACATAGAGGTACTACGATCTTTTATCAACGGTCTTTGCTAAAAACCCCCATATTCGAGGGACATGACTATTTTCTGAAAGGAAACAAAGGGAGATTACCCTAGAGGTTCTAGTGTGCAAATGTGTTTGATTGCATGCATTTTTTCTTGCATTTAAGGTTATCTTCTTATTGATTTTATCTTGCCATACACCTTAATTACTAACTATGTATGAAAGAAATGAAAATGCAGAAAATAAATCCTAATATATTACATGATTTTAGGGATAGGGATACATATTTACAAATGGGGATTGCAAGAATTTATATCCTAATTATCTATTACAACCATAATGAATTGCACAATACAAGAAAAGGAAAGGATTTGTTTTGAAAAGGTTTTTTTTTGTCTTAATAATTAAAAGAAAAATTATTAGTTAGTAAAAATAAAATATTTTTTATGTCTTTTTTATATTAATAAAAATTTTATTAATGCTAAAAATAATAAAAATAAGAAAGAAAGGAAAAAATAATGAAAATAGGATCAGCATGTTGCTGAAAACTAAAATGAGAGGGACTTGAAGTTCTGATGCTAGGCACGCTGTAGTTCAGAAAGAAACGTTAGAGGATATCAGAAGTTCTGGGTTGCTGCGCGCTGAAGTTTTGGGTGTTAAAACAGTGAGGAAAACCTAGAAGTTCTGTGTGTTGTGTTACAAAAGTGAGAAAGACCTAGAAGTTTTGTGTGTTGTGTTACAACAGTGATAAAAACCTAGAAGTCTTGTGTGCTATGTTACAACAGTGAGAAAAACCTAGAAATTCTGTGTGTTGTGTTATAACAGTGAGAAAAACCTAGAAGTTCTAGTGTTACACTTCACCTCCTTCCTTGCATTAGCCAGAACATCTGCAACTTGTTCATTGCTCAAGAAAAAAATATAATAAAAGTACAACTGTTTATAGAAGTTCTAGTCCTAATTCTGAGCCTAGTTTTCCTCAAGAAGTTCTGATCCATAGTTTTCCTACTTAGGCAATGATATGTATAGTCTCAACACTATAATATCTACATTTTTAATGATGTTCTGAATGAAAAGTTCAAAGTCAGGATGACTTACCTTGAATCTGAAGCGTGTGCTTGGGATTTGAGCTGTTACCTTCGAATGTTCTAGGGTTAGCAAGAAATGGAACATAAATGTTATGTTCTTTGATTCAAAGGGAAGAACAAGGGTATTGTTTTGAGAATTCTGGGTTTAAGAGTGTTTTAGTGTTTTCTTCTCTTTTTTTTGTATTCAATCACTCTCTCCAAAATCTAGCCCCTTAGATGTATGGTGGAACAATTTATTTATAGATGAGTTTGTTGTGGTTTTAGGGGGGAAAACAAATGGGATTTGAACCATTTTGGCATATTGTTTCATTGCTTTTTAAATACAGCTTTTATGTGCTAATTTTGTGCAAATATGGTGTTAGAGAAAATGCAGGCATGGACTGGATCCACAACAGTTTTGGAGTGTTGTGGCAGCTGAATGCAGGACTGTGTCATAGCAGTACAGTAGACTGTTCAAAATGAGGTTTTGGGGCTTGGTGATGTTCTGATTGAAGAGTGGAAAGACCAGAGTGAGATTCAAAGGGTGATGTTCAGATCGAAGAGTAGAACATAATCTCCATATGCTAAAGAATGATACTTGAAGGGCCACGTTCTGATCGAAGGGTCATGTTCTGAATCACTTTTGAAAATTATGATTGTACTTATGTGGAAATTATCCCAGAGGTTATGTCCAAATTCTGACTTAAAAATGCTTAGAATTTACTAAGTGTTTTAGCTTCAAGGATGTCTTCATGGATTTAAAACTTGAAATCCCAGCCTTTCTAGAAGAAGTTCTATTCTGCAATGTTTTAGATCTCATTGAGATCTATAACTTTAATGTCAGAAGTTCTGATTGAATCATCTTGCATCATGATGAAAATCTGGCCCAAAGTTATGAAATTATCATATTTTCTTAACACTTAGAAAATTTTCTAAGTGTTTAGAAATTTGACTTTTCAAAGTAATCTTTGACTTTTGATTTGTTAATGAACCAACTTCATGTCTTGATGAAATATGATTTTTGAAACTTGATTTTGATCAAAAAGTCAAAGTTTGACTTTTCAGTATGCATTTGACCATTTTACCCTTGTGAATGACTTTCTTGGAAAATTGTAATCCGAGACTAGAAACTTGACAGAAGCAATCCTGAGGGTCCATGATGATCCCTTGAGAAATGAGTGGGAAAATTTTGGGATACAACACCTTATATGGCTGTACGACGACCAATGCCTGTCCCTCATATCCAATGATATGGCTCTCTACCAACTAATGGTAGACAAGCACTGTCTAAAGGAGGAGGAAAATAACAAAGACTTTTTGAGTAGGTAGATTGCTCGTAATTGCTTGCTCATAAACTAAAACCATTTCCATACCTCACACTTTCAAAAACAAACATTTTACCAAACACTCCCTTTTAACAAATATTTTCAAAACAAAACATTTTGTATACATTCTCAACGATACGAGAATCATTGCATAATTGCCGCACTAAGGCGTTTTCAAAATATTTCCAAAAACAAACATTTTGTATACATTCTAAACGATACGATCTCATTGCAAAATTAACACTTTCAAAACATCTTCAAAAACAATCTTTCAACATACACAAACACAAAGAATTTTTAAGTGATCAAGCAATTAAGTTCCCGTAGATAACTATAAATGAAAATGATGATAACACCTTCCATTTTCATAACCTACCCCCCGAACTCAAGAAAAATTCTCAAAAGGTCTTTCTTGTTCTTTTCACCCTTTCCTTTTGTGAGAAGACTAAAAGTCAATTAACCTAATTCAAATCATTTTTGCCACTTTGTCTTTTTACTTTAAAACTTTTCTCAAAAAATTAGACTCTTATCGACTCTTGCAGTGATGCGAGCTATTATACTTCTACGATATGTAGTAAAGTGAGATATTTTCCACTTGGGTGTTGAGTGAGGCTTTGTTGATTTTAAAATCCAAGCTATATCCTCCACTTTGAGATGATGCAAATTCTCCTTTCTCATAATCGTGGGTAGTAAGTATGTTTTCCACTCGGATATGACGATGATGTCTCTTCTCTTAAAATTATTCAACACACATGTTTTTTTTTAATTTTTAAGGTGAACTACGAGTACTATGATCCCCTATTAAACGGAAGGTGGTACGTAGGCACTAAAGGTTCACAACTGCGGCGGATGCAAAAATTGTAAAAAATATATGTTTTTTCTCATCTCCACCATCTTATTTTGTATACATTTTTTATAGCCAAAATACACATATTTTCAAAGAGGTTCCTGTGGAGTACCATAGATGTTTAGGGTGCTAATACCTTCCCTTTAAATAATCAACCCCCATACCTAGATTCTCTCCCACTCTTTTTGGGTTTATTCTCTCTTTTCCCATTCCCTTTGGAAATAATAAAGCGCGGTGAAGATTTTTATTTGATCTGTGCGAGTTAAGTCAATCCAATGGCTTAGTCTCAATATTTATACCGCTATAACATGACCCTTAAGCATATTATGGATATACGCCCAACGGTTACGAAGATCTACGAAGTCTTCAATGGGGAATGGAGTTTCGTCATTAAACATCTACATAAAAAGAGAAAAAAGTGAATATAATGCATGATAAGAATTGAATAGTCAACTTATATATAATATATGTAAACATTTGAGCAACATATATACCTTATCCCATGAATCAACAATGCCGGCAATGACAATGTTTAACATGTGTTTCATGACGTAATACCCACACTCGTAACTCCATGGTTGTTTCTTCGTCTACAAATTTAAGCAATGATTACATACAAATGTAATCACACACAAATGTAAATGAAATAAACAGGTAATCGGGCCACTTACATGAGGAAAGAGCCATGAGGGCTTTCTTCTAACATTGTTCATGATATTCACTTGCTGCACAATACTGTACATTGAAAATGAATTATAAATATTATGCGATAAACTAATTACAATGTGAAAGAAAATATTAATTTAAAGTTCAAAGTATAAACATACACTTACGTATTGATAATATCCTTCATTTTATTTTTAAGTTTATAATGTAAGGAATACAATGTAGTTATCGTATTCGTCTTAAATTATATGATGATAAATTGTCAATGTTAACCGAATAATCATGAGCATATATATATATAATTAATATTTGCTAAAATAAAACAAAATATATAATTGATAAAACTCAATCGCAAAATTATTTACATATTGAGAAATGGTGCTAAGTAACATTCTTTTCCTCACTCTTTTAACCGTCTTTTCATGTACTCTTCAATGGCTTTTGGATCATTATATGCCCATCAAATCTAAAATGGATCCAAGATCCCATAAGTACTCGACTTATTTAACTCTATACAAATACAATGAATGTACCTAAATGGTTAAATAAAATTAAAAAATTAAGGGATGAAATACAAAAAATGATAATGTTTTATAATGACATGCATATTCAATTAGATACTTGCATGCACCAAACTTGTAATATCCCTACGTCCAGCCACTTATATCCAACAAGAAAATCCATTACATCTTCAGGATTAATATAGAAGAATTGTATCGATGGATAATGTTCTAGCTCAAAAGATTGATCTTCATTCATCTCGGTAACTAACAAGTACAATGTGATGATCTCATTTGTGGTAGGATGCATTAACTCATTGGGGTTTTCTGGAGGGGGCTTAACAATTAATTCCTTTGGTGCTATCTAGACGTACAACACTTCTACTTGGCAACTGATCATCATCACCATCAATATTATGTTGATCTTCATTATTTGTACGTTGTTGTTTGATGTTTCCACTTATTCTCTACGTCATAATATTCAATTAAAACATAAAAAGAAATAATCACAATATATATCATACAATTCCAATAAAACACTAGCATCCCAAATAAAGCACATACTGTATATAACTCTTATAACTTTCCCATATCTTTCTTCCTTTTTTCCTTCTCCTCTTCTAATATCCTCCTTTGTTCTTCTAACTGCTTCTCAACTTTATTAATATTTTCTCTTTGTGCTTGAAATTACGCACTTTCGGTGCTTTTTCTTGAAGAACCAAAGTATAACCTCATGTCGATACCTTCTCCAATACCACAGACACGCTCACCATGCTCATCTACTCCAATAGCTTCTACTAGTATATCGTATCGTGGTTCTGGAACAAATGTGCCTTCATGGGCCGCCTCAACCAACTTATCCTACATAAAATGAGAAACATACATATATTGTTACAAAAGCATTTAAATAACAAATAACATGATCAAAATAAATCATACTTACAATTTTCTCAGCAACTACTCCTGATGCATCTGAGGTGTACTCCCCATTTGGTCTTAGTCGAGCCCTCTTCCACTTCTCATTTATTTACGATGGAGATGGGATACGATCATCTTGTGTTCCTTGTATTTTTCCAAGCATGATTGTCTTTTCAAGTTTCCTATAACCCCCACAAGACAATCTATGGGGGAGCATGTTTTTTGCGTTGTTTTGTTGTCCTATTTCTCTTTTAGCCTGTTAGTCACATATTGAAAAAATATATATGATTAGTATGTATAACTCATTAGTATAAAATTATCAAATAAATATGACTATTACTAACCCTGAATTCCTCAAAACGACAGACCTTCGCAAACTTTCTCTAGTGCTTCTTCGATATACAACTATATCTTATCCATGAAGCCCCTCCTAATGTAATCTCATGTGAGTCGTGACTTAAAGCCCCTCCAACAAGTACCGGCATAGGTGATCCACTTTTTTTTCAACTTTGAGTCATCGGTAAAATCAAATTTCGACTATATTTAAATTAATAAGTAAGTACTAGAAGCTACCTAGAAAGTGAAATCGAATTGATGAAAACTAAAAATATTATTGTAACGTCTGTCCATATGCTTTCTTTGATAGCACTTGGCATTTGTTTCTAATCATCTAACAATATGATGACTTTGCTCCGTGCAAGTAATGCAATATAACTCTTAAAAGTAGATTGATATTCACAATCAACTACTCTATAGAACAAATCAAATGCGATCGGATTTTTGTCACCTGAGTTGTGGACTTTTTTGAATTCGGGAATCACTGTGACACCTCTTTGTGATATTTTCGTTTGAGTTTTTGTTGTACAAGTATCATTTGTACAAGTATCATTTGTATGATCAGTTTCTTCGTTCGTATATGGAGAATTCGGCAATGTCGACATCTATGTTTACAAACAACAACAACAACATTAACAACAACAAAAACAACAACATGAACAATAACAACAACAACAACATAAATAACAACAAGGCATAGCATCAACAAAAATAACAACATTCACAACAATGGCAAATGAAGTCTATTGTAGATGCATGGGGAAATAATTTTATGTACCATAAACGTGATGACTAAGTAAAGGAAAACATTGTTGGTGTTTGTGTTTTCTTCCTTTCCGACAATGATGATGATGTTCGTGTTATCAACCTTCTCGACGATGACAATCGTGTTCGTGTTGTCAACCTCCTTGACGATCATGTTCAGTATCAAAGTATTGAGCTAAAAATGAACGATAAACAATATTGAATGATTGTGTTAGGGTTCAAGGTTAGGGTTGTATCATTTCACAATATTAAAGGTTAAGGTTGTAACGTTTCACAGTGTTGAAGGTTAGGGTTGTATCTTTTCACAATATCATTTCGTTTTTCAGTGGAAATATTGAAACTGGAGAGACAAGCTAGCTAGAAGTGAATAATATTTAAAAAGATACCACCACGGTCCAAATTCTAAACCGTAATGATATGTTATTTGCATAATGAAATTTCATATAGAAGCGCCAATTTTTAGCCATTTAAAAGTTTTAACTAAAAAAAAATTTATATCACAAAGGTCGAACTAACCAACCATTGTGCTATTTCTTTTATTATTTAAAGCAGGGTTGAAGAATTTATTGAAGCACCTTGTTCAGAAAAGTATGGCAGCATGTATTGGTGCAAGTTATAGCAATGTTTTGAAGCTGAATCAAAGATGTTCCATGGAAGATTGGAGTTTAGACTTTAGATTTAGAAAATCTGATTGATTTTGTGTATTTCTTGTGAAGAATTTATAATTAAATCATGATGTTTGTAATGAAATTTAATAGCTTTTGAAATCAATAAACCTTGTACTTTAACTTGTAATTCACCGAGGGTTCGAAATGATTAATGGTGTCTGGATACGTGATGGTTATGGTGTAATGAACATGATGTATGATAATTGAAACAGAAATGAACTTGAATCATTTTTGAATGAAGTCAATGGATGAACTATTTTGAATTTGATATTTTTGTTTCTTGAATTCTGAATGAACTCCACTTGAATGAATCACATCTTGAATCACAATTTGAGTATTATTGAATGAATTTTGATGAACTTAGAATAAAAAAGAATGTTGAATGGTATTGAAAGTGATAACCTGAACCATGCCTTGAATGACCTATGATATGTTGAATACCTAATTCATTAACCCTTATATTTGTGTTTTCTCTCCATAAGAAATGCATTCAAAACCAACTTGCCTTCTATGCTCGTATCTTATTAGAGACCATATTCTCACGATTGAATTTACAATGATAATGCCTTGATTTTATTATGCATCCATAACATTACCTTTGTACCATGATTTAAATATTGCAATTCACTTTGGAAAGGCACCTCATTTTGATGACTAATGATCTTGGAGAAAATGTCTTGAGGAAAACCTTGTAGATAGGAGCGATTGGAAGCATATGAGTGATGGTGATCACAAAAACCTAAGCTTCCTTGAGATGAACCTTGATGGCTTAAAAGCCCATGATGAAGATGTCCTTGTAGCTTGGTGATATAGGGGTTCATGAATTAAAACCCTAGCTTCAAACAAACTCTGATTGATGAAAGAATCAGTTGGTTCAAGCTTGAGTGAAGATGAGAACCTTAAAGCCATACAACAACCCTAATTATTCAATATACTTGATCTCGTGCTAAATTTATCGGTTAATGATGCATGAGGTGTTAATTGACCTAATGGAGGGTATGCAGATGAAATGAGAATGGAATGTGTAAGCCAGATGATTCGATAAAAGGGTAGGACAAATTTGGGGTATTACACCTGCCCCTATTTAATCGTCTTAAACTTGAAAGTACAATTGGCGCGTGCCTTTCGGAAGTTCAAGGTTGAAGATGATTAAATACCAATGCCAAAAATTTGTTCTGAGAAAGAGTGTAAGTGTTTTTATTTTTGTGATATCTGTTGGGGAATTAAAAGAGGTGGGACTAAACCGAAGGTATACATCGATTAGGACACGATGATTGAAAGGAATACATCGATCAGGACACGATGGCTAACAGGAATACATTGATCAGGACACGATGGCTAATAGGAATACATTGATTAGGACACAATGATTCACGGGAGAGATATCGATCATGACACGATAACCAAAAGGGAGACATCGATCAGATACGATGGCTAATAGGAAAACATCAATCAGGACACGATGATTTGCATGAGAGGTATCGATTAGGACACGATAACCAAAAGGGAGACATCGATCAGGACACGATGGCTAATAGGAATACATCGATCAGGACACGATGATTCGCATGAGAGGTATCGATCAGGACACGATAACCAAAAGGGAGACAACGATCAGGATACGATGGTTAATAAGAATACATCGATCAAGACACAATGATTCGCAGGAGAGGTATTGATCAAGACATGGTAACCAAAAGGGAGACATCGATCATGATAGGATGGCTAATAGGAATACATTGATCATGACACGATGATTCACATAAGAGGTATCGGTCAAGATACAATAACCGAAAGGAAGACATCAATTTGGACATGATGGCTAATAGGAATACATCGATTAGGACACGATGATTTGCATGAGAGGTATCGATTAGGACACGATAACAGAAAGGAATACATCGATCAGGTCACGATGGCTAATAGGAATACATCGATCAGGACACGATGATTTGCAGAAGAGGTATCGATCAGGACACGACGAGTGTTTAGAAATTGAAACAACGAGTGTTTAGAAATTCACACGACGATTGTTTAGAAGTTGACATGGAGAGTGTTTAGAAGTTGACACGATGAGTATTGGAAGGTAGCATGATGTTAATGCAAGGACATAGAAGACTTGTAACGTAGCGTGATGCCAATACAAGGAAGAGATTAGACTTGTAACATAGCATGATGTCAATACAAGAAAGAGATCGGTCTTGTAACGTAGCATGATTCCAATACAAGGAAGAGATCAGACTTGTAACGTAGCATGATGCCAATACAAGGAAGAGATCGGACTTGTAATGTAGCGTGATGCTAATACAAGAACAAATATGACTTGTAACATAGCGTGATGCCAATATAAGGAAGAGATCAGACTTATAACGTAGCATGATCCAATACAAGGAAGAGATCGAACTTTTAATGTAGCGTGATGCCAATACAAGGAAATTATAACACAAATGAGTGTTTGAATTGATACAGATGAGTATCAAAAGAAGATACGGACGAGTATCAAAGAAAGGTTAAACACAGATGATTGTTTGAATCAATATAGACGAGTATTGAAAGAAGATACAGACGAGTATCAAGGAAGAGATAACACGGACGAGTGTTGGAATCAATATGGACGGGTATTGAAAGAAGATACAGACGAGTATCAAGGAAGAGATAACGCTGACAAGTGTTGGAATCAATACAGACGCGTATTGAAAGAAGATATAGACGAGTATCAAGGAAGAGATAACACGAACGAGTGTTGGAATCAATACGGACGGGTATTTAAAGAAGATATAAACAAGTATGAAGGGAAGGTTAAATAAGGACGAGTGTTTGAGGGACTGACACAAATGAGTGTTTAGGAGTTGACACAAAAAAGAGTTGGAATACTGAATTATTTGACAGACGGGAACCGAATTTCAGCCGAGAAATGGGTTTAGAATTGATCTTCAGACCGGGAATGACTACCAGATGAGAACTGGGTTTAGAATGACAAGGTGTATTAATTTTACTGGGAATTCAGGGTACAAAGTACTGGCACCATTAGCTGGGCATTGTGAATGTGAAGGTCATCAGCTGGGGTTTTGGGAGCGACATCCTCTTTAGGGGATTATTGTTCTTGAATGATTCAGGTCTTTCGTGTAAGATACCTGATCTGGATTATGCTTTTTATGCATGCTTAAATTTCTTTTGCCGCAAAGATCCATTCTAATGGATCTGCTACACGCTTTTGAAGATGCAATGTTATGTAATGATAATTATATGCAAATGCAAAGAAATAGACTACATGAGGATAAGCGAAGGCTCATTGGAAAGTGTTGCCCATCGCTAGGTGTTGTACCCCAAAATTTTCCCTCTCATATTTCTCAAATACATGGCAAGTGAGGTCCCCAAATTGCTCAAGGAAGTTCAAGAGTTGACCAGACAAACTCTCTCCTAAGGTAGTATACCTCAAATTAGGGTTTCCATCTTCATCAAGATATGTGAACCACAAAGGACTAAAATGTTCACCATTGTCCTAATATGTTCTCAAGATCATCCATGTCAAGTTTCAAACCTTGCAGAAGAAGTTTGCTCAGTCAATCGCTCAAATGCCTAAAAATAAACTGTACTAGGTCAAAAGTCAACTGTGGCCCACATACAGTCAAACTTCAAGATTTTTGGTCAACATCTTAATTTTGAAGTATTATCCATCATTTGATCAAGTATTGATCATGATTTCTCAAGGATTGCTCACAATCCATCAAAACCCAAAAGTTGCTAAATTAGGGTTTTACATGAAAAGTTAACTCAACTTTGACCAAGCATAACTTTCTCATACTTTATCATAAATGACCCATCAAAATCTCATTTTGAATAGGATGAAATTCTCTACAATTCATCTTCATATCCCAAGTCCAGAATATACACTCACAAAAAGATATGAATTTTGACATTATAGGTCCTTTTGAAAAGTCAACAAAAACACCTTTTAGGCCAAAGCTTCATACATGGACATGAAAGACTCAATTGAGATGAGACCAAAAGGGTTGTTTATAGTACATCCTAAACTTTCTAAAAAGTCAAAGAACACCTCTCTAGGGTCAAAGTTGAGAAAGTTATGCATTGGCCAAGTTGACCATTTTTACAAAATTGCCAAAAGTCAAATGTGCTCAAATTTGCATTTTTTTGCTAAATGGGCCCAAGTTTTTATGCTTGCACCTCAATTATAATGTGGTACATGACTCAAATGTTCACTCACCCATTATGTGCTTCATTTTTCAATTTATTTTGATTTTTCATTGATTAAAAAGTGAGTTAAATCAAATAAATGATGAAAATTAATAAAGATATGATTTGATTTGTTTTTTTGACAGTTTGGCAATCAAGATATGCTGAGTAAACAAGAGAAAATCGAATCAAGCACAATTGGTACAAAAAATCATGATTGTCATGGTTATGGAAAGATATCATATGGCTTAAAAATCAAATATTTCATTCATGAATTCTCAAGATTGGATCCAAGTTTGTTAACCTAATGCACTCTAGGTTATATAATGAAGAATTCCATATCAAAAAACAAAGGTTAGAGGTCGTGAGAGGCATAGAACAAAACTCAAAAAAGTGAAAAAAGTTTTGGATTGTTTTTGCATCTAGAGATCGATTCATACCATTCCAACGTTGCTAATCCATTGTTGGACCTTCCCAGAAGCCAATTGGATCAATTGCAAGGCTTGAAGCACTAAGAATCACCAATTGTAACTCACACGGTTTGGCATTTTTTTTCAATTCGATTATCACGATTCTTGCATCATTATCACTTTTGATTGTTATATTTGTGTTTGCCATAATGTTTTCAAGCTAACCATGCCATTTAATTGAATTTTTGATTCCTGTACATGATGTTGCCATTGCTAGGGTTTCTGTGTTCGTTTTAGGGGTTTTCAGTACAGGTAAAAGTAGGAATTGAATCAGGTACCATGATGCTCGTGAGGATGAGACGAGTTGATTGGTACCATTACCTTTCATTTATACTGCTTGTACATGATTTTTGAATGTTACAGGTTTGTAGTTACAGCAAAACTGTTGTAGGTAAAAGTCCCTTTGTCTAAAATGACGGAGAAGGGAAGAAGATGATGCATGTCAAAGCGTGATTAGCCCATTCAAATTTAGCGCGTTTGGAGCTGGCAAAGTATTTGATTTGGATTTTGGTTTTGTTGGTTTATTAGGCTTACAAGTTAACATGCTAGCACATATGGTTGGAGGGAATGCCTTTGATGCACACGTCCTGGGTTCGATCCCAGGCGTGTGCATTTTATTATTTTCTTGTTTGTTTTAGGTGAATCCAATGCACTACATCATCATACGCCTTCCATACACCCTCAACTTCTGGCCCCTGGATGCCTAGCTAGTCAAATCCAACGTGCCAACAATGAAGGTCCATGGTGCACATGCAAGTCAACGCTTCACAAAATCAGGCAGGTCAACTTGGGCTTAGCTTTTTGGGCCAGAAATTCAGATTCACACCCCTAGCATTGCTAACAACAACACATGCCCAATTTTCACTTTTCTCTTTTATTTTCTTTTCAATTTATTTATTTGTTTTATTTTTAAAAAACCAATTTTTTTCCATAAAATCACAAAATCAAGAATTCATAAATTTAGAGTTTTTTTACCAAATTTAATTTTGTTAAGTAATTAGATTAATATTTGATTTAGGGTAACTTTAACTTATTTTTACAATTAAAAACAACTAGAAAAGTTAGTTTTAATTCTTGATTTAATTTGTTTTCTTTTTGCAAATAAAATAAAAACACAAAAATAGGTTAATTTAGTTATTTTTCTTAATTAAAAATGAATTAGTAATTAGGTTCCTTTTTTTAATTTAATTCTCCATTATTTTCTCAAATAACAAAACATGACAAAAAAACATTTTTTCTTTAATCAATCGTAAGTAGGACTAGTCAAAGGGTCAAAACCCTAATCGCCTCGCATTTAATTCGCCGTGCACTTGTTAATTATTTTGCCATTATTTTGTAACTGTTCAGGGTTTGTAATAGTTAACTTAGGGTTTTTATTTACTGTTTAAATCCCCTATTTTTAGTTATGTAATTAATCCCCCTCCCCGAAGCCTTGTAACAGTTAGGTTTATTTTCTCGCATTTTTAATTCCCGTAAATATTTAACTGTCTAGATGTATGCTAATTGGATTGTATGACAAAAATGCATGACAAAATTAAAATTGTTAGAAAACCCTAATGTGCAAAGATAATAAACTGAAAATGGATCACTCGCACATATTCACTCTTAGGGTATACTCTCACTTCGGTTGCCTTCGATAAACGATCATTAAGCATAGGGTGTCTTAGTGGTTGCCCTCCTGTCCAAAAGATCAAATGTCCCATTCGAATGTTGCCTCGGAAATGTTTCCTCGAAAAAGATCTTAAGACTCTAGAGTTACTACTAAGGTGTCCTAACATTGCTTTAGTGAGCGTACGTCCCTTTCGAATCGACCCTTACAAATCCAACGATGGTGCTACCTACTTCTAAATAGCAGGATAGCGCTGTCTAAAGGAAACAAGAATAGAAACGATCTTTTTTCGAGTAGGTAGATGCTAGTAGGTACTTGCTCAAATAAAATTTTTTCACACTTACACCTTTTCAAACAAATTTTCAAAACAACTTCGTCACACCCTTAAGGACTGATACAAGGGTTATCACGAAGTAAAACATTTTCAAAGCAAGCACACAAACACAAGAAATTTAAAAATGAGAAAGTACCTAAGAGCCCATGGAAAACCATGGATAGAAAGGGTGTTAACACCTTCCCATTCTATAATCTACCCCCCGTACTCAGAATATCTCGCAATAAGGTTTTTTCTGTTCTTTTTCCTTTTTCATGATTGGATGAAATAAAAGTCGGTGGCGACTCTTTCTTACCGCGACATTTTGCAAACAAAAAACGCAAAACACAAACCAGTATTAAACAGTCGGTTCTGCCACCATATCACACTAGGGATGTCAATACATATCAGTGCTGGAAACCTGCAGTACCAAAATTGCTGGGGATATTGATAAGAATTTCCACTAGGGAGCTCGTGATACCAAAGATTATTGATGACTCCACTGAAGATTGAATTGCTGACGAAGCGAGTTTTCTGGTACGCCACTGAATTCTGAGTCGCCCTATTATTGGGGAAGAGATAATCTGGCCTGACTTCTTTACATCCTGAACCATTGAGAGAATGGTAGAACTGAATATGCCAAAGAATGGACACTAAATACCATATGGATCCTTTCAAATACGCGTCCCAAATTTACGCCACACTAGGGAATTATTGAATTACCTCTTGAATCACTTGGGGATAAAAGATGGGCATGGACACCTGCGAATGCCCCGGTTTAGCTCTGTGAATGCCCCAGTTTAGCTCCATTAGGGATGCGCTTGATTAACTCAACTGGGGATGCACTTGCGCGTGCCAGTCAAACGATGGCCCCAGACTCTCTGAATTCACTTAGGGAATCAGGTTTGAAATTGTACGTAGTAGATGAAGTTAGATTCGTGCGTTGGCTAGGCCAGGGTGACCGTTATGATGCTTTTAGCTTGATTCGTCTCGTAGAACATAATTAGCTTGAGCAACTTTGCAAGTACGGATACAAAATTCCCCTGTCTGTGGGATTTTTGAAAGAGTTTGTGCTGAATAGAAGATCAGAATATTCTTGCCATAATACAATAGGAATGGGCCAACCCCAATTTCTTGAATCACGAAATAAACTACTCTTGATTATAGCTTTCTTGGAGAGATTTTTCGAATCTCGACGTACCTTCCCCAGATTGAATGAATTATGAATATATTTATCGACGTGATAGCCTCTGATTGATATTAGCTTGAAGAGATTTATCAATGTGATAGCCTCTAATTTATATGCTTTTAGGGAACGCCCCAGATTTGGCTGACCTCAGAGTGATCGACTCTTGACTTGATTTCCCCAGACTGGAAGAATCTGATAACTTCATCCCTAAAGGGTACTCAGACTATGAAGCACCAAGATGCTTTCTCTTGACAGAATCACTGGTTAACATGCCCCTAGATAATTCATTTCTCTTGTGATAGCTGAATTTTGTTTCAACAGAATATTCAAGCCTCTCTTCTCTGACAAGATTGAACTCTTTACCGATTATTCATTATTTAAATGTACTTGATGTCAATCAGATGTTTTGTATGCAGAAGAATGTTTATTATGAGAATGATAACTCTAATGCAACACATATGTAAGTCTTGAATTTTGAAAAACTTTGAATGAAATGATGTCACAACTCTGTTGTGAACAAGTCACTAGCTAGAGAGAAACATTTGAAAATTCTTTATTTTTATGAAAGATAACACAAGAACATGATGCCAACACAAATATTCAAACATAACTCTTAGGAGTCAGTTAAGTGTTATCTCGTTGTAGCATGCTTTCAAATTGACCCATGCTTCAGTTAGGACTTTGAAAGGGTTGCAACGTGGGCTGGTTCACGATTTAAGAAAAAGGATTTAAGGCTCAAATTTATTTGGTTCCCACACATTCTCCATGAGTTTCTTCATTCCTATGTTCAGTTGACCCGATACAAGAATTCATCTCTCGAGAAGAGTTTCTGATGGTTAAGGAACCACATGAGTTTTTTGGACACAACAGTCACTAACTTCTGATTTTGGTGTCTGATCACACGACATTGTTCTTTCGATAAGGATTTTTATTGGTAATCCTTTTATTGCCTTTTAGGATTTTCAATTTCTTTCTTGCTTTTGCCCGAACAAATTCTTTTGAATTTTAATTTGGAAGTCCAGCGGGATCCCCAAACTTTTTCCTGAGCGACTTGTTTTCAAATTGGACTTAACGGGGATTTTTGTTTCTTTCTTATTCATATTTTCCATTTTGAACAAGTCGTTGATCTTTGCGTTATCTTTGACTTGTTGGAAGTGACTGTGACTGTCTGAGTCTTTGATAGATGAGGGATAGCCATTGTTATATCATCATTTGTTGACCTCCTGATATGCGAGAGATACCTATTAGGATATCGTTAATTGATGCACGTTGCTGATAGATGAGGGTTAACCATTATGGTGTTGAATTTCCTCAACCTTTTGATGGATAACCATTGTTGTATCTTTGGATGCACATTCTTGATGAGTCTTGACTGGTTGATCAAATTAACTGAACACTACCCGCCCCAAGGTTAAAATGAGGGTTTTTTCTAAACAAAAAAGAAACTCCTACTTTAAAGGCTCAGAGGGGTTAAAGAGGGTCTATGTCCCTTATATCTCCGGTGTTTAGGAATAGAAACAAGGCATGTACATAGTCAACAGGGTCTTATTCAAAAGCATACCAACCAGATATTTTTGTGTTTTTAGATTATCGTCATCCTCCCTTCAATTCTTTACCTAAGCATAAGACTTGGAAACTTTGCATCAATATGCAAGTAAAAACTTTAAATAGTGATAACGAATGAATGAATAAAAACAAAAGGAGCACTTCAAGACAAGCATACTTATTGCATTAAAGTTTTCATTCAAAAATGGACAAGTTTCTACATGCAAGCAATGTTTAAGCAAACAAACAAGAATGCAAATGAAAATGAAATAAAGAAACCAATGATTACCATTGTTGAGGAGACTTGACTTTGTATGGATTTCTTGATTTTGACAACTTTCTGTAGCCTTGATGCTTAAATGGGAGCGAGAATTCTCCTTCTGATTTGATGTGAACACAATAGTCTCTGGATTGATCCCGTCTTGGACCTTGTCTTTGGATGACATACCATCTTTAATCGAATGGACAGGTGCCCCAGAATAATATGCATAGAAGATTCTTTTAGGAGAACGAATGAATGCTTTACCAAGAAAATTGGAATACCTTGCATCACCTAGCGTCTTATGCCATATAGAAATAATACAGTTCATCTTCTACCAGAACACCAGAGACATCCACCTGGTGAGAAAGAGTCCGACAGTTGGCAAATAGGAAATGTACTTTTAGAAGAGATGCCAGACAGGTGCTGGGCTTTATACTTCAACCCTTTTACAGTCTTCAATATCAAAACTGGGTATCCTAGAATATGGGATACATCTAGCATGTGTATCGCAATCAGAAGAGATGTTTGTTGAAGGAAGACCCCAAAGATCATAGTTGGAACTAACAGGATTTAATGCATTGGGATCATATCAACATGCTCATCAAGCTTCTTCTATATTTGCTTAAAAGCCTAGCCCAATGAATTCACTAGGGGGAATAAAGACTGGCTGCTGTCGAACAGATCATGGAACACAAAGTTATGGAAATGCCCCTGATTGAATAGTCGGATGCCCCATCGTACCACATCTAACCTTGGTCAACACGAACAAGAACTGATATAAGATCCCACAATAAATGGGAACCATCTACTGATAAGATGTTCCAAGAACTCAAGATAGTATAACACTCCCTGGCTGAAAGCGTTCCCCAAAAGGTGAGGAGAAGACAAAACTTGCTGCGGAAGTAGGTGCAAGATTGTTGACATCGTCATCAGAGCTTTCATGCCTTGGCTCACCTGGGTCTTCAATCAATTATCTTCCTTCTCTAAGAGTTCTCGACCACAGGCCAAAGCTTGCATGTATACCATAATCAACCCTCTCAGGATCTTTGTATCGGTCAATCCCCCACGGATTTCTCCCATATTGATCTCTGAACATGTACAGTAAGAAATTAAGTATGAAAGAGAGCCCCGGGTCTGAATAAGAATCCCCAATCTTTGAGTACCTGTTATGAATGCATGAATATGCATGGGGTGCATGAATAGATGTCATGTCATGTTCTGTCATTTCCAAGCAATTTACGTGCTTTGGTTTTGATTTTACATAAGTAAAAGATGGAAGAGTTTAGCATAAGACTTACAAATATGATTCTTTGGAAATAACAGAACATGTATGTTAAGTATGTGGTAACCATGTTATGTATGCAAAGACATCGGATAAACATTCCATCATTTATGAATATGATTGTTGCATTGTTTAGAATCATATGAATATTATCAAATCAAAGCTCTGGCATAGCTTCTGCCCATATAAGAACTAAGTACCATGTAGATTTTCCATTGTATGGGATCAAGGCTTTTGGAACACCGGATACTATTGATCCTTTTTTGAACATGTTGGGAATACCAAGATCGAAGGCCTGAATGAACCTCCAAATAAACAAGTCAGGAACTCATAAAATAAATCTGAGAACCCCATAGTCACTAACATAATATAGCATATGAATAAGTCACCAACAGAAATCCAGAACATAACCATTAGGACCAATAGTCACTGTCTGATCATAGTCTCCATCTGAACATGAGTAACCATCGGAACATAGTCACCATCTGTACCTGTAATAATAATTCCCTCCCCACTCACGGGTGAAGACTAGGTCAGGGTAAGGCAAGGGTAACTCGAAAATCACGGGTTCGTTGAAAGTAAAATCATCACAACACAGACGTGCATGATGAAAATACCTCCAATTGAACCTTATCTGAGCGTGGTATATGACATGACTGCACTAGTCAGACCACGTCCTATAGCCGTCATGCCCCAACTCTATTTCTAGTGTCCTAGTGCACTATGGGCTGGGTACTGGGCCTTTTACCTTAATAGTAACATCCCAACCCAATCAAGAAGCAGATCCAGTACAGTAGTAGTATATGGAAAACACTAAAATGCAATGCATACATATGCTCAGGCACATACAAAATGGATAAGCCATAAAGCATATAAATAAAAACCCAAAGAGAAGAAAACAAGAGCTAGGAACGACTCTGAGATGGACCACCATTTGGTCGACCTATCCCTAGTGAAGTCTTCAGCTGAAACAACCGGGTGAAAATCATCAAACAATGAAGTTGCCATTGAATTTCTTTTATCTCACATGAAGGGAAATATAAACATCGAGAAAACCTGAGAAGGGAGAAGTCACGGTGTTGCGACCGAGAGATCGGGTAAGGGAGTCTGTTACGTGAGGGGAAGGTATTAGCACCCCACACGCCCGTAGTACTCTACGGTATCCACTCTTGTTGTCTATCTTAGGAGTGTGTTTAATCTACGCTTACTGTTTATTGCTGAGTGTTGTACCCTAAAATTTGCCCTCCCTTTTTCACAAGAAATCACAACTTCAGGGTTTTCCCTGATCTTTCAAGATTGGCTCAAGAATTGATCAAGCAGACTTTTCTTTGACGAAAAATTTGGAATTAAGGTTTTCACTCGTATTTCTCAGAAGAAATTGAATCCACAATAATTAAATTGACTGTTACATTATTTTTACGCTTGTTCCAGATTACCGGTTGCTTCTCAAAACCTAAATATCTGGGATAGGAGCTGAGGCTTTGATTGAAACTTTGAGGCATTGGTTTAATCAGTGAAGTGAGAAGTGTATGGAATGCTTTTTTGTTTAACTGTACAAAGCATATGATTAATTGGAATGCCAGGCGTATTGTTGTTAATGCAAGGTTGTGAGACGATAAAGTTTGTTGATTATTTATTTCATCTGGGTTAAAGTTATTGGGATGCATTTCCAGTTGTTTTAACTTAAGAGATTTAAAATAATTAAATAGACAGTGCAAAGGAAAGAAGGAAATATTTGACAGTAAATAATTCGTATTTGACAAAGACTTTGTTTATTTATTTATTTCAAATATTGTTACAAACTTTATTCGAATACTGTAAATTTATAATTTACAGTGTTTACAATAATATTTATTACAATAAATGAAAAGAAAATAAATCTAAAGCCTAAATCTCTTGAAATCTTTGATCTTCTACTGCTTCTTCCATTATCCAACTGGTATTTACCTGCAAAGACAGAAAAAGAAGTTAGTATAAGAATTTTCAAGCCAAAGAAGATAAATAAATCATCATTAAAGCTTGTTGGCCGGAATCAGATTGTTTTTGGGTTCATCATGTTTTACTTGTCCTCTTTGCAAATCACAAGAAGATTTCTCTTCTTGGTTCACAAAAAGGAAAGTAAAAATAATTTGCAAGCATACAATTAAATGCAAAGATACAAGGCAGCAAGGCAAAGCAAACCGAACAACAAACTGCATTAGTCAACCAAAAGCAAACTAAAAGGGTTAAAAACATAAGAAATATCTTTTGAGTAAAATAGGGTAGACAACTCTTAGTTACTTGATCAAAAATCTTGCAAAACATCCTTGCCATTTTCAAACACACTTCACAACACAACTTCAAAACAATTTCAAAACAACTTTCAAAAATATTGGAATATCTTTTCAAAAAGACACACACCTTTGTATATATTCAAACAAGAATCATTACAAAGGTTGCCTAGACAAGGCATCTTTTTCAAAACATTTTCAAAAACCACACACACAAAGCACCATTGCAAACAATTGAAAAGCAAAGGCAAGTGATCTAAAACAAGTAACTAAGAGCCCATGGATAACCATGGATGAAAAGGGTGCTAGCACCTTCCCTTTTCATAATCTACCCCCCGAACCCAAGAAAACATCTCAAAGGTCTTTCCTGTGATTTTTGACCTTTCCTTTTGATAAAATAAAAAGTCAGTGGCGACTCTTGCTAAACCGAACAAGTGTGAAAACAAACGCAAAATCCCAAGTCAGTTCTCCCACCGTATCACACTGAGGAAGAATGCAAGTAAAAGGAAAGGAGAAAGAATGTAGGGAAGATAAAATTGTACTCGCTTGGGTCCTACCCCAATGCCTACGTATCCTTTTTGAGGAATCAGAGCTACCATAGTTCGGATCACTTGTTTTTGTTTATTTTATGTTTTTTATGAACAATGTTAATTCCTCCTTCTGCCGCAACTCGTCCTTTGGACACTTGTGCATTGGCACAAAAGTAAATTAACCATATCCTTATCTGAAAAGGGTTTTTAGAGAAAAGGTTCTTGGGCGCACAAAAGGTTTGAGTTGGTTTGTATTTTTGTTACCTTGAAAGGAGTCTTTGAGACTTGAACCATACCTAGGCTAGATATGGAAGAACAATAAAATCGAGAAGAGACCCGCTTATCATATCCCATATTCAACAGAGGTATGATTCTTATCAGTAATTTTAGAGTGTTTTGAAGTTTTAAAGGAAAAAGAAGTTTTTTGTTTTAAATGCATATGCAAACAGGGGGGAAAAGAGTCTACGGGGGACTAGCTTATTTCTAAACCTAATGTTATTACGCAATGGTGGTCCTAAGATTTGGATTAACAAAAAGGATATCTCTACATAATGTTAGAATTCATAGTTTGTAGTAAAGCCCTACTTCTCATGATGTCTAGAAAAGAGGTAAAGAAGTACAATAAAATGCATAAAGGATGAATAAAATGAAGTTGCGATGATACCGAATGAAGAAGGTCTGTTTCCTCTGCAAAACCATGCAAGCGAAGAGAAAACTATACATAAAGCTTCCTTGATGAAGATTGCAGTCTAAAGTTACTCCAAAACCTCTTGAAAATCTTCAATGAAATTACCTCACACTCGTATCAAAAAGCGTCATGGATCAAGCACTACTATCTTACACAAGCAACATTAGGAATCCTTCTCAGAGTTTGCAACTAAAGTGAACATCCAATGAAATTAGGACTTGATTTCAACCTTTTCATGAGTTTTTTATGATACCAAATAGAATTAAACACTTAATCAAACTCCTAAGGTTCAAGACCTGTTATTAAATCAGTCACTATGCCAAAATTTAAATTAAAACAAGGAGAGATCAACAAGAACATCAAGCAAAACCTAAATTTCATCATATTTACACCTTCATTCAAATAGTTCCCGAATGAAATAAAAAATATAAGAAAAATATCATCAAGTCAGGGACTAATATGCTAACATACACGGAATTTTAGCATAAAATTATAGGAAAAAACTCAAGAAATTAGTTGCACAAAATTTTAAAAGCAAAATGAAAATATAGAGAGAATTGGGGAGGTGTTCTGGATTAGGCAGAGGTGTGTGGTATTGTAACTTGCCTCAGGCCCGGTAGTTGAAGTCCAACATTGACATATTTTTGTTGCAAAGGCTTTAAGCTTCCAAAAAATATGTAATGGGCCTAGATCCAACGGATTAAGCTCAATATGCCAATCCATCAACCCAATTTCCACTCCAATACCAATAATCTGGAATAAAAAGTAATGAAAAATGAATGGAGCATGACCCTTGAGATACTTTCAAAACCCTTATCTCATCCCTCCAGATCCGACGTCATTGAGAATCGCTTCGTTGCACGGGAGGCGGCAGAGCTCTACCAATATTCACAGTTTCGACATCACCTTGTTCTCCTTGCTATTATATCTCTGCTTCCATACCCATTTTCTTCCAATTTCCACTTATTTTCTTTGAATCTAATGGAACATGTCCAAACCCTAGGCTTCACATAGCTTTCAATTAAAAGTTCAAGATCAACCTCCTGACCTTGATTCTATGGGGTTTCAGACCTACTCATCATCCTCTACAAACCGGTATAAAGAAGTTGCAAAAAAGAGGAAGAATGGTGAATAACCTATCTTGATGGTGGCGATGATCAGAGACTTTAGAGAACACCCAAATTCAGGTATTCCTTCATTTTCTTCCTTTCACTCTCTTTCTCCTTCTTCTATTTTATTGATTTTCAGTTTCTGTTATTGTGTGATGCATACTGAAATTGTTGCCGAGAGATTGATTGATGATGTACGTTTGCAGATGAATATTGAGATGGTGAAGGTTGATGATTATGAAGAGGAGAGCATATTGTTACTCTATTTATTTGCTGCAGATTCAATTTATAGAATGTTGATGATAATGATTATACGTGAATATTGGAGCTGGAGGTTCAAGAAGTGATGAAGGTGATTGTGAAGTAGTTATGGAGAATTGAAGGTTGAAGAATGGGTGCGCGGAGTTTTTCTTGCATATGAAGATGGTTGAGAAAGATGAAGAATGGTGAGTTTTTTCTGTTGAATCTTTTTTTTGTTCGCTCTCTCCCCCTCTGTCTTCTGTTCTATTATCTATTATAGGTTTTTTTTTAGTTAGGGATAGGTTAGTTCGAGTTGGCAGTTAGGAAATCTGTTAGAAAAATGGTTAGGAAAATTTTGTTGGTTGCTGAGTTTTGTTAATTATGTTGGAAGGTTGGGAAGTCAGTTATAGGAATTAGTTGGTTAGCGGCTGTTATAAATAGTAGTTACAGTTCAGAGAATTGTTGAAATTCTGTTTGGTGGTTATGGTTAGTTATAGGCTGGGAGTTTGTTATGGAGTTTGTGATGCAGTTATAAATTTCTATTTATGGAAGTTGGTTAGAGACTTTTAGAAAGTTAGCCACTGATTGTTAGCTGGAAACTGTTAGAGAGGAGGTTACCAAATTCCTGCTATTTTGCTTTTTCTGTCGCGGTTAGGAAGTGAAGTTCTGCTATGCTGGACAGGTTTCCTATTATAGGTTAGTTGGGATTTATGTTTGGAGAAAATGGTTAGAAGTTAGGGGAGTTAGTTATGGTAGTTAGAATTAGTGAAAATCTATTACTGTTAGTAAATCCTCAATGTGATTTCTGATAAATGGATCATCCATGATGGTTCGTCTGTTACTCTTCAAGATTTTCCCGAATTCCAATATTTCATTTTGTTGATAGGTTGCCATCAGATTTGTTATTTCCAATATTTCAGGGACATTCTTGTATGGCTTAGCTTGCTTCCCATCAAATGGATTTATCTCAGATTTCATCAACATGTTGGCAGGAACAAAGTACTTCAAGCATTGGATATGCCTCTGATTCCCAACTTCAAATAAATCTGTAGCTGCCTCGGCCCACTAGCACTTAGCCAAATACATTTTACCCCCACATTCATGGATGATTCCTATTATCCTTGGATAGAGAATTGCAATCTTAATAGTAATTTATTTTCTTGTAAAGTTGCTTGAATTTTTATTTAAACTGATATGTGCAAGTCCTATAATGAAGCTTGGCGTGGTATGGTAGATTATATGAAGGTTGGAATATTATGGTTGTAATGCCATGGTGCAAATGTGATTTATGCTTGGGTCTGTTATGTTTATCTTGGCTGCAGCTTATATACTACATGTAGAATTTTCTTCCTCTATTTCATGTTTGTTGCCTTTTGTTTGTGATGCCTACTTGATAGTTTTTGGTTTTGTCATAGTAGGGCTGCTCTATGCATAGTTTGTGGGTCTGATTCCCTGTAGATTATTGAAGCACCTTGTTCAGAAAAGTGTGGCAGCATGTATTGGTGCAAGTTATAGCAATGTTTTTGAGCTGAATCAAAGAGGTGCCATGGAAGCTTGGAGTTTAGACTTTAGATTTAGACAATCTGATTGATTTTTTGTATTTCTTATGAAGAATTTATAATGAACTCATGATGTTTGCAATGAAATTTAATAGCTTTTGAAATGAATCAACCTTGTACTTTAACTTGTAATTCACCGAGGATTCGAAATTATTAATGGTGTCTGGATACGTGATGGTTATGGTGTATTGAACATGATGTATGGTAATTGAAACGGAAATGAACTTGAATCATTTTTGAATGAGGTCAATGGGTGAACTAGTTTGATTTTGATATTTTTGCGTCTTGAATTCTGAATGAACTCCACTTAAATGAATCACATCTTGAATCATAATTTGAGTATTGTTGAATGAATTTTGATGAATTGAGAATCAAAAACAATATTGAATGGTATTGAAAGCGATAACCTGAACCATGCCTTGAATGACCTATGATATGTTGAATCCCTAATGCATTAACCCTTATATTTGTGTTTTTCTCTCCATAAGAAATGCATTCAAAACCAACTTGCCTTCTATGCTCGCATCTTATTAGAGACCATATTCCCACGATTGAATTTGCAATGATAATGCTTTGATTGTATTACACATCCATAACATTACCTTTGTACCATGATTTAAATCTTGCAATTCACTTTGCAAAGGCACCTCATTTTGATGACTAATGATCTTGGAGCAAATGTCTTGAGGAAAACCATGTAGATAGGAGCGATTACAAGCATATGAGTGATGGTGATCACAAAAAACTAAGCTTCCTTGAGATGAACCTTGATGGCTTAAAATCCCATGATGAAGATGTCCTTGTAGCTTGGTGATAAAGGGGTTCGTGAATTAAAACCCTAGCTTCAAACAAACTCTGATTGATGAAATAATTAGTTGGTTCAAGCTTGAGTGAAGATGAGAACCTTAAAGCCGTACAACAACCCTAATTCTTCAATATCCTTGATCCCGTGCTAAATTCATCGGTTAATGATGCATGAGGTGTTAATTGATCTAATGAAGGGTATGCAGATGAAATGAGAATGGAATGCGTAAGCGAGATGATTCGATAAAAGGGTAGGACAAATTTGGGGTATTACACCCATCATGCATATCTTCCATAATTTTCTCTGCCTCCTTCTTGTCTACACACTGGAGTAGCGTAGAATCATGGTTGTGCTTGTATAGGATTCCGATGCTTAGAAAGAATTTGTCTGAAAATCTTCACAAGAATTTCTTATCATTGACAGAAGCTTCTTCAGGATATTATTGTGCCTCAAGATATTTCCTCACCTCATGGTACCATGGCTTCTCTTTGTTAGTGTCAAGCTCATATTAGTGTGCAGGTTCATCAAATCTTTCGATTGTTGTCATAGGAGCTTCGTTGTCCCATTTGACTTTTGTGATCGGTGGGAATGAGAACTGACTGTTTTGGAATGCTGGTTCGCGTTTGTGTTTGTTTTTGCAAAATGTCGCGGTAAGTAAGAGTCGCCACCGTCTTTTATTTTATCCAACAAGGAAAGGAAAAAAGCATAGAAAAATTCCCTTTTTGAGATATTTCTCGGGTCCGGGAGGTAAATTATAGAAAGGGAAGGTATTAGCACCCTTTCTAGCCGTGGTTATCCACGGGCTCTTAGGTACTTGCTCATTGTGTTTTCAAAATTTGCTTTTCTTTGTGTTTGTGGGTTTGAAGAGAGTTTTTGTTTGAAAAGAGTGTAAGTGCGAAAAGTTTTGTTTTGTTTTGAGAGAGCAAGTACTTAAGAACCATCTACCTACTCGAAAAAGGAATCAATCTGTGCTAATGTCCTTTAGACAATGCTATCCCACTATTGATGAGTAGGTAGCATCGTCATTGGAGTTTTAGGGTCAATTTGATTAAGGGACGTGTGGTCACTAAAGCAATGTTAGGACGCCTTAGCGGTACCCCTAATGTCTTAGATCATTTTATCCGAGGCAACCGTTTCGAGGCAACTTATGATCTTTGTACAAGAGGACGACCTCTAAAGCTTCCTATACTCAATGACCACGTTCGAAGGCAACCAAGTGAGGTGTACCCTCAGAGTGCGCATGTGCGAGTGTTTTGTTTCAGTTAATTTATCTTTGCACATGTCATGGGTGAGCTATGTTGATTTTAAGTTCATACATTTGATCTTGTCATGCATTCCCTATTATCAAACATCTAGCAGTGTATAGTTGCGGAATTTAAATTGCAGAAATTAAATCTAAACTATTACAAGGCGTCGGGTATTTACATCGCCAAAAACAAACCCTTTAATTTAAATTGCGGGAAGTAAAATAAAGCGATAAATAATTAAAGTCCTAATTAAAAGCTATTACATACCGAAAGCAATTATAATATTGGATAAAACGATACGCGTGCGAGAAATTAAATCGGGCGAGCTTTTAGGGTTTTGACCCTTTTTATTAAAGAAAAGATTTTTGTTTATTATTTTTAAATTAAATGGAATTAAACCTAAGCTAATTATTAAATTAATTAATTAAAGAAAATATTTTTGGTTTTTTATATTTAAGGAAATAAAATAAAATTGATTAAAATTATTAAAACCTAATATTCTACATTAATTTTAATTATTGCAAAATTGTTAATGTTATTTCCTAATTAAAACTAAATCAATTAAATTAATTTATTTACAAAAATAAAATGATGAAATTAGTTTTAATAAATAAAAATAATATTTTTTGTGTTTTCTGATTTTATGAGAAAAATTATTAATTGGTTAGTTTTAAATAATAATAATAATAATGATTAACAAAATAAATAAATGTAATGAAGAGAAAAAGAAATAACCAAAAAAAAGGGGTGCTGGGCCTGGATCAGGGTGTTTGATAGCAATTGTTTGGCCCAATTCAAGCCAACCTGTTTTGACTTTCTCCATTCCATGCGTATGCATTGACTGGGGAGTATGGTGGACGTCATCTTGTGACCACCAGATTTGGCCTGAAGACCATCTGGCGCTTGGGATCTGAGGGAGCATGATGGGCCTACGCGCTTGAGTGCATACTGGAATACCTGAATCAAAATGACACAAAGTTTTTTGGGGGACCTGGGATTCGAACCCAGGTCCCATGAGACAATCCACTAGCGCCTTAGCCACTACACCACTGCCACTTTATTGTTATTGGAATAGGCAACAATCATTATATATAAAACAAAACATTATGCCTGGAAAATAAAAAAAATAGCGCGAATATTTAAATCAACCAATAGGGAAAAGACACAGTCGTCTTCTTCGTTGAAAATCCTGGATATTTACCTGCGGATTTTGTCCGCAGCTAAATCCATGGCTCACTCCTAAAACAAATTCCAGGCCATATAAATACAAACTAAGACCATCAACATGTTCGTCTCTCCTTCCTGAGCACGTCTATACCCCTTATTTGCCCCAATTTTTCCTGAAATCAAAACGCCTAAAAAACAAGAACAAAAACCCTAGTTTCGGGTACATGGTTACAGGCTATGAAAACAAAATCAAATAATGTAGAAATGTTCTAAATAGACCGATTAGCATGATTGTACAAAGATTTTGGAAAAAATATGCAAGAATAAGAGTTTAGGTTTTTGTGTACAGAGGCATGTTCATGAGTACTTACAGTGCGTTTTAGGCGATGAGAGGGCTTGGTTCTGATTGCTATAGCTTCAGTGGACTCCTGGCAATTGAACCACGTTGAGATTTTGGATTGAATTGGCCTCCAATATCGATTTCAAATTCAAGCTTTTCAAGCTTTTTTTCAAGTTTGGTTTTGTGATTTGGGCAGCCTTCAGGTCGTGTATTGTGTGTGTCTAGCTTGTACGAGTCTCCAGCAATGTATTAGGTAAAGAATTGGGCTTTGAATCCATGAGCATTGATGATTTGAAGATTTGATATGAATCACCATTAAAGGCTTCCAGTTTCTTTCCAAATCTAATATTTTGTGCATGATATGGCTTGGCACGAATTTGATCGTGTCCATCATGATAATTGAAAGTTGTATCAATCAAAAAGATCTTATTCCATCAATTTTTGGATTTTATTTGGATTAATATTGATTTAAAATGAATTAATTCAATAAAATCAAAATAAAATGGAAAAATTAATGAATGGACATA
The DNA here is from genome assembly GCA_948472305.1 of Vicia faba. Classification (NCBI taxonomy): domain Eukaryota; kingdom Viridiplantae; phylum Streptophyta; class Magnoliopsida; order Fabales; family Fabaceae; genus Vicia; species Vicia faba. The sequence goes on from OX451738.1 coordinate 576,198,755, forward strand.
AACCTGAAGATAGGACACGTGTGTGGTGTGACAAGATCAAATCAAGTGGAAAAAAGTGGGCCCTTTTGGTAAAATTTGAAGTTTTGGGGATAGTTGACTTTTGGCAATTTTGAAAAAATGTCCAACTTCAACAATGCATAACTTCTTCAATTTTGAACTTTTGGAAGTGTTCTTGAACTTTTTAGAAACCTTTAGATGTGCTATAACCAACCCTTTTGGTCTCATCTAATTTTGATATTCCATGCTCAAGTTATAAGCTTTGGAAAAAAAGGTGTTTTTGTTGACTTTCAAAAACGACCTATAATGTCCAAATTTGTAACTTTTTGTGAGTGCATTTCTTGATCTTGGGGTATGAATATGTATTGTAGGAAATTGCATCCTCTTCAAAATGAGCTTTGGATGGGTCATTTCTCATAAAGTATGAGAAAGTTATGCTTGGTCAAAGTTGAGTTGACTTTTCCTACAAAACCCTAATTTAGCAACTTTTGAATCTTGATGAAACTTGAGCAATCCTTGATGAATCATGATCAACCCTTGATCAAATGATGAATTATCCTTCAAAGTGAAAATGTTGACAAAAAATCTTGAGGTTTGACTATTTGTAGGCCACAGTTGACTTTTGCCCTAGCATAGTCGATTTTTGGACCTTGAGCAATTGATTGACCAAACTTTCTTTGCAAGGTTTGAAATTTTAAATGGATGAACTTGAGATCATACTAGGACATTGGGGAGAACTTGAGGCCATTTGGATGCAAGTACCTTGATGCAACACAAAACCCTAATTTGAGGTTGACTGCCTTAGGAGGTGATTTGATTGTCCAACTCTTGAGCTATCTTGAGCAACTTGGGAGTTATTCTTGAAATGTCTTGGGAAATATGGGAGGACAAATTTTGGGGTACAACAGTTGCCCCTATTCAATTTTCTTAAACCTGAGGATATAGATTGGCTTTCGAGGCTTTCGTAATCCGAAGGTGGAAGATAATTGAACACTAGAGTGCCCAGAAATTTGCACTCGTATGGTGTAGTATCAACATTGTGATGTCGGGAATGGGCTTACAGATTCCATTTGGAGATTGTTGGTAGGAGGATGGGCTTACAGATGCCATCTGCAGGAGTGTCGATCGCATAAGAGATTCCTTAACGAGAACTTGCATACTTGTGGTTTGTAGAAGATTCCGCTGGGGAAGTCTAACTTTTGTTGAGATTTAGGAACTTGCCTGTACTTCAACTGAGAGAATGCCTTTTTTGAATCTTAAGAACCTGTTCATAATTCAATTAGGGGGAAACATCTTCATTAAGATCTAGGAACTGTCTGGTCTTCAACGTAGAATATCGTTGAACTTAGAGAACTCGTCCACACTATGACGGAGGAAAACATCAAGATCTGGGAACTGACTAGTGCTCGACGTAGTATACCGTTGAGGTTATAGCACTCGTCCACACTATGATGTAGGGAAACATCTTCCTCAAGATCTAGGAACTGTCTGGTCTTCAACGTAGTATACCGTTGAAATTAGAGAACTCGTCCACACTATGACGGAGGAAAACATCAAGATCTAGGAACTGACTAGTGCTCAACGTAGTATACCATTGAGGTTATAGCACCCGTCCACACTATGACATAGGGAAACATCTTCATCAAGATCTAGGAACTGTCTGGTCTCCAATGTAGTATACCGTTGAAATTAGAGAACTCGTCCACACTATGACGAAGGAAAACATCAAGATCTAAGAACTGACTAGTGATCAACGTAGTATACCGTTGAGGTTATAGCACTCGTCCACACTATGACATAGGGAAACATCTTCATCAAGATCTAGGAAATGTCTGGTCTTCAACGTAGTATATCATTGAAATTATAGAACTCGTCCACACTTTGACGGAGGAAAACATCAAGATCTAGGAACTGACTAGTGTTTAATGTAGTATACCGTTGAGGTTATAGAACTCGTCCACACTATGATGTAGGGAAACATCTTCATCAAGATCTAGGAACTGTATGGTCTTCAACGTAGTATACCGTTGAAATTACAGAACTCGTCCACACTTTGACGGAGGAAAACATCAAGATCTAGGAACTGACTAGTGCTCAACATAGTATACCGTTAAGGTTATAGCACTCGTACACACTATGACGTAGGGAAACATCTTCATCAAGATCTAGGAACTGTCTGGTCTTCAACGTAGTATACCATTGAAATTAGAGAACTCGTCCACACTATGACAGAGGAAAACATCAAGATCTAGGAACTGACTAGTGCTCAACATAGTATACTGTTGAGGTTATAGCACTCGTCCACACTATGACATAGAGAAACATCTTCATCAAGATCTAGGAACTGTCTGGTCTTCAACGTAGTATACCGTTGAAATTAGAGAACTCGTCCACACTATGACGGAGGAAAACATCAAGATCTAGGAACTGACTAGTGCTCAACGTAGTATACCGTTGAGGTTATAGCACTCGTCCACACTATGACTTAGGGAAACATCTTCATCAAGATCTAGGAACTGTCTGGTCTTCAACATAGTATACCGTTGAAATTAGAGAACTCTTCCACACTTTGACGGAGGGAAATTGTCTCTTTTGACTGAATTGGCATCAGAAAAATCTTTAGGAATCGATTTGACTGGTTTTGTCTCCTTTGACTGGCTGAGAACTTAACTGCATCTTTCCTGAAAGGTAAAGGTCAGTCATATGCAATGCATGATATGGATCAAGCCATGATGTTCTCAAAATAAATGAGATTGTATTCGTATGATGCGTATATGCATGTATCATGATGCATGAAAATGTGATGTTTTAGTTGGGGAAAATAAATCCCGGATAGCTGCTGGAGAATAGAGTTGAATTATTCGTCTCCACTGGGGATGATGAACGAAGATGATAAACTTGTAGGAGAGGATAACTCCGTTGGGGAATAAACTGATGAAGAGATTACTCTGTGGGGAATTACTCTGTGGGGAGAGATATTCTGCTGAAGATTTTAACGATAAACTCCGCTGGGGATTCCGCTGATAAGCTCCGTTGGGGATTTCAATGATAAACTCTGCTGGGGATGGATTACCATTGCTGGTGATATTGAATCTATTTAGGATTGAAGTCCTGCTTGTAAAAGGAAAGAACTTCGTTGGGGATGATCTTTCGGTTGTAACTTGCTGGGGATAATCCTGTTAAACTTTTGTGGGGATCATCCTTTGAATTTGGCTGGGGAGATTTATTGTACTCCGCTGGGGGTAAACTTCCAGAGTCTACTGGGGATGATGATTCAACTCCGTTGGGGAAGCTTTTTCAGACCGTGCTGGGAAAATTGACTCCACTGAGGTATCTTGTATTCTGTCGGGGAACATTCTTATACTCCGCTGAGGAACATTAAGATTGTCGGGGATACTCTTATACTCCACTGAGAAATATTAAGACCTTCTGGGGATACCAAGCCTTTTTAGGGCTGATGGTAGACCAACTCTGCTTGGGGAGAGCATTGCTGATTCGTTCATAGTTGCAAGTCTCAGCGGGGAGAGCTACCATTACTGTCTTACTCTGCGGGGAGTGAAGGTATCTTAGCCATATTCTTCAGTTGAACTTACCGTCGTACCTGGTGGACAGAGCAACTGCACAGTTCGGACAATTCTTATTGCCCATGTTTCTGCGGGAGAAGGTGCCTGCGGAGGCCCTATGGACCGAGTATTATCCCCACCTTTGAGGCGCTTGGTATCTTTCGGTTAAAATGACAAGTCTTCTTTTGGTAGGCCAGTGACGAGATGACGAGACATAGTCGTACGCTTTGATCCCTAATTTTTGCCTGGACCACCCTTTCGGGTTTTCATTCCACCGGGATACCCTTTTTTTCCAAAACCGCCTTTTCAGGTTTTCAACTAGCCGGGTGTACAGATTTTTTCATTTTCATCCCTTATTTTTGCCCGAACCCTTTTGGTTTGCCGGGAAGCCCTTATTTTTGCATAGGCCAGTCAACCTAACGGGTCTTTGATTATGCGTAGTGCTTTTTTGACTATGTCCACACTCTCATAGTGTAGGGAGTTGTCACTGTCAGTAATGTCGTGTTGCCATACTACCAGAAGATGTTTGATCATGCAAGATTCGTTGTTGGAATTCATGTCCAATGCCCCAATTGATTCAGATGGAGATTTGCCCCTGGTTATTTGGCATTTTGAGAGATTCCTTGAATCTTGACTTAACTGCCCCAGGTGATGGACAATGATCATGTCGTACCCCTTGGTTGGAAGTGTTTTTTCCACTTGAGGTGATCCTTTTATTGAGAAGGTTTTTTGGTTCACTAGATATTCGTCGTGAGAATTTCTTTGCTGTTTGAACAAATAGTCATATGCAAACAATGTTATTTTAAGAATGCAAAGCTTATGTCTGTCTTGAAGTTTTTGAAAATGAAGTTTTCAATAAAACAAGCGAATTTTTGTAAAATGTGATGTCAACTCAGGAGTTTACAGCGAGCCCTACAGGAGTCAGGATACCTTTTGTAACAGTATGCTTTCGAACTAACCCATGCTTCAGCTAGGACTTTTAAGGGTTATAACGTGGCCTGGTTCATGGTTTAAGAAACAAAGGATAAAGGCTCAAATTTTATCTGTACCCACCCGTTCTTCGTGATGTTCTTCGATCCTAAACTCAACTAATCATGAATTAGATCTTGTTTGAGTCTTTGCTCTGATATACTAGTGATGGTTCGGATACTGACAAATTATTTTTGGACAGACAGTCATTTTGCTGAGAGCTTGCAGGATCTCTTTCTTTTTGGTTTTTATTATCCCTGTTTTTTGCCTGAACTGTTTCTTTTTGTGATTACAGTCAGCGGGAGGCCCTAGTTTTTCTTAAGTCTCCTTCACAAGTTTTGACTTAATGGGCTTTTATTTCTGGGAGATAACGACTGCCTGTCCTGAAGATTATAAGGAACCATCACCGTCTCTTGTTTTGGAAGGACGTCTTCGATGCCATTCATTGTGCATCTAAATTAACTGAGAAAACTACCCTGCCCGGGTTGTGATTAAGGGTTTTAATTTGTGAAAAGAAAAACTCCAACTTCTTTGGCTCAAAGGGGTTGATTAGGGATTATCTTCCTTATAACTCCACTATTTAGGATTTGAAACAATAATTGTACCTCGTCAGCAGGGTCCGTTCAAAAGCATACTGTAGAGATTTTGATATCATTTTCGTCATCCTCCCTTTAAAGGCTTAGAAATTTTTTAATCGAGAGTTGATCATCACAAAAAAATGAAAGCAATTTGAATATAGTGAAATACGAATGGATTGATTCAAAACAAACATACGCAATGCATTGATAAAGTAATAAAGTTTGACATGAATAAATGTTCGAACAGTCAAAAGAAGATTACAACTTGAAAATTCTAATGAGCAAAAGTCTCTTAGTTAGAACTAGTCATTTCAGGTGGAGAACCCTCAGCGGAAGATTTTCATCTCGCCATCCGGCATGAATTCTAGCACTCTTCTGTCAATAAAATCTTGGATCTTGTTTTTCAAAGCCCAACAGTCGTCGGTGTCATGTCCAGGACTATAGGAGTGGTATACACAAAATGCGTCGGGGTGATAGCCAGGAGCAGAGGTATTGGGATTCTGGAGAGGATCCTTTAAAGGAATCAGATTGACCTCCAACAAGCATTTCAGTATTAAAGATGATGGTATATCAGTCTCAGAGAAATGTCTTCCAGATGTATTTTGCTTACGCCGATTACCCCGTTGACGCTGGCGAGGTTGTTGCTGGGCTTGTGACCCTGAAGCAAGCTGGGGAGCTTTTCCCTTGTCTTCTTGTCTCAAAGGAGGTTGAAATATAACTTGATCTTCAACCCTAGTTGTTTTCCCCACTTGGTTATTTTGAAGTAGTTTGTTGACGAGGACTCTGAGCTCTTCTTGTCTTTGAGCCAGGTCTTGAATGAGAGCCTTTTGGCCCACCAGCTGTCCCATCATCTGGATCTTCATTGTTGCCAACTCAATTTGTAGCCCTTCCAACTGATCATTCCTGATGCCGCCTGGATTCCCTGGGACTAAGCCCCTTGTGAGGAGAGCTTTTATTTCTTCCTACCCCTGGGATAGTTTCAAGAACATCTCTTGAAGTTGAGCGTTTTGAGCCTGGATATCTTCGACAGTTCTCTCTAGGGCCATCTCTACTGAAATAAACAATAGGAGAATAAGAAAACCTGAAAGGGAAAACCTGTCATGATGTGGATGCATGTTATGTGGATGCATGTTTTCAAGAATCTCTCGGGGTAAACAAGAAACTTGTTAGAATTTGAATTTTGCAGCTTTGATTGAAGAAATTTCATGTTATTCAGAGTCCTTCTTCAAGAGTTAAGCTCACCATATCGAGTGGTCATAGCCCCTGACTCAAGTTATCGTGTTTTGATCTCTAGACAACCTTGGCTAGAGGAAAATAAATCCCCTTTGCCCCTTGCTAGACATTTGATTTACCATAACCTGCATCACAAACCCTTGAGATCCTTGAAATGGTTAAGGAAATGTTAAGGCGTGATGTTATGATGTGTATGCTATGCGTTTAAGAAAAAGTGTGAAGTGATGTAAGTAGACCCTGCAATAGATCCAAATTATTGGATAAGGACTGTAAACAAAACCTGCAAGGAACTCATGTTGTCAGAGAACAAGAATGTGCAAGTAGTTCAAGTTTGAAAGCACACAAGTCACACAATAGCCCTTAAATTTCAGGCTGGCATGGAGTTTAGGTATTACCCTCTTTCAGTTCAGTTGGTTTAAACCTGTCCTAAAAATAGTAACTGGGTTCTAGAGGATCTAATATCACTGACTACCCTCAATCGGTCATAATTCCAGTTTAGCAACCTTTTCTTGCGGCCGGAATCATCGCGAGAGTTTAGTCTCAATGAGTGTAGCATACTGCTACTGTTCTATGGCCAAGTTGGTCAATTTAAGGTTCTAAGGTCAGTTGGTGCTTAATGAACCCTTAGAAGACCCATATTCTCCTCTTTCCAACATAAGGGATATCGGTACAGACTAAAGTGCCACACCAACGTAGCTACTGCTTCAACCGTGTCGGTCTACGCCGGACAGTTCCCTCACAGTTTATTGCTACTTACCTAAAGGGTATCCCCAGATCTGGGTTAGGATCTATAGATCTCCGATACAAACCCACAAATGTAAATCATACAAAACATACAATTGAAAACACAATGATCTAACCCTAAGGTACACCTCACTTATAATATAAGTCCCCAGCAGAGTCGCCAATTCTGTGATCGGTGGGAATGAGAACTGACTGTTTTGGAATGCTGGTCCGCGTTTGCGTTTGTTTTTGCAAAATGTCGCGGTAAGCAAGAGTCGCCACCATCTTTTATTTTATCCAACAAGGAAAGGAAAAAAGCACAGAAAAATTCCCTTTTTGAGATATTTCTCGGGTCCGGGAGGTAGATTATAGAAAGGGAAGGTATTAGCACCCTTTCTATCCATGGTTATCCACTGGCTCTTAGGTACTTGCTCATTGTGTTTTCAAAATTTGCTTTTCTTTGTGTTTGTGGGTTTGAAGAGAGTTTTTGTTTGAAAAGAGTGTAAGTGCGAAAAGTTTTGTTTTATTTTGAGAGAGCGAGTACTTAAGAACCATCTACCTACTCGAAAAAGGAATCAATCTGTGCTAATGTCCTTTAGACAATGCTATCCCACTATTGATGAGTAGGTAGCATCATCATTAGAGTTTTAAGGTCAATTTGATTAAGGGACGTGTGGTCACTAAAGCAATGTTAGGACGCCTTAGCGGTAACCCTAATGTCTTAGATCATTTTATCCAACGCAACCGTTTCAAGGCAACTTATGATCTTTGGACAAGAGGACGACCTCTAAAGCTTCCTATACTCAATGACCACGTTCGAAGGCAACCAAGTGAGATGTACCCTAAGAGTGCACATATGCGAGTGTTTTGTTTCGGTTAATTTATCTTTGCACATGTCATGGGTGAGCTATGTTGATTTTAAGTTCATACATTTGATCTTGTCATGCATTCCCTATTATCAAACATCTAGCAGTGTATAGTTGTGGAATTTAAATTACGGAAATTAAATCTAAACTATTACAAGGCGTCGGGTATTTACATCGCCAAAAACAAACCCTTTAATTTAAATTGCAGAAAGTAAAATAAAGCGATAAATAATTAAAGTCCTAATTAAAAGCTATTACATACCGGAAGCAATTACAATATTGGATAAAACGATACGTGTGCGAGAAATTAAATCGGGCGAGCTTTTAGGGTTTTGACCCTTTTTATTAAAGAAAAGATTTTTGTTTATTATTTTTAAATTAAATGGAATTAAACCTAAGCTAATTATTAAATTAATTAATTAATGAAAATATTTTTGGTTTTTTATATTTAAGGAAATAAATTAAAATTGATTAAAATTATTAAAACCTAATATTCTACATTAATTTTAATTATTGCAAAATTGTTAATGTTATTTCCTAATTAAAACTAAATAAATTAAATTTATTTATTTACAAAAATAAAATGATGAAATTAGTTTTAATAAATAAAAATAATATTTTTTGTGTTTTCTGATTTTATGAGAAAAATTATTAATTGGTTAGTTTTAAATAATAATAATAATAATAATTAACAAAATAAATAAATGTAATGAAGAGAAAAAGAAATAACAAAAAAAAAGGGGTGTTGGGCCTGGATCAGGGTGTTTGATAGCAATTGTTTGGCCCAATTCAAGCCTTCCTGTTTTGACTTTCTCCATTCCACGCGTATGCATTGACTGGGGAGTATGGTGGACGTCATCTTGTGACCACTAGATTTTGCCTGAAGGCCATCTGGCGCTTGGGATCTGAGGGAGCATGATGGGCCTACGCGCTTGAGTGCATACTGGAATACCTGAATCAAAATAACACAAAGTTTTTTGGGGGACCTGGGATTCGAACCCAGGTCCCATGAGACAATCCACTAGTGCCTTAGCCATTACACCACTGCCACTTTATTGTTATTGGAATAGGCAACAATCATTATATATAAAACAAAACATTATGCTTGGAAAATAAAAAAAAATAGCGCGAATATTTAAATCAACCAATAGGGAGAAGACACATAGTCGTCTTCTTTGTTGAAAAGCCTGGATATTTACCTGCGGATTTTATCCGCAGCTAAATCCATGGCTCACTCCTAAAACAAATTCTAGGCCATATAAATACAAACTAATACCATCAACATGTTCGTCTCTCCTTCCTGAGCACGTCTATACCCCTTATTTGCCTCAATTTTTCCTAAAATCAAAACGCCTAAAAAATAAGAACAAAAACCCTAGTTTCGGGTACAGGGTTACAGGCTATGAAAACAAAATCAAATAATGTAGAAATGTTCTAAATAGACCGATTAGCATGATTGTACAAAGATTTTGGCAAAAAGATGCAAGAACAAGAGTTTATGTTTTCGTGTACAGAGGCATGTTCATGAGTACTTACAGTGCATTTTAGGCGACGAGAGGGCTTGGTTCTGATTGCTATAGCTTCAGTGGACTCCTGGCAATTGACCACGTTGAGATTTTGGATTGAATTGGCCTCCAATATCGATTTCAGATTCAAGCTTTTCAAGCTTTTTTTCAAGTTTGGTTTTGTGATTTGGGCAGCCTTCAGGTCGTGTATTGTGTGTGTCTAGCTTATACAAGTCTCCAGCAATGTATTAGGTAAAGAATTGGGCTTTGAATCCATAAGCATTGATGATTTGAAGATTTGATATGAATCAGCATTAAAGGCTTCCAATTTCTTTCCAAATATAATATTTTGTGCATGATATGGCTTGGCACAAATTTGATTGTGTCCATCATGATAATTGAAAGTTGTATCAATCAAAAAGATCTTATTCCATCAATTTTTGGATTTTATTTGGATTAATATTGATTTAAAATGAATTAATTCAATAAAATCAAAATAAAATGGAAATATTAATGAATGGACATAAAACTTAATATAGGACACGTGTGTGGTGTGACAAGATCAAATCAAGTGGAAAAAAGTGGTCCCTTTTGGCAAAATTTGAAGTTTTGGGGATAGTTGACTTTTAGCAATTTTGAAAAAATGTCCAATTTCAACAATGCATAACTTCTTCAATTTTGAACTTTTGGAAGTGTTCTTGGACTTTTTAGAAACCTTGATATGTCTCCTAACCAACCCTTTTGGTATCATCACATTTTGATATTTCATTCTCAAGTTATAAGCTTTTGCAAAAAAGGTGTTTTTGTTGACTTTCAAAAACGACCTATAATGTCCAAATTTGTAACTTTTTGTGAGTGCATTTTTTGATCTTGGGGTATGAAGATTGATTGTAGGAAATTGCATCATCTTAAAAATGAGCTTTGGATGGGTCAATTCTCATAAAGTATGAGAAAGTTATGCTTGGTCAAAGTTAAGTTGACTTTTCCTACAAAACCCTAATTTAGCAACTTTTGAATCTTGATGAAACTTGAGCAATCCTTGATGAATCATGATCAAAACTTGATCAAATGATGAATTATCCTTCAAAATGGGAATGTTGACAAAAAATCTTGAGGTTTGACTATTTGTAGGCCACAGTTGACTTTTGCCCTAGCATAGTCGATTTTTGGACCTTGAGCAATTGACTGACCAAACTTTCTCTGCAAGGTTTGAAATTTTACATGGATGAACTTGAGAGCATACTAGGACATTTGGGAGAACTTGAGGCCATTTGGATGCAAGGACCTTGATGCAACACAAAACCCTAATTTGAGGTTGACTACCTTAGGAGGTGATTTGACTGTCCAACTCTTGAGCTATCTTGAGCAACTTGGGAGTTATTCTTGAAATGTCTTGGGAAATATGGGAGGGAAAATTTTGGGGTACAACAACTTTGAAAATGGAAGACATTGTTGCTAAGGTGTCATCCAATTGATTTTCTTCTCTAGGAAAGTGTTCAAAGGTCATCTCTTCGAAGCATGGAATCAGAGTTAACACAAGCTCCTTGTAAGGAATAGGGTTAGGATGCTTAGTGTCCCATTCCCCTTTGACTTGACTGATCACTAGAGAAGAATATCCTAATACATCCAAATGCTTGATCCTTAAGTCAATAGCAGCCTTCAAACCTAAGATGCACGCCTCGTACTCAACCATGTTATTCGTACAAAAAGCAAAGTCTAGCAGTGAAATAAGTGTGGCAACCTTCAGGAGAAATTATGACAACACCAATTCCATTACCCAGAGCATTGGAAGCTCCATAAAAAACCATAGTCCATTGGGATCCTTGTTCAGGACCGTCATATGGTCCAAGTTTTGCACAGTCGGCCACTAACATGATATTCTCATCCGGGAAGTCAAAGTTCATAGATTGATAGTCATCAACAACTTGATGAGCCAAATGGTCTGCTAATATACTTCCTTTGATGGCTTTTTGTGTTGTATATTGAATATCGTATTCAGTCAGAATCATTTTCCATCTTGTAAGTGCCTTCGTTTGGGATTGGCTCATCTCTTGTAAAACAAATAGCAACAATAATAATGTAATGTAATGTACAATAGGAACAGCCTGAAAATTCTATTGTAAATGCCTAAACATGTTGATCAACATCTGGAACAACATGTCTCAAGAGATGTCATAACATCATACCAGACATCAAGCTACTGAACTGTCAAGTCTGATGCAGTTCTGTTCCTAAAGTTATGCAGAATATTCTGCCAAATAGAATGCATAACAAGTAGCGAAAATTGAAGGCATACGTGGAGCCCTAGAAGATTCAATCAGAAGCTAAGGATAAGGAGAAAAGCTCGATTGAAGACCTAACTTGTAGCAGAAGTTTTCTGCTTACTTTATGCAGGTCGTTAAAGCTGCATTGCTGTCATATGAAGGCCCAAAATCCAGTTGGGTAAAAAGTGTTATAAATAGAAGTATTGTAACCTAATTTGCTGTGTCGTGGATTGACAAGATGTAATCATTTAGGGCTAGTTGTGAACCACCCGGGCTGTGGGATGGTCACCATACTCCTTGAAACCTGTAGGTTAAAGGATGTATGCATTGTACTTGATTGAAGCTTTTAAGCATGATCAAGATGTGTAATGGAAGTGTATCTTCTGAACAGTTTATGTACTGTAGAAAGTTATCACTGCGGTGATTGAGGGGGAGTGAGAGGGGTCTCATATCTAGGATTGGATCTTAGGTAAAAGTGTCATTGGGTAGTGATTAAGTGAGAAGGCTGTCAACGGGTGTGTTGGCTGTAGGGTCTTTGAATTGATACTACTAATAGTGAACTTTATCCCTGGCTTGGAAGCCCTCAGATGTAGGTTGGTTGAACCGAACTGGGTGAACAATTCTGTGTGTTATTTACTTTCTGTATTGGTTATTTGTTTGATGTCACAGCATTCCTCGTAACATCAATGTATAAGATTAACCTTAATTATTCTAAACTTCAGTAAATCAGAACCTGCGTTTGTCAAAAGGTGTTGCAGGCTCTGGTATGTTAGTCCAGTGACTGTTGTAGAACAGATATCAAAAGTACAGCCTATTCTACCTGTACAGCGCTTAATGTCAGATCAGATGTCTTAACATTCCATTAGACATTCTGAGTCTGTGACATTCCCGGAATTTCAATTGGTATCAGAGCGGGCATCCTGTCTGACTCTGGATGAGATCCATGGGGGATACTTTCCGATTGTGTACAAGGTAGAATATTGTTTGAACTAGTAGTGTTCATATTGTTTGGTCCCTAGGAGTGGAGGATGTACCAATTTGGGAGAAACTAGATCAGCTATGATGAAAGTGTTTGAACAAATTCAAAGACCTCATGCGGGAGTGAAGATTTTGGAGTGCATTGTTCAACCTGTATTCAGCACAGAGAAGAATATTATCAAAATCTTCATGCGGGAGTGAAGATATTGATAAGGCATCATATGTGTTTATAAAGCCTTCTTTTAACAGGGCTGTAGAGTTGGGTCTAGAAAGTTGTTCGGTGAAGAAGCAAACAACTTGTGGGATTGATTTATTTTCAATCCTTATGTGTCATGCTTGCTATATGGAGTAAGCACTGTGTAAGTTCTGGTGAAGTACTGCTATTCCGCTGCATAGCTTCTGATACAACCCCTAAAAGTGAAAGAAGAACTCTAGGGCTATTATTTTCAACAGAATGTTGTTGATGAGTATCAATTGATCAATGATTCTCATATGCGTCTGCAAGCTACTTGAAGACCTTGAAGATTATCAAGGATGATGTGTTCCAAGAAGATGGAACTAATGTTCTTAAGGATGTTAGAACATCATGCAACTGCCAGTTGAAGAACAGATGTTCTGGGTGCTAAACACATGTAATGTGAGTACATATGTTTGGAACCTACTCCTGATCTGGAAGAGGAGACATCTGTTTTGAAATAATTGATCAGGACACGATCAACAGGTCATCTACTCCAGTTGTGAGTTTAAGGGAGTATATGTGCTGAGCTAAATGCACTTAAAAGGACTTTAAAGCTGTGGATGATGGAAATCATTTCTGTGTCTTCAGCCAAGTAAATATGCTTAGCAAGCATGAAGAAGTAATCAGTCTAGTGTGATTAGATAATTCTAATTGAATAAATGATGGAAGCAGAATCTTTATGTGTTAAATATGTGGAAATCTAAAGCTTGTGATGATAAAGAATGTACAACTGTTGAAGACATCAGTTGTTGAGGAAAGACGGATAAGTCCCAGATTGATAATGAAGTTTCTTCTAGTACAAGTTACAGAATGTGGCAACCTGAAACTTGTACAACAAGCAAACTAAGGACTCTTAATTTGGAACCTGTGGCAAATTCCAAATAAAGAGTACTTACTATGTGTCTAAAGTAAAGAGCTCTACACTGTATCCATAAAGAGGGAAGTTGGATAACAGTTTGTTCAGAGGGAGTAGTATGATCAAGCTGATGTGAAAGGGAGTTCATCCTACCTTGTTCTATAAGATGCTTGAGTTTATTTCTCATGATCTTAGTGATTTCCAAGGAAGATAGGAATAGAACAGGTTATGTCTACCAATCACATAAACTGCAGCATGTGAAGGAGAATTCACTTAATTCTCTACAAAGATCTGAGCTGAGTTTCAGGGGGAGTCCTTAACCTGAAGATCTTGGAAGACATGTCATACAAAATGTCTTGACATCCTGGACCAAAGTCAAATGGTGGATATCTGCACTTTGACAAGTCATCCCCATCACCTAGGATGAACTTGTTAGTTGTATGTAGCAAGGAGGAGTTATCTTCAAAAGATCATGGGTTCCTGAGAAGATCCTCTTCTTACTTGAAGTTCATTTATGTGAACAACTTTGTTTGCTCTTGTCTACAGGAGTATGGTACAATTAACTCCTTTGTACTGTTCAAGGGTCAGCAGACAAGGTGAAGGTGATCCATGCTAGTTGCTGCATGGTTATGTGGTTGTTGTGGTTCTTCATGCATGGAGCAGAAGATTGTTATAATAATTATCCTACCTTGAGAAGATGGCATAATCTAACTAATAATGAATACTTTGACGGGAGACTAAGTATTCATTAGGATCTTGCATAAAGATATATATAAGCACTTTGATGGGAGACTAATTGTTTGTCTAATATGTATGCAAGGCTGTATTCTGAACCTATTTCTCAGAACTTGGTAGAGAGTTTATTTCTCTCTAAGAATATTCTGGTGAGTAATCATACCTTTCTTATGGGGAATATAAAAGGGCATCAATCCCCTGGATGTTAACTTCAGAATCCAAGCAGATAGGTTCATGCTGTAACATCATTTATTGTTAGAAGTCCGTGGCAGAGACTTGGAACTGTGAATCTTAATATTCTAGTGTGGCAGTTCTATTGTTGGTTTGGAATAAGTAGATTCTACTTGTGTTTAAAAGTAGTATGCCTAACAACGCATAACTACTGTTGTGGTCTGAAGAATTTACTAGTATTAGCAACTACTAGTAAATATATTATACAGAAGGATGACATGATCAAAGGATAATCCTTCTAGAAAGTCTAAATCTTAGTAAAGCTTGTAAGCACACTAAGAAGGTTGGAGGTTGGTTTCAGACTATGGCTACATGAGAGTCATGATAAGTGTGGAAGCGCAAGGGCATGAATCAGAGATGTCCTTACTATTCTAAGACTAGTTCAGGGTGCTTGAAGTTACCACCTCAGAGCTAGTGCTACTGGTTTCCACGCCACTGTTTTGATTGGCCTTAACAAGGGAAGTCACTGAGTGTTGCACTTTTCCCAATTACAATATACATTGAAGGGAGACTCTGTATCTGTAATGTTGGACTTAATCTGAAGATCAGAAGTCAAAAGAGGGCAGTGGTATGCTGATGTTTATGTGTTCTGATAATATGACATTGTGAACTTCTAAGTGAAGTCATGGATAATGTCTCAGGAGATTGAAGAATTGCTCTTGTTATTGGACTGGGGTTAGGAAGAAAAATCTCAGAGATTCTTAAAAGTATCATAAGTGGCAGTTTTGATACTTTTGGAGCAATTTGGAAGATTCAGATCTTATCAATAGCAAATTGGTCTAGCAAATCAGACTTCACTAGCTCCAACAACTACTAGTGAATGGAAGATCAGAAGAAGTAAATCAGATATATTCAGCATATGTTCAAGGGGTTCTTTTACTACAAGAAATAGAAGTGGCATCTAAATTTGTGTATTAGAACTAATCTGTGATGTCCTGTGAAGCATGTTGGAGTCTTCTGGTGTATTGGATCCCAGCAACACAAAGCATGAGTGATGACCATGCTTAAGGCTGCTAATCTCTTGCTACTAGCTGGTTAAAGTGCCCTTCTCTGTGCCTAAATGAGAGAAGTAAAAAGAAGGCTGCTGTTGTTGAAGAATGCAAGGTAATGTCTAAGTAAGTGTCATGACATTACCAACGACATTGCAACCTTGGGGAAATCAAGAAGAATACGGGAAAATAACTTCGCCACGTCATTGGTATTCTGTTTCCTAGAAGGAATAAATCTTCAGTCCCGAAAATGGGTCAAAGGCTGATTTTATTCAGGAATTGTTTGACCTAAATTTATGCATGTATTAGGACTGGTTCTTTTTGTGGTATTGGCAGAAACAAACAAATACGTCTAAAATACATGCACAGTCAGTCTGAAATATGCACATGCTTTAACAGGTATCCTTGACCAAGATTTTATATTACCATCTTCTTGAACCTGGTATCTCCTTATATAACCTCCTGTCACACATTCCTTTCTCTCACAACCATCATGGGGTTTATACGGATTTGGGAAAACTGTTCTTGGATCTGGTTTTGTGAGGGCTTTCTTTGGCAATTTTTAGCCAAAAAGGGGGAGAAAGGAGTACTGTTAGAAACTGTCCTCGTTGCAGCAGCTACTCAAAATTTTGATCACAAAGACTTGTCACAAACTCAGCAGAAATTCAAATGGCGTGAATTTCTTTGTGACTTGTGATCTGAGTTATGAACACAGTTGTGACCTGTGTTCTGAGTTACAAGGGAGATATTCTGGTCACTCCTTAAAGGTTCTCTGATGCCTCTGAAAGGATAGTTTATCTCCCACGGTCCTCTTTTTCCACCATCAGTGACAAGAAATGGTTCGTGGTCTAAAAGGGAATGAGGTGCATCCTCTTCCTCCTGTGCTTCAAGAGGTCCTGAATGGTTAGTGTTATTGTTGTATTTGTTTTAGCCAAAATTAGCCAAAGGGGGAGATTGTAAGTGCCTTCGTTTGGGATTGGCTCATCTCTTGTAAAACAAATAGCAACAATAATAATGTAATGTAATGTACAATAGGAACAGCCTGAAAATTCTATTGTAAATGCCTAAACATGTTGATCAACATCTGGAACAACATGTCTCAAGAGATGTCATAACATCATACCAGACATCAAGCTACTGAACTGTCAAGTCTGATGCAGTTCTGTTCCTAAAGTTATGCAGAATATTCTGCCAAATAGAATGCATAACAAGTAGCGAAAATTGAAGGCATACGTGGAGCCCTAGAAGATTCAATCAGAAGCTAAGGATAAGGAGAAAAGCTCGATTGAAGACCTAACTTGTAGCAGAAGTTTTCTGCTTACTTTATGCAGGTCGTTAAAGCTGCATTGCTGTCATATGAAGGCCCAAAATCCAGTTGGGTAAAAAGTGTTATAAATAGAAGTATTGTAACCTAATTTGCTGTGTCGTGGATTGACAAGATGTAATCATTTAGGGCTAGTTGTGAACCACCCGGGCTGTGGGATGGTCACCATACTCCTTGAAACCTGTAGGTTAAAGGATGTATGCATTGTACTTGATTGAAGCTTTTAAGCATGATCAAGATGTGTAATGGAAGTGTATCTTCTGAACAGTTTATGTACTGTAGAAAGTTATCACTGCGGTGATTGAGGGGGAGTGAGAGGGGTCTCATATCTAGGATTGGATCTTAGGTAAAAGTGTCATTGGGTAGTGATTAAGTGAGAAGGCTGTCAACGGGTGTGTTGGCTGTAGGGTCTTTGAATTGATACTACTAATAGTGAACTTTATCCCTGGCTTGGAAGCCCCCAGATGTAGGTTGGTTGAACCGAACTGGGTGAACAATTCTGTGTGTTATTTACTTTCTGTATTGGTTATTTGTTTGATGTCACAGCATTCCTCGTAACATCAATGTATAAGATTAACCTTAACTGTTCTAAACTTCAGTAAATCAGAACCTGCGTTTGTCAAAAGGTGTTGCAGGCTCTGGTATGTTAGTCCAGTGACTGTTGTAGAACATATATCAAAAGTACAGCCTATTCTACCTGTACAGCGCTTAATGTCAGATCAGATGTCTTAACATTCCATTAGACATTCTGAGTCTGTGACATTCCCGGAATTTCACATCTAGCTATTCGTCCGGAGAGAGCGGGCTTCTCGAAGATGTACTTGATAGGGTCCATCTTAGAAATCAAAAAGTGGTGTGAGTCAACATATACTGTCGTAGCAGGATAGAAGCCCATGCTAGAGTGAAGCAAGTTTTCTTGAGTAGTGAATATCTGGTTTCACAGTCGGTAAACTTTTTGCTCATGTATTATATTACATGCTATTTTCGGCCAGACTCGTCATGTTGGCCTAAGACACACCCCATAGAATTCTCTAGCACATTTAAGTACATGATCAAAGGTCTTCCTTCCACTGGAGGCATTTGGATTGGAGGTTCTTGCAAATATTCCTTGATTTTATCAAAGGCAGCTTGACAATCGTTGTTTCATCTGACTATTTGATCTTTCTTCAAGAGTTTGGAGATTGGCTCACAAGTAGCAGTTAAGTGAGAGATGAAGCGAGCAATGTAGTTAAGACGAACCAAGAACCCTCTAACCTCTTTTTCAGAACGGGGAACCAGTATTTCTTGAATTGCTTTTACCTTTGCAGGATTAACTTCGATGCCTTTTCCACTGACGACAAAACCTAGAAGCTTTCCAGACCTTACTCTGAATGTGCACTTATTAGGGTTCAACCTCAACTTATACTTCTTCAGCCTCTCAAATAGCTTGTGTAGGTGATCGAGATGCTCTTCTTCAATTTGAGACCTTGAAATCATATCATCCATATAGACTTCTATTTCATGATGAATCATCATATCATGAAATAAAACTACCATAGCTCTTTGATATGTTGCGCCTGCATTTTTTAATCTGAACGACATAAATTTGTAGCAAAAGGTGCCCCATTATGTAACAAAGGTGGTCTCCTTCATGTCTTCGGGAGCCATCTTGATTTGGTTATATCCAGAAAACCCATCCATGAAGGATAAGACTTTGTGTTGAGCAGTGTTGTCAACCGAGACGTCAATATATCGTAGAGGGAAATCATCTTTGGGGCTTGCCCTATTCAGATCTCTATAATCCACACACATGCAAACCTTTCCATATTTCTTTGGCACGGGGACGATGTTCGCAACCCATTGAGGATAAGAAGTGACAGCCAGAAAACCTGCATCAAATTACTTCATTACCTCGGCTTTTATCTTTTCAGACATGCCAGGCCACATGCGACGAAAATTTTGCTTAACAGGAGGACAATCTTCTTTTGTTGGCAGACGATGAACCACGATGTTGGTATCCAACCCGGGAATATCTTCACACGACCAAGAAAACACTTCATCATAGTCATGTAACATCTAAACCAATCTTCTCTCGATACCATCTTTTAGGTTGGCACCGAAATTGACCTCTCTCTTATCTGTCTCAGTACCTAAGTTGATAACTTCGATTGGCTCTTCATGAGGTTGAATAACTTTCTCTTCTTGCATTATAAGTATGGCTAATTATCCTATTATTTCACAATCTTCCTCGCCTTCGTCTTCGGCTTGGTTAACTGGATGTTTGAAGTCATAGTTGGCAATAATGGATTCGTTGGCAATGAGATCCGGAGTGGATGAAGATCTGCAAGTGTGTGTGTGCATGTAAGATACATGGCTATTGAAAAAATGTAATAAAGAAAAAGAAATACAATGAAAAAAATAATTTGAATGCAAAAGGTCTAATGGTTTATATTAAATGATCATATGATAAATGAACATGAACAAAACCCTTAATAAATGGACTATAGTGCCCCGAGCAAGGCACATGGCTTAAAAGCCATTGTTTTGGAAATTAAGATTACAAATAGAAGTTCTTGAATTGATAGAAAATAGTAAACAGTAATTACTCCTTAATGAAGGAGATGGGAGTGAAATCCTTTTCATGCCAGTTGTTGAGATTTCCTTTGTCAGTAGGATAGATCTAATCTTCAAAAGTATTTTCATCATCAGAGTCTTCCACAACATTCACTTCATGATTCTCGATGCGGAGAGGTTGCTTTCCCACGTGAGCACGCTTGACTTTTTTCTGAGCTTTGATGGTGAAACCCAATTCAAATTTTTCTTCTTTAAACGAAAAATCAAAAAGTTGGCCCCAGATAGTACAATTTCCATCTTTGACCACGGCACATGCATCCTTAAGCGAAACCATTCTTGGCACAACTTTATCAGCTTTTGATATGTTGGAGGAGATTTTGGTGGCGGAAACCAAAGGAGGAACAATTTCGAAGGCCTGGCACGGAGTCTCTATGAATTCGCCATCCATTTCCACATACTTGAAGGAATTAAGATGGCTCACCATAAATTCTTCTTTGCCGCTAACAGTAACGATCTTCCCTTTGACTGGATACTTTAATTTTTGATGAAGGGTGGATGTTACTGCCCCTTCCCCATGGATCCAAGGGCGTCCAAGCAAACAAGAATAGGCGGGACGTATGTCCATTATGTAAAAGGTAGAATTGAAGATCTGTGAGCCAACTTTAATTGAGAGATCCACCTCTCCATGAACCATTCTCTGAGATCCATCGAAAGCCCTTACGACAATGTCGCTTGGCTTTAATACCAGTCCTTCATAATCTAGCTGGTCCAAAGCACCTTTGGGTAACACATTTAAAGATGATCCAGTATCAACTAAGACATGAGCCAGGGGCAGTTCCCTTTCTTTCAATAGAGACATGCAAGGCTTTGTTGTGGTTCCTTCCCATATGAGTTAAATCAGTGTCGGAGAACCCTAATCCATTGTCAGCCGTTAAACTTGCTACACAGTTCTCGAACTGGTCAACAATGGTTTCTTGGGGAACATGGGCTTTCTTCAAGAACTTGATCAGAGCCTAGGCATGAACATCCAAACAGAGTAATAATGACAGCATGGAAATTTTGGAGGGGTGTAATATGGTGGGAGAACTGACTTGGGATGTTTTGCATTTGATCGCAATTGTTGCGGATAGCAAGAGTCGCCATCGACTTTTATTTTATCCAATAAGGAAAGGGTGAAAATAACAGGAAAGACCTTTGATATTGTTTTCTTAAGTTCAGGGGGTTCAGGGGGTAGGCTATGAAAAGGGAAGGTATTAGCAATTTTTTCATCCGTAGTTATCTATGGGCCCTTAGTTGCTTGCTAGATCACTTGCTATTGTTTGAAAATGTTCTTGTGGTGTGGGTTTTGAAAGTATTTTGAAAACTTCTTTGTAATGGTTCTCGTTTCTATAAGAACGCGTACAAAGTATTGTTTGGAAAATATTTTAAAGAGGTGTTTGTGGAATGTATTTTTGAAAGTGATTTTGAAAAGGTGTCTTTGTAATGGTTCTCGTTTCTATAAGAACGCGTACAAAGTGTTGTCTTTTGAAAATGTTTCAAAATGAAAGTGTTGGTGTATAAAATGTTTTTGTTGTGAGCAAGCGATCAACTAGGAGCATCCTACCTACTCAAAAGGTCTTTAGTGTTCTTTTCCACCTACTTTAGATGTTTCTATCTTACCATTGATTTGGTAAGAAGCCCCATCGTTAGATGTGAAGGGACGGGAGTGGGACGTTTGTATAGTCATAGAAGGAAACCTATGGGATGTTTTAGCAATTTCTTTTAGGGACTAGATCGTTTACCGAAGGCAACATTGAGGGTCATCGAGGGACTATGATCTTTTATCGAGGGTCTTTGCTAAAATGCCCATATTTGAGGGACATGACTATTTTTCCGAGGCAACAAGTGGAATTACCCTAGGGGTGCATGTGTGTGAATAGTGTGTTTGATTTCATGGATTTTGTCTTTTGAACTTTTGGTTCTCTACTTGTTGTTTTTATCTTGCCATACATCCTAGTTACTAGCATTTGTACAAAAAATAATAAAATGCATAAAGATAAAATCCTACACTATTACAACCATATTGAATATCATGAAAATATAAAAGCAAAAATAAAATAAAAGCAAGAAAAATAGCTCTTTCGATTTAGGCAGAAGCACCCTTAGATTCTACATTTTCTGGCTTCCTTCAATTTGGGGTATGGAGTCAGTGGAGTCATGCCTTTTGATTTGCCTTTTTGCCTCCTTCGACTAGGGGGCTGGAATCAGTGTAGGTGTGCCTTTCGTTTGGGCCTAGAAGTCAGCATGGTTCTGTCCTTCGCTTGAGACTTGGAGACAACAAGGTTCTGGCCTTCATTTGAGGCCTGGAGTCAGCAAGGTTCTGGCCTTCGTTTGAGGCCTGGAGTCAGTAAGGTTCATGCTTTGCCACAGGCTCCTTGCTGACTCCTTTGACTGTAAGCATGTTGGGCCTTCAGATTGTGATTCGAAAGGCTTGTATAGCTAGCCAATCTAAGCGAATAATAAACTTGTCTTAAATTTTTAAAGTGCAACATCCAAACATAACTACAGTCCAAGGGTTAGCACAAAACACCAATGGGTCTCAAAGTCCAAGGCCTAACAAATCAGAGTTGAGTTTTCAGCATATAGGCAGTCAAAATCGAAAACTAAAACATGGTCTAGCTCCCTATATGAAATATCTACATTTTTATTTATTGGCATGTGCACATGATATTAAAATAGAATAGACTCAAGCTTGAAGGAAACTTACCTCTTGAAGTTCTTAAATCGAAGGGAAATGCAAGTGCTTTCTTTGATGGAGAAATGGAGTTCGTTGGGACCTTCCTGAGGCTAATCTGGTTACCACTTTGTGAAAGTAGTGACTGAATCGGAAGAGGTTGTGTGAGTGGATCGAAGGCTCTTTTATAACAAGTGATGGAATGAATCAAAGTCCTACTATATGGTAGTTGGGGAAGTGGGTCGAAGGGTAGTTTGATGGTCACTTGGAGGATGAATCGAAGGTTCTTACTTAGTGTATAGAAGTGTTTGGAAAAAAAAGTTTGGAAATGTTTGAGAATGTTCACAAGTGTTTTCTTGCACTCGTTCAGGCGCCCCTAACATGTGTGGTGATGTCTCCTATTTATAGATGGCCTGGGCTGATGTTATGGGAAGGAAAACAAACGGTTCAAACAAAAAAGGTATGTTGTATTTGTAGCTTTCGAGGGACAATGTTTTTATGCCATTTTGGTGCAAGGAATAAGGCAGCATTGCAGGATTGCTGTGCAGCAGTTTTGTAGTTTTATGGCCAGTGTATCAGGCCTGAACCTGGCAGCGCATGGGACTTGGTCAACAAATTCCTTTGACATCTCAACCTTTTGTCTTGACCCTCTAATCATGCCTTTCGACCAGACTCTTCAACAACCATTTCTTTTTCAAATTGAAGTGTCATTCGAATGGCTCACATGGATATCCTTTGAAGGGGGCCAAATTAGTTCCTTTCGACCAGGCCCTTCATGGGTTCCTTCAAATGCATGCTCTTGGGATGGGTCAGTAAAACATGTCATTCGATTGGGACATCCATACATGCGTGACAAGCCCTTTGAATGCACCACCATGGTACTTCTTTCGCATGAGGCAATGGCATAGTGCAGAGTTTATGTGTTGAAGAAGGCCATTTCCAAGGGAGATACTGCCCACTCAAATTTGCCTGCAAAGGGGTCATATGGCAAAATGAAAGTGTATGCAGGAGGTTCCTGCCTTGGGACCTTATGCAAACATGCTCAAACGAAAGTTTGTAAAAAGTGAGCCATATGTCCAAACGAAAGGCATGACTAAAAGCTTGTGCTGAAGGTATCACACACCCCAAACGAAGGATGCATGTAGGAGATAAAAATCTCAATAGAAGCTTGCAACATTGGGAAAGCCATTGTCCCAAATGAAGGAGGCCTGCAGGGAAAAATGTGTGATTGAAAGAGGGAAGAAGAGAGGCTTTGGCCTCCTGAATCGAAGAACATCATCAGGAGGCTTCTTGCCTTGTGAATTGAAGTTATTAGATGGGAGGGGTTGCCTTGTTGAAGCTTATAACAAGTTGCTTAAAAGGGTGACTTTGGCCTTGCGCATGTTAACATGGTAGGATATTCTGCCTTGTAAGTCTTGGCTGACACGCAGGAAAAACTTGCACAAACGTTCAAGCAAAGTCAAGTACCCAATGAAGCAGGAAATGAACTTTCCTAAATGAGTCCAGTGCCCCAATCGAAGAATGAAAAGGAACTTTCCCCAATGAGTCCAGTGCCCTAATTGAAGCATGAAATGAGTTTTCCCCCAAGGAGCCCAGCGCTCAAACGAAAATGCAACCAAAAGTAAAGTGTCCAGTTGAAGGATGCAAAATCGAAAAGAACTTGCTTTTCCTGTAATTTTGTCAAAATGATCATTTTCATCTGTTTTGTCTTTTTAGCATTTTCCTCTTTAATTTTGATGCTGAAAAGTCCAAATAAATTTGTGTAAGCTTGAATTTTTGGGAGCCCTTTGTCAGAAATGTCTTCAAGAATGAGAGGGCAAATTTTGGGGTACAACAAGGGGGTTTGCCCCAGCTGCTCCACTATTTTGAAGTCACTCTCCTTTATGATTTTCAGGATTTCCTCCATCTTTTGGGTGGAGGGATCTTCAGCATTAGTATCTTTGGTAGGTTCCTCTATCCCAGCAGGCCCACCTTCTTTTTCTTTGCCTCTAGTGTTGGCACTAGACTTGTCATTGCTTATGCGAACGGGAGTTGTTGTAGTAGTGGGTGGTGAAATATCAGGGGAAAAGATCCTCCCTATTCTTGTCACTTTACTAGAACCTGCAATATTGGTAACATCAACTTCATCTTTGTTGATTCAAGAATCTTGTTTTATCCCATGATAATAAACCTCGTCACGATAATTCTATGGAACTACTTTGTCAGAGGAGTAGGGGATAGGCCCAACGGCAGTGCTTATTAAAGGAGAAATGGTCGATTCATTTGAAATTCTAATAGGACCCTTTGAGGGGATCCTAAGAGGCTTCTTGTAAATGGTTATTATAGACAAGTCTTCAGTTTTGTTGGTCAAACTCTTGATGGTAGGAGTCTTTTCAAACAAAATCTCGCGGCTATTTATCAGGAGTTGCACACCTTCCTTCAACTGCTTGCATCCATTTACTTGTTGATCACAGCAAACACAATCTTTAGAACAGACAGGGAACACCCCAACTCTCAGTAAGTTAACCTTCACAATAGTTAATGGAGTTGTTAAATCTTCAATGGAAGAGACGAAAGTAGTATCATCAATTGTGTTAACACTTTTGCCATGATTCGACATCGGTGCGGTTATCACATTTGGAGTAGCACATTGTGATACGGTGGGAGAACTGACTTGAGGGTTTTGCGTTTGATTGCAAATTTTGCGGTTAGCAAGTGTCGCCACAGACTTTTCTTTTATCCAAAAGGAAAGGTGAAAAAGCACATGAAAGACCTTTAAGATTATTTCTTGAGTTCGGGGGGTAGATTATGAAAAGGGAAGATATTAGCACCATTTTCATCCATGGTTTTCCATGGGCTCTTAGTTACTTGCTAGATCACTTGCTTTATGTTTGAAATTGTGCTTTGTGTGGTTTTTGAAAGTATTTTGTATAGAGGCCTTTGTTTAGGCAATCTTTGTAATGATTCTTGTTTGTAAGAATGTATACAAAAATGTTGATCTTTTGAAAATGTTTTCAATTTGTAAGATGTTTTGAAAGTGTAGGTGCTTGTTTTGAAAATAGCAAGGATGTTTGTCTGAAATTGAGAAAGTAATTAGGAGTATTCTACCTACTCAAAAGTCTTTCTTGTTCATTTTCTTTTCCTTTGAGATTGTTATCTTACCATTAATTTGGTAAGCAACCCTATCTTTGGATGTAAACGGGATGGGCGTGGGTCATCGTATAACTATGATTAGAAATGTTGCAAGATATCTTAGTATTTTTCTTTAGGTACTAAGATCATTTTGAAAGGCAACTTAGATAGCGTCATCGAGGGACTATGATCTTGTATTTTTGCTTGTTTTTGCTAAGATACCTTACATGCGTAATATGGCCATTTTGTATAAGGCAACAAAGTGGAATAACCCTAGGGATGCTTGTGTGCAAATTTATTGTTTTCATGCTTATTTTTTGTCTTGAATTAGGGTTTTCTAAGTATCGGTTTTAGTCTTTCCATACAAACCCTAATTACTAGCATGTTATATATAAAAGCGATAAATCGCGGAATTGAAAGTTACTACACTGTTACAATATGGGGAGGGGGTGTACATATTGAATGGGGGTTGCAAGAATGTAAACCTAGTTAGTCTATTACAACCATATTGAATTGGTATCAATGTACATGGAAATAAATAAATACAAAGTACAAAATGAATAAATGTACACAAAATGCAAAATGTGAAGTAAATGGATATTTGTTTGGATTTTTTAGAGAAAAGGGATTTTGTCTTAATATAATTAATTAAAAGAAAAATAATTAAAAAAAAGTAAACCCTAAATTTTTTAAGAAAAGATTTTTAAACAAAACCCTAAATCTTTTAGTTAAAATAAAAGAAAATAAGTTTATGATAAAAGTGTTTTTTTGGTATTTTTTGTCTTGAGAATAACTAATAACCTAGTTTTAATTAAATTTACAAGATAATAAGTAAAATTAAATAAAGTATAGTTAATAAAAAAATATTTTTTGTGAGAAAATAAAATAAACTAAGTTAAAATGATAATCTAATTTTTTTAAATATTTTTTATGATTTTTAATATTTGTAAAAAAATAATTAAGAAAAAAAATGAAATAAAAATAAGAAAATAAAATAAATTGGGCCAGGGGTGCTAACAGCCTGCAAGGGGGTTAGTAAGCAAAAAATAAAATAAAAACAGTATAAGCCCAATAAGGCCCAGGCGCTTGCAAATAAGTCAGGAATGCAAAATATGTAAAAAAAATGCAAAAGGGTACCATTGGGGCTCGAACCCAGGTCCCAAAGGTTACAAGCGCACGCTTCTACCACTGGGGTGACTATACATTCGTTAATATAAGCAAATCAATAAATATATAAGGCAAAAGGCGCCCTGATGACTTCATCTTCAACCTCCACCCATACCAACTGTAACTTGCTCATTTCTCATCAAAAATGAAAACTGTAAACATGAAACTTGTAGCAAATTTTCTCACGGTTTCAAAAATATAAAGCATTAAAACTATAGATCAAAGATAAGCATGAATTTTAATGGCCCTAATCTGAACCCTAAAAATCTCAAAAATCTCTGTTTCAAAATTCTCTAAGCTCAAGCAAAATTAATGGAAACTATGGACATGGTTAGCTTTAGGGCAATGATATCTACATGTTTTGTTCAGAAATAAATCATTGATGATGCCTGTATGAAGAGTTCAAAGTTGAGAAAACATACCTCAAAACTGGAAATCATGTTTTGAGTTTGAGCTTGTTTCAAGTAATGGTGATGATCAGGTTAGCTTCCTTAAGGTCCCAGGAAGCTAATGCAATGATTAGCTTGAACAATGGATGGCTGAAATGGTCTGGAGAAGTCAATGTGCAGAACTCTGTTTTTGAAAATGGAGGATGGTGTTAATGGTGTTACAGTTCTATAACAGGGTGTGGGATTGATTCTATGTGATGTTTAGAAACTTTAGAAACCAAAAGGCCAAGAAACGCACGAGTAGATTATGAGTTTCAAGTTTTTGGTCAGTTTGTGTGAAAATGGAAGTGTGAAGTGTGATTCTGAGTTCTAGCACCTTTCAGTGGTCAAGCATTTGTGTGTTTGGTGAAAATAGTTTGTGTATGTATAAACAAAAGTGTTTGAGTGCATTGGCAAGTCAGAAGTACAAGTTTCTAGCTTTTGGCTAGGTTACTTGATTTTGAAGAAAAGAGGGAAACAAGTTTCAAGAAGAGGTACAAGCATGGGATGGGTGATTGTAAGTGTTTTAAACATTTCTCATGAGTTATAGGACTGTTTTTATCAGAAGAGAACAAGTGCAAGGCTCAAGAACAAGTTTTGTACAAAAAGTCACTTTATCAAAATGGCAATGTGACCTTTCTTCCAAAAATAGATATAAAGCATCTCCATGCATTGAATGCTTGAAGTGAGGCCTCTAACAGATGTGTAAACCATTAATTATGGAGTTCCTAACAAGTCTGAGGCCTGCAAGGTAGTGTTTATGCAGCATGGTTTGAATTTGAATTTTGTTCATCACTAAAATGACTTGTAATTAAAGTGATAAAACCCTAACTTTATCTCTTCGATTCTCCCTACTCAAGAATGATCTCAAGGAGTTATTGGACATTTTGGAAAGCTTTCAATGTGATGTACATCCCATATTTGAATTGATTTTGAAGATTCCCCTTGTAACTATATGAAAAAGTGCCATGAAGTTGGGTCAAAATCCTGACCAAATTAGGGCAAAATTTCACTAAGTGTTTAATTTCATGACCACATGTTCATAAAATTATAACTTGAGATCCAAGCATTTTTGGAAGGAGTTGTGTAAAGAAAAGTTGTAGATTTCATGGGTATCTACAACTTTCATGTTGGAATTTTCTCTTGAATCATCTTGCATCATGGTGAAAATTTTGCTCAAAGTTATGAAAAAACATGAAATTTCCAATAGAAAAATTTCTAAGTTTAGAAATTTTGAATTTTCAAAATGAAATCTTGACCTTTTGATTTCTTGATGAATAAGTTTCATATTTTTGACATGTTTTGATGAATTATGATCTTTGGCACTTGAATTTGACCAAAAAGTCAAAGTTTGACTTTTTAGTATACAATTGACTTTTGATCAGTTGACTGCAAAATTCATCTGTCAATCCAATGGACTTGCAATGTTTTGAACCATGTCATTAGGTCAAAATGATGCAATTAGGCTCTTGAGTTCATGCCTTAAACCAATTGACCATTTTCTAGGTCAAAAATCAGAAATTGCCTTTTCCCAGTCAAAACCCTAATTTTGACCATTTTGCCCTTTTGGAGATTTGATCAAATTTCTTGAGGAGTTGTGGTCCAAACTTGATCAAATGATACATATGAGTTTAAAATGTTGATATGGATCAAAAATTATGAAGTTTGACTGTAAATTGGCCATGGTTGATATTTCGCCAATACAACTGATTTTTAGGTCAACTGATCAATTGATTGAGCAAAAGTGTGATCCAAGGCTTGAAACTTGACATGAGTAATGTTGTGGATCCACAATGATCCATGAAAGTCATATGGGACATTGTAAGTTCAAAAATCCTTGTGCAAACTCAAACCCTAATTTTGGTCATCAGTGCTTAAGGAGGTGTCTTGAGCTGGTCAAACCCTAGTGCAGTCTTGAGTCAAGGAGATCTTGTAAGCAAATTCTTGATAAATGAGAGGGAAAATTTTGGGGTACAACAGCTTCCCCTGTTCAATCTTCTTAAGCAAACAAAAAAAAGAGTTAGATTGGCAAGTTTTTCCATTCGTGACTCGAAGGTGGAAGATGATTGGACACTAGAGTGCCCAGAAATTTGCACTCGATGATATAATGGTAGAGGGAATGGGCTTAAAGATGCCATTTGGAGAGATGATAGAAAGTTTTTGGAGATGGGCTTGTAGATTCCATCCAAAAATAGTTGTTGAACTGTATTTGTAAGCTGAAAGAAAGAGTATCAGAATGGCATCCATGTCTAGAGCATATCTGTATTGTATTTGAAAGATTGAATCAGAATGGCATCCGTGTCTAGAGAGTATCTGAACTGTAACTGAAAGCTGACTCTGAATGAGTATCAGGATGGCATCCGTGTCTGGACCGTATCTGAACTGTAACTGAAAACTGACTCTGAATGAGTATCAGGATGGCATCCGTGTCTGGAGCGTATCTGAATTGTGTCTGAGAGTTGAATCTGAATGAGTATCAGAATGGCGTCCATGTCTGGAGCATATCTATATTGTATCTGAAAAGTTGATTCTGAACGAGTATCAGGATAACGTCCGTGTCTGGTGTGTATCTGAACTGTAACTAAAAACTGACTCTGAATGAGTATCAGGATGGCATCTGTGTCTGGAGCGTATTTGAACTGTATGAGAGTTGAATCTGAATGAGTATCATAATGGCGTCTGTGTCTGGAGCGTATTTGAACTTTATCTAAAAGTTGACTCATAATGAGTATCAGAATGGCATCCGTGTCTGGAGCGTATCTGAACTGTATCTGAAAGTTGACTCTGAACAAGTATCAGAATGGAATCCGTGTCTGGAGCGTATCTGAACTGTATATGAAAATCCTTTGATCATTGTTAATGATAGTTGTTAGCCTTATCCTGAAAAGGGTAAAATGTTAGCTATTATGCAATGTCATGTTTGTATGAAATGCACAGTGTAATGTATTCGTGTTATCGATGTTTATGATATATGGATGCAATGTATGCGTATGTGAGCTAATCTGTTGCACTGCTTGTTGGTTTTGAGGAAAATAAATCCCTGACCACTATTGAGGATATGTAAGTCTTCATGTTGTGAAGTTGAAGTGTGGGTGAATTTCCTTTTAGAGAAATAAACTATGTTGTAAGAGAAATGCAGTGTATTGCCTGTAAAATCCTGTTGGGGAATCCTGAGAAATTGGACGACTTCTACTGGGGATTGATAGCTGGGAGCTTTATTCTGCTGGGGATTAAATTGCATACTGCGAGGGACTTTATGGAAATATCTTAGAGAGATTTCCCTATCCCTTAAAGCCATCAATGATTGTCTTTCTATTTTTTTTATTTGTAAACAGTAATTATGTTCAAATGCATATGTTCAAAAATAAATCATTTGACGTTTTTTGTAAATAAAATAATAAAGTAAAGAAAAACAGATAGTTTTGCACTTTCAAAGGGATATCTTTGTATTGACTTTAAGTAAGTATTTTGTACAATGAGACAAACATTCTAGTAAGAGAATGTTGTCGTAAAAAATGAAAATTTTGATACAAAGCAAACATAGCTATGTGCAATAATCCCATGGGGTTCCCATTCTGCTATAGCCTTAATGTTTCTGAGCATCTTGTCTATTTGTTGCCTTGTCCAAAGCTGATTGGATTGATCAGAACTGTCGAGTTTGCAGGTTGTCCGTAAGGTGATCCAACGGGACATAGTCACGCGCTTTAACTCCCTAACTTTTTCCTGGACCGCCCTTTCGGGTTTTCAGTCCACCGGGAAACCCTTTTTTGCCCAAGTCGCCCTTTCGGGTTTTCAACTTATCGGGTGTACAGATATTTTGTTTTATCCCTAATTTTTGCCCAAACCTTTTTGGTTCGCCGGGATGCCCTTGTTTTGCCTAGGTGTGTCAACCTAGCGGGTCTCTTATGCGTAGTATCTTTTGACTATGCCTGCGTTCGCAGGGTGCGACAGGTCGTCACCATCCATGGTGGTCAAGATCATTGCGCCACCTGAGAATATGTTTTTTATTACAAATGGTCCTTCGTATGTAGGAGTCCATTTTCCCCTGGGATCACCTTGCGGCAGTATGATGCGTTTGATCACCAGATCCCCAACTTGATACACTTGGCGTCTGACCTTTTTGTTGAAAGCCTTGATCATTCGTTTTTGATACATTTGACCATGACAGACACCATTAAGTCTTTTCTCATCAATTAAGTTCAGATGATCAAGTTGAGTTTGGATCCAATCGTCTTCATTCAGCCCTGTATCCTTCATAATTCTTAGAGAGGGGATCTGGACCTCAATAGGTAAGACAACCTCCATGCCGTATACCAGAGAATAGGGTGTTTCCCCGGTTGGTGTGCGTGTTGTGGTACGATACCCGTGGAGAGCGAATGGTAACATCTCATGCAAGTCTTTGTATGTGACTGTCATTTTATGTATGATCTTTTTAATGTTCTTATTTGCAGCTTCGACAACACCATTCATCTTTGGCCGTTAAGGGGAAGAATTGTGATGCTGGATCTTGAATTGCTTGCACGGGGCGGTGATCACAGTGTTGTCCAGGTTCGTACCATTGTCTGTGATGATCCTCTCTAGGATACCGTAACGACATATGAGATTCTTCTTGGTGAACCGGGTGACAACATTCTTGGTAACGGAAGCGAAAGAAGCTACCTCCACCCACTTTGTAAAATAGTAAATGGCCACTAAGATGAAGCGGTGTCAATTGGAGGTTGTTGGCTTGATTTCCCCAATCATATCAATCCCCCACATGGCAAAGGGCCAAGGAGCCGCCAATACATTCAGAGGAACCGAAGGTACGTGTACCTTTTCAGCATAGATCTGACACTTATGGCAAGTTCGAGAGTGTTGATAGAAATATGCTTCCATGGTAGACCAATAATAGTCTACCCGTAGGATTTTCTTTGCCATCGTATGCCCACTAGAATGGGTGCCAAAAGTGCCTTCATGTAACTCAACTATGATCCTTTCAGCTTCAACCTTGTCTACGCACCGAAGTAGCACAGAGTCATGGTTGGGTTTGTAAATAATATCATTACTAAGGAAGAATTTAGCAGAGAATCTCCTTAAGAACTTCTTATCATTGACTAAAGCTCCTTCTGGATATTCTCGAGCCTCGAGATACCTCTTAACTTCGTGAAACCAAGGTTGGTCCACTACCTCTTCAGTATTAATCTCGTGACAATGAGATGGTTCATCCATTTGTTAAATGGTGATCTGGGGAGCCACGTTATCCCATTTAAGTTTAAACATAGATGACATTGTGGCTAGTGCGTCTGCTAGCTAATTTTCTTCTCGTGGGAAATGATCGAAGGTAATCTTCTCAAAATGTGGGACCAATGTCAAAACATGTTCTTTGTAAGGGATACGGTTAGGGTGTTTGGTGTCTCATTCCCCTTTGATCTGGCTGATAACCAAAGTTGAATCTCTGAATACATTCAAATATTTGATCCCCAAATCTATGGCAGCTTTAAGACCAAAGATGCACACTTCGTATTCCACCATGTTGTTTGTACAATTGAAGCAGAGTCTTGAAGTAAAAGGAGTATGACATCCTTCAGGAGATATGAGTACAACACTGATACCGTTGTCGAGTGCGTTAGATGCCCCATCAAAAACCAGGGTCCATCGGGATCCTTGTTCAGGTCCGTTATATGGCCTAAATTCTTCACAATTGTTTACCATCATGATGTCCTCATCTGGGAATTCGAACTTCATGGACTGGTAGTCTTCCACAGCTTGGTGAACCAGGTGATCAACTAGTACACTTCCCTTTATTGCTTTCTGGGTAGTATACTATATTTCATATTCTGTCAGGATCATCTGCCATCTCGCTATTCTCCCATAGAGAGCAGGCTTCTTGAAGATGTACTTTATCGGATCCATTTTAGATATCAACAAGGTAGTATGAGTCAGCATATACTGTCTTAGCTAGCGAGAAGCCCATGCCAGAGCACAACAAGTTTTCTCGAGCAGTGAATATCTTGTTTCACAGTCGGTAAAAAAATTTCTCAAGTAATAAATAGCGCGCTCTTTTCGGCCAAACTCGTCATGCTGCCCCAACACATACCCCATTGAATTTTCCACAACGGTCAGATACATGATCAATGGTCTTCCCTCGACTGGTGGCATTAAAACAGAAGGCTCTTACAGGTAGTCTTTGATCTTGTTGAAAGCGGTTTGGCATTCGTCTTTCCATTTGAATACTTGATCTTTCTTCAGTAACTTGAAGATTGGTTCACAAGTAGCTGTCAGGTGGGAAATGAATCTGGAAATGTAGTTTAAATGTCCCAAGAATCCTCTGACTTTCTTCTCGGTATGAGGAGCAGGCATCTCTTGTATTGCTTTCACCTTGGCATGATATACTTCAATACCCTTATTGCTGACGACAAAGCCTAGGAGCTTACCAGACCTTACTCCAAACGTGCATTTATTTGGGTTCAACCTTAGCTTGTACTTCTTTAGCCTCTCAAACAGTTTCTGTAAATGATCAAGATGCTCTTCTTCTGTTTGAGATCTAGCTATCATGTCTTCCACATAGACCTCTATTTCGTGATGTATCATGTCGTGAAATAGAGATACCATGGCACGCTGATAGGTTTCCCCAGCATTCTTCAGTCTGAATGGCATAACCTTATAGCAGAATGTGCCCCACTGTGTGACAAAGGTTGTTTTCTCCATGTCCTCAGGCGCCATTTTGATTTGGTTGTAACCTGAGAAACTGTCCATGAAGGAAAACACCTTGTGATGTGTTGTACTGTCAACTGGAATATCAATGTGGGGGAGTGGGAAATCATCCTTAGGGCTTACCCTATTCAAATCTCTGTAGTCCACACACATTCGCACTTTGCCGTCCTTTTTAGGCACGGGAACAACATTGGCAACCCATTGGGGATAGGAGGTGACGGCCAAGAATTAAGTGTTCAAATATTTCATGACTTCTGCTTTGATCTTCTCTGACATATCTGGTCACATTCAACGGACTTTTTGTTTCACTGGTAGGTAATCCTCTTTTGTAGGCAGACGATGTACCACAATATCTGCATCAAGTCCTGGCATGTCTTCATACGACCAGGCAAAGATCTCAACATACTCGTGCAACAACTGAATCAGACGCTCCTTGACACTAGATTGGCACCCATCTTGACTTCTCTTTTGTCTTCTTCGGTACCTAGGTTGATTGTGTCCACTGGTTCCTCGTGGGGCTGAATGGTTCTATCTTCTTGTTGTAGTAATCTGGAAAGTTCCCCTGGTACTTTACAATCTTCCTTACCTTCGTCTTCGACTTGGTAGATTAGATTTTCAGAGTCACAAAAATCCCTTGCAGAACTGTTACCCATGGGATCTCGAATGGATGTAGACCTGCATTGTGAGTGTGAGTGCGTGTAAGAGTATAAATATCTTTGAAAGGAATGGGAATGTAAAAAGAAAAACAATGAGCACAAAGTTTGTATGCAAAAACGTCCATGGTTCATTGATGTCATATGGAAATGAGATAATAAACCTTACAAATGGACCATTGCGCCTCGGGTAAGACACAAGGTTTTAAGAGTCTGAATTGTTTTAATATTACAGATCTAACAAAATGTAAAGACAAATTATTGTGGGATAAAAGTGATCAGGATAAAATCTATGGCCTCCCAGTTGCCGAGCCCTCCACTGACAGTTGGGAAGATCCAATCCTCCAGGTTGTAGCCATCTTCATCATCCTCTACCGCTTTGACTTCACGGTTGCTGATCTTCAAGGGTGGTCCTCCAGCACGAGCGCGGCGTATAGCCTTCTGGGCACCTGAAGTGAAACCCAGGCCAAACTTGTCAGATTTGTATGGGATATCTGGGAGTTATCCCCAAAGAGTGCACCCACCTTCTTCTATCGCTGCCTTGGTATCCTTCAAAGATGACATCCTGAGTGGAGGCCTTGTAATCTTGGGAACTTGAGACACAACCTTGGTTACTGCCACATCTTGCGGGATTTCTTCAAAATGTTGGAATGGATTTTCAATAAATTCACCATCTAATTCCACATATCTGAAGGAATTGAGATGGCTGATCATATACTCTTCTTCTCCTTGAACAATGATAATCTTCCCTTGAATTGGATATTTCAGCATTTGGTGCAACGTAGAAGTAACAGCGCCATCATTGTGAATCCACGGTCGGCCTAGCAAGCAAGAATATGAAGGGTGGATGTCCATTACATAAAAATTTGAATCAAATGTTTGGGTTCCAACCTTTATTGGGATATCCACTTCCCCATGCACCATCCTTTTCGAGCCGTCAAAAGCCCTCACTACTATATTGCTCGGTCTCAATGTCAATCCTTTGCAGTCAAGCCTATCAAGAGCCTTTTTAGGAAACACATTTAGAGACGACCCGATGTCCACCAAAACATGAGCTAAGGTTGTGCCCCTGCATTCCACAGAGACATGCAATGCCTCATTATGCTTCCTTCCTCTTGGCGTTAAATCAGCATCTGAAAAACCTAAACCATTATCTACAGTCAAGCTGGCTATGCAGTCTTGGAACTGATCGGCAGATGTTTCTTGGGGTACATGAGTAGTTTTAATGAATTTTACCAAGGCTTTTGCATGAGCCTTAAAACATAGTAATAAAGCCAGCATGGAAATTTTAGATGGAGTTTTCCCCAATTGCTCAACTACATTGTAGTCGCTTCTTTTTATGATCTTTAGAATTTCCTCCATCTCTTTCCGGGAGGTCTCAGGGATAGCCAATGATTGTGTCTTCATCCAGACAGACTCAACCAGAACACCTTTTCCTCGAATCTCGTTTAACTCCTCAGCAGGAATGTTAGTAAGAGTGATAGCAGGGATTGTAACAGCTTTGTCCGTTGGAGTATTAGCAGAGATGATTGTATGACTGGGAACAACCTTTGGAGGAGCAACAACAATAGGAATGATTACGGGTCCAAAAATAGCTTTTGGAGGAGCTATCTCTGGAGAGAAAACCCTTCCACTTCGAGTGATCTTACTAGTCCCTGCAATATTACTGACATCGGAGTCAACTTTCTCAGGACTTGAATCTTCAGCAGCTGGCCAATCTTGCTTGATATCGTGGTAGTAGACATCCCCTCCATAATTCCATGGTACGGTTTTGTCTGACGAATACGGGACTGGTCCAGACATTGTAATTATCAAAGTAGCTACTTTTGGAACTGATGTAATTCTAACGGGTCTTTTGGTGGAGACCCTGGAAGAATTTTCGGAAATAGTCACGATGGAAACATCATTATAAGAAACAGTTGGAACAGAAGTCTTTTCGAACAAAATTTCCTTGTTATCTATTAGGCATTGAACGCCTGTTTTCAATAAAGGATAGCTGGTTGGTAAGGACAAACAGAAATGACAGCTTTCATCAGAGCCTGGGAATACACTGGCATTCAATAATTTCTTTTTGATAGTTAGAAGTGGGGTCATAAGTTCATCAACTGAAGTAACAAACATATCTTCCTCAATGGTGTTGGTATTATGGTCGTGTTTGGGCATAGGGGCAGAAATGACATTGGGCTTTTCTGGCGCATCGAATTCAATCTCTTTGGCATCAAGGAGGTCTTGTACTTTGTTTTTCAGAGCCCAACAGTTGTTAGTGTCATGGTCGGGACTCTCAGAATGGTATGCACAACGGTCATTCGGATGATAGTGAGGAGATGTTGTGTTAGGTTTCTTTGGAGCTTATTTCAAAGTCACTAGGTTGGATCTTAACAAATGTGGCAACACCTGAGATAGTGTCATATTAATTCCGGTGAATTTTATGACTAGTCTTTCCATTCTTGGCTGAATTTTTCTTTGCTGATCAGGCGCAAGTTTAGGAATCATAACATCCCCCACCATTGGACGATGTTCAGCCCTATCTTGATTTCTCTGAGGATATACAACAACCACCTCCTTCTTTCCAATGAATGGCTTCCTCACAGTAGCAGAGGATGCATCTTTCTGAATCTTCCCATTCTTTATCCCGGCTTCTACCCTTTCTCTGGTCAATATCAGTTCGGTAAAACCTGTCGATGAACTCCCAATTAAGTGATTAAAGAAAGGTCCGGACAAGGCACCCAAGAACATATCAACTAACTCTCTTTCAGATAAAGGAAGTTGGACTCTCCCTACCAAGTCCCTCCATTTCTATGCGTAGTCTTTGAAGCCCTCACTTGAAATCATGGCCATACTCTGGAGTTGAGTACGGGTAGGTGCAAGATCAACATTGTATTGGTATTGTTTGTAAAAGGCAGCAGCAAGATCTTCCCAGTAGTGAACATTGGCTCTTTCCAGCTGATAAAACCAATCCAGTTAAGTTCTAGATAGACTGTCTTGGAATAAGTGTACCCATAAGTCCTTGTCAGCAGTATGGGGTTGAATCTTTCTCACATAGGACCGGAGATGCATTTTGGGGCATGAGACTCCGTCATATTTGGCGAATACAGGTGCTTTGAATTTTGGAGGAATGACAATCCCCGATACTAATCCCAACTCCTCAAAGTCCAAGCTAGGCACTTTTTGGATTTCCATTGCACTCAACCGTTCTTCTAGATGCTTATACTTGTCATCAGTTGGAGGGTATTGTTCTTCAGAATAATCTTCTTCTTCCTCTTCCTCTTCCTCTTCCTCTTCTGACCCTGATTGGACAACTGTTTCTTTGCCTTTCCCATCTTGATTGTCTTTCTCACCGGATCTCATTGCAAAGTCTAAGGCCCTTCTTGTTTTCCCTTGGAATCTTCTTCCCATGTTTAGAACTCCGGTTATTTTCTTTTTCTTCTTTTTCTCTTCAACCAGCAAAGTCTTCAACTCTTCTTGTCCTTTGTCCAAAGTTAAGAACAACTGTTGAAACTGTGCATTCTAAGCTTAGAGGTCCTTTACCGTTTTCTCGAGATCCATCTTACTAAAATAAACAGTAGAGAGATGAGGGAACTTGTTGCAAGAAACCTGCTTATGTTATGATGAATGGTAAATGCATATGCAATGATTTCAAGGATTTTAAAGATTCAAATTTGTTTTAGACAAAAAGGAAACACACGTTATATTAATAAATTAAAGCTTGAGTACAATAATGCCTCTTTGGGAAAAACAAATACAAAAACTCTAAGATAAAAAGGTAGTACATATCCTCTTTGGTTCAATGTAAGCATTCAGGTTTCTCTCCTCTTGAAGTAGCCTAGTGAGTTTCAAAACCTTCTTCTCGCTTGCGTAAAATTAGGCTTCAAAAGTACCTCGCTCCCCCTTGAGTTGTATCCAATCTCTTTGGAGGTATTCAAGAGAAGTGGGCATGTCGAGATGTAGGATAGTGTATGGAACATCTCCTTTCATGACAGGCTCAATGATTACCGGGAGAATGGAGGGATAAGGCATCATAAGACTCTGAGCACGAGTTCGTACCCATTTGAGGTAAGGCTCAAGAGGGATGGAATTCTTGTGCCCCAGTGTCTTTCTATCTACCTTGTTCAACATTCTCCAAGCTCGGATAAATCTCTGGTGAAGACCTTGATCGTCATTCTCGTAGTCAAATACCAAACCTTGAATCAGCATCTCGTGCAGGCCATCCCTTTGGGCGTAACCAAATTGCCTTAAGGCTAAGAAGGGGTTGTAGGTGATACCTCCCCTAATGCCAAGTAAAGGGACATTAGGGAACTCTCCATAACAGTCGACAATAGTAACATTCTCTATGGATCGGGAGCACCAATGAATGTCTGAATGATTGAGTGTCATCAACCTTTGTGATCACCTTGAACCTTGCTCATTCTTCAATACATATTGGAGAAGATTGAAAATAAACCATCTTGCCAAGAGAGGAGTGCAACACATAAGGACACCTATTTTCCTCATTGTGCGAGTGTGAAAAGAATGTAGGATGTCTCCTAGAAAAGTAGACATCGGGTTGCGGGATATGAAGATTTTAACGGCATTCACATCTATGAGTTGGTCAGGATTTGGAAACAAAACCATCCCGTAGATGAGGAGAGCCGCAATTTCCTCAAAAGCTTGCAGATCCAAAGAGTTCCAACAGTTTTGGACTTTCTCAAACAAGAACTTTTCTAGGAAACCCTTGACACCACTCCTTGTTTCCCAATGAGTTGTGACATCAGATGAGTGCAAGTGTAGAGCTTGAGCAATATCTCCTGGCTTTGGGTCTCTTTCTGTACCATTGAAAGGTAGTTGATTAAGAATGGAAATCCTCAGGAGTTGGGAGAATTCTTCCAAAGTTGGCACAAGTTGATAATCTGGAAATGTGAAGAAATGGTGTAGAGGATCAAAGAACTGAAAGAGAACCTTCATAATATCCTCATCAGTGTTGGAAGTGACCAAGTTGATTAGGCGACCATGTCTCTCGGTAAATGGAGAATTTTCAGGAATCCTTGAAGCTATCTCCTTAAGCTGTGAAGGGATCCTTACAAGGTTGACTTGAATAGTTTTCCTGCGAAGAGAATCCATATCCTACAAAACAGAACAAAGATAAATCCCAAGATCCTTGAAATGGTTAGTGAATGAGTATGATGTTATGATGTTCATGATGTTATGTACAAGTATGTATATAAAAACAAAACAAACAATTCCTTAGGTTTAGGCTTGCATGGAGTCTTATAGGTAAGTACCCTCTTGAAGTTTAGTTGGCTCAAACCTGTCCTGGTAATAGTAACCGGGTTCTAAGGAGCTCAATATCACTGGTTTTTTTCCTTGATCATTGTTTCAGCACAAACCTCTTTAATGGCGTCCGAAATATCCCAAGAAACCAAACCTCAATGAGTGTAGTATCGAGTATCTACCAACTTCGGACTGCACCAAAGCCGGTCATCTCACTACATCCTAAAGGCCAAGTTGGTCAAGTAAAAGTTCTAAAAGTTCATTAGTGCTTCATGACATCACCCAGCGGCCCCGTATTATCTTTGATTAACTCAAAGGCTACCGGTACCCACAAATATGTCACACTAACGTAGCTATTTCTTAGACCATGTTGGTATACCCCGCACAGTTTCCACAATGTATTGCTACTTACCTATAAGGTATCCCAAATCCGGGTAGAGGATTCAAGCCCAAATAAAGAACCATAATATAAAGCAAACAAGCTAAACAATGTAAGCAAGTAAATGTGATTTAACCCTAAGGTAACCCCACTTTTAGAATTGTCCCCAGCAGAGTCGCCAATTCTTTGATACAGTGGGATAACTGACTTGAGGGTTTTACGTTTGATCGCAAATGTTACAGTTAGCAAGAGTCACCACCGACTTTTCTTTTATCCAAAAGGAAAGGTGAAAAAGCACAGGAAATACCTTTGAGATTATTTCTTGAGTTTGGGGGCTAGATTATGAAAAAGGAAGGTATTATCACCCTTTTCATCTATGGTTTTCCATGGGCTCTTAGTTACTTGCTAGATCACTTGCTTTATGTTTGAAATTGTGCTTTGTGTGGTTTTTGAAAGTATTTTGTAAAGAGGCCTTTGTTTAGGCAATCTTTGTAATGATTCTTGTTTGTAAGAATGTATACAAAGATGTTGATCTTTTAAAAATGTTTTCAAGTTTGTAAGATGTTTTAAAAGTGTAGGTGCTTGTTTTGAAAATAACAAGGATGTTTGTTTGAAATTGAGGAAGTAATTAGGAGCATTCTACCTACTCAAAAGTCTTTATTGTTCATTTTCTTTTCCTTTGACATTGTTATCTTACCATTGATTTGGTAAGAAACCCTATCTTTGGATGTAAACAGGATGGGCATGGGTCATCTTCTAACCATGATTAGCAATGTTACAAGATATCTTAGCATTTTTCTTTAGGGACTAAGATCATTTTGAAAGGCAACTTAGATAGCGTCATCGAGGGACTATGATATTGTATTTTTGCTTGTTTTTGCTAAGATACCTTACATGCGTAATATGGCCATTTTGTATAAGGAAACCAACTGGAATAATCCTAGGGGTGCTTGTGTGCAAATGTATTGTTTTCATGCTTATTTTTTGTCTCGGTTTTAGTCTTTCCATACAAACCCTAATTACTAGCATGTTATATATAAAAGCGATAAATTGCGGAATTGAAAGTTACTACACTATTACAACATTTGTGGGGAGGGGGTGTACACATTGAATGGGGGTTGCAAAAATGTAAACCTAGTTAGTCTATTACAATCATATTGAATTGGTATAAATGTACAAGGAAATAAATAAATACAAAGTACAAAATGAATAAATATACAAAAAATACAAAATGTGAAGTAAATGGATATTTGTTTGGATTTTTTAGAGAAAAGGATTTTGTCTTAATATAATTAATTAAAAGAAAAATAATTCAAAAAAAGTAAACCCTAAATTTGTTAAGAAAAGATTTTTAAACAAAATCCTAAATCTATTAGTTAAAATAAAAGAAAATAAGTTTATGATAAAAGTATTTTTTTGGTATTTTTTGTCTTGAAAATATTTATAGTATTATAAAATATTTTTTAGTCTTTTTTTATATCAAGAATAATATATTTTAGCTAGTATGAAAGAAAATAACTAATAACCTAGTTTTAATTAAATTTACAAGATAATAAGTAAAATTTAAACAAAGTATAATTAATAAAAAAATATTTGTTGTGAGAAAATAAAATAAACTAAGTTAAAATGAAAATCTAATTTTTTTAAATTTTTTTTTACAATTAGTAAAAAAAATAATTAAGAAAACAATGAAATAAAAATAAGGAAAAAAAAATGGGCTAGGGGTGCTAACAGCCTGCAAGGAGGTTTGTAAGCAAAAAATTAAAAAAAAAACAGTATAAGCCCAATAAGGCCCAGGCGCTTGCAAAAAAGTCACGAATGCAAAATATGTAAAAAAAATGCAAAAGGGTACCACTGGGGCTCGAACCTAGGTCCCAAAGGTTACAGGCGCGCGCTTCTACCACTAGGGTGGCTATACATCCGTCAATATAAGCAAATCAATAAATATATAAGGCAAAACTTGCCCTGATGACTTCATCTTCAACCTCTAGCCAAACTAACTGTAACTTGCTCATTTCTCATCAAAAATGAAAACTGTAAACATGAAACTTGTAGCAAATTTTCTCACGGTTTCAGAAATATAAAGCATTAAAACTATAGATCAAAGATAAGCATGAATTTTAATGGCCCTAATCTGAACCCTAAAAATCTCAGAAATTTCTGTTTCAAAATTCTCTAAGCTCAAGCAAAATTAATGGAAACTATGGACATGGTTAACTTTAAGGCAGTGATATCTACCTGTTTTGTTCACAAATAAATCATTAAATATGCTTGTATGAAGAGTTCAAAGTTGAGAAAACTTACCTCAAAACTGGAAATCGTGTTTTGAGTGTGAGCTTGTTTCAAGTAATGGTGATGATCAGGTTAGCTTCCTTGAGGTCCCAGGAAGCTAATGCAATGATTAGCTTGAACAATGGATGGCTGAAATGGTCTGGAGAAGTCAATGTGCAGAACTCTGTTTTTGAAAATGGAGGATGGTGTTAATGGTGTTACAGTTTTATAATAGGGTGTGGGATTGATTCTATGTGATGTTTAGAAACTTTTGAAACCAAAAGGCCAAGAAATGCACGAGTAGATTATGAGTTTCAAGTTTTTGGTCAGTTTGTGTGAAAATGGAAGTGTGAAGTGTGATTCTGAGTTCTAGCTCCTTTCAGTGGTCAAGCATTCGTGTGTTTGGTGAAAATAGTTTGTGTATGTATAAACAAAAGTGTTTGAGTCCATTGGCAAGTCAGAAGTACAAGTTTCTAGCTTTTGGCTAGGTTACTTGATTTTGAAGAAAAGAGGGAAACAAGTTTCAAGAAGAGGTACAAGCATGGGATGGGTGATTGTAAGTGTTTTAAACATTTCTCATGAGTTATAGGACTGTTTTTATCAGAAGAGAACAAGTGCAAGGCTCAAGAACAAGTTTTGTACAAAAAGTCACTTTATCAAAATGGCAATGTGACCTTTCTTCCAAAAATAGATATAAAGCATCTCCATGCATTGAATGCTTGAAGTGAGGCCTCTAACAGATGTGTAAACCATTAATTATGGA
The DNA here is from genome assembly GCA_948472305.1 of Vicia faba. Taxonomy (NCBI): domain Eukaryota; kingdom Viridiplantae; phylum Streptophyta; class Magnoliopsida; order Fabales; family Fabaceae; genus Vicia; species Vicia faba. Next base: position 576,241,782 of record OX451738.1, read on the forward strand.
GTTTCTAACAAGTCTGAGGCCTGCAAAGTAGTGTTTATGCAGCATGGTTTGAATTTGAATTTTGTTCATCACTAAAATGACTTGTAATTAAAGTGATAAAACCCTAACTTCATCTCTTCGATTCTCCCTACTCAAGAATGATCTCAAGGAGTTATTGGACATTTTGGAAAGCTTTCAATGTGATGTACAACCCATATTTGAATTGATTTTGAAGATTCCCCTTGTAACTATATGAAAAAGGGCCATGAAGTTGGGTCAAAATCCTGACCAAATTTGGGCAAATTTTCACTAAGTGTTTAATTTCATGACCACATGTTCATAAAATTATAAATTGAGATACAAGAATTTTTGGAAGGAGTTATGTAAAGCAAAGTTGTAGATTTCATGGAGATCTACAACTTTCATGTTGGAAGTTTCTCTTGAATCATCTTGCATCATGGTGAAAATTTTGCTCAAAGTTATGAAAAAACATGAAATTTCCAACACTTAGAAAAATTTCTATGTTTAGAATTTTTGAATTTTTGATTTCTTGATGAATAAGTTTCATATTTTGACATTTTTTGAATTCTTTGGCACTTGAATTTGACCAAAAAGTCAAAGTTTGACTTTTCAGTATACAGTTGACTTTTGATCAGTTGACTGCAAAATTCATCTGTCAATCAATGGACTTGCAATGTTTTGAACCATGTAATTAGGTCAAAATGATGCAATTGGGATCTTGAGATCATGCCTTAAACTAATTTACCATTTGCTATGTCAAAAATCAGAAATTTCCTTTTCCCAGTTAAAACCCTAATTTTGACCATTTTGCCCTTTTGGAGATTTGACCAAATTTCTTGAGGAGTTATGGTCCAAACTTGATCAAGTGATACATATGAGTTTAAAATGTTGATGTGGATAAAAAATTATGAAGTTTGACTGTAAATTGGTCATGGTTGACATTTCCCCCAATACAGCTGATTTTTAGGTCAACTGATCAATTGACTGAGCAAAAGTGTGATTCAGGGATTGAAACTTGACAGGAGTAATCTTGGGGATCCATAATGATCCATGAAAGTCATATGGGACATTGGAAGTACAAAAATCCTTGTGCAAACTCAAACCCTAATTTTGGTCATCAGTGCTTAAGGAGGTGTCTTGAGCTGATCAAACCCTAGTGCAGTCTTGAGTCAAGGAGATCTTGGGAGAAAATTCTTGATAAATGAGAGGGAAAATTTTGGGGTACAACAAACATGGATTAAAATCAATTGTATTATTGTCTATCAAATCTTGAATCTTGGTCTTCAGCGCCTAACATTGATCGGTTTAATGCCCAGGACAATTTGAATGATATACGCACTTGGCATTAGGATTGTATTTTGGTGTTGAAATGTTTGGATTGGATGGTGGATCACGCAGTGTCACTAAGTTGGCCTTCAAAAGATGTTGCAAGGATTGGGACAGTGACATGCTAATCCTTGTGAACTGTCTTCGAGGAACTTCAGATCGTTGATTGTTGGATGATTGCCTTTGAGCAGACGGAGAGTTGGATATTAACACAACATTAACAGAGGGTAGGTGATTCTACTTGGTATGGGCCATTGCCTCATACATATCATTTTCTTCCTTCTTTCTAATGAAAGGCTTCTTTACAGTGTTGGATGCGGAAGCAAATGTCATGGGAATTTTTCCGCTCTTAATGTTGCTTTCTACCCTTTCACCAGTTAGTATCAACTCGGTGAAACCAGACGAAGAACTGCCAATCAATAGGTTGAAAAATGGGTCGGTCAATGTACCCATGAACATGTCAATTAGTTCTCTGTTAGTTAGTGGTGGTTGGACCCTACCTGTAAGATCCCTCCATTCTTGTGCGTACTCATTGAACCCCTCATTAGTACCCATTGTCATACATTGAAGTTGGACTCTGGTTGGTGCCAGATCGGCATTGTATTGATACTGATGATAAAAAGCAGTGGCTAGATCTTCACATGTGTGGATGCGGGAACCCTCCAATTGATAGAACTATTCTAGTTGAGTCTCAGCCAGACTCTCTTGGAAAAAATGGATCCAGAGCTTTTTGTCAGTAGTGTGCAGCTGCATCTTGCGCACGTAAGACCTTAGATGAAGTTTCGGACAGGAAACCTCGTCATACTTAGCGAAGATCAATATTTTTAACTTATGGGGGATGACGACCCCAGGTACTAAGCCCTACTCACTAAAATCCAAACCAGGTACAGCTTGAATTTCAACAGCTTTCAGTCTATCTTCTAACTGCTTGTATTTATCCTCGGTAGGTGGGTACTGCTCATCAAAGTAGTCTTCATCTTCGGAAGCTTGATCATTTTCACACCCAACACGGGTGCTCCTTGCCTCTTCGTCTTGATTTTCGTCCTCCTCAAACAACTCTTCGACTATCTATATCTGACGAACCAGGCCTTTGAATATCTTACCCATGTTGATAAAGGCCTTCTTTTTAGTATTCTTTTTGGTTGTTAGCAGTGTCATCATCTCTTGTTGTCCCTTGGCCAGGGCCAGCAAGGTTGCTTGGAATTGGGAATTCTGCGCTTGCAAGTCCTTCACTATTTGTTCGATATCCATCTTACTGAAATATACAGTAGAAAGATAAGGAAACCTATTGTGGAAAACCTGTTTATGTTATGATGCATGAAAATGCGTATGCAAATGATTTCAAGGACTTAGGAGATCTAAATTTTTTTAGACAAAAGGAACAAACATCAATTGCATTAATAAGTTCAAATTGATTACAAACATGCCTTTTGGGCTTACAATGGAGGAAATAAATACAAAATAAAATCCTAAGACAAAAAGGTCGAGCGCATCCTCTTCGGCACAATGTAGGTGTTCAAACTTTGCTCTTACTGAAGTTGTCTCGTAAGCTCCAAAACCTTCTTTTCGCTCGCGTAGAACTGGGTTTCGAAGGTGTCTCTCTCTTCCTTTAACTGAATCCAAGATCTTTGCAAATCTTCAAGAGAAGTAGGCATGTCAGGATAAAGGACTGTATATGGAACATCTCCTTCAGCAACAAGCTCCATAATCATAGGCATGATGGATTCATAAGTCATCATGAGGTTTTGGGTGTGAGTTCGCACCCACTTGAGATAAGGCTCCAAAGGAATGGAGTTATTATGCCCCAATGTCTTGGTGAAAGGAGAATATCCAGGAACTCTTGATGCTAGCTCTTGAAGTTGAGGATGCACTTTCACGAAGTTGACTCGGATGGTGTTCCTATGATTAGAAGTCATGACCTACAAAATAGAACAAAGATAAATTCCGGAATCCTTGAAATGGTTAGTGAGAATGCTTTATGATGTTATGATGTTTATGATGACGTGAATAATAATCACAAACAAAGCACACAAAAGACCTTAGGTTTAGGCTTGCATGGGTTTCATAGGTAAGTACCCTCTTGAAGTTTAGTTGGTTCAACATGTCCTAGAAAGTAATTAGGTTCTAAGGAATCTCAATATCACTGATCTTTATTCATTGGGCATTGTTTTAGCACAGTCAATCTTTTCTTGCAGCCAAAATATCCCAATAGTCCGATCTCAATGAGCGTAGTATCGAGTATCAACCAATTTTCATAATTCCACCGAAACCGGCTATCTCACTACTTCCTAATGGTCAAGTTGTTCATTTAAGGTTCTAAGGTCAGTTAGTGCTTCATGACACCGCTCAGCGGCCCCGTATTCTCCTCGATTCAACACAAGGGATACCGGTACCAACAAATGCATCACACTAACGTAGCCATTGCTTCAACCATATCGGTCTATGCTATACAGTTTCCAAAATCTATTGCTACTTACCTAATGGTGTTCCCTGATCCGGGTAGAGGATCAATACAAACCCAAACAAGGACCCATAAATGTAAAGCAAGCAAGTCAAACAATGAAAGCAATTAAATATGATCTTAGCTCTAAGGTATCCCCACTTTTAAGTCATCCCCAGCCGAGTCGCCAGTTCTGTAATACGGTGGGAGAACTGACTTGATTGTTTGTGTTTGATCGTAATTGTTTCGGATAGAAAGAGTCGCCACCGACTTTTCTTTTAACCAATAAGGAAAGGGTGAAAAGAACAGGAAAGACCTTTGAGATGTTTTCTTGAGTTCGGGGGGTAGGTCATGAAAAGGGAAGGTGTTAGCACCCTTTTCATCCATAGTTATCTATGGGCTCTTAGTTGCTTGCTAGATCACTTTTGAAATTGCTTTGTTTGAAATGTGTTTGTGGTGGTTTTTGAAAGTATTTTTGAAAAGCGCCTTCGTTTAGGCAAACTTTGTAATGATTCTCGTCTCTATAAGAATGCATACAAAGTGTTGTACTTTTTGAAAATATTTCATGTTTTGAAAGTGTTTGGTGTGTTTGAAAAGTTGTTTGTTTTTGAAGATGGATTGTGAGTGTTGTACCCCAAAATTTGACATCTCTTTTCTCAAGGCATTTCTCACAGAGATTTCCAAAAGCTCAAGTTTGCACAAGTACAATTGGACTTTTTAATGCCCCATATAGTTTTCATGGATAATATTGTACTTTCAAGCATCAGGTAGAAAGATGGAACTTCTGAATCTTCGAAAGGAGGAAGAGGAAACTGTCGAAAGGGCAAAGCAGATAAAAGAAAAAGTGTGCAGCTGTAGATAACCATGTCGAATTCAAAATCTGGTTCAGGCTGTTCGAACTACATGACTGATCGAAAGGAGTGGTTGGCATATTTTGACAAATCGAAGAAGAGCAAGGTAAAACTGGTTGTTTGAACTACATGATTGATCGAAAGGAGTGGTTGGAAGATTTTGACAAATAAAATAAGAGCAAGCTTGCTTCGATCCAGAAGCTCGCCTAGGCAATGGCTTCCTTCTAAGTAACCTGCTTTGATCCACCTCTAAACCCTTCGACACACATAGTTTCGACACTATGGATTACAAGTCTATTTTCATGCTTGCTTCGATCCCCAAGCTTCAACTGGGAAATGGCTTCCTTCGAGCAACCTCCTTTGATCCACGTCTAAACCCTTCGACACACATAGTTTTGACATTATGAATTACAAGGTTATCTCCATGCTTGCTTCGATCCACAAGCTTCGATTGAGAAATGGCTTCCTTCGAGCAACTTGCTTTGATCCACAAGGATAGTTGGTAGTGGCATTTGAAGTTTGTACATTTGAACATTCAACCACTTAATCAGTTGATTACTCAAGATATGGTTACTGGTATTCCATGTCTTGAGATGCCTGAAAAAACTTTGTGAAGTTTGTCTGGTAGGAAAGCAATCCAGAAATTCTTTCGTTTTGACTATGCCAATGAGATCACCTTGCACACTTAAAGTGGTACATTCAGATGAATTTGGTCCATTCGAAGGACATGAAATTGTTGGAAACAAATATTGTTTCGTCTATTGATGAGTTTGGTCGAAGGTTATGGATCTATGTGATCAAAACAAAAGGAAAAAGTAAGTGGTACATGTGGTCCATTCAAAGAACATACATTTATTGGAAACAAATATTGTTTTGTCTGTTGATGAGTTTGGTCGAAGGTTGTGGATCTATGTGATCAAAATGAAAGGACAAAGTAAGTGGTACATGTGGTCCATTTGAAGAACATTCATTTGTTGGAAACAAATATTGTTTTGTCTGTTGATGAGTTTGGTTGAAGGTTTCTGGATCTATGTGATCAAAATGAAAGGGTGAAGTATTCAAGATGCTTGCTGAACAAAGTCATATATGTTGCCAAGCCCAAGCTTGTTGTACTGTCCACATAACAACCTAAAACCATGTCAAAAAGCAGTTAGCTGCACTGCTATGAAACAACCCTGCACCAAGCTGCCACAACACTCCAAAACTGCTGCAAAACAGTCCTGCTATGCTGCTCCTGAACCAGTCCCACATTTGCACCAAACTAGCATATAAGAGCTGCACCTCGAAAGCTATGAAAAGAACATACCCAAATTGTTCAAATTTTATTTGTTTTCCCCCCAAAAACGCCAGCAAGACTCTCTTATAAATAATTTGTTTTCACAACACACAAAGGGGGGATTTTGGCAAGGAAAGAGGAGAAGAAGAAAAAAGAGAGAGGAGAGAACACGAAAGCTGAAGCCTTGAAACACACTTAAACCCAGAACCAAAAACACAACATCTTTGTTCTTTTCTTTCGAACCCAGAACCAAAAAACGCAATACCTCTGTTCTTTTCTTTTGAACCCAGAACCAAAAAACACAACACCTATGTTCTATCCTTTCAAACCAAAGAACATTCAAGGCAGCAACTCAAGCTCAAAACACACATTCCAGCCTCAAGGTAAGTCTTCTTGACTTTAAACCTTTCTTTTCAAGCATCATTGATGATTCATCTTCGAAAATAACATGTAATAATCATTGCCTTTGAAGCTCCCCTTTTGTTTGTTTTTCTTTCTTGTCAATTATATGTTAAGAACTAACCTGTACAAACCATAAAATAATGTTGGAGTGAGAAATTACAGCATGGTTCGACACCAAGCCTTAGGCTTCAACACACTCTGCTTCACAGGCCCAAACAGAAGGAAAAAAGGGTGTTTGATTCGACACATAACTTTATGCTTCGATTCATACTAAGTTACAGGGTCAACTTTATGCTTCGATTTACACTGAGTTACAGGGTCAACTTTATGCTTCGATTCACACTGAGTTACAGGTTCAACTTTATTCTTCGATTCACACTGAGTTACATGGTCGAAAGAAGGTTATGTTCAATGCATATAAGCATGCTTCTAAAAATGCTTTGACACATGTTGCCGAAAGATTTGTTTTTTTCTCTCTTTTGCCCTTTTTTTATTTTCATATTTATTTTAATTAACCAAAAGCCTTCCATAAAAATCCTAAAAAATGATTTCTTGATTAATTTTATTTACTTTTAACTTAGGATTAATTTTCCTTTTTTTTATTAAGCATATCAATTTAGGTTAATTAGGTCAAAACAATTTTCCTAACAAAAATCCAAAGCAAAATCCATTTCTTTTTATATTCCCTGTATATTATATTCCCTATATATTATATTCATGTCATTTCTTGTACATTTATTCAATATGGTTGTAATAGATAATTAGGTTTAATTTCTTACAATCCCCATTTACACATTTGTATTCCCCATCCTCTAATGATGTAATAGCTTAGGATGTTAATTTCCACATTTTACCGCTTTAATATAAATTGTTAGTAATTAGGGTGTGTATGGCAAGAAAAAATCAATCATTAGAAAACCCTAATTTCAAAAACAAAAATGCATGAAATCAAACACACTTGCACATGTGCACCTCTAGGGTAACCTCGCTTGTTACCTCGTAAAATAGTCATGTCCCTCGAATATGGACGTTTTAGAAAAGACCCTCGACAAAAAGATCGTAGTCCCTCGATGTCCCTCGCTGTTACCTCCGGTAAACGATCTAGTCCCTTATGAAAATTGCTAAAATATCTCATAAGTTGCCTTCTATGACTATACGATGACCCACGCATGTCTCTTCACATCCAATGATGGGGCTTCTTACTAATCAATGGTAAGATAGCAACATCTAAAGGAGGAGGAAAAGAACATAGACCTTTTGAGTAGGTAGGACACTCGTAGTTGCTTGCTCGCAAATTAAACCCATTTCCACACTTACACTTTCAAAACATCTTCAAAAACAAACATCTCTTTGAACTATTTTCAAAACCAACACTTTGTATACATTCTTATAGAGACGAGAATCATTACAAAGTTTGCCGAAACAAAGGCGTTTTCAAAATACTTTCAAAAACCCAACGCAAAGCACATTTTCAAACAAAGAATTTTCAAATGATCTAGCAAGCAACTAAGATCCCATAGATAACTACGAATGAAAAGGGTGCTAATACCTTCCCTTTTCATAACCTACCCCCCAAACTCAAGAAAACATCTCAAAGGACTTTCCTGTTCTTTTCACCCTTTCCTTATTGGATAAAAGAAAATTCGGTGGTGACTCTTTCTATCCGCAACAATTACGATCAAACACAAAACACCCAAGTCAGTTCTTCCGCCGTATTACAGTGAGCAAGCAACTAAGAACGTTCTACCTACTCAGAAGTCTTTTTGTTCATTTCTCTCTTCTTTTGATATTGTTATCTCACCATTGATTGGTAAGAAGCATTATCTTTGGATGTAAAGGGACGGGCGTGGGTCATCGTATAGTCATGAATAAAAATGTTGTGAGATATCTTAGCATTTCTCTTGAGGGACTAAGATCATTTGTAAGGCAACATTCGAAGCGTCATCGAGGGACTATGATCTTGTATTTTTGATTATTTTTACTAAGATGTCTCACATGCATATTATGACCATTTTATCAAGGCAACAAGTGGAGTTAATCATAGAGGTGTAAGTGTGCAAGTATTTTTTTTTCATGCTTGATTTTGTCTTGGATTAAGATTTTCTAAGCATTGATTTTATCTTTCCATACAACCCTAATTACTAGCATTTATATGAAAAGCGATAAATTTCGGAAAAAAGTCCTATGCTATTACATTATTTTGGGAATGGGGTGTACAAATTTACAAATGGGGATTGCAAGAAATTAAACTCTAATTATCTATTACAACCATATTGAATTTGTACAAGAAATGACATGAATATAATATACAAGGAACACAAAAAGAAATGGATTTTGCTTTAGATTTTTGTTAGGAAAATTGTTTTGAACTAATTAACCTAAAGGGATATGATTGATTAAAAATAGGAAAATTAATCCTAAGTTAAAAGGAAATCAAATTAATCAAGAAATCATTTTTTAGGGTTTTTTATGAAAGGCTTTTGGTTAATTAAAATAAATCTAAAAATAAAATATTTTTGTGATATTTTCATATATTCATAAAATAGACATTGTAAATAAATAGTGTGAAAAAAATAAACTCAAAAGGAGTTGTTTTGATTGGTTGGAAAAATGTCAAAGTTTTGTTAAAAAATGAAAACAAACAAGTGATAAAAAATTGTTTCGGTCCTTCCAAGGTTTGAACCCAGGTTCTTCACACCTTTCATTCAGATTAGCCAACACTCAATATGTTATAAAACTGCATGTTAGTTTGGAAAAAATGACAAAATAAATAAAAAAAGGTCTCACTAGGGCTCGAACCCAGGACTTTCTACATGGAAATGCTTTAGGGAGTGTTGTTTGTACAACTGGGGTGGTCTGTTTCATCTGTTAGTTATACAACTTGCACTAAATATAAAATGAACTCATTTCTGAAAATTTGAACATGGCTTCATCTTTTTCCTTCGCGCGTGCAGAGATGCATAACTCTATTGTTAAGCTTCGAAAAGCTTCATTTCTCAGCCAAATCGAAAGGTGTAAACATCAAACCTGCCTAAAATTTGAATACTAATCGGACCACATAATTTTCAATAGCTATGGATCAAGGGTTAGCATGAATTTTTTTCAGTACCAAAACTAAAACCTAACTGATCAGATATGAAATTCTCAATGTATAAGCAATGATAATCAAAATTATGGACATGGTTAGCTTCCTAAACATGATATCTACATCTTTTCTTCACAATATATATACAAATGATGCTTGAATGAAGAGTTCCAAGTTTAAAAAAACTTACCTCTTAGAGTGAAATTCGAATGACTTCTACAGGACTTCCAGAAATAGTTTGATGATGAATTAAGCTTACTTGGACCTCCCTAAAGCTATTCCAATTGTTAGAATGTCTTGTAGCTTGCCCAATTATTCTGGACAAGTCAAGTTGCAAAGGTGGATTTTTTGAAAATGGTGGGTGAGGAAGAAGGAATTACAGAGGTGGTTTAAGGGTTGGGATAGTGTCTATGTGGTGTATAGATGATGTTCGAATGGAAAAACATGGAAAATGCACGGAGGATTTTGGAGTTCGCTCTTCAAAGTCAGAAATGGCAAGCAATGTGGCTTTGGATACAGATTCTGAGTTTAAGGAGTTTTGAGAGTGTTCTAAGGTTGGTAATTTTTTGTTTATGTTGCAAATAATGTCTCTATTTATAGGGAAGAGGTTTGAGAAGTTGAAGTAATCAGATTTGTAAGATAACAAATTATGATTTGGATGGAATGAAAATATCAAGTTATGTCAAGTTTTCCATGATCCCAAGATGAAGTACCAAAGTTACTAGTTTAGAGGGGTTGCTTTCTATGATTTATGGTGGGGAAAAATTAGAAGCAAACAAAGTATGAGCTCAAGACAAATTTGTACCAAAAGGTTTGCTTTCCAAGAATAACAATGATAACTTTATGCCATAAATGTAAAGATATTTTGGACAAAGGCTTAAACACTTGGGTAATATCTCAAAAGTTGGTGTAAGCATTAAATTATGATGGGATTTGCAAGCAAGGAGGCCTACAACACAAGATTATGCAGCATATCATAAGGATTTTGTTATGTTCTTCAAAGTCATGTCTTCAACTTAATTCTTTTACAAAGATCTTGAATCTCTGTAAAACTTTGATCTTTTTCTTACTCTGGTTTTTGACCAGCGTCTTGAATCTCTTAAAGATGTCGAATACTCCATCCTTTCGTTTTGATCACATGGATCCACAACTTTCGACCAAACTCATCAACAGACAAAACAATATTTGTTTCCACCAATTGTATGCTCTTCTAATGGACCACATTCATATGAATGTACCACTTAATTCGTCCTTTGTTTTGATCACATAGATCCACAACCTTCGACCAAACTCATCAACAGACAAAACAATATTTGTTTCCACCAATTGTATCTTTTTCGAATGGACCATATTCACCTGAATGTACCACTTTGAGCATGTAAGATGATCTCGTTGGTATAGTCGAAACAAAATAATTTCTGGATTGCTTTCCTACTAAACAAACTTCATAAAGTTTTTTCAGGCATCTCAAGACTTGGAATACCAGTAACCATATCTTGAGTAATCAGTTGATTAAGTGGTCGAAAGTTCAAATGCCACAACCAACTATCCTTGTGGTCGAACAATTTTCAAACATTGAACTTCTGTCGAATTGATCATTATCTTAAATGTCCTATTTTTCAACAATGGAGATTTTAAGACTAAATTTTTCTTGGTGTCGAACAATCTCCATCTTTCATGACAACTGAGAAACTTCTTTCGACTAGTTATCTAACACTTAGCAAGTTACACTTTATTCCAGGTACATAGGGCACATCTTTAATCATAACTTTTCCTTCATTACTAATTTGAAAGACTATGTTTCCAGTACCTTCTTCTTGCAATGAACTATTATCAGCAGGATTTTATTAAATTGTGATTCATAGTGTCAAAACTATGTGTGTCAAAGGATTTTAGAGGTGGATCGAAGCAGGTTTATTGAAGGAATCCATTGCCAAAACGAAGCTTGTGGATCGAAGCAAGCATGAAGATAGACTTGTAATTCATAGTGTCGAAACTATGTGTGTCGAAGGGTTTATTATGTGGATCAAAGCAGGTTTAGAGGTGGATCGAAGCAGGTTTTGAGGTGGATCGAAGCAGGTTTAGAGGTGGATCGAAACAGGTTTACAGGTGGATCAAAGAAGGTTTCTCGAAAGAAACTGTTGTACCCTAAAATTTTCCCTCTTATTTCTTAAGTAATCTCTCACAATATCTCCTTTGAGTCAAGACTACACAAGGTTTGGTCAGCTCAAGACACCTCCTCTAGCACTGATGACTGAAAATTAGGGTTTGAGGTTGCACAAGGACAAATGGACTTTTAATGCCCGAATTAACTTTCATGGATCATTTTGGACCCTCAAGATTTCTCATGTCAAGTTTCAAGTCTTGAATCACATTTTTGCTCAGTCAATTGATCAGTTGACCTAAAATCAGTTGTATTGGGGAAAAAGTCAAATATGGTCAATTTATAGTGAAACTTCATAATTTTTTATCCATATCAACATTATGAACTCATATATGTCATCTGATCAAGTTTGGAACACAATTCCTCAAGAAATTTGATCAGAACACCAAAAGGGCAAAATGGTCAAAATTAGGGTTTTTACTTAGAAGGTGTAATTTTTTTATTTTTGACCTAGAAAATGACTTATTGGTTTGAGACATGACATCAAGGATTCAAATGCTTCATTTTTACCTAATGGAATGGCTCAAAACATTTCTCAAGTCCAATTGATTGATAGTTGAATTTCAGTCAACTGATTAAAAGTCAACTATACACTAAAAAGTCAAACTTTGACTTTTTGATCAAAATCAAGTTTCAAAGATTACAATTCAACATGTCAAAATATGAAACGTGTTCATCAAGAAATCAAAAAGTCAAGATTTCATTTTGAAAAGTCAAAATTTCTAAACTTGGAATTTTTTCTAAGTGTTGGAAATTCATGTTTTTTTCACAACTTTGAGCCAAATTTACATCATGATGCAAGATGATTTAAAGGAAACTTACAACATGAAAGTTGTAGATATAAATGAGACCTAAAACATTGTAGAACATAAATTTTCTAGAAATGCTTGGATTTCAAGTTATGATTTTATGAAGACATGTTCATGAAACTTGAAAACTTAGTGAAATTTTGCCCAAGTTTAGGCAGAATTTTGACCTAACTTCATGGCAATTTTTCACCTAGTTCCAAGATGAATCTTAGAAAATGTCCAACATAGAGGTTGTATAGAATGTTACAAGATTTCCAAAATGTCCAATAACTCATTGATATCATATTTGAGCTAAGATAATCGAATCCTTGAAGTTAGTGTTTCATTCCTTAATTACAAGTCATTTCTTGATGAACACATAATCCAATCTCAATGTTAGGATGCATAATATTGCTTTGTAGGCCTTCTAAATTGTGTATATATCCATCATTAATGGATTACACAAACTTTTGAGCTATAATCCAAGTGGTTTAAGCATTGTTCAATTCAAATTACCATTTTGGGAAGAAAGTTAACAATTCCATTCTTGGAAATCAAGCTTTATGCACAAAGTCAATTCTTGAGCCTCTCACTTGTTCCCTCTGATCATACTCCATCTACAAAGTCAGAAGCATGTTTGTTTAAAGCATAACCACTCTACAATAGCAAGTACAAAAGGCATTTAAACTTGATTTCTCAAGAAAATCATATGTTGAGCTTAAATATGTGATTTTGAATTATGATTAAATACAAGCATCCAAACTTGTTTCTTATAAATAGAGGCCCTATTTTCAAGTTAACACACGAGCTTAAGCACCCTAAAACTCTCTCAAACACTTGCAAGCCATAAATTATCCAAAAAACTCCATTGATGCACAAATTCTGACTTTGAACTTGCAACTCACAATTCCCTCATGCGTTTTCCTTCCTAATCAATCACAAAGCTCCTACATATCAAATATAGTCCATCTCCATCCTTGTTCCACAATTGTAACTCCATCTTCATCATTTTCCAAACTCAAAAACAGAAATCTACAAGTTGACTTCTCCAGGCCATTTTATCCATCCATTGCTCAAGCTAATCGTTGCATTAGCTTCTTGGGAACTTGAGGAAGCTAACCTGACCATTGTAGCACCTTGAATCAAGCTCATTTTCATTTCACGATTTCCAATTTTGAGGTATCATTTCTAAACTTCTATCTTTTCATTTAGGCATTATTAGGCTTGCATTTGTGAAGATAAAATGTAGACATCATTACCCTGAAACTGTACATGTCCATAGATTTCATTTATATTAATTGAGTTTAGAGAATTTTAGGTTTGAATCACTGAAAAAAGTTAGGTCAGAATTTGGTACTTTTAGAAATTCTCATTCATCTTTGAATTATAACTTATGATATTTATATGGTTGGGTTCGTATGGAAAAATGGAGAAACTTTCATGTTTTCATCTTTCATTTTTGTTGAGAAATGAGCAAGTTACAGGAACCATGGCTGGAGGTTAAAGATGAAGATATTTTCAGGACTTGACTTGTGTTATGTATTTATTGTTTTGTTTATGTTACCGGATGTACAACCACCCTAGTGGCAAAGGTAGCGCGCGTTTATCTCAAGGTCACGGGTTCAAGTCCCAACGCTATCTTTTGTTCTTTTATTTTTCACATTTTTCTCCTTTTTTGTCACAAACAGCAGCGCCCGGGCCTTCATCTTTGGGCCTTGTCATTTTTGCTGACTTCTAACCCCCTTGCCTGCTTTCACACACCTGACCCAAACTTTTTTTCTAATTTTTTTCTTTTTCTTATTTTATTTTATTTTATTTTTCTTTATTATTTTTTATTACTATTATTATTATTTTTTTTTTATTAATAAAAAATCCAAAAATATTTTTATTTATTATTTTCACATTTATATTTTATTTTCTTTATAAAACAAAAAGGACAAAAACATTTTCTTAACAAATTTATTTATTTTTCTTAAATAATTAATATTTATATTTAGGTTTAATTATTATTTTTCTCTTTTATCTAAAATTAATTTAGAATTTAAGTTTCTTTTAATTAATTAATTTTCATATTTATTTTATTAAACTTAAAACCTTTCACAAAAAAACCCTAAAAATGCTTTTTAACTTAATTTCTTTTCTTAATTAGTTTAGGTTTAATTTCATTTAATTTTAATTAATCATTTTCTTAATTAGGTCAAAACTAAACCCTTTCATCAAAAACTAAAAAAAAATCATTCCTTTTCCATTTACATTCTTGCATTATTTTCTTTTCAATTTTTGTACATTATTCAATATGGTTGTAATAGATAATTAGGTCTAATTTTCTTGCAATCCCCATTTGTAAATTTGTATACCCATCCCCTAATGATGTAATAGTGTAGTAATTTTACTTTCCGCAATTTATCGCTTTCATATAATTGTTAGTAATTAGGGTTTCTATGGAAAGACTAAAATCAACAAGTAGCATACCCTAATTCAAGATAAACAATGCATGTAAATCAAACACACTTGCACTCTTAGGGTAATTACACTTTGTTGCCTTACAAAAATGGTCATGTTATGCATGTGGGATGTCTTAGCAAAAACAATCAAAAATACAAGATCATAGTCCCTCGATGACGCTACAAATGTTTCCTTTTAAAATAATCTTAGTCCCTCAAAGAGAAATGTTAAGATATCTCACAACATTGCTATCATGACTATATGATGACCCACGCCCGTCCCTTTACATCCAAAGATAAGGCTTCTTACTAAATCAATGGTAAGATAACAATATAAAAGGAAGGAAGAAATGAATAAAGACTTTTGAGTAGGTAGATTGTTCTTAGTTTCTTGCTCATTTTCAAAACAAACATCCTTGCTTATTTTCAAAGCAAACATAAAACACTTTCAAAACACTTTCCAAACATGAAATATTTTGAAAAAGTCCAACACTTTGTATACGTTCTTACGAACGAAAACTATTACAAAGTTTGCCTAAACGAAGGCGCCTTTTCAAAATACTTTCAAAACCACCACAAAGCACGTTTTCAAACAAAAGCAAGTGATCTAGCAAGCAACTAAGAGCCCATAGATAACTATGGATTAAAAGGGTGTTAATACCTTCCCTTTTCATAATCTACCCCCCCCCCCCCCGAACTCAAGAAATAATCTCAAAGGTCTTTCCTGTTCTTTTCAGACTTTCCTTTTGGATAAAAGAAAATTCGGTGGCAACTCTTGCTAACCGCAACAATTGCGATAAAATGCAAAACATCCCAAGTCAATTCTCCCACCGTATCACAGAAACCATTGCCCAATCAAAGCTTGTGGATCGAAGCAAGCTTGATCTTCTTTGATTTGTCAAAATCTACCCACAACTCCTTTTCGATTAGTAATATGGTTTGAACAATCTGAACCAAATTTTGAATTCGACATGGTTATCTGCAACTGCACACCCTTTTTTATAAGCTTTTCCCTTTCGACAGTTTCCTCTTCCTCCTTTCTTTGACCTGATGCTAGAGAGTCCAATATGATTCGTGGAAACTATATGGGGCATTAAAAGTCCAATTGTACTTGTGCAAACTAAAACCCTAGTTTTGAGTCATCAGTATTTGAAGAGGTATCTTGAGCTGATCAAATCATGTGCAGTCTTGAATCAATAGAGATCTTGTGAGAAAATCTTTGAGAAATTGAGAGGGAAAATTTTAAGGTACAACACATGTACATCATCAAGAAGATCTAATCAAAAGTATACTGTAGATATTATGGTATCATTTTCGTCATACTCCCTCTAAAGGCTTACAATTTTTAGTTGAGAGTTGAATATCACAAAAAGGAAGTAAAAGCATAGTTTAAATATAGTCAAAATTAATGGATTACTTCAAGCCAAACAATATGAAATGCATTAATGAAACAACAAAGTTTGATACATGAAATTATAGTATCAGATACATGATGTCGAATGAGGTGTCACGACATAAATATTTGTTTGCAAGTAAGGTGCAGTAAAATCAAAAGCAGTAAAAACATAAGAGATTGTTCACTTAGTTCAGTGTACAACAACACCTACTCTGGGGGCTACCAAGCCAGGGACAAGTTCACTAAATAGTATCAATTCATAGACCCTCAGTAAACAACCAGTTTACGATCTAATCACTTAATCACTACCCAAGCTAAAATTCTACCTAAGACTCACTTAGGTATGAGGCCATCCCCAAATCCATTCAATCACTTACAATGAAGAACTTAACAGAATTAATAAGTTTGAAACACTTCAATCATTCAATGCTTAAAAGCTTATGAATGATGCAAAATTAACAACCCAAATAACAACTCAAGTATTTAAACTAATACTTAGAGTGTATTACAAATAAAAATCCTAGACTTCTAATCATAAAGAAAGTATTCTTCTTCAAAAGTTGCTTGTCTTTGAATAAGGAAGCAAGTCCTTATATATGCGCAGTTGTGGGCTTGGGCTCAAAATTAAATATTCAAAAACTTTTGAATATTTCCATAAAAACAGGCTAAGATAAAAATTATGCAATTTGAAAAATATTCCTCCATATTTTTCGCAGCTTGTAGGTCACAAATCCTGAATTATGGAACGCATGAAAATAGGAAACAAAAAGACTTAACTGATGTTGGGATGAGATCAGTTCAGTAGGAAGATGTCAAGACATCTTCTTTGACATCATTCAAAATAGCTTTGTTCCAAACGTTAAGACATTTAGAAAAACATTAACAAGTCATTGTTTTACCAAAATTGCTGCCAACAAACACTTACAAACTCCCCCTTTGACAAATTTTGGCTAAAACATTATTAGAGCATATTATCAGAGCAGCAGCATAATTATCAGAGCATTATCAGGGAAGCAGCATAAGTAAAGAAACCAAAACATACATTCAGTTAGCAGTTAGATGTTAGCAAAGGAAGATGTCAAAACATCTTCTAAGACATAAGGCTCCCCCTCAATCAATGGTCAGTCAGTGGTCAGTGGTTAGTCAATGACTCACTCTCTTTCTCTCTCCCTTTTTAGTCATAATATGCCAAATAACAGGATGCATTTAAGAGAATATCAGAATTAGGGTACAAACAATAGAATTCAAATGTCAAGCACATGCAAGTTCTAAAAAAATGAACAAAAGGATCATATCAAGAAACATCAATTAGTCTAACTGTCATAGGACTAGTTAACTTGTCTGAACCAGAACTTTCTTCCTCACTAGAGTCTTCACCTTCAGAGCTCAATGTATCATCAAGGTTGTTGTCCTTTTACAGGTCCTTGATCATCTTTTCAAAGATTAGCTTCCTAGCTGAGCTCACTCTGATCACATCATCTAATTCCTTGTATGCTTCTCTTAATTCTTTGATCATATCATCCTTGGTGGAAGTCTTTTCAGCATGTGCAGATGTTAAAACAATGTATGGGACATGTTTTTTCTGAAAATAGCTTAAAATGGAGGGTCAAGGAAGACTCACTCTTGCACACTACATCATTACCATTTAGGATTCCAGGATGCTGATTAAGAACAATTCCACAGATGATGGAAGGAAAAGCAATTGGAATTTTAATGGCACAAGTTCCTGCATGTTTGATGGTCTGATCAAATATGTAAGTCCCATAATCAAAATGTTTCTGGTTTCCTACAACATAAATGAACTTTCCTAATCCAATAGAGATGGTTAAAGTGTGATTAGTGGGAACCCAATTTGCAGCTCCAATCCAATGTAAAATAGCATATTTCACACTCAGTTTGCTGACAGGAAGCTTATTTTTCATTGGCCACTCTCTTACTTGATTAACACTAATGGCTCTACACACTTGATTGTCTATTACTTCCATCTCACAACAGACATCTTCAGACCTATCTAGAAATTTGTTTATAATGGCAGGAGAAAATTCTACACACTTTCCTCCAACAAAAACCATTCTATACTCCTTACTCTTATGGTTAGCACAATCAGCATGAATATTAATAATAAACTCCTTAACAAGAGTTTCATAGCAATTGGCAAACCTGGTAACTATTTTCATCAGTCCAGCATAGGAGACCAGCTTCATGATTTCCTTTCATTTCAAAGCACCAGTTCCTAGTTCTCTCTCCAGTGCAATCCTTCTTTGATACACATACTTCCACTTTTCAGCATTTCCAACTGAGTATAAGGAAATGTTATCAAGTGGGGCATCAGGAACCCTCATAGAAATCTTCTTGTTTGCAGACTTTTTGATAGGAGAGATGTCCTGGACATCTTTCTCAACATCATAGTCTGAATCAACTTCTTCAACCACCACAGCTTTCTTCTTATTCTTGGATCTTTTTACAGCATCCTCATCATCGTTTGTGGAGCTAACATGTCTATCTTTTCTTTTTTTAGAGAGGGGGACCACTTTATTTCCTGGATTTGGGGGTCCATACATGATTTTCTTCTTGGTTGTTTTAGTAGGGGGTGTGACACTTACATCTTTCACTTTTCTAGACTTTAGACTTCTTGCAATACCAGGTACAACATTTGTGATCAGCTCATTGTCAAACAGCTCTTCTACATTGACTATATTGTCAGCATTTTGACCTTCTCAATCCTTGGATGCAGCAGAATCTTCTTTAGAAGGAGAATTTTCTTCAACATTTTCCTCAACATCTTGATCAACATCTTCTTCTTCCACTTCTTTTAGGACAGAGGTAGAAAGCTTCTGAAGTTTGCTTTCAGTAGCATCTTTTTTGGATGATTTAGCAACATCATTTTTAGGATTACTTCCTTTGTCAACAGGAGGAGGCATGCGAGCAAGGGGAGTAGAAATCCTAGGCACAACAAATCCTTCATTTAATACTATGTCCACAAGCCTTATGATGCTTCTATCAATATTAACAATTTCTTCTTCAGTTCTATTGTCAGTAGCAGTAGAAGAGTTACCTTTATCATCTTTATATTTCTTAGCTGGTGATGATCTAGGTTTCTTGACCTTTTTCTCAAGCGGAGGGATCGTTGATAGAGGAGTAACATCTAGTACTTTGTCAAGGGAAAGATTTTCATTGGCAGATTTTGAGGAAGACGATGTGTGATGTTGAGACATGTTTGAAAATTTTCTAGCAAGGAGATGAAGAATGGAAAGGGTCCTTTTTCTGTGAAGGAGAATAAAGAGTTTGTGAAAGTATAAAGAAGAATTGTCATAGCGTGTGGGAAGCAATTTGAGGCAGTCTTGTAATGGTTGTTTTCTAAAATTTATTTGTTGGAAACACAAATAATACAATATCACTTTAATGATATTTCCACACACTTTTAATTGCTACAAACCCTCATATAAACATATCCCTAATTTTCTTCTTAAATTCTCAAATTGATTATCATCAAAAGCCTTTGTGAAGATGTAATCCAGTTACAATTCAGTGGCTACATGTTCTAAGGCAACATTTTTTTTTCAACAAGCTCTCTTATGAAGTGATGACGGATGTCAATATGCTTGGTCCTGTTGTGTTGAATGGATTCTTTGAAATTTTTATGGCGTTTAAATTGTCACAGAATAATGTCATTACATCTTGTTTGACATTGTATTCTGTCAACATTTGTTTCATCCAAACCAATTGAGAACAACTGCTTCCTGCAGCAATGTACTCAGCCTTAGCAGTGGACAGAGACACACAATTTTGCTTCTTGTTGAACCAAGATATGAGATTATTTCCCAGAAAGAAGCATCCTCCTGATGTACTCTTTCTATCATCAGCACTTCCTGCCCAATTAGCATCACAAAAACCAGTTAAGGCAGAATTTGATCCATGAGAGTACAACATACCATAGTCAATTGTCCCATTCACATATTTAATAATCCTTTTCACATAGTTGGCATGGCTAATTTTAGGATCAACTTGATATCTTGCACACACCCCTACAACAAAGGCAATGTCTGGTCTGCTAGCTGTTAGATATAAAAGACTGCATATCATGCTTCTATAGAGACTTTGATCTACACTTACTCTTTTCATCTTTAGTCAGCTTCAGATGTGTGGGAGCTGGGTTCTTTTATGACTGGCATTCTCCATCCCAAACTTCTTCACTATATTCTTGACATACTTGCTCTGAGATAAAAATATGGAGACTTTCATTTGTTTAACTTGCAGACCAATAAAATAAGTTAATTCACCAACAAGACTCATTTCAAATTCAGACTGTATTTGCTTGACAAAATGTTGAACCATCTCATTTGACATCCCACCAAATACAATATCATCAACATAAATTTGAGCAGTCATAACCTTACCTTCTTCTTCTTTGACAAAGTGGGTTTTGTCTATGCCACCTTTCCTATATCCATTCTCTCGAAAGAATTATGTTAGTCTTTCATACCAAGATCTTGGAGAATGCTTCAATCCATATAGATCTTTCTTTAGTTTATAAACATGTTTAGGAAAACTTGTATCAACAAATCCTTTTGGTTGTTCAACAATAACTTCTTCATTCAGGTACACATTCAAGAAGGAACTCTTTACATCCATTTGAAATAATTTAAATTTCAAAGTGCATGCAATTCCTAACAGTAGCCGGATTGATTCAAGTCTAGCCACAGGAGCAAAGGTTTCATCAAGTTCCACTCCTTCAATTTGAGTGTATCCTTGTGCAACTAACTTTGCCTTATTTCTAGTGACCACCCCCTTTTTCATCAGATTTATTCTTGTATACCCATTTAGTGTCAATCACATTTGTCCCTTCAGGTCTTGGAACTAGATCCCAAACTTCATTCCTACTGAATTGTTCCAGCTCCTCTTGCATAGCATTAAACCAGAACTCATCAGTTAAGGCCTCTTTGACATTCTTAGACTCAATTTTTGATACAAAGCAAGAGTTTGAAATCCCTTCTCTTGATCTGGTAGTAACTCCTTTGTTTGGATCTCCTATCATAAGCTCCTTAGGATGATCTTTCTGAGTTCTAATTGAAGGCCCTTTATTGAGGTGACTGGGATGGGGATCTTCTTGAGGAGGATTAGAATCAATACTTGTGTCATTTGATTCAGTTGGACCATCAGGCACAGATGTTCCAACATCTTCTGAGACATCTTCTTCAACATTTCATCCTCTATCAACAATAGTAACATTTATTGACTCCATAATAACTTTGGTTATGGAGTTAAAAACTCTTTATGTTCTACTGTCTGTAGAGTAACCCAGGAATATTCCTTCATCACTCTTGGGATCCATCTTCCTCATTTGTTCACGATCATCTAAGATGTAAAATTTACTTCCAAAAACATGAAAGTATTTAACAGTTGGTTTTCTTCCCCTCCATATTTTATACAAAGTAGCTGAAGTTCCTTTCCTTAGAGTGACTCTGTTATGGATATACCACATAGTATTTATTGCTTCAACCCAAAAATGGTAGGGTAGCTTCTTAGCATGAATCATGGCTCTGGCATATTCTTGGAGAGTTTTATTCTTGCGTTCTACAATCCCATTCTGTTGAGGGGTAATGGGAGAAGAGAATTCATGGTTGATTCCTCCAGAGGAGCAAAACTCAGCAAATTTTTTGTTCTCAAATTCCTTTACATGATCACTTCTTATTCTTATGACATGGATTTCCTTTTCCATTTGAATTTTTTGACAAATATGTTTGAACACTTCAAATGTTTATTATTTTTCTCTAATAAAGCTTATCCATGTGTATCTAGAAAAGTCATCTACAACAACATAGGCATACTTCTTACCACCAAGACTTTCAAGCCGCATAGGTCCCATCAAGTCCATGTGAAGAAGTTCCAAAACTTTTGATGTAGTAAGATGTTGAATCTTCTGATGTGACATCTTAGTCTGCTTTTCAATTTAACAGTCACCACATACCCTTCCTTCTTCTATCTTGAGATTAGGAATCCCTCTCACTGCTTCTTCAGATATAATTCTCTTCATACCTTTCAGATGCAAGTGCCCCAATTTTTGATGCCATAGTTTAACTTCATTCTCTTTGGCTAAAACACGTGTTAAGGAGAGGTTTAACTCTTGAGGAACCCATAAATAACAGTTGTCTTTAGATCTGATTCCTTTCATGATAACTTAATTCTTTTCATTGCACACAAGACATTCTTCCTTGGAGAAGTTAACTTTGAATCCTTGATCACATAGTTGGCTTATACTTATCAGGTTAGTTGTTAACCCTTTTACAAGTAACATATTATCAAGCTTAGGAACTCTTGAACAGTCAAGCTTGTCAACACCTTTGATTTCTCCTCTTGCTCCATCACCAAAAGTCACATAACTGGTGGAATAAGATTTGACATCCACCAACAGATTCTTGACACCTGTCATGTGTCTAGAACAACCATTGTCAAAGTACCAGTCATCTTTGGTTGATACTCTGATAGAGGTGTGAGCAATAGAACTACCAATTTTGGGCTTACGAACCCACTGTTTCTCCTTTTTGCTATTTTGGGGAATTTGATCAGTTTTGGGAGGAGTATTTTTAGGATACCCATACAGCTCGAAACAGAAGGGCCTTATATGTCCAAGCCTTCCATAGTGATAACATCTCTAGGGCTGGGAATTATGTCTGGTGTGATTAAGCTTTTTCTTCCCATGATGTTTTCCATGATGTCCTTTCTTAACATGAGGTTTCCCAAGATGTCCTTTCTTATAATGATGTTGAGACATTTGATTCGACATCTTTGATTTAGGCTTGGCATGTGTGGGAACAGATGAGGATTGTTTTCCATGATGTTCTTTCTTCACATGATGTTTTCCAAGATATCCTTTCTTACCATGATGTTTTCCCACATGTTGAGACACTTGGTTCAATATATTTGGTTTAGGCTTGGCATGAGTGGAAACAGATGAAGGCTCTTCTGAGTTAGTTTCTTTTTTCTCATTGAAACCTAAACCACTCTTATCTCCTGTCACTCTTCCTACTTGGAGAATTTCATCTAATGTGTTCGACCCATTATTCAGCATCTTGAGAGATTTGACCATTCTATCAAGATTTGAATTTAGAGAGGACAATTCACTTTCCAGATCAAAAATAGTTTTAAGATGATCTTCCTTTTCCTCCTTCAGCTGAGTTATGATAGCTTTCTATTTCTCTCTTTCAAGACACACTTCTGCACTTCTGAGACATAATTCTTTTAATGAAGCATCTAACTCATCAAAGGTTAGTTCCCCATCACTAGACTCTTTATCAAACACATATTTAACTGTCAATGCTTTAACATATTTTCCATATTCTTCAAGTTCACTCTCTGAGTCCTCTTCAGACCAAGTAACAAATAGATTCTTCTTCTGTTTCTTAAGATATGTAGGACATTCAACTCTAATGTACCCAAAGCCTTCACATTTATGACATTGTATTCCCTTCCCTTGAGAAGATTTTTCTTCAGCGCTTTTTATTCCCATCTCATTTGACTTATTAATGTCAGATGACATGTTCTCGACATTTGATCTTTGGTTCCTGTTGTGATACGGCGGGAAGAACTAACTGTTTTTGGAATGCTGGTTTACGTTTTACGTTTGTATTCGCAAAATGTCGCGGTAAGCAAGAGTCGCCACCGAATTTTATTTTATCCAACAAGGAAAGGAAAAAAGCACAGAAAAATTCCTTTTTCGAGATTATCTCTGAGTACGGGGGGTAGATTATAGAAAGGGAAGGTATTAGCACCCTTTTTATCCGTAGTTATCTATGGGCTCTTAGGTACTTGCTCATCATTTTCAAAATGTTTTCTTTGTGCTTGTGGGTTTTGAAAAGTTTGTTTTAACTTCGATTTAACTCTTGCTTCTGTCCTCAAGAGTGTAATGAAGTGTTTTTGAAAACTTTGTTTGAAAAGGAGTGTAAGTGTGAAAAAGTTTTGTTTTGGATGAGCAAGTATCTAAGAACTATCTACCTACTCGAAAAAGGAATCGTTCTATGCTAATTTCCTTTAGAAAATGCTATCCCACTATTAGTGAGTAGATAGCACCGTCGTTGGAGTTTTAGGGTCAATTTGAAAGAGGGACATATGGTCACCAAAGCAATGTTAGGACGCCTTAGTGGTAACCCTAATGTCTTAGATCATTTGTTTGAGGCAAAAATATCCGAGGAAACCGTTTCGAGGCGACTATGATCTTTTAGACAAGAGGACGACCTCTAAAATATCCTATACTCAATGACCGTGTACGAAAGGCAACCAAGTGGGGTGTACCCTAGGAGTGCGCATTTGCAAGTGTATCGTTTTCAGTTACTTTTATCTTTGCACATGTTAAAGGTGATCTAATTTGATTTTAAGATTAGGCATTCAGGCTTTTCATGCAAACCCTATTATCAAACATCTAGCAGTTATAATTAGCAGAAATTAAAATGCGGAAATTAAATTACAAGGCGTCGGGTATTTACATCGCCAAAAGCAACCCTTTGAAAATAAAATAAAGCGATAAAATAAATAAATGGTCCTAATTATCTATTACATACCGGAAGCAGATACATCAATATGGATAAAAATAAATAAAGCGCGCGGGAAATTAAATCGAATGTGAATTAGGGTTTTGACCCCTTTTGATAAAGAAAATGTTTTTGTTGTTTTTTATTTTAGGAAAAGAAATTAATCCTAAATTAAAATACTAAATTAATTATTAAATTAATTAATGAAAAATAATTAATGACATATTTTTGGGGTTTTTGATTATTTAAGAAAGAAATTAAAATAATTAAATTAGAATTAAAACCTAATGATTTCTAATTAATTTTAAATATTTACAAAAATAAATTAAAGTTGTCATAGAATTAAACCTAATTAATTTAGTTAGTATTTATTAATAAAAAATAAAAGTTCTGAAATTTTATTGGATAAAAAAAGTATTTTTGTGATTTTTAGATAAAAAGAAAATATGTGATTGGTTAGTAAATTAATTAAACAAAAATAAAGTAAATAAGTTAAATAATTAAAATATAAAGAGAATGAGAAATTGGGCCTTTTTTGGAGGTGCTGAAAGCATTTTTTGTTGGCCCATTTGCTGATTTGTTTGACTTTAGTGATCCAATGCATGAGCGTTGACCTGGCTCTTTGGTGGACCTCCAACATTGACCACCAGATATGGCCATTTGGCCCTCTGGTGCTTTGAGGAGTGAGGGAGTATGGTGTGAATCTGGCCTAGGCGCATATGGGATTACCTGAAAACAAATAAGAAAATTTAATTTGCTGGAGGCAGGGATCGAACCCCTGACCTCCAGCCTTTGGATCCTTGAACGCTTATGTGGCCACCACTAGGCCAACCTGTTTTATTTGTTATAACAATATAAACATGATATAATATATAGAAACAAAGTATATGGCCTAAAATTAAAAAAAAACACGCAAAATATTTGAATGGCCCAATGGATGGATGACACGAGTTCGTCCCTGTCCTCCCAGCACTGTAACTTTACCTGCGGATTTTTATCCGCAGCAAAAAATGTAGCTTCATTCCAAAATCCTCCTCAGGCTATGAAAATGATTTCTAAGGACATGGTTGGGTTCGTCTCAAACCACTGATCACAACCATGACCAATATGATGGCCAATTTTCCCTGAAACAGAAAACCCCAAAAACAAAAGACGAAACCCTAATAATGGTGGGTCTCGTTACAGGTCACGAAAACGCAATTGAATGATACCAAATGCTTGCAAATGGTTTATAGATTCAGAATATGCTGTCAATTCATATCAACCATGCTTAAATTGAGAAACACGAAATCAAGAACAGGGCCATGTTACGAAGGACTTATAGCGCGTATGAGGGCCTGAGAATGCCTGGTTTGGATTGGGTTAGCTTGTAAGAGTTAGCAGGAAGCGATTGGGACAAGTCTCAAGCCTTGAAATTGCCTCTAGGGTTGATTTCAATCTCCCACTTTTTTGTGATTTTTGCAACTTTTGTTCTGCCTCTATAACTGCTCTCTCACCCTTGTTTATGTCTTGCACGCTTGCTTATGTATTGCACATTGTATTAGGGTAGCATTTGTTGTTCAAATCTTGCTCTATCAATGCCCTTGAATTTGATTTGATTCTTCCATTAAACCTTTCCAAATTTGATTTGATTTCAATCTTTATGTGCTCTAATGCCTTGATCCAAGTTTGGAAGGATGCAAGTTGTCTATTGAAACCTATAACCAACAAAAAATCTTTGGTTATCAATATTTTTTATTTTATGTGATTTTATTTGATTTAAAATGAATTAATTCAAAATAAAAATCAAATTAAATAATAAAAATGTGATATGGACGCATGGCCAAAGCTAGAGCACGTGGGAAATAAGGCAAACTCAAAACAAGTGAAAAAGAATGGGCCCATTTCGCAAAATTTGAAGTTTTGAGGATAGTTGACTTTTGGCAATTTTGCAAAAAAGTACAACTTCAACAATGCATAACTTCTTCAATTTGGAACTTTTGGAGGATTTCTTGGACTGTTTAGAAAGCGTGAGATGTCCTCTAACCAACCCTTTTGGTATCATCTCATTTTGATATTCCATTCTCACGTTAGGAGCTTTGACAAAAAATGTGTTTTTGATGACTTTCAAAAATAACATATAATGTCAAAATTCATAACATCTTGTGAGTGCATTTTTTGATATTGGGGTATGAAGATGGATTGTAGATAATTTCATCCTCTTCACAATGAGCTTTGGATGGGTCATTTCTCATAAAGTATGAGAAAGTTATGCTTGGTCAAAGTTGAGTTGACTTTTCTTGCAAAACCCTAATTTAGCAACTTTTGAATCTTGATGAATTGTGAGCAATCCTTGATGAATCATGATCAACCCTTGATCAAATGATGAAATATCCTTCAAAATGATAATGTTGAAAAAAAATCTTGAAGTTTGACTGTATATAGGTCACAGTTGACTTTTGCCCTAACACAGTCGACTTTTGGACCTTTGAGCAATTGACTGAGCAAACTACCTCTGCAAGGCTTGAAAATTGACATGAATGATCTTGAGAACATATTAGGGCATTGGGGAGCACTTGAGGTCATTTGGACTCAAGGACCTTGATGCAACAAAAAACCCTAATTTGGGGTAGACTGCCTTAGGAGAGGGCTTGTCTGACCAACTCTTGAGCAACCTTGAGTAACTTGGAGATTTTTCTTGCAATGTTTTGAGAAATATGGGAGGGCAAATTTTGGGGTACAACACCTGTAAATTCTTTTTATCACTTTATTAAATTGTCTTCCAGACATAGCTAAGACATTCGATATCCCTCCATCTATATCTAGATCACAGTCCTCCTCTTCATCTTCAATATTTGATACAAAGGCTATGCTTTTGTTTTTCTTTTCATATCTTTCATTGATGCTTAATTCAAATGTTAGAAGGGATACAACAAGTTCATTCACTTTCATTTTGTCAATGTCTTGATCTTCTTCTATAGTAGTTACTTTCATATCAAATCTCTTGGGAAGAGACTTGAGCATCTTTCTCACCAATTTATCTTCAGGTATTTTCTCTCCTAAAGTACTGGAGGCATTAGCAATTTCAAGAATGTTCATATGGAAGTCATTTATACTTTCGTCATCCTTCATTCTCATATTCTCAAATTTTATGGTTAGCAGCTGAAGTCTTGACATCTTAACTTTGGATGTGCCTTCATGAGTAGATTGAAGAATCCCCCATGCATCCTTAGCAACTTCACATGTATTCACCAACCTGAAAATATTCTTGTCAATTCCATTGAACATAGCATTCAAAGATTTAGAATTTCCAAGAGAAATTTCATCTTCTTCCTTAGACCAATCTTCTTATGGTTTTAATTCAGAAGTAGGTTCTCCATTTTCTCCCAATTTGACAGGGTGTTTCCATCCTCTTAAAACAGCTTTCCAAGCCCTGTTGTCTAAGGAATTTAAAAAGGCAACCATATGTGGTTTCCAGTAGTCATAATTGCTTCCATCCATAATGGGTGGTTTGTTCATAAATTCTCCTTCCTTGTCCATAGTACCAGAAAGTATCTTCCCTGGATCTCACCCAGATAAAGAGCAGGATGCCTGCTCTGATACCAATTGAAATTCTGTTATCAGATATGTGATATTGAATGAGATGTCACGTCACAAATATCTGTTTGCAAGTAAGGTGCAGTAAAATCAAAAGCAGTAAAAAATAAGAGATTGTTCACCCAGTTCAGTGTACAACAACACCTACTCTGGGGGCTAACAAGCCAGGGACAAGTTCACTAAATAGTATCAATTCATAGACCCTCAGTAAACAACTAGTTTATGATCTAATCCCTTAATCACTACCCAAGATAAACTTCTACCTAAGACTCACCTAGGTATGAGGCCATCCTCATATCCCTTCAATCACTTACATTGAAGAACTTAACAGAATTAATAAGTTTGAAACACTTCAATCATTTAATGCTTAAAAGCTTATGAATGATGCACAATTAACAACCCAAATAACAACTCAAGCATTTAAACTAATACTTAGAGTGTAATACAAATAAAAAGCCTAGACTTTTAATCATAAAGAAAATATTCTTCTTCAAAAGTTGCTTGTCTTTGAATAAGGAAGCAAGTCCTTATATATGCGCAACTGTGGGCTTGGGCTTAAAATCAAATATTCAAAACTTTTGAATATTTCCATAAAACCAGGCTAAGATAAAAATTATGCAATTTGAAAAATATTCCTCCATATTTTTCGTAGCCTGTAGGTCACAAATCCTGAATTATGGCACGCATGGAAATAAGAAACAAAAAGACTTGACTGATGTTGGGCTGAGATCAGTTCAGTAGGAAGATGTCAAGATATTTGCTTTGACATCATTCAGAACAGCTTTTCTCCAAACGTTAAGACATTTAGCAAAACATTAACAAGTCATTGTTTTACCAAAATTGCTGCCAACAAACACTTACAATACAAAATAAATGTTCGAACAATCAAAAGAAATTACAATTTGAAAATTCAAATGAAATAGGCGCTCTCAATCTTGGCCATGATTTGGAATTGGAGAAGTGATCGCATTGGGGGCCCCAGGAGGGTCGAACTCGACTTCCTTAGAATAAATCAAATCTTGGATTTTAATCTTCAAAGCCCGACAGCTATTTGTGCCATGTTCGGGACTATTGGAATGATAGGCACATCTCACATTAGGATTGTATAGAGGAGATGAGGTGTTAGGATTCTGAGGAGGACCTTTCAATGTTATCAGCCCTGCCTTCAACAGGTGTTGTAGTGCCTAGGACAATGGCATGTTGATCTTAGTGAATTGTCTCCTAGGTGCATCCAGCCTACGTTGATTGCCTTGCTATTGATGTTGTGTTGGTGTGGGATTGGATATTAGCACAGCTCTCACGAATTGGTTGCGGTTATCTCTAACATGAACCTTATGGCCATAAATGGAATTGGTTTCCTTCTTATCCTGAATGTATTCCTCACAATCCTTGAAGACGCAACCACTGGAATCTTTCCACTCTTGATACCACCTTCAACATGTTCCCCAGTTAGAATCAGCTCAGTAAAACCATATGAGAAGCTTCCAATTAGATGGTTAAAGAATGGACCTGTCGGAGTGCCCATGAACATGTCAACCAGCTCCCTATCAGACAGAGGAGGTTGAACTCTTCCAGGTAAATCCCTCCACTTTTGGACATACTCTTTAAAACCCTTGTTCGAGCCCATAGTCATATTTTGTAATTACACACGATTCGGTGCAAGTTTAGCATTATACTGACACTGCTTGTAAAAATTAGTAGCCAGGTCTTCCCAAGTACGAATGTTGGTTCCTTCCAGCTGATAGAATCATTCAAGTTGTGTACCAGACAAACTTTCTTGAAAGAAGTGGACCCATAACTTCCTGTCTGCAGTATGGGGTTGGATCTTTCGAACATACAATCTCAAATGAAGCTTAAGATAGGAGACACCATCATATTTAGCAAAAGTGGAGACCTTGAACTTGTGAGGGATGACTACCCCCGGAATAAGACACAACTCTTCAAAATTCAGTCCAGGCACTTTCTGGATTTCCATGGCCTTAAGACGATGCTCCAACAGTTTGTATCTTTCATCTGCGGGAGGGTACTATTCATTGGAATAGTCTTCATCTTCAGGAATCTCCCCAGAACCTTGGTTTCTTCCACCTTCATCCCTGACGCTTCTATCATCTTCCTCTTGATTGTTGTCTTCATCAGAGAAGGTATCAGCAGTTGGAACCAGTTTAGCAGGACCTTTGAATCTTCTCCCTGTATTGAGAATAGAAATTGTCTTCCGAGTCTTCTTTTTCTTGGCGATGAGTGCCATCATGTCTTTTTGTCCCTGTTCTAAGCTCAGGAGAGTCTCCTGGAATTGGGTGTTCTATGCTTGGAGTTCCTTGACAGTCTGTTCTAGAGCCATCTCTATTGAATTAAATAGTAAGAAGATGAGATAATTTGTATGGAAAACATGTTATGTAATAATGCATGATATGTAAATGCAATGTTTTCAAGGACCTCGCGGGGTAAACAGAAGAACAATGTCAGAAGTAGAGTTTGGTTGTCGCTTTGACTGAAGAACTCTGCGTTGTTGAACGTCCTTCTATGAGAATCAAGCTCACCATATTGAGTGGGTTCTAGCCTTTGACTCAAAATAACGTACTTCTATCTTTGACGACATTGGCTAGGGGAAAGTAAATCCCCTTGCCCCTTTCTAGACGTCTGATTCATGATACTTTAACAGTGTTTGGTTAGAGGAAAATAAATCCTCCTTCCCCTTTCTAGGCATCTAGTTCATGATAACTTTTATCACAGGCCCTTGATATCCTTGAAATGGTTAATGAAAATGCTATGACATGATGTCGTGATGCGTATTCTATGCACTAAGCAAAAGTGTAAGGTGATGAAAACAAGTAAGTCTTGCAAGAAGTCAAAGTTATTGGATAATGGATACAAACGAGTCCCTGCAAGGAATTCCCGTCAGATAATGAATACAAACAAGCCCTGTAAGGAATAAATGCAAACAAATCACACAAGTAGCCTTAGGTTTAAAGGCTTGTATGAAGTTTGTAAGTAAGTACCCTCTTTAAGTTTTAGTTGGCTCAACATGTCCTAAAATAAGTAAATGGGTTCTAGGAGCCTCAATATCACTGATCTTTCTTCTAGGTATTGTTTCAGCACAAGCATCTGATTTGCAACCGAAATATCCCGAGATTCTAGTCTCAATGAGTGTAGCATTGAGTATCAACAAACTTCAGTCTGAACTAAAGTCGGTTATCTCACAACTTTCTAATGGCTAAGTTGTGTCAACTAAGGTTCTACGGTCAGTTAGTGCTTTATGACACCACACAACAACCCAACATTCTCCTTGACTTAACTCAAGGGACACCGACACCAACCAATGTGTCACACTAACGTAGCCATCGCTTAACCTGTATCGGCATACGCTGTATAGTTTTCACGATCTATTGCTACTTACTTAAAATGCCCCCAGATCCGGGTATAGGATCTATACAAGAAATAAACCCAAGCATATCCCGAAATATAAAGCATACAAGGCAAACAAGTAAAGCAATAAAGGTGATATAGCTCTAAGGTAACCCCATTTTTAGTTATCCCCAGCAGAGTCTCCAGTTCTATAATATGGTGGGAGAACTGACTTTTTGGTTTTGCATTTTATTGCAAATGTTGCGGATAGCAAGAGTCTCCACCGACTTTTCTTTTATCCAAATAAAGGAAAGGGTGAAAAGAACAGAAAAGACCTTCGAGAATTTTCTGAGTTCGGGGGGTAGGTTATGAAAAGGGAAGGTGTTAGCACCCTTTTCATCCGTAGTTCTCTACGGGCTCTTAATCGCTAGCTCACTTTTGAAAATAATTTTGAATGTGTAAGTTTTGAAAATATTTTGAAAAATGCCTAAGTGCGGAAAACTTTGTAATGATTTTCGTATCGTTGAGAACACATACAAAGTGCTTGTTTTTGAAAATATCTCAGAAGAGAAGTGTATTGTGTGAAAAATATTTTGAAATGTTCGCGATCAAGCGATTAAGAACTATCTACCTACTCAAAAAGTATTTTGTTCTTTTCCTCTTCCTTTAGATAGTGTTATCCTACCATTGGTTAGTAGAAATCCCTATCGTTGGATGTTTGAGGGACAGACGCGAGTCATTGTTCAGTCATAAAGGAAACATATATGGGTACCTTTAGCAATTCGAAGGGACTATCACCATGTATTCATAGGCAACATCGAGGGACAAGATCATTTACCGAAGGCAGCATCGAAGGTTCATCGAGGTACTATGATCTTTATGATTACTTTTAACTGAGGGTCTTTGCTAATGGTATCCCTACGTTCGAGAGACATGACTGTTTTTTATCTGAAGGCAACAAGGGAGGTTACCCTAGATGTATGTGTGCATAGCGTGTTCAGTTCAGTTATATTATCTTGATTAGTTAGGAGTTATCTACTGATTAATTTTAAATCTCGCCATACAAGCCTATTTACTAACAGTTATATATACAGGCATATAATTATAAGTGCAGAAAAATAAAGGTGCGGAAAGTAAAGCGCGAGAAAGTAAAGGCCTACAACTATTATAGGGCTTTGGTACAGTTACATAATTAGGAAAAGTGTAAGAATGTAAATCTAAGTTATTGCATTTAAACTGTGCGACCTATACAATTTCTCTAGGAATTTCAAATAGCAAAAAATAAATAAGAGAAAATGTTAGAAAAGAAATGTTTTTTTTTGTATTTTTATGGAAAATAGTTTGATGTTAATTAAATAATTAAAACCAACTTGTTTCTAATTAATTTTAATAAAAAAAAATGTTAATTAAACTTAATTAAAAAGATGTCAAAATTGATTATTGATAAAAAGATTCAAATAACAAAATCAAACCACTCAGATCCACTAATTTGGACCTTGCGAATCTGGTGGTGAGGTTAGTTTGGTCTAAAAGTGACCGCAACTATGGATCCAAAGCTTCATTGAAACGTTGCCCTAACAATGGTGGATTGTTGTTCCTGCATCAAAACTCAAAAAAATGATGGTTCCAAACGGTTTCATACATCATTAGAAACACATATATATGCTTAGAATTTATTTATATAGCATGGATGAAAATTTTGAGATTGAAGAACATTACCAAACCGGAGCCACTTGGTTGGCACGTCCTGGGATTGTTTGAGCGTGAGTAAGGATTGGAATAGGCTCTTGGGACCTTTAGGAGTGTGATGGAATGCTTGGAACCGCTTGAGAGTGGCTGGAAATGGGGGTTTGTGTTTGCCCTAGTTTTGACAAAATTTGAGAAATTTTGAGTGTGTTCTTGAGAGGCAAATTTCGTGCCCTATTGTAGTGTGAGGGCTTTAGTATTTATAGAGGAGGATATTTAAGTCATCAAAGAAGGAAAGAATCAAGTGATCATGGTGTTACCAAAAATCAATGAAACATGTTTTCTAACTTTCCATTTATCAATGAAACATGTTTTCTAACTTTCCATTTTTGAAGATCCTTGTCTCCAACATGTCTCTCAAGGTTCTGACAAGATATTATGAGGTCTTGGGCCTTCTAGAAGACATCCAAATGAAGCCCACGCGCCCTTTGGCCCATCAACTTATATTTTATTTTATTTATTTATAATTAATTTGAATAAAATCAAAATAAATAAAATAAAAAATCAAAGTAATGTATAAATGGACTTAGATGTCCTCTAACATGTTATAAACATGTTTAAACTTCAAAAGTTAGGCCCATTAGTCCAAAAGTTCAAGAATGCTCAAATGAAGTTTCATGCATTTTCTCAAAAATTTCCCAACTTTCACAAACCATATCTTACACAAGTTTTATGATATGAAGATGATATTGTACTTTTTTGAAACCTCAAGATGTCTTCTACAATCTCTATGTTGATCATTTTTGCATTTGGAGAATTTATCTGGATGTAAGTTGCCTTGACAAAAATTGTCTTTTTATTGACTT
Source organism: Vicia faba (assembly GCA_948472305.1). NCBI lineage: Eukaryota > Viridiplantae > Streptophyta > Magnoliopsida > Fabales > Fabaceae > Vicia > Vicia faba. The sequence continues at coordinate 576,275,949 of OX451738.1, forward strand.
TTAAAATGACCTATAATGTATGGGCTCATATATTTCAAATGGAGCATTTTTTGGACTTGAGCATACAGATACAAAGTAGTAGGGAATTGAATTTCCTTAAAAATGGGCTTTGGTTTAGGAAAAGTTGATGAAGCATGTGAAAGTTATGCTTGGTCGAAATTCAGTTGACTTCTTCTAAGGTAACCCTAATTTCGTAACTTTTGACTTTTGATAATTTGAGGGCTTTTCTTTAGGAATTGTGATCAAACCTTGATAAAATGATGAATATCACTTCAAAATGTTGATGTTGACCAAAAATATTAAAGTTTAACTGTATGTTGACCATAATTGACTTTTTACTCAATACAGTTGATTTTCAATCATCAAAGCAATTGACTGAGAAAACTTGTAATGCAAGGCTTGAAACTTGACATGAGAATTATTGAAGACTTATGGAGAACCATGGAAAGCAATTGAGACCCTTGAAACCCATTATTCATTGTGAAAGATGAAATCCTAATTATGGACCTATTGCCTAGGAGGAGAATTTGTCTGATCAACTCTTGAGCATCCTTGAGCAAATGAGAACCTCATGAGAAATTCTTGAAGAAAAATGGGAGGGAAAATTTTGGGGTACAACACTATCCCTGAGCTTCCTTTGAGTTATTGCATGAATAGGAGAATAAACAGGTTCTGGAGTGAAATCTCTAGTGGCGGTAGCCCTGATCCCTCTACTCAGTTGTCCAAGAAGATTCATAACCCAGTTTCAGGTATTTTCAGATGATCCTTTACCATACCTTTTTCGGAAGGAGTGATTATTACGACCTTATTAGTGCTGAAGAGTTGTTATTCCTATTTTGTACCAGCCAGTCTCGCTCTATTTCCAGTGGCAACTTCTTGAGTGAGAGTTTGCACATGACTGCTAGATCTTGCGAGGGATCCATACATGTGGGTGGTAACGTGACTCAGATAGCATCTACTTTAGTCTTGGATAGAAAGTTATACCATTTTACTTCCTATTGTGGTATTTCCTTTATGGACATTGACTTTTGCTTGGATCATGGCCTGATAAGGCGGGTCTCATTTCATCCTCACCAGTACAAACTCCTAATCAATGACGAGACTGTCCACTATTTCACCTTGCCTGATCCTCCTATGACTTGTGTCTACAACCGAGAAAACTAGGCTTACTTTTTATAGGGATGGGGAGTGACTGTTGATGGACCTAGAGAGCCTTTTGTTCCTGAGTATGCACCTGCCCCAGAGGCACCCTTGACCAATGTGTATTCTAACATTTTTGCTTTACGTGAACCATATCTTCATTCACAGCCCGCTTTTATGCGTACTAAGTTAGCCACACTTCTTCAAGAGGTTGCCGATCTGACTTTGCACATTAAGGTCTATGATGCCACTCATGCATCCGAGTCTGATTTATTATCTCGAGAGATCACTGATCTTAGGCACCAGTTAGTAAAGGTTTGAGGTCCTGGAAACACTATCAAGACTTCACCCCTTTGGTGACATTGTTCCTGCTGATTGAGATATCTCATCCGTATTATTATTACTATTATATTTTTCATTTCCCGACATTTTCCTATTTTGTAACTCTTTACTTTATGGTGTTTCTATTTCCGCGCAACACTTTTTTAATTTGTTTTGCCATGACCACTTATAGACATATCTTTATTATTTTATCCTTTATTATATGTGTGATTATTTTAACTTATGACCACTTTTTATATAAATTTGCAGGAGATACTTTAAGCATCCCCCCCCCCCACCCAAATAGGTAGAAAAAGACAAGATCCAAGGCCCAATCCAAGAAAAAACGGCCCAGACCGCTTTTTCAAAGACCGCGGCGGCAGACCTCCCTCAGCGCTCGCGGAGGGGTCTTGAGCTTTAACGACTCTATTTCGTAAAAACCCCATTTTCCATTCTTCTTCCTATTCCAAAACCCATATTTCTCCATTTTTGACCACCTTAAGACTCCATTAAAGGCCATAACTTTTCCACTACATTTAAAACCCACTCACATCACCATCTTCCTCATTCCATTCTCACCATTAAAAATTCACTAACACTCATTTTTATCAATTATAACTATAAAAAACCATTTCCCATCTTCTACCTTCAAAAGCAACAATAATGGAGTTCAATGGGTACATACTTCACGAGGAGAAGTCAGGAGAGCAACAAAAGAAGCTGCTTGAAAAGTTACAAATGTAGGAGATTTACTTTACCAGGTATATCGACGAAGACCGTCTGTATACTTTAGGGATATATCATAGTATTTTCTATTTATTAGATAAAGTAGACCTGCATGATATATTTTCTCAGAAAGGACCTACCTACCCGAGGCTGACACATGAGTTTTTAAGTTCTCTGATTTATAATGTCATACCCAACACTGCTAGCACCGTAGGTGGAGTGAAATTTAGGCTTTTTAATGTTGAATAGGAATACTCCACCGACGGGTTAGCAGAATTGTTGGGGATGCCTCAAGGGGACCGTGCAATTTGTAAAGCACCCTTGGATTCAGACTGAATATTAGAAGGCTATGCCTTTTGGTTTAAATTTTCAAACCAACATGCTAATTCTTTTGAAGGCGATTTAGCTTTGAGTATCCACAACCCGACAATACGCGTTTTCTGCTATCTTTTGGCATGCACTATTTTTAGCCGGGAGAATCCAAACAAATTAAATTCCAAGGAACTCATCTTTATGCAAGGGTGTCTCACAAACACCAAAATTAACCCCTTCCCTTTTATGATCACCCATATGATTTTCATTTTGAAAAAGGGGGGGTCCAATTTCTTTTGGTGGACGGGTTACTTCTATTGCTCGTGCCCTAGGATTGGAAACCGAGCTTGCTACACTTGAGCCACTTCCTCCTTGCATTATAAATTTAAACTTTTTAAAAGCTATGCGATTATGAAAAGTGAGGAAGGAAGGAGGTTTTCACCTTATGATTAATGGTACAAGCTATACGATTATGCAAAGTTAGGAAGGAAGGAGATTTTCACCTTATGATTAATGGTACTGCTATACCCAGTGTTGTTATTCCTTGCACTCTGTGCACTGATGTGCGATTTGAGCGTAACTGGACCTATGATTTGAGTGCTCCAGATTTTACCGGTCCGTTACCCCCAAATTTTCCTTTGGAGGAGGGTAACAACACTGATGATGAGTATGATTTGCATGAGCAATCACCTGTTCACAGTGTACCACCTACACACACCATACCCTCTTCTTCTAACCCACCTGTAGGTTCTACTCCTGGTTTCTATGTCACTGAGGACATGTGGAGAGAGCTTATAGCTCGAGAGGAGAGGAGATATGCCTTTCTTTCCTCCATGCAATAGCAGCTTGCAAACAACACGACATTCATGCAAGCATCTCAAGTGAAAAATGCTGGCTCCTTGCATACCATTATGGAGACCCAACTTGACTTCCAGACCGAGAAGTATCGTCAGCATTCTAGCTTTGCGAGGCATTTTACTTCGATGAAAGCCACTAAAGGCACATTTTTAGGTAGAACCCACCAGCTGCAGGAAGCAAACGTCACTCTTTTTGAAAAAGTTGGGCGACTTGAGATTTCTAGAGAGAGATTGTGTCGTAGCAGGAGCCGTCATTCCGATCTTTCCACACAGGATGAAGAGGGTACCAACGGACCCCATTAGCACCATCAAGTTTACTCCTTCGTACTCTTTTATCGAAACATTGAGGATAATGTCTGGTTTAAGTGTGGGAGGATATTTTTATCGCTTTTCATTTCTTTATTTTCAGTATTTATTGCTTTCTAGTACTTTAGTTGTTTTGTTTACATTGTTTTTAATAAAATTCATGTGCCTGATGAGTCCTTTGCGTTTTTGCATTATGTATCCTTATTTCCCCACTTTTAACCTTACCCAACAAAATTTTTTTGCCAAAGAAAACAGTGTGTTTTACAAATTTTGAGTTGTAAGACAGGTTTAGGGTAGGATGTGTTTGACTTGGGAATTCTTTTTGAAAAATTGATATCGTTTTAGCACCATAAACTTTATAAATATAAGAACTGATCTCATTAACCCCTATACTGTAGCTTTATTTTATTGTAACAAAGGTCTTTTAGTAGTTTATCTTAGCAGTCAGCTCCGACCTAAGCATGCTCTATGCAAGGGACCAATGAAAATAAGTGAATGATCTTTGATTATATTCTTTAACTGATAATACAACTCTGGGTTGGGTGACTCTCACACAGTCACTTAACTAAAAATTGTTGTACAATATTGGAGAAAAAAAAGAAGAAACAAAAAGAAAATAAAAGGTTTATGCCCATTGTTGGTTGGTTCAGTGGTGTCTGGTGCTGGACTCGGTAGGGAGAATTACGGTCTGATCCCGCACAACCACAATTGGGTAAATAAAGGGGGTATACCTATTCATATACCACAACCCCATGGTTGAGATCAAAATCACTAACCGGTCACTCTGCTATGAGTAGGTACGAATAACGGGCTTAATGTGATTGCGCCTGAATGAAAAAGGAACTTACAAAATAAGGAAGCTTAGGCATAGTGGATTAAGATGGATGTGTTTTTATAGGAATAAAGTTTATGCATGCATTTTTGTGCATAAATTTTTATCACGATATCCATTGTTCGATCAGTTAGTACCTATCAGCACATCCTTACTTGAACTTAAAAGCCCTTTTAGCTTAAAATCTTGTAAATGTTGTTCTTCTTTTCATCTACTTCGGAGAGTTTTTGCTTGAGGACAAGCAAAGGTTTAAATGGGAGAATTTGATAACACCTTATCGCACTTCATATTTGACTCAAATAACACATGTTTTTCATAATTTTTAGTACTTTTTTCTTGCATTATGCTTGTATTTGTATTGTTTTCAGGCAACATGCCCATTTGGAGCTCTTCTTGAAGAAACCAAGCGAAAAGGCCAAGAAATCGAGATTTTCAGTGAAATCCTATACATGGCGTTCAACTCAGCGGCCGCTTGACGCTGCTGGCAAAAAACACAAAGCCTCCACCGAAATTTATTTGTCCTGAAGGAAACAGAAATATCGAGAAAACCACAAGAGGATGGTCTTACGACCAAGAGAAAGGGTAAGGGAGTCGATTATGCGAGGGGAAGGTGTTAGCACCCCTCAGATATGTTGTACTCAATAGGATCCATTTTGTTTGTTTGCTTCTAAGGGTGTGTTTATCTATAACTATACTTACTTAAAGGGGGAAGAAATGGTTTTTAATTAGTGTGTTCGTGAGAGTCTTGCCACCCTTTGCCTATGTATCTAGTGAAGGAATAAGAACACCGTAGTTCCTCTAGAAAATGTTGGTTTGTTGGTGTTTTTAGTGGGCGATGTTAACGCACGCATTCTAGCAATAGGAACGGCCGATATCGCGGTAGAACGGAGATAACATGCCCTTTGGGGAACTTTTGATTGGTTGAGTGTTTTGCGAGTTTTAAATGAATTCAAATAATGATTAAATGTTTTTGGATTTTTGATTTGTGAATGATAATTTTTAATTACAAAAGAATAAAAAAGTTTTAAGAGGGAGACTAGAAAAAACCTAATGTGGTTATGCATGGATCGATCCTAATGTTTAATCAACACAAAACGATCGAGATGGATTCGATCGTCTCACGAAAATCCTAAGGGAACATGGCATCTAGAATCAATCACACAATCAACGAGAAGAAAATAATGCTAATATTTTTTGTGTTTTTTATCAAGTAAAGAAAATTAAATCAAAAGGAAGTAAAATCCTAATCTACTATTTTTTGATATTTTTTATGAAAAGAAATTAAAAGTTAAAAGGAAATGAAATCCTAATTTTAAATTTTTTTTGGAACTTTTTTATAATGAAAAAAAATTAAGGGTAAATTAATATAAAGAAAGAATTATCAAAATAATTAACAAAAATCAATTGAAAAGTCTAGGGAGGTGCAATAATTCCAGGGGGTGAGAATAAGAAAATCGGACATGCTTTAATTAGAAATTCGCTGGGCTTTAATAAAAAAATTCTTGTGATTTAGAGCTTGAGTCCAAGGTAATGTTATTTTAGCAAAATAGAAAAACATACATAAGAACATATTGGGCTTAGAGTATTTAAATGAGGCCCAACGAAATTGAGATTAGAAAAAACCCTAAAAACTCAATCTATATCACAGCCGCTCAATGCTTCTATTCTCACGCTTCAGGTTTTTATCTTTTCCATAAATTTCCTCTGTTATCTGCGCTTACAAACTTCAACCGATACAAAAAAAAAAATTTCCGTTCGTCTTCTATTCTTCTTCTCCATAACAAGAGCAATAAAATATCTTCTCTCAAAAACCAATCTTCTTCCTCAATTTTTTCATCTTTTCTCTCAACCGATCAAAATACGATAACAACAAAAACCTATCTTTCTCGGTTTACAGTGAACAATAACAACAAACTAAACCACCCTATTCACAATTCACATCAAACAATTAAGCAACAATATACTCGAGGAAAGGCAAAGAAAACTCACAAACTCGGAGCTAGTCTGAGGGTTACGAAGCCATCAAACAACAAAAAGAAAACCAGAGGCAATCGAGAAATACAGGTAAGATCCTCTACTTCTTTTGTGATTCTGAAATTCTGCTCTTCTTCATCTTCATTTTTCGTTGGCTATGTGTCTTCTTCCTCGATTCCATTGCACTTCATCGTGTTCTTCTTTTATTTTTCTGATTTCGCGTTTGCTTGACCTCTATACATTGGTTATTATTTATGAGTGTGGCATGTGTGAGTCTCCTATGATGATACGGGTTATGAGTACACTATGGTGGAGTGTGTAAGAAGTAGTTTGAATGAAGTTTGGATGGACAGAGCTTTCGTGAGTTCTAAGGTTAGTGTGAAAGTTTACAAATTTATTGTCAATTTTTATGTGTTGGTGCAGAGGTTTATTTGGAAAGAGATTTGCTATTTGTTGAGAGCATTCAGAAGAAGGCTTTCTTGGTGTTTGATAGGTGGTGTAATGGTTATAAAGTGTGATGAAGTTTACGGTTTTGCAGGGTTTGTGGATTGTAAAGCTTGTTGGTGAGTGAGAAAAGGTTGAATCGGTTTATGTAGAGTTAAAGGTATGGTTGTTGAGAGATTTTCTGCAGGTTCTATGATGAGGCTTGTGAAGTTATGGAGGAGAGGTTTTAAGGATCATGGAAAGGTAGAGAACAAAGTTGGCTATGTAAAGTTTTTTGAGGTAAATTTCTGTGGATTTTTCTCTAATGTTTTTTGTGTTCTGTGTTCTTTTTTTAGCCTCTTGCAAAGAGAGTATTGTGTAGTTTTTGTATGGATTCTCTCTCTTTCAAACATGACCTTTTAGTATATGTAGGGTTGTTTCTTATGGTGAGATAAGGGTGGGAATTTGGGGGAAATTTGGTGAAGTTTAAACATTCTTGGTAGGCTGACTTTGAACATTTGGGATGCAGGTTTCATGTTGCCTTATTTGATGTTATTTTCAGGTTGTTTTGGATAAGTCTAATGTTGTTTCTGCAGGTTTGGGACAGGGCTTGTACAGGCTATTTATGCAGGTCCTTTTGGACTGTTTTGGTTAGGTGACATCTTTCTAAACCCTATTCTTTTCCTTTTTGTCTTTCTATGATGTAAAGTTATTCTGCTTTTCACACAATTCTAAAGAGTTTGTATTTTTAGGAACATGATGATGTATTGGAGGTTTTGGCCATTTGTTAGCCTGTTGTTTTTATGAACTGCTGCTTGTTTTCATTTGCTGCAAATATGCCCTTTGCTTGTCTTATATTTGTTGTTTTTCTGCTGTTGTTCTGCTGTGTTGCTACTTTGTTGTTTTTGTTTGCCTGTTGTTGCTGCTGTTTAGCAGTGTTACTGCTCTTGATCGCAGCTGCTGTTTAGCATTTCAAGCTGCATGTTTTGGGCTGCTGCATTGTTTTTCTTACAGTTGTTGTTTATGTATTTCTAGCTGCCTGTTGTTTGTATATTTTTACATTTAGCCAATTGAGACTTTTTTTTGGCAGCAATGAGCAGGGCAGCAAGCCTGACTTTAGCAATGCTTTTGATTGGCTTTGTTTTTGCAGCGAAATTGTTTGTAAACTTCTTTTCCTTTTGTGAACCAAAAAGCCAAACTTTGTGATTTGAAAAATAGAAGAGGATATTCCACGATTGAAAACAAACCCTTTTAGTTTCTGATTCCAAATAGAAACCCTAATGATGAAATGCAAATTTTCTTTTAACAATTAGTTCTTGTTTGGAATTCTATTCACATATTGATGTTTGCTAATTTTTCCCTCTTTCTTGTTTCTTGATCATGAGGATTGGATGTCAAAAGCGTGGTTGAAAGGTGAAGAAAAAGTCATGGTGAGGACGAGTTGCTTGAAGATGAAGCAAAAGAAACTTAAAGAACCGATATTTCTTTCTTTTTTGTAAACAACATATTTGTAACTTGCATTTCAAGTTTGTAACAAATGTAATGAATACGAAACTTGAATGTCTTCTCGTTGAACCTTATAAATGATGAATTTGTTGTATGGAAATTAGACAATTCTTGAACTTTGGTCAAAACTTGAATAACCTTTGAATATTAGATTGTGATTGAAATTCCTTTGATGATGCATATGCTTAATACAAGTCACTTTAGAAAATGACTTTGGACCAAGGCGGGCCTCGCATAAATTGAGTGATGATAAAAACTTGAATGAAACTCAAGACAATCATCTGAAAGAATCCCAACTCACAACTTGCCTTCAAATTTAAGTCCAAAATTTATTGCATTAAAACGACAAGTGCCCGAGGAGACAAGAACGCCCTGATTACCATGAACCTCTAACCTTATTTCTTGTTGCTGGATTCCATGTTCATCAATTTAAACTTCAAACTCTTGACTTGGTGACTTAGAGATTCTTGACAAACAATAGGGAAATAAACCCTAATCCAGGCTCTGAGGAATTTGAGTGAGAAATAACCTTGTAACTTGATGAGAAAGAAATCCATGATAACGCTACTCCAAAACTTAATTCCACAGTTCACTAATCGAGAACCAGATGAATTTGCCTTTAACCTTATGAGGAAACTTCAAAACAAAATTAAACATAAGGATAGCACAACCCTAATGCTTTAAACCAAAGTTCATTATTCCCTGAGATGTATGATATGCAAACGACTTAGTGAAAATGATGCAAATGGGATGCAAAGTCCAAGCCAGAAAAAAGTAAAATGTAGGTAAAATTTAGGGTACGACAACTTCCCCTATTTAATTGTCTTAAACCTGAAGATGAGATTGGCGTCAGCCTTTTGAAAGTTCAAGGTGGAAGATGATTAAATACCAGGACCTGAAATTTATCCTGGAGAGATGGTGTGAGTGTTATTTGTTTGTGACATTTTCTGGGGAAAGAAAAGTTTGTTTTCTGGTGAGCTGGTCATGATGGGTAAATGTGGTTGATTAATGATAGCTTGTATTGGAGTAACGGTGCTAATACAAGGTTCTCGGGGAAGTGGGAGTTAAAGTGACAGAAAATATACGGTTAACGATGTTGTGGTGACTGAATGTAGGATTAATGATAGCATGATAACTTAAAGACAATGGGTAGAACTTGATGTCAGTAGAGAATTTAACGTGTGGGATTCACGACCCAAAAGAAAAGGTAAAGACAACGGGTAAAGATCGGCGTATAATCTATGACTCAAGAGAAAGGAGGTCATGAGGGTAAGACCAGCAAGCGACCTACGACCCAAGAAAAGATGAAACAAGGGTAAAAGCTACAGACGACCTACGACCCTAGAAAAGATAGCACGATGGTAAGATCTACGGATGACCTATGACCCAAGAAAAGATAACGCGAGGGTGAAATCTATATACGACCTACGACCCTAAAAAATGGTAATGTGAAGGCAAGATCTACGAGCGACCTACGACCTTAAAAATGATAACGTGAGGGTAAGATATACGAGCGACCTACGACCTTAAAAAAGATAACGTGTGGGTAAGATCTACGGACGACCTATGACCCTATAAAGATAACATGAGGGTAAAGTATACGGACGACCTACGACCCTAGAAATATAACATGAGGGTAAAGTATACGGACGACCTATGACCCTAGAAAGATAACAGGAAGGTAAGATCTATGGACGACCTACGCCCTTTAAAAAAGATAGCGCGACGGTAATATCTATGGACGATCTATGACCCTAAAAATGATGACGCAAGGGTAAGATCTACGGACGACCTACGACCCTAGAAAAGATAATGTGAAGGTAAGATCTACGGACGACCTATGGCCTTAATAATGATAACATGAGAGTAAGATCTATGGATGACTTACGACCCTATAAAGATAACCTGAGGGTAAAATCTACGGACGACCTACGACCCTAGAAAGATAACATGAGGGTAAAGTCTACGGATGACCTTCGACCCTAGAAAGATAACACGAAGGTAATATCTATAGATGACCTACGACCTTTAAAAAAGATAGCACGAAGGTAAGATCTACGGATGACCTACGCCCTTTAAAAAATATAACGCGGCGGTAAGATCTACGGATGACCTACGACCCTAAAAATGATGACGCGAGGGTAAGATCTACGGATGACCTACGACCCTAGAAAAGATAACACGAAGGTAAGATCTATAGACAGCCTACAAACTTAAAAATGATAACATGAAGGTAAGATCTACGGACAACCTACGACCTTAAAAATGATAACGCGAAGGTAAGATCTACGGACGACCTACGACCTTAAAAATGATAATGTAAGTATTAAGAGTTGGGGAGTTCAATGTACTGGCACAATGGCTTATTGGTTGGTAGTGTAATGGCAAATGTTAACTGGGAATTATGAGGATGATATTCTTTGGGGGATGTTTTACTGCTTTGGGGATTGGTCTGGGGATTTCGTGCAAGGTACCAAATTTGGCTCATGCTACATATGCATTTTTAAGTGTGGCATGATGATTCATGGATATGATATGTATTTGATGATGCAATGTAATATGCAGTGACAATTATTATATGCACAGTGCAAAATATTAGGCTCATTTGGGTTCATCGCCCATTGTCTTGAGATGCCAAAACAGATTGGTGCTTGATAACTAAGAGAATTAAGTTATAGCCTTGTCGAGTTCATAGGGGATTAAATCTTGCTGAGGAGGAGTAGCTTGACCTGACTTTCTTCATATGCTGAACTTCTTGTGAATGGCTGAGTAGAGACGTGGATCTCATCAAATGCCTCAGGTTTCTCGTTGTTGGAGAATCGGGTGCCCAGCCGTCTGTAAGGAGATGACGAGGACGAAAGCTTGGTCGAAGTGAACATTATGACTTGCTACCTGCACAGAAAAACAAACACTTGAACGCCATGGAATTCCCTTTGGATGCCTTCATATCCATGTAATGTCGTGTTTATTATCTTAGCTTTTGATTATTATTGCCTTATTGTTTTCAATGCAACGCTTAACAAAGAATTTAAATCACATTTCGCATACGAAAAAAATAAAGTAAAAAGGACATAACAAAGACTTTTTGGTGGAAGGACAAGTTTTATTAATGAACTCGGACTGTGAATAGGAATTCATACATGGAAACAACTCCTAAATGAGTAAGTTGCAAAGAAAAGATAAAATACAACGGGTATAATGGCAATAAGAAAATCTCACACTTCCATTAAAACTGATATTGTTATAGTTCCTATATCCTGGATCATCCTAGTGTTGTACTTCCGAAGGATAATAGTTGAATTGATCCATCCCGTGTTAGGAGGGTGTACTTGTTATTCGTGAAGAGTCTTCAGACTGAAGTCTCTCGCCTTTTGTCCCTGATTTTTGCCTGGATCGCCCTTTCGGGTTTTCAATCCACTGGGACACCCATTTTTGCCTAAGCCGCCCTTTCGGGTTTTCAACTTAGCGGGTTATTCTTTTTTCTTTTCTTTTTTAGCCCTAACTTTTGCCTAAGCCTCCCTTTCGGGTTTTTGACTTAGAGGGTCTTTTTATGCGTAGTATTTTTTGACTGAGTCTGAATTGACTGGAAGTGGAACGTCTTCCCCATCCATATTTTTCAGGATTAGAGCACCTTCTGAGAAAGCTTTCTTCACGATGTACGACCCCTCATAGTTGGGAGTCCACTTGCCTCTTGGATCAATGTGAATTAGGAGAATCTTCCTTAAGACCAGGTCACCTGTGTGGAACTCTTGAGGTCGAATCTTCTTGTCAAATGCTCTCTTGAGACGTTGTTGATATAACTGATTGTGACAAATGGCTGCTAGAAGCTTCTCTTCGATAAGATTGAGTTGTTCGATCCTTGTTTGAATACATTCAGCTTCATCAAGTTTAGTATCCATCAGAACCCTCAAGGAAAGAATCTCCACTTCGACTGGGAGCACCGCATCCATACCATAGACTAGTGAAAAAGGAGTTGCCCCAGTGGAAGTACGCACTGAAGTTCGATAGCCGTGCAGGGTAAAAGGCAACATCTTATGCCAATCTTTGTATGTTCTAACCATTTTCTGGGCAATCTTATTTATGTTCTTGTTAGCTGCTTCGACTGCCCCATTCATCTTTGATCGATATGGTGATGAATTATAGTGCACGATTTTTAATTCTTCACACATTTCCTTCATTATTTTGTTGTTGATATTCGACGTGTTATCAATGATGATCTTGTTAGGAGTCCCATAACGACATATGATTTCTTTCTTGATGAAGCGGGTAACAACTTGCTTGGTCACATTCATGTATGAAGCTTCTTCCACCCAGTTGACGAAGTAGTCAATAGAAACGAGAATGAACCTGTGTCCATTTGAAGCACTCGGCTCGATGCGTCCATTCATGTCAATTCCCCACATTGCAAAGGGTCATGGTAAAGTCATCACATTCAAAGGGGTGGGAGGAATATGTATCCTTTCTGCGTAAACTTGACATTTATGGCACATCTTCGCATATACACAACAATCACTTTCCATCGTCATCTAGAAATAACATACTCGTAAGATTTTCTTGGCCATGGAATGTCCACTGGCATGATTTCCAAAAGAGCCCTCGTGTATTTCTCGTACGATGGATTCTGCTTCGTGTCTATCCACGCATATGAGCATAACCGAATCATAATTTCTTTTGTACAGGATGTCTCCGACAGTAAAAACTTGGATTCTAATCTTATAAGATTCCGCTTATTACAAATTGTAGCACCCCCGGGGTACTCTTTCTTATCAAGGTATCTTTTGATGTTGAAATACCATGGCTTTTCGCCCGACATGTCTTCATTTGTGAGACAATGAGTAGGGAAAATGTGTGTTGGCTCCTTGTAACGAAGGATTCTTATATTGGGTGCATGATTCAGATAACTGACTTTGAACATTGCTGCTAAAGTAGCCAGAGCATCTGCCAGTTGATTTACTTCTCTAAGAATGTGCTCAAAGGCGATCTCATCAAAAGCGGCAACGACTCTAATACGTAATCTTGGTATCGAACTAAATTAGGGTGTCATGTATCCCAATCACCTCGTACTTAATGTATTACTAAGGCAGAGTCCCCATAAACTTCAAGAATCTTGATCTTCAAATCAATGGCTACTTCAAGACCCATTACACAAGCTTTATATTCTGTGACATTATTCGTACAATCAAAACATAGCCTGGCTGTGAAAGGCATGTGATTGTAGCATGGAGAAGTTAGAACTTCCCCGATGCCATAGCCCATAGCATTTGGCGCACCGTAAAACGTGAGAGTCCATCGCTCCTCTGGTTCGGGTCCTTCTTTATCATCAAGTTTCATAACATCCTCATATGGAAAATCGAACTTCATTGACTGATACTCTTGCAATGGCTGGTGGGAGAGATGATCAGCAAGAATGCTACCTTTGATAGCCTTTTGTGTAACATATTGGATGTCATACTCAAACAAGAGCATTTGCCACCGAGCCAATTTCCCTGTAAGTGTTGGATTCTCGAAGATATGCTTTATCGGATCCATCTTAGATATCAGAAGTGTAGAATGCGTCAACATGTATAGCCTCAAACGCTGAGCTTCACACGTAAGAGCACAACAAGTATTCTCAAGTAATGAATACCTTGATTCACAATCGGTAAACTTCTTTCTCAGGTAATAAATGGCGTATTCTTTTTGTCTGGTATCATTACGTTGTCCGAGCACACAACCCATAGATCCTTCAAGCACAGTCAAATACATAATGAGAGGTCTCCCTAGAACTGGAGGTATGAGTATTGGTGGCTCCAGCAGGTACTGCTTAATCTTTTCAAAAGCCTCTTGACAACTTTCATCCCAATGGACATCTTGATTCTTGCGCAACAATTTAAGGATGGGTTCATAGGTAGCAGTAAGATGAGAAATGAACCTGGATATATAATTCAACCTTCCAAGAAAACCTCGTACTTCTTTTTCAATTTTCGGTGTCGGCATATCCTATATTGCTCTTATGTTGTTAGGATCTACTTTAATTCCTCGTTGACTTACGATAAAACCAAGTAACTTGCCTGATCGAACCCCAAAAGTGCATTTGTTGGGATTAAGCCTTAACCTGAACTTTTATAGACGATCAAACAACTTCTGCAAATGGACCAAATGTTCTTCCTCAGTTTGTGATTTTGCGATCATATCATCCACATACACCTTCATCTCTTTATGAATCATGTCGTGAAAGAGAGTCACCATAGCTTGCTGATATGTCGCACCAGAATTTTTTAGACCAAAAGGCATGACCCTATAGCAAAAGGTACCCCAAGGAGTTGCGAAAGTTGTTTTATCCATGTCTTCAGGAGCCATCTTTAACTGATTGTAACCTGAGAATCCATCCATGAAAGAGAACACCGAAGATTGAGCAGTATTATCAACCAATACATTATTATGAAGCAATGGAAAATCATCCTTTGGGCTTGCTCTATTCAAGTCTCAGTAGTCAACACACATACGTACCTTACCATCTTTCTTAGGTATAGGCACAATGTTAGCAATCCAAGGCAGATAATTTATCACAGATAGGAAGCCTGCATCAAGCTGTTTCTAAACTTCTCCTTTGATCTTCAAAGCCATATCAGGTCTGGTCCTTCTCGGCTTCTGCTTTACAGGAGGACATTATGGCTTGAGTGGAAATTTATGCATCACTATATCAGTGTCTAAACTGGGCATGTCTTTATACGACCAGGCGAAGATGTCAGCATATTATTGAAGAAACTCAATCAACCCCTTCTTTTCTTCACTTGGCAAAGCAGCACCTATCTTGACTTCTCTCTTTACCTCTTCGGTACCGAGATTGATAACTTATGTTTCTTCTTGATATGGCTGGATAACCTTCTCTTCCTGTCTCAAGAGTCTTGCTAGTTCTTCAGGGACTTCACAATCTTCCCCACTATCTTCATCAGCATGGTCAACTGAATTCTCAAGGATATAAGGAACCATAGCACTATCATTTCCGATGGAATTCGAGACAGATTTGCATGATTGATGATTTTATGTTTTATTTTAGAAAGTGCAAGAAAATATTTAGAATATGAAAGGAAAAGTGTTGCCATATTTTTTTATATTGAAAAAGTAAAAGTAAAAGAAAAGACAGGGAACAAAATTGTATGCGAAAGTGCAATTTTTCATTCAATTTTAAACAGAGATTGAAACATAAGGGGTCCCTTCTACAAGTTGTCTCTATGCCTTGGGCTAGGCATATGACTTAATGGAAATAGAAAATTACACATGAAGGAAAAAAACTTTAGGGATGTCCACGACAGTCTAATTGGTGAGCTCCTGGTCCGGCGCAATCTGATAGATAAATCTAGAAACATCTTCATCGTCACCTTCATCATCTGTTGAGAGAACTTGTCCTTCTTTTCTTGTACCAGCATTGATGTGAAGTGGTGAAAAACACAAGAAGGGGAGGGGGGGGGGGGGGGGGGGGTTGAATTGTAAAACTGAAATCTAATGCAATGAACAAGATATTTTTATCCTGGTTCGTTTGATCTCAAACTACTCCAGTCCACCCGTCAAGGTGATTTCGCCTCTCTCCAACAAGGTCTTAATCCACTATATTCAACTGAATATTACAGACTGCTTTAACAACTGCTAAAGCCTTCTTGATCCAAACCACAACCCGGTTTGTCAAGGTAACACTTTCTTACAAAGAGATAAAACTAAGTGTGTGAATGTTTTCTACAAAACTGTATCACAACTGTGATGTATACACAAATTGAAGCTTAGAAACTAGATTGCTAAACAATGATAGACTATCAGAATGTGTGGTTTAGCAAAACTGAGAGAAAGAAGATTATGATTAGCTTTTGTGCGTGTAGAGATTTGGAGAGCATTAGCCATTTCAATCTTCAAAGTCTTGTTTATATAGCACTGAGATGATGAACGTTGGATGCAATATTCTTGATTCAATGCTAATAACAAACTTTCCTTATTGAGCAGATCTTGTCTGGAATGAGGCCGTTGGAATTAATTTGCTTTCAATGCACAGTACCGTTGCTTACTTAATGCAAGTTCTGGCTTGGCTCATTCTGACTCTGCTTCGCTGTTGATGAACTGTTGTGTTTCTTTATCAGAGAGTTGAGCGCAGTCTTGTTCATCAGGCTTCAGCATATACGTAAGTTGATCATCTAATTCTGTCATTCTGATATGGCAACTTCTGATGCTGGTGTCTGAAACCAAATTCTGATGCTGAATAGATGTGATCTTGCTTATATCAATCAGAGTATCTGCAAGTCAGAACATAATAATTTTAGGCAGCAGATAGTTCATACATGAAACTTATAAATACTATATCTTTTCACTTTGTTATCATCAAAACTTAAATATAGGGTAGTAGATTCAAACTTTGTTCTAACAATCTCCCCCTTTTTGATGATGACAAAAACTAGATATTTTTAAATGAAAATAACGTGAAAAGGTATCTGAGATATGCATCAGAGTAAGAAGTAAAAAGGATAAGGAGTAAAGAGATATCAGAGTTGAGAGATACTCCCCCTGAGTTTATTACTTCCCTTTAATTACACGTATTCTTCAGGATCATATCTTTTTGCCTTTCTTTGAACATCAGAGTATCAGAGTCTTTGACTTATCAGAAGCTTTATGTCAGAGCAGAGCTTCAGAGCTTTCCTTGTCAGAGCTTTGCTTTGGATCAGAGTATCAGAGTGGATCAGAACTTCATAGTGATCAGAGCTTCAGAGCTTCTAGTCTTCAGAGTGTCCAGGAGCTTCCTTGTACCTGTAGACTTTAAGCAAAACAGAAAAAAAAAAACTTTTTCAAGTAATAGAGTTAGAATGTTTGAGAATTTCTGTCTAGTTAGCCGTTATTGATTAAAATATCATTCTTGTTCTCCCCCTTTTTGTCAGCAATCAAAAAGTGTAGGTGATGTGCTAAAACGATTAAGATCAGAAAAACTAGTTATATTAAAAGAGTTCAGAATCAAAACATGAAAATAGTACAAAACACATTCAAGTAGTACATTAGAAAATCAAGGAAAACATGAAAAAGGACATGAATGAAAAAAAGACTAAGGTTGAGGAGGCAAGCGTGTGAACAGGTTCTCCAGCATGGCTTGGATCTTTTCAGCAGTCTCATTCTGCTTGTACACCATGCTGACAACAGTGTCAATCTTGCTATCCTGCACATCCATTCTTTCTTTCATCTTCTGATCGCTTTCATCCATCCGCTGCTGCAGACGCATGTCATTCAGCCTTAGTTCTTCCAGAGTCTTCCTGTCCAAGGCAGCTTGAGAAGCATCAGAAGCAGGAAGCTTCTGAGAGCTTTCAGCAACATCTTCTGCTTGACTTTCTTCAGCTTGAATGGTCTTGTCTTCTTCTGATTGCACCTTTGCAGCTTGCTGTTTCTCAGACCAAGGTTCACTATCCAGAGGGAGCACGTCTTCTTTCAGAAGCTGACTTCCAACTTCATTCAGAAGCTTGCTGAAATTTTGTTGTGCCTGCTCATAGTTGATATCCTGCAACTTGAGGGCTTCAGCACGTACCCAAAGTCTGAATTGTGACCAGAGCTGATCAGAAGCAGCTGGGTCAATCATTCCAGGACAGACTTGCTTCAAAGAAGCAATCCATTGCAGCACACCTGTTTCAAAATTCATAATACCAGAGCCAACATCTGGTTGTTTCGGTTTTGGGATGGCAATTTTATGTTTCAGATCAGCAAGACGGTCAAGACTGGTTAAGTCTATGAAAGTCCTACTGGGGTTTTCGGAGGTTTTCTGGGCAGCTGTTTGTTTTGGAGATGGAGTATCAGAATCAGAGATTATGATTGGACTGGGTGGTGTTTTGGAAGTATTTGGTGGAGTATTTTGTGCTAAGGTGATAGTTGTTCCACCTGGCAGCTGGATTGCCAAAGGTGATGGTTGAGGTGAATGAGGTTCAGATGGTTGAGGAGAAGGAGTTTCAGAGTGATGAAACTCTGGTTGAGGTGATGGTGGATTAATTTCTGGTTGGGGAGAGGGAGACGGAATTTCTGGTTGAGGAGAAGTTGTTGGAATTTCTGATTGTTCAGGGGTAAGGGGTTCTTCTGGAATTGGTGAGAGTGGTTGTTGTTGTTGTTCTGGTTCTTCAGCAGATTGTTGTTGTTCTGGTTGTGAAGGAGGAACAGTTTGTGGTTCAGAGATTGGTTTATCAGGGGTGTGTTGATCAATGTCAGACAGCACTTGATCAATTGCTGATGTTGTTGAGATAGTTGGTTGTTTGGGATGTTTGGTTCTGGGTCTTCTGAGTTTTAGTGCCTCAGAAGGGTCCTCTTCTGGTACAGTTTCATCTATGGTAGGGATGGGGATGGAGATTCTATGAGAGGTTTGAGGAGGAATAGATGCTGGAATAGTAGAAGAATTTAAAACAGAAGGAGCAGATGAATTACCTCTTTTCCTGGGTGTCTGCTGGGATGATCCTTCTGATGGTGCCTTCCTCTTCTTCGTCTTCTTCAAAGTCACTTCTTGTTAAGGTTGATGCAGAGCTTTGATAATCAGATTTGGATCTGAACCATCTGCCTTGCATGCATCCAAGTACCTGAGAACCACCTCTGGTTTGGATTCAATTTCAGAAAATAACGGAAAGTCACTCAGAGGCACTCTTCTGCTGGTGATATCAGCAATAGGAGTAGCTCTGGGTTCCTTCTGAATATTCTCTATAAGCTTCATCTTCTTCAAGTTCTTTGCATTCAGAGGTTTCCCAACTGTTGTTTCAATAGTGCTTAGCTCTTGAGCTTCAATCAGATGCTCTATCAGCCTATTCTCTGTCAGAATATCTGATATCGACCTTCCAAAAGGTATCCAATCCCTCTTGGTTCTTTCTTCTTCCATGGTTTCCTTCACATTTGTTCTGAGGTGGTTGAACAGGAAGTGAGCCAGATTGATCTTTACCTTCTGATCAATAAAGTAGATCAGAAACTGCTGATCCACATTTATGTAATCAGGAGAACTGGTTGGTTTCCTGTGGTTGAAGCACCCCAGAATTATCTTAGCCCACACTCTGTAATGATCCTTCAGATCTTTAATCTTGCTGTTGGGCACCCCATGAGTGAAAATCCTTGCAGCTATCACTCTTACATCAGCACATCTTTCAGCCATGTCCACACAACGGACGCCACCGCCACTGTAACCGATTAGCCTTGCAATGTGATCCTCAGTGATCACAATCTTCTTCCCCATAACAAAGGAGGTGACTAGATGAGTTGAAGCCATGGCGTGAATCCAGAATTCCTTGACTAGCATTGGGAATGTTGGTCCAACCAACCTGTCAAAATACCTTTCCCACTTCTATGCCCTAACTTCTTCAGTTAGGTCAAAACCGTTCTCCTTCAAGCTTCCAAAATCAATGATTAATTCAGAAAGCACTTCAAGATTATTCACAGGAGTGAGGAGAGTTCTGAATGGCACTTGATATTGCTCAGATGATGCTTTCTTCTGAGGACCTGCAGAAGCACTGCTGGAGGTTGCCATGTTCACACTAAAAGGGTTTTGAGAATAAACTGAGGAAAATAGGTTTTGCAAGAGATGAACACAGAAATATGCAGAAAATGCTTGAGTATTAGTGAGAAAACGTAAAGAATGAGAATGAGAGATTAATGTGTTTAAATAGAGTTTCAAAAATATTTTGAAAAGATAAACGTTTTTTAAGAGAGAGAAAAATCATGATTGCATTTTAAAAGCATGATTACTTTTCATTAAATACTTGCTGATTTTGGGGGATTTGAGAAAGATACTTAAAAACGGTTACCAGACATGTGTCTCAATACACCCAATCAGCGCTTTGCCTTCTCAGAAGTGTGCACGCGTTCTGCTTCAGAGATATGCTGATGATTGGATGACACTTGTTTGATGTAGTGATCAGCACGTCTGTCTTTGAGCTTAAATTCTCAGATCTTTAGACTTGCATCTGATACAATCTGCATGTTCTATCTTTCTGAAAGGAAATTGATCAGAAGTTCACAGTAAAACAATTACATTCTGAAGGTAAATATATGGAATTAAAACATTTTCACTCTGGACACACTTTCATGCTGAGATGTTTCAGAATGAAATTAAACCTATCTTCTGAAAGGGGTTTAGTAAAGATATCAGCCCATTGATGGTCTGTATCTATAAATTTTAAGTTCAAAATACCTTTCTGAATATAGTCCCTAATGAAGTGATGTTTTATTTCTATATGCTTAGCTCTAGAATGTAAAATGGGATTTTTACTTAAGCAAATAGCAGAAGTATTATCACAAAGTATAGGAATGTTACTCTCAAAAATCTGGAAGTCTTCAAGCTGAATTTTCATCCATAGCATTTGTGTGCTACATCCTGCTGCTGCTATGTACTCAGCTTCTGCTGTTGATAGTGCAATTGTTGATTGCCTTTTGCTGGACCATGTGATCAGATTTTCTCCCAGAAACTGGCAGCTTCCAGAAGTACTTGTACGTTCCACTCTGTCTCCAGCAAAATCAGCATCACAGTAGCCTACTAAGCTGTAATCACTAGATTTTCTATAAAACAAACCCAGATTAGTAGTACCTTTCAGATACTTGAAAATTTGCTTAACAGCTGTTAAGTGAGATTCTCTAGGATCTGATTGGAATCTAGCACAGATACAAACACTGAATAATATGTCAGGTCTTGAAGCAGTCAGATAGAGGAGAGAACCAATCATACCTCTGTAGACTTTCTGTTCTACATTTTTGCTTACCTCTTCTCTTTCCAGAATGCACGTGGGATGCATTGGAATCTTTGATGGCTTACATTCTGAGAGGTCAAATTTCTTCAGAATATCTCTGATGTATTTGCTCTGATGAATGTAAGTTCCTTCTGGAGTTTGATTGATCTGAATTCCTAGAAAGAATTTCAGTTCCCCCATGAGGCTCATCTCAAATTCTGCCTGCATACACTTAGCAAATTTTCTTCCAAGAGAAGGATTAGTAGAACCAAAAATAATATCATCAACATAAATTTGATAGACTAAGATGTCACTCTTAACTGATTTACAGAATAGAGTAGTGTCCACTTTCCCTCTGGTGAATTCATTTTCTAGCAGAAAGTTACTTAGCCTTTCATACCAAGCTCTGGGAGCTTGTTTCAGACCATACAGTGACTTCTTTAGTTTGAAAACATGTTCTGGATGTTTTGTATTTTCAAAACCTGGGGGTTGGTGTACATAAACTTCTTCTTCTATATAACCATTTAAGAATGCACTTTTGACATCCATCTGATACAGAGTGATGCCTCTATTAACAACAAATGAAATTAAAAGTCTGATAGATTCTAACCTGGCGACTGGGGAAAAGGTTTATGTATAGTCTATCCCCTCTTACTGACTATAACCTTATGCAACCAGTCGTGCCTTGTTTCTGATGACTTCACCTTGTTCATTTAGCTTGTTTCTGAACACCCATCTTGTTCCAATGACGTTGAATCCTTTTGGTCTGGGAACGAGATCCCATACGTCGTTTCTGGTGAATTGATTCAGCTCTTCTTGCATTGCCAGAATCCAGTCATTATCCAGAAGTGCTTCATCAATAGAAGAAGGTTCAATCAGAGACACAAGTCCCATAAGTGTTTCTTCAGAGTTTCTGAAGCTTGCTCTTGTTCTGATTGGATCTTCCTTTCTTCCTAGGATAGTCTCTTCTGGGTGATCCAAGCTGCTTCTGGGTAATCTCTTCTGAGGTTGATCAGCAGCTGTTGTAGGATTGCTAGCAGTGCTCCTTTCAGACGTTGAAGGAATGTCTGTGTTGAGAGCTTCTGATGACTTGTCTTCAGAACCTGCAAATTCAATTTCTATACCTGCAAAAACTTCATTCTGCTTTGACTTTTCAGAGTCAAGCTTATCATCAAAACGAACACTGATTGATTCTTCCACAATCTGTGTTTCTGTATTGTATACTCTGTACCCTCTTGAGGGTTCAGAGTATCCTAACATAATACACTTCTGTGCTTTAGAGTCAAACTTGTTCAAATAATTCTTTGTATTTAATATAAAGCAAGTACATCCAAATGGATGAAAATATGAAATGTTGGGCTTTCTGTTCTTCCACAATTCATATGGAGTCTTTTCCAGAATAGGTCTTATTGAGATTCTATTCTGAATGTAGCACGCTGTGTTTATTGCCTCTGCCCAGAAGGTCTTAGCAACGTTTGTCTCATTGATCATGGTTCTGGCCATTTCTTGCAATGTTCTGTTCTTTCGTTCTACAACTCCATTTTGTTGGGGAGTTCTAGGACAAGAGAAATCATGCAGAATGCCTCTGTCATTAAAGAATGACTCAAAATCTTTGTTTTCAAATTCTCCACCATGATCACTTCTGACTTTAACGATTCTAAGATCCTTTTCATTCTGAACTTGGTTACAGAAGTTAACAAACACAGAGTGTGACTCGTCCTTGTGTCTTAAGAACTTTACCCATGTCCATCTGCTATAGTCATCTACGATTACTAACCCATACTTCTTACCACTGACTGAAGCAGTTTTAACTGGTCCAAATAAGTCAATGTGCAGAAGTTCTAATGGCTTAGAGGTAGAAACAACATTTTTGGATTTAAAAGAAGGTTTTGCAAATTTGCCTTTCTGACATGCTTCACACAGAGCATCTGAATTGAACTTCAAATTAGGAAGTCCTCTGACCAGATTGAGTTTGTTAATCTGAGATATTCTTCTCATACTAACATGCCCCAATCTTCTGTGCCAGATCCACTGCTCGTTGTTAACAGACAGAAGACATTTTACATTCTGACTCTTTAGTTCAGAAAGTTTGATTTTGTAAATGTTGTTTTTCCTCTTACCATTAAACAGGATAGTCCCATCTTTCTGACTAACAGCTTTACATGATTTTTGATTAAAGATTATATCATAACCGTTATCACTTAATTGACTTATGGATAACAGATTATGCATCAATCCATCTACTAGCAGAACATTATTAATAGAGGGAAGATTTCCATTACCTATAGTTCCAGAGCCAATTATCTTTCCCCTCTGATTGCCTCCAAAGCCAACGTGGCCTCCAGGCTTAAGTTCCAGGCTTTGGAACATATGCCTTCTTCCCGTCATGTGTCGTGAGCAGCCAGAGTCCAGGTACCATGACTGGTGTTTCTGACTTGCTGCTAAAGATATCTGCAACATGTATTATTTTATCCTTAGGTACCCAGATTTTCTTGGGTCCTGATTTGTTAGTTTTACCAAAACTCTGGTTGAATTTTGGTTTCACAGAGTGCTTACTGCTAGTGTATTTGATATCATGTGTGTGACCATATACAAAATGTGAATTCAGAGGAGTGTGTTTAATGGTTAAGTCCATGACATTCTTTGGTGTAGGAACCTTACCTTGGTATCCTATTCCTTTCCTGCCGTTTCTGCTAACTCCATAGATCATTGAAGCCATTCTGCTTCTATCTATGCTTTTAGCTAGGAACTTCTGGAAACTGTGATCATACTCCTTGATGATCTCATCAGCGTTGCTGGGAGTTTCAGAAATTGGTTCCTTCTGAGAGTTTTGTAAAGTGTTTTCTAATTTTGAAATCTTATTTCTCAGCTCAGAATTTTCCAATTTGAGACTCTCAGTCTTATTAGAGTCAGATTCAAGATTCCTTTTCAGGTCTCTGAATTTAGCTCTAATTTGCTGATAACGTTCCAGAATCTCATTAAGGCTTTCAGCAAGTTCAGCCTTTGTAAAGTTAACAGCAAAGTTAGGAAATACCTCTTCAGTGTCTGATTCTGAGTCTGATTCAGAAGCTTCACTATCTTCTGAAATGTTAGCCATGAGAGCTATGTTTGCCCTCTCATCATCTGATTCTGAGTCAGCTTCAGACGAGTCAGAGTCATCCCATGTATCCATGAGACTTTTCTTCTTCTCTCTTCCAAACTTCTTTTTGGGCTTTTCCCTCTGAAGCTTTGGGCAGTCACTCTTATAGTGTCCTTGCTCATTGCACTCATAGCAGATGATGTCTTTGGTGTTTGGCTTTTTGCTACTGGAGGAGCCTTCAGATCTTCTGTATCCAGAGGAAGAATCTGTCCTTCTGTATCTGGAAGAAGACTCGTTCTGATCAGATCTTCTGGGATTTCTGAACTTCCTTTGTCTTTGCTTCCACAGTTGATTTACTCTTCTAGAGAGGAGGGAGAGTTCGTCTTCTTCTGATGAGGATCCATCAGATGTTTCTTCAACTGCCTGCAAAACTTTAGACTCAAATTTTTTGTTAGATTTTAATGCTAAAGGCTTACCTTGCTTCTGAGGTTCATCAGCTTCTAGCTCTATCTCATGACTTCTGAGGGAGCTGATAAGTTCCTCCAGAGTGATTTTGTTGAGATCTTTAGCTAGCTTCAGAGCTGTAACCATAGGTCTCCACTGCTTGGGTAAACTTCTGATGATTTTCTTGACATGGTCAGCAGTAGAGTATCCTTTTTCCAGAACTTTGAGACCAGCTACTAGAATCTGGAATCTAGAGAACATGGTTTCAATGGATTCAGATTCTTCCATTTTGAACGCCTCATACTTCTGAATGAGCGCCAGAGCTTTTGTTTCTTTGACCTGAACGTTGCCCTCATGCGTCATTCTGAGTGAGTCAAAAATATTCTTTGTTGTGTCTCTGTTGGAGATCTTTTCATACTCAGTATAGGAGATGGCGCTGAGGAGGATGGTTCTGGCCTTGTGGTGATTCTTGAAGTCACACTTTTGTTGATCAGACATTGTTTTTCTATCAATCTTCTGACCATTTGCATTCACAGGGTGCGTGTATCCATCTGTCACCATATCCCACAGATCAACATCATGTGCCAGAAAGAAGCTTTCAATTCTGTCTTTCCAGTAATCAAAGTTTTCTCTATCAAAGACTGGAGGTTTGCCACTGAATCTGTCTCTGTCCTCATTGTTGTCATTGCTGATGTGAGA
Organism: Vicia faba; assembly: GCA_948472305.1. Lineage (NCBI taxonomy): Eukaryota > Viridiplantae > Streptophyta > Magnoliopsida > Fabales > Fabaceae > Vicia > Vicia faba. The sequence continues at coordinate 576,301,257 of OX451738.1, forward strand.
ATTGTTTCCTGCCATTGTGTTTTTCTGACGCTGGATCTTATACTGACACGGTTAAGTGTTTTAGCTCAGAACCAGGCGCTCTGATGCCAATTGAAGTGGTGAAAAACACAAGAAGGGGGGGTTGAATTGTAAAACTGAAATCTAATGCAATGAACAAGATATTTTTATCCTGGTTCGTTTGATCTCAAACTACTCCAGTCCACCCGTCAAGGTGATTTCGCCTCTCTCCAACGAGGTCTTAATCCACTATATTCAACTGAATATTACAGACTGCTTTAACAACTGCTAAAGCCTTCTTGATCCAAATCACAACCCGGTTTGTCAAGGTAACACTTTCTTACAAAGCGATAAAACTAAGTGTGTGAATGTTTTCTACAAAACTGTATCACAACTGTGATGTATACACAAATTGAAGCTTAGAAACTAGATTGCTAAACAATGATAGACTATCAGAATGTGTGGTTTAGCAAAACTGAGAGAAAGAAGATTATGATTAGCTTTTGTGCGTGTAGAGATTTGGAGAGCATTAGCCATTTCAATCTTCAAAGTCTTGTTTATATAGCACTGAGATGATGAACGTTGGATGCAATATTCTTGATTCAATGCTAATAACAAACTTTCCTTATTGAGCAGATCTTGTCTGGAATGAGGCCGTTGGAATTAATTTGCTTTCAATGCACAGTACCGTTGCTTACTTAATGCAAGTTCTGGCTTGGCTCATTCTGACTCTGCTTCGCTGCTGATGAACTGTTGTGTTTCTTTATCAGAGAGTTGAGCGCAGTCTTGTTCATCAGGCTTCAGCATATACGTAAGTTGATCATCTGATTCTGTCATTCTGATATGGCAACTTCTGATGCTGGTGTCTGAAACCAAATTCTGATGCTGAATAGATGTGATCTTGCTTATATCAATCAGAGTATCTGCAAGTCAGAACATAATAATTTTAGGCAGCAGATAGTTCATACATGAAACTTATAAATACTATATCTTTTCACTTTGTTATCATCAAAACTTAAATATATGGTAGTAGATTCAAACTTTTTTCTAACATGATGAACACTTCATAAATTGGGGGAACCTGCTTTCCTTTGAGAGGAACCAAACTAGCTTGCATGGAGGACGATGGTTGATACCCAAGACCATAGTGATCTTTATTCTCCGGTACTTTGATCAATTTTCCCCAACCATCATGGGGAGATCTAGCTTCTATGAGGGCTTTGGCATCCTTCAAAGAGGCCATGGGTGCTTCAGACTTCTTACCTTCCACGACAGGGAACTTGTCAACAGTAACAATCTCCAGAGCTTGAAAGGGCAACTCTTGCACTTCCATATAACGGTAGGTTGTCAAATTGTTAATCACTACATCTTCTTCTCCACAAACGACGATAAATTTGTCATTTACAATGAACTTCAGGCGTTGGTGAAGAGTAGATGTCACAGCTCCTGCTACATGGATTCATGGGCGACCCAAAAGGCAAGTATAAGACGGACGAATATCCATAACATAGAATTACAGATAAAAAGTTTGGGGACCAATCTTGACAGGCAAGTCTACTTCTCCCTCTACAAATCTCCTTGAACCATCAAATGCTCAAACACTTAGGATGGAAGGCCTCATCATCACCTCGTTCATATTCATCTTAAATAAAGTAGCCTTGGCCATCACATTGAGTGAAGAACCCGTATCTACCAAAACTCGAGATAAAACCGTATCTAAACACTTCATAGAAACGTGCAAAACTTTGTTGTGAGCTTTGCCTTCAACCAGGAGCTCATCATCACAGAAACCCAAACAATTTCCCACAGTAATATTGGTTACGATCCATTTAAACTGGGCCACAGAAATGTCTTGTGTAACATGGGCAGAACACAAAATCGTCAGTAAAGCATTATGGTGGGTCTCTGAACACAAGAGAAGAGACAAGATGGAGATCTTGGGCGGCGTCTGGTTGAGTTGATCCACCACTTTGTAATCACTTCGCTTAAGAATCCTCAAAAGTTGTTCCGCTTCTTTTCCTACAGAAGGTTCAGGCTAACTATCAATCACTTACTTGCCCCTAGACTTAGCCAGTGCACCACTGTTAGTTTCCTTGGGAGGCGGTGGAGGGGAGAAAAGATCCTGCCACTACGAGTCATGTTACTGGTTCCTGCAATGTTAGTAATACTCTTGTCAGCCACTAGAGGACACTCATATTTCTTCCCAAGAATATAAACCACATTATACTCCCACGAAACTGCCTTCGAGTCATCACATAGAGAAGGAATAGGAGCTTGAGTTGCTACAGGGGTAGCGGGGGCTTGAATCATCAATGGGGTAGTAGGAGCCTGAATTGTCAACGGGGTACCTGGGGTTACTGAGATTCTTCTCGAATAATAAGGTATTTCCAAGACATCAAACTCTTCTTCTCGAAATATCTTCTCTACCTGTAGGACACCTCCATCCATTAGTTGTTGGATAGTCGTCTTTAAACTAGTACACTCTTCAGGTTTAGAGGAACATGTTAAGCAAAAATGATGGAGTTCTTGCAGCACCTCATTCTCCAACAAATGTTCTCTAACAGTTCCTAATGACATCTTGATCTCGTCAACCTTGGTTACCAGAATCTGTTCACTACTTTCTTCAATAGCATTGACTGCTGCCCCTGGGTGAGGAGGCATGGGATTATTCTGAGTATTGGGACCAACAGGGTTGAAATTTATGGCCTTTGCATCAAGGAGGTCTTGAACTTTACATTTAAATGTTCAATAATTCTCAATTGTGTGGCCTGGGGCTCCATAATGAAATTCACGATGATCATTAATGTCATACCCCCTAGGGAGAGGATTAGGTGGTGGACCAAGTTCATGAAGCTGAACCAACTGATTGGAAAGTAACTGAGGGAGAAGCTAAGCATAGGACATAGTAATGGGATCAAATCTTCTTTCAGGCACTCTTTGTCTTTATGGAGCTCCCGGATCTTGAGGTAGTTGATTCTGTTGTTGATAAGTTAGGGGTGGTGCAAATTGTTATTGTGAAAGACACTGTGGTTGAGAAGTGAAAGGCCGTTGTTGGGCCATCCATGGTGCTGAAGTTGTAGCAGCATACACTTGAAGAACAAATTGATTAGGAACAGGAGCAGGGGTTGGAAAATAAGGAAACTGAACTTGAGGATATGCAGGAGCTTTCCCTTGGTTGATGGTGACAACACTAGTCTCACCCTCTTTCTTCTTGAAGAAACCATAAAACGGCTTTCTACCAATGTCAGTATTATTGTTGGTATTGTTAGGGATACCTTGGATCGTCCCAGCCTTAATACAAGTTTCAACATGTTCCCCGATAATGACCATATCAGAGAAAGAAGTAGAGGTACTACTGAGCATGTGTTAGTGATAAGGACCTCGTAGAGTACCCATAAACAAAGCAATTCGTTCACGATCCAAGAGAGGAGGTTAGACTCTTGCAGCCAATTCACACCACCTTTGGGCGTACTCTTTGAATGACTCTTCATATTTCTGTATCATCCCTTGAAGTTGAGTACGACTAGAAGCCATGGAAGTATTATAATGGTAATGTTTCAAAAAGGCGTCAGCAAGTTCTCCCCAAGTACTGAGATGAGTTCTTTCGAGTTTCATATGCCATTCCAATGGTTCCCTGGTTAAGCTATCTTGGAAGAAGTGCATGGGTAACGGTTCATTTTCAGCATAGGCTGCCATCTTGCGACAGTAGGAACAGAGATGAGTCTCTGGGAAGGAAGTGCCTTTATATTTGTCAAAATCAGGAACCTTGAACTTGGGAGGTATGACTACCCCAGGCACGAGACACATTGTAGTAGTATTGAATCCAAAAGTCTTGATACCCTCCATGGCTTTGAGACGCTCTTCGAGAGCATGGTACATTTTTGCAGTTTCAGCAACTCTAGCGGCAAGATTCACGTGGGGTTCATCAATATCAATGATGTCATGATGATCATCAACATCATTTCGAGGAGCTCCAGTAGGGCTCTCAACATTTACATTATCATTCCTTCCATTAGTATAAGTGGAGGGAGCAGCAGTAGCAAGCATGGCAACACTTTGATATAGCTCTTCTTGACCCTTGATAACAGCATGAAGGGTTTCCATAAGCTGATCCATGTGAGTGCCCATTGTGCCTATATCTTGCCGGAGAGAATTCTGATTCTCTTTAAAAATATCCATAAGTCTTCGCCGGTTGCTTCTTGTACAGTAGGGATGTGAAGAAGTCATCTTTGATGTTCACTGAAGTCAATGGAAAAGGGACCCCAATAAGTTTTTGTTATGAATAATGAATGCATGATAGTAAGAATGAATGTTTTATCTTCATTTTCGAGGAAATCCAAAGACTCGTCTATCCTTTTAAAATTTTGTTTTCATTTTTGAAGAGCTCGACCAACGAGACTTATCTTTGGAATTCCTTATATGTGATATATATATATATATATATATATATATATATATATATATATATACAGGATGGTATGATGTCATGGTATTCTATGTCATGAAGTTTCAACTCCACGTATTCTGGATAACCACTGTGTAGTCCTTTACATAAACTGAAAGTAACAGGATCAAAAGTCTGACGCCACGGGCATGGAGTCAAAGTAACCACCCATAAGGTATGTACTAGGGGTTTATCACTTGCCGAACAAGATTCTAGGGAAACCTCATATTCTACGCTCTTCCTTTGGATATTACCGACGTCGCAATTACTCGCAGGAAAAACTCGTCCGAGTGTAGTATCGTGTGACAACTAATTTCGGATTACTATGTTATAGTCTCCGCGCTACACCTAAAAAGGCCAGGATGGATTGATGGTTCTACGGCTCTCAGCTTCCCGAGTTCCCAAGTTGAAAGCAACAATGTCTTCCTAATTACTCGGTAAACATCTCTACTTTCAAGGGGACCTCCATTGAGTAGGGGACTTTCATGCCTCCTTCTTCGAGATTACTCCCTCAAAGTTAACATGACTATACCACCAATCCTAATACTAAGTGTAACCCAAGTCCGGGTATAGGACTCATTGTAACGCGGTGGGAGAACTGACTTGGGTGTTTTGCGTTTGATCGCAATTATTGCGGATAGCAAGAGTCGCAACCGAATTTTCTTTTATCCAAATAAAGGAACGGGTGAAAAGAACAGGAAAGACCATTGAGATTATTTTCTTGAGTTCGGGGGGTAGATTATGAAAAGGGAAGGTATTAGCACCCTTTTCATCCATAGTTATCTATGGGCTCTTAGTTTCTTGCTAGATCACTTGCTTTTGTTTGAAAGTGTGCTTTATGGTATGGTTTTGAAAGTATTTTTAAAACGGGCCTTTGTAATGATTCCCGTCTCTATAATAATACATACAAAGTTTTGTTTGGAAAATAGTTCAAAGAAGAGTTTGTTTTTGAAAGTGATTTTGAAAATGTGTCTTTGTAATAATTCTCGTATCTATAAGAATGCCTACAAAGTGTTATCTTTTGAAAATGTTTCAAAATGAAAGTGTTGGTGTATAAAATGTTTTTGTTGTGAGCAAGCGAGTAACTAGGAGCAACCTACCTACTCAAAGGTCTTTAGTGTTCTTTTCCTCCTCCTTTAGATGTTGCTATCTTACCATTGATTTGGTAAGAAGCTCCATCATTGGATGTGAAGGGACGGGCATGGGTCATCGTATAGCCATGATAGCAATGTTGTGAGATATCTTAGCATTTCTCTTAAGGAACTAAGATCATTTGTAAGGCAACATTTGAAGCGTCATCGAGGGACTATGATCTTGTATTTTTTATTGTTTTTTCTAAGACGTCTCACATGCATAACATGACTATTTTCATAAGGCAACAAGTGGAGTTAACCCTAGAGGTGCATGTGTGCAAAGTGTGTTTGATTGCATGCATTTTTGTCTTTTGATCAGGGTGGTCTACTTGTTGATTTTATCTTACCATACACCCTAATTACTAACATTTCCTATGAAGTCAAAATGCAGAAAGATAAAATCCTACACTATTACAACCATATTGAATTTCATGAAAATATAAAGGCAAAAATAAGGTAAAAGCAAGAAAAATGGATTTTTCGATTTAGGGCAGCAAACCCTTCGATTCTGCACTTTCTGGCTCTCTTCGATCAAGCCTTAAAAGGGGTGAAGGCATGACCTTCGATTGGGGCCTGGAGGCCAACATGTTGTGTCTTTCAATTGGGGCCTGTAGGCCAGCATGTTGTGTCTTTCAATTGGGGCCTGGAGGCCAGCATGTTGTGTCTTTCGATTGGGGTCTGGAGGCCAGCATGTTGTGTCTTTCGATTGGGGCCTGGAGGCCAGCATGTTGTGCTTCCTGGCTTCCTCTTTCATTTGACCTGGAGTTTAGTATGGAAGCCAAAGGCTTCGTTTCCAACTTCATGTTTCCTGTTTATTTCGTTTGAGTTTGAATAGCAACATGGCCTAAGGCCATGCCAACATCACCTTAGGCCAGGTTAGTCTTTAAAGCATGTTTAAATATACAAAGAGAAAAAACCAAGAAGGTTGTTAACCATGAAACATATTAAAAGGATGGAAACAAAAAGAAGAGAAATAGTATGTACATGTTTGAAAAGAAAAGGAACTGTATTTACATGTTATGCAAGAAACGAAGAGTTCAAGGTTTAGAACAACTTACCTTGCTGTAGGCTGGAGCGTGTGCTGGACCTTCAAGTGGCTGAAGTAGATGCTCTTGGATTCGAAGGAAAGAAAGAGGTGTTGTGCTCCTTTGACTGGATGCGGAGGTCAGGAGGTATGAGGGTGGTGTTTGTTATTTCTGGATTCGAAAGAGAAGAACAGGTGTAGTGTTCTTTCTACTGGATACGAAAGAAAAACAAAGTGTGGGGATTGTCTCAGATTCGAACGAGAAAAAAGAAACAAGTGTTGTGTTTCTTTAGATTTTGGGTTTGTGTTTAGTGTTTGAGAATATTAAGAGTTTAAGAGTTTTAAGAGTTTGATGATTTTTGAAGATTCTTTCCACACCACCCAAAATCTGCCAGCGTTCTCTCTTGTTGCCTTTCAGCCCCTCAGCATCTCATTCCCCCCTTTTGATGTGCAAATGAAATCTCTATTTATAGAGAAAATTTTTGGTATGAGTAGCTTTGTGAAAGAATAAAGTATAGTTTCTTTGAAAGTCCAACATCCACTTGTGTCAAATTTTTATAATCCCAAGATAAAAGTACCAAAATCAATGGTTTAGATGGGTGGCTCCTAGTTTATAGGGGGAAATGTGTAGAAGAGACAAGCTCAAGGCTCAAAAACTTTCTAAAAAGGTAGTGATGTCATCAAGAGCAAGTTGGCTTGAAGAACAATTTAATATGGAGTGAGGCACAAGTTGGAGGCCTATGTAGCCTGACCTATGTACAACTTGACCCTTTGAATCGAATCCTTCATTTTTCCATAACCTTCGACCAGACTAAACAAAGCAACATTCGTTTCCACCCGTTGTGTGTCCTTCGAATGGACCAACTGTGTGTTCTTCGAATGTCCCTCTTCAACTGAATATGCCATTTTGAGTCCTCTTGCTTTTGATCACTTAGGCCCAAACCTTCGAAAAAACTCCAAAGTAAGCAAAAACAATTATTCCCCAACTATGGAAAGTCCTTCAAATGGGCCACCAAGTTGTGTGTCATAATGCAGCACTATGGCGTATTGAAGGGTTTGCAGATGGATTCGAAGGTGAAATGAAGGTGCATTCGAAGCAAACATGAAGATGAGATCGAAAGTCACTGGAAGATAGCCATTCATCCAATCAAAAACTTGTGTATCCAAGGCAAACAGGTGAGGGGCCAATGGTGCAATCGAAGCTTGCAGGCAGGAGCCATTGTCCAAATGAAGCTTGCATGTAGGACTATTTTAGTGCATCAAAGAAAACCTGCAGGAGTTTAAATGCCCAAATGAAACTTATGGACCAAACTTGATCAAAGAAGCCAGATGCTCAATTGATGAATGTAAATCAAAGCCTGCATCGAAGGAGGCCCAAATGTTCAATCGAAGCGTGAGGACTAAAGCTCACTCAAAGAAGAAAAATGCTCAATCGAAGGATGTAAATCAAAGCTTGTATCGAAGGAGACACAACTGCACAATTGAAGTGTGAGGACCAAAGCTCGCTCGAAGAAGGCAAATGCTCAATCGAAGGATGTAATCAAAGCTTGCATCGAAGGAGGCCCAAATTCTCAATCGAAGGATGAATCAAACTTGCTCGAAGGAAGCCTAGATGCCCAATCTAAATTAGTATGAATCGAAGCAAACTTATTTTTCTTCAATTTTGTCAAGAAAAATCAACTTTTATGCTTTGCCCTTTTTTTGTCTGTTTTGTACTTGTACAAATTTGAGCTTTTTGAAAATTCTTGTGATAAAATGTGTTGAGAAAAGAAAGGACAAATTTTGGGGTACAAAAGCTGCCCCTGTTCAATCTTCTTAAACCTGAAGAGCAAGTATGGCACGTTGTCATTCGTAGCTTGAAGGTAGAAGATGATTGAACACTAGAGTGCCCAGAAATTTGCACTCGCATGAAATAGCACTGATAGTTGATGATGTAGGGAATGATCTTACAGATGCCATTTGGAGAGATAATGGAGAGTTGATGGAGATGGGCTTAAGGATGCCATCTAGAGTGATTATTGGCAGGAATTAGACTAAGTCTAAATTTGACTTCAACTGGAAAAGAATCAAAATAAATCTTTGGAGCGATTTATCTGAACAAGAGAAAGTGTCTAACGGAAAGGAATCGGGATAAACCATTGATCGATTTAAACTGAACCAATAGAGGTCTTGGATATTATTCAATTTATGATGGGCCTGTGTAGGGCTGCTTTAGGAAACATATTAGGGGGAAGCCTGGGTAGGGCTGCTTCAAGATGAATCCATGTGAAGCTTCATCGAGAATTTAAGAGAAGGAACCTGGGTAGGATTACTTCAGGACGAGTTCGTGTAAAATTACATCTGGGAAGGATAAGGAACCTGGGTATGGTTGCTTGATGATGAGTTCGTGTAAAACTGCTTCTGGAAATGAGAAGGAACCTGGGTAGGGTTGCTTCATGATGAGTCAGTGTAAAATTGCATCTGGAATGATAAGGAACCTGGGTAGGGTTACTTCATGATGAGTCTGTGTAAAACTGCATCTGGAAATAAGAAGGAACCTGGGTAGGGTTGAATCATGATGAGTCCATATAAAACTGCATCTAGAAATGAGAAGGAACCTGGGTAGGGTTGCTTCATGATGAGTCAGTGTAAAACTGCATCTGGAAATGAGAAGGAACCTGGGTAGGGTTGCTTCATGATGAGTCCGTGTTAAACTTTATATGGAATTATATGGAAGGAACCTGGGTAGGGTTACTTCATGATGAGTCCGTGTAAAACTGCATCTGTAAATGAGAAGGAACCTGGGTAGGTTACTTCATGATGAGTCTGTGTTAAACTTCATCTAGAATTGTCTGAGAAGGAACCTGGGTAGGGTTACTTCATGATGATTATGTGTAAAAACTTCATCTGGAAATTCATGAGAAGGAACCTGGGTAGGGTTTCCTCAGGATGAGTCCGTGTAAAACTATATTTAGAAGCTAGAAGAAACCCGTGTAAGATTGCTTCATGATGAGCCTGTGTGAAGTTCATTTGGAAGTCAGAAGAAACCCGTGTAAGATTGCTTCATGATGAGCCCGTGTGAAGCTGCATCTGGTCATGTAGGTAGTTGCTTTGTCTTGCTTCAGAAACTAATCTTGGACCTGTTGAAAATTGTTGATGATAGTTATCTGTTGATTGATCTTTCCTGACAAGGTAAAGGGTTAGTTGTATGCAATGTCGTGATGTATGAAATGTATTATGTAATGATGTTCTCAAAAATGAGGTTGTGTTGTATGCATATATCATGTATGTTATATGGTGTATGAATGTGATGTGTTTATTGCAGTGCGTATTTGTCTAGGAAAATAAATCCTTGACAGCATGTTGGGGGAATCTTGGGAGGCTGAATCCCTAACCGTTGTTGGAGAATAGATGTATCTTCAACTTTTTTTAGAATATTTCTGTTGGGAATTCTTGTTCTGTTGTTTGAGGAGAAACTCTGCTAGGGAATATTGGCTTGCTTTAATAAGACTCTGGAGAGTGTTGATCTCTGCTTGGGGAAATGAAATTCAAGAATTTTGGTTATCCATTACTCTACTGGAGAATTATTCCTGACTGGAGAGAATCAAAAGTTAGCTGTTATCTAGTCAAAATTCGGGCTTGGCAGCAAATTGTTGAGGATAATGAAGTTGACTGTTATCTGGTCATAATCCAGGCTTCAGTGACTTACTAGGGATGATTAAATTAACTATTATCTGGTCGAATATCAGGCTTCGCAGGAAATTACTTGGGAGAGTGAAGTTAGGATGTTATCTGGTCGGATTCCAGGCTTCGCAATAACTTACTCAAAAGGATGAAGTTAAACTGATATCTGGTTGGGTCTAGGCTTCACAATAACTTGCTCGAACATATGAAGTTAAACTGATATCTGGTCAGGTCCAGGCTTCACAGTAACTTACTTGAAAAGATGAAGTTGAACTAATATCTGGTCAGATCCAGGCTTCACAATAACTTGCTGGAAAGAATGAAGTTGAACTAATATTTGGTCGGGTCCAGGATTCACAGTAACTTGCTAACATTAAACTTCTATCTGGTCAGATTCCAGGTTTCAAAGCAATTTTCTGAGGAAATGAAGTTAATTGTTATTTGGTCGAATTCCAGGCTTCACAATAACTTACTGAAGTTAACTGTTATTGGTCGGTTTCCAGGCTTCGCAGTAACTTACTGAATTTGATTGTTATCTGGTCGGATTCTAGGCTTCATAACAAATTCCTGAGAGAATGAAGTGAATTGTTATCTGGTCGAATTCCAGGCTTCACAACAACTTACTGAAGTTAACTCTTATCTGGTCGGTTTCCGGGCTTCACAGTAACTTACTGAATTTGATTGTTATCTGGTCGGATTCCAGGCTTCACAACAAATTTATGAGAAAATGAAGTTAATTGTTATCTGGTCGAATTCCAGGCTTCACAATAACTTACTGAAGTTAACTGTTATCTGGTCGATTTCCAGGCTTTGCAGTAACTTACTGAATTTAATTGTTATTTGGTCGGTTTCCAGGCTTCACAATAAATCTGAGAGAATGAAGTTAATTGTTATTTGGTCGGATTCCAGGCTTCACAACAAACTTACTCAAGTTAACTGTTATCTGGTTTGTTTCTAGGCTTCACAGTAACTTACTGAATTTGATTGTTATCTGGTCGGATTCCAGGCTTCATAAAAAATTCCTGAGAGAATGAAATAAATTGTTATCTGGTCGAATTCCAGGCTTTACAACAACTTACTGAATTTAACTATTATCTAGTCGAATTCCAAGCTTTATAATAACTTACTGAAGTTAACTGTTATCTGGTCGGTTTCCAGGCTTCGCAGTATCTTACTGAATTTAATTGTTATCTGGTCAGTTTCCAGGCTTCACAATAAATCTGAAAGAATGAAGATAATTGTTAGCTGGTCGGATTCCAGGCTTCACAACAAACTTGTTGAGGGATTATAGAGAAGTCAACTGGGGAAGAGGAGTTGTGGTCCCTTTATTTGTAGCAATCAGATAGGCAAATTCAAGCTGGGGAATTTGTAGTTTGTTGGGGAAATAAACCCTGTCGCCAGTCTGTTGGGGAGGTTTCTTCTTTTGGCAGAAATCCTCGAGGATTCTTGAGATCAACTCAGTTGGGGAGAAGTTTTCAGAGATTGAAACCCTGGCTGGGGGTCATCCTATGAACAGGATTTTGGGGGAGATTTGTCACTGCCCCTGGTAGAAGGTGTTTCCACACTTCCAGAAGATGTTTGTTTGATCATACGTGATTCGTTGCTGGAACTCATGTCCAATGCCCCAAGTGATTCAGATGGAGACCTGCCCCTGGTATATTTAGTGTTTCTTGAAAGATTTCTTGGAATCTTGATTGGACTGCCCCAGGTGTGTTGGATAGTGACGCGTCAGGCCCACTTTATTATAGGAGATCTGTTATTGGAAGTGTCATCCCACTTGAAGTGATTTTGTTTATTGAGAGGGTTTGTGTTCACTGGATATTCGTCGTGCGAATGTTTCTGTTGTCAAACAAATAGCCAAATGAAAATAACGATATTCAAATAATGCAAAGTTTATGCTTGTCATGAAGTTTTGAAAATTCATTTTTAGCAGATAAAAGAATTTTTGTAAAAATATGAATTCAACTCAGGATTTGGAGTAAACCTTACAGGAGTCAGGATACCTTTTGTAACAGTATGCTTTTGAACTAACCTATGCTTCAATTAGGAATTTTGAAGGGTTGTAACGTGGCTTGGTTCACGGTTTAAGAAACAAAGGATAAGGCTCAAAGTGTATTTGTACCCGCCCATTCTTCATGATTTTCTTCAGTCCTAAACTCAGTTAATTGTACGCTCGAACTCCGATTGAGTCTGAATGATATTTTGGTGATGGTTAAGACAAGTTAAGTTTGTTGGAAGACAGTCATTTTTGCCATATTTTCGATGTTGTTGAGGATTTGTAGTGACCTCTTTTTTTATTTATTATCCCTGGTTTTGCCTGACTGTTCTTGTTTTTGAGATTACAGTCAACGGGATGCCCCTGTTTTTCTTAAGTCTCTTTCGTGGGTTTTGACTTAGTGGGCTTTTCTCTTGAGAGATAACGACTTCCTTTTCGGTAGGGAACCAATCACCATCTTTTGACTCCAGAGGAATGTTTTTATGTCATTCGTTGTATACGAAGCGAAAGTTTGTTACTGAACGCGCATTTTAATTAACTTAGAGACTACCCTACCCCAGGTTTTGATTAAAGGTTTCAATTTCTGTAAAAAAGAAAACTTCTACTTCTTTGGCTTGAAGGGGTTGACTAGGGATTATCCTCCTTATAACTCCAGTGTTTAGGATTTGAAAGAACGCTTGTACATCGTTAGCAAGGTCTGTCCAAAAGCATATTGTATGACATTAAGCCATTGTTTTCGTCATCCTCCTTCTAAAGGCTTATAACTTTTAGCAAGAGTTGAATGTCATAAAGAGAGTAAAAAGCATAGTTTAAATATAGTGAAAACGAATGGATGAATTCAAGATAAACATATGCAATGCATTAATGAAACAGATTTTAACATTAATAGATAAGTGTTTGAATAACAAAAGAAATTACAATTGAAAATTCAAAATGAACTGGAATGCTCAATGATTTGGCATGGGAGCAGTGATCACATTTGGAGTCTCTAGAGGACCGAACTAAATCACCATAGCGTAAATCATATTCTGAATCTTGTATTTCAGTACCCAACAATCATTAGTATCATGCCCAGGATTGTGAGAATGATAAGCACATATTGCATCAGGATTGTAGTTAGGGGAAGACGTTTTGGGGTTTGGATGAGGTCCTACTAATGTGATCAGATTCATCCTTAACATATGTTTCAATCTTGTGCCAGTGGCATGTTGATGTTGGTAAATTGCCTCTTGGGCTCTTCTTTCCTTCGCTAATTTCCCCGTTTTTATTGTCGCACTGATGCAGGACTAGAGATCAGGACATCCCCCACATGTTGGTTGTGGTTATTCTTGGTATGACCCTTTTGACCATACATAGCATAGGACTCTTTCTTCCCATTGTATTGCTTTTTCTGAGTATCAAAGGATGTAGCTCCTTAGATCTTTCCGCTTTTGATGCCATCTTCGACCCTTTCGCCAATCAGTATTATCTCGGTGAACCCGACTGAAGAGCTTCCGATTAGGTGATTGAAGAAAGGTCCTATCAAAGTTCCCATAAAGATGTCAATCAGCTCCCTGTCAGTTAAGGGTGGCTGCACCCTGCCAGCCAGGTCTCTCCACTTTTGGGCATATTCTTTGAAACCCTCGTTGGAACGCATGTCCATATTGTGCAATTGCACACGAGTTGGTGCAAGATCAGCGTTGTATTGGTACTGCTTGTAAAAAGTAGCAGCTAGATCTTCCCAAGTGTGAATGTGGGAACTCTCCAATTGATAGAACCACTCAAGTTTCATCCCAACTAAACTCTCTTAGAAGAAGTGGATCCAAAGCTTTTGACCATTTGTGTATGGTTGAATCTTACGGACATAAGACTTTAGGTGCATCTTAGGGCAACAGACTTCATCGTACAGGGCAAAGGTAGGGATTTTGAATTTTGGTGGGATGACCACTCCATAAACCAAACTCATGTCTCCTAAGTCCAAGCCAGGCACAACTTAGATCTCCACAGCTTTTAGTGTGTCTTCAAGCTGTTTGTATTTTTCATTCGCTAGTGGATGCTGCTCCTCAGAAGAATCATCGTCATCAGTAGCTATGTTAGCTCTAATTCTTCTAGCTTCCTCTTCTTGATTGTCTTCTTCTTTAGAAGAAACATCTTATTTTTGAGCTAGCTGGGCATGCCTCTTGGACCTTCTCCTTACGTTGAGGATGACAAACTTTTTCTTCTTCTTGCTCTCTTTGGTGAAGAGTTTTTTCAGATCTTCCGGCCCCTGGGCGAAGTACATGAGTGCTTGTTGGAACTGAACGTTTTGAGCTTGGAGATCTTTAACTGTTTGCTCAAGAGCCATATCTTAATGAAATAAACAGTAAGCAGATGAGAAAGCTTGTACGGGAAAACCTGTTATGATGACATGCATGATATGTGGATGCAATGTTTTCAAGGATCTCGCGGGGTAAACATAAGAAGATGTTAGAATTTGAACGTTGATCAACAACTTTTATTGGGGAACTTTGTATCGGTGGATGTCCTTCCACGAGAATCAAGTTCACCATGTCAAGTGGGCCATAGCCCTTGACTCAAGTTACCCTGCTTTGGTCTTGACGGCATTTGATTAGAAGAAAATAAATCCTCTTTCCCCTTGATAGACCTTTGATTCAACATAACCCTGCATCATAGGCCCTTGAGATCCTTTAAATGGTTATTGAAAATGCTATGGTATGATGTTATGATGTTACGTACGAGTATTCAAAGTAAGCAAATTGTTATGTACAAATAGTCATATACACACAAAGCAGACAAGTCCTTAGGTTTACGCTTTCATGGAGTTTGATAGGTAAGTACCCTCTTGAAGTTTAGTCGTCTTAACCTATCCTAGAAAGTAACTGAGTTCTATGGGATCTCAATATCACTGACTTTTCTCTTAGGCGTTGTCTCAGCATAATCAATCTTTTCTTGCGGCCGAGATATCCCAAAAGTCCAGTCTCAATGTGTGTAGTATCGAGTATCAACCAACTTTCAGCTTTCCACCAAAACTGGCTATCTCACTACTTCCTAATGGCCAAGTTGTTCAACTAAGGTTCTAAGGTCAGTTAGTGCTTCATGACATCGCTCAGCGGCCCCGTATTCTCCTCTGTTCAACACAAGGGATACTGGTACCAACAAATGTGTCACACTAATGTAGCCATTTCTTCAACCATATCGGTCTACGTCGTACAATCTCCACAATCTATTTCTACTAACCTAAAAAGGTGTCCCAGATCTGGGTACAGGATCAAAACAAGCCCAAATAAGGAACCAAAATATAAAGCAAACAAGTCAACAAAGAAAAGCGAGTAAAGGTGATCTAGCCCTAAGGTAACCCCACTTTTAAGAATACTCCCCCAGCAGAGTCTCCAGTTTTGTAACACGGTGGGAGAACTGACTTGGGATGTTTTGCGTTTGATCGTAATTGTTGCGGATAGCAAGAGCCACCATCGACTTTTCTTTTATCCAATAAGGAAAGGTTGAAAAGAACAGGAAAGACCTTTCAGATTATTTTCTTGAGTTCGGGGGGTAGATTATGAAAAGGGAAGGTATTAGCATCCTTTTCATCCATAGTTATCTATGGGCTCTTAGTTGCTTGCTAGATCATTTGCTTTTGTTTGAAAGTGTGCTTTATGGTGTGGTTTTGAAAGTATTTTGAAAATATACCTTTGTAATGATTCCTGTCTCTATAAGAACGCATACAAAGTGTTGTTTGGAAAATAGTTCAAAGAAGTGTTTGTTTTTTAAAGTGATTTTGAAAATGTGTCTTTGTAATGATTCTCGTCTCTATAAGAACGCATACAAAGTGTTGTCTTTTGAAAATGTTTTAAAATGAAAGTGTTGGTGTATAAAATGCTTTTGTTGTGAACAAGCGAGCAACTAGGAGCAACCTACCTACTCAAAGGTCTTTAGTGTTATTTTCCTCCTCCTTTAGATGTTGTTATCTTACCATTGATTTGGTAAGAAGCTCCATCATTGGATGTGAAGGGATGGGCATGGGTCATCGTATAGCCATGATAGCAATGTTGTGAGATATCTTAGCATTTCTCTTGAGGGACTAAGATCATTTGTAAGGCAACATTCGAAGCTTCATCGAGGGACTATGATCTTGTATTTTTGATTGTTTTTGCTAAGACGTCTCACATGCATAACATGACTATTTTTCATAAGGCAACAAGTGGAGTGAACCCTAGAGGTGCATGTGTGCAAAGTGTGTTTGATTGCGTTCATTTTTGTCTTTTGATTAGGGTGGTCTACTTGTTGATTTCATCTTACTAAACACCCTAATTACTAACATTTTGTATGAAGTTAAAAGTGCAGAAAGATAAAATCCTACACTATTACAACCATATTGAATTGCATGAAAATATAAAGGCAAAAATAAGGTAAAAGCAAGAAAAATGGATTTTTCGATTTAGGGTAGCAAACCCTTCAATTCTGCACTTTCTGGCTCTCTTCGATCTGGCCTGAAAAGGGGTGAAGGCATGACCTTTGATTGGGGCCTGGAGGCCAGCATGTTGTGTCTTTCGATTGGGGCCTGGAGGCCAGCATGTTGTGTCTTTCGATTGGGGCCTAGAGGCCAGCATGTTGTGTCTTTCGATTGGGGCCTGGTGGCTAGCATGTTGTGTCTTTCGATTGGGGCCTGGAAGCCAGCATGTTGTGCTTCCTGGCTACCTCTTTCGTTTGACCTGGAGTTTAGTGTGGAAGCCAAAGGCTTTGTTTCCAACTTCTTGTTTCCTGTTTCTTTTGTTTGAGTTTGAATATCAACATGGCCTAAGCCCATGCCAACATCTCCTTAGGTCCAATTTAGTCTTTAAAGCATGTTTAAATATACAAAGATCAAAAACCAAGAAGGTTGTTAACCATGAAACATATTAAAAGGATGGAAACGAAAAGAAGAGCAATAGTATGTACATGTTTGAAATGAAAAGGAACTTTATTTACATGTTATGCAAGAAACGAAGAGTTCAAGGTTTAGAACAACTTACCTTGTTGTAAGCTGGAGCATGTATCGAAACTTCAATTTGCTGAACTAGATGCTCTTGGATTCGAAGGAAAGAAACAGGTGTGGTGTTCCTTTGACTGGATTCGAAGGTCAGGAGGTGTGAGGGTGGTGTTTGTTATTTCTGGATTCGAAGGAGAAGAACAAGTGTAGTGTTCTTTCTACTGGATTCGAAAGAAAAACAAAGTGTGGAGATTGTTTCAGATTCGAAAGAGAAAAAAGAAACAAGTGTTGTGTTTCTTTAGATTATGGGTTTGTGTTTAGTGTTTGAGAATCTTAAGAGTTTAAGAGTTTTAAGAGTTTGATGATTTTTGAAGATTCTTTCCACACCTCCCAAAATCTTCCAGCGTTCTCTCTTGTTGCCTTTCAGACCCTCAGCGTCTCTAGCCCCCCTTTTGATGTGCAAATGAACTCTCTAGTTATAGAGAGAAAAATTTGGAATGAGCAGCTTTGTGAAAGAATATAGTATAGTTTCTTTGAAAGGCCAACATCTACTTGTGTCAACTTTTTATAATCCCAAGATAAAAGTACCAAAATCAATGGTTTAGATGGGTGGCTCCTAGTTTATAGGGGGGAAATGTGTAGAAGAGACTGGCGCAAGGCTCAAAAACTTTCTAAAAGGGTAGTGATGTCATCAAGAGCAAGTTGACTTTAAGAAAAATTTAATATGGAGTGAGGCACAAGTTGGAGGCCTATGTAGCCTGACATATGTAAAACTTGACCCTTTGAATCGAATCCTTCATTTTTCCATAACCTTCGACCAGACTCAACGAAGCAACATTCGTTTCCACCAGTTGTGTGTCCTTCGAATGGACCAACTGTGTGTTCTTCGAATGTCCTTCTTCAGCTGAATATGCCATTTTGAGTCCTCTTGCTTTTGATCACTTAGGCCCAAACCTTGACTAGATTCCAAAGTAAGAAAAAATAATTATTCCCCAACTATGGTGAGTCCTTCAAATGGGCCACCAAGTTGTGTGTCATAATGCAACACTATGGCGTATTTAAGGGTTTGTAGATGGATTCGAAGGAGATATGAAGGCGCATTCGAAGAAAACATGAAGATGAAATAGAAAGTAACAGGAAGATAGCCATTCATCCAATAGAAAACATGTGAATCCAAGGCAAACAGGTGAGGGGCTAATGGTGCAATCGAAGCTTGCAGGAAAGAGCCATTGTCCAAATGAAGCTTATATGCAGGAGCTATTTTAGTGCATTAAAGCAAACCTGCAGGAGGTCAAATGCCCAAATGAAACTTATGGACCAAACTTGATCAAAAAAGCCAGATGCTCAATCGAAGAATGTAAACCAAAGCCTGCATCGAAGGAGGCCCAAATGTTCAATCGTAGCGTGAGGACTAAAGCTCGCTCGAAGAAGGCAAATGCTCAATCGAATGATGTAAATCAAAGCTTGTATCGAAGGAGGCCAAACTGCCCAATCGAAGCGTGAGGACCAAAGCTCGCTCGAAGAAGGCAAATGCTCAATTGAAGGATGTAAATCAAAGCATACATCGAAGGAGGCCCAAATGCTCAATCGAAGGATGAATCAAACTTTCTTGAAGGAAGCCTAGATGCACAATCGAAACTAGTATGAATCAAAGCAAGCTTGTTTTTCTTCAATTTTGTCAAGAAAAATCAATTTTTCTGCTTTGCCCTTTTTTGTCTGTTTTGTACTTGTGCAAATTTGAGCTTTTTGAAAATCATTGTGATAAAATGTATTGAGAAAAGAGAGGGAAAATTTTGGGGTACAACACTCATCAAATGTAATTTCCCAACCCAACATCACAAAAGGAACAGTATATCCAGAATATGTGAGTAGCAACAATATAATGCAATATATACAAAAGAGTACAATAAAGCAAGAAAGAAACAAAACAGTAAAGCAAAATAAAGCAAATAAATAAACATCCAAAGAGACAAATAAACAAAACTATGAGACTCGCAAAAGAAGTCCCCAGCTGAAGCTACCGGCAAAAAACACAGAGCCGTCATGGAACTTTATTTATTCCGAAGGAAAGGGAAATATCGAGAAAACCACAAGAGGATGGTCTTATGACCAAGAGAAAGGGTAAGGGAGTCGATTACGCGAGGGGAAGGTGTTATCACCCCTCACATCCGTTGTACTCAAAGGGATCCATTTTGTTTGTTTGCTTCTAAGGGTGTGTTTAACTATAACTATACTTGCTTAAGGGGAAAGAAATGGTTTTTTATTAGTGCATTCGTGAGGGTCTCGCCACCCTTTGCCTACGTATCCAGTGAAGGAATCAAAACACCGTAGTTCCTCTAGAAAATGTTGGTTTGTTGGTGTTTTTTAGTGGGCGACGTTAATTCACTCATTCTAGCAATAGGCACGACCGGTATCGCGGTAGAATGGAGATAACATGCCCTTTGGGGAAGTTTTGATTGGTTGAGTGTTTTGCGAGTTTAAAATGAATTCGAATAATGATTAAATATTTTTGGATTTTTTTATTTATGGATGATAAGTTTTAATTACAAAAGAAGAAAAAAGATTTAAGAGGGAGACTATAAAAAAACTAATGTGGTTATGCATGGACGATCTTAATGTTTAATCAACACAAAACGATTGAGATGGATTTGATCGTCTCATGAAAATCCTAAGGGAACATGGCATCTAGAATCAATCACACAATCAACGAGAAGAAAATAATACTAATATTTTTTGTGTTTTTTATCAAGTAAAGAAAATTAAATTAAAAGGAAGTAAAATCCTAATATACTATTTTTTGATATTTTTTATGAAAAGAAACTAAAAGTTAAAAGGAAATGAAATCCTAATTTTAAATTTTTTTGGAATTTTTTTATCATTAAAAAAAAATTAAGAGTAAATTAATATCAAGAAAGAATTATCAAAATAATTAACAAAAATAAATTGAAAAGCCTTTGGAGGTGCAAGAATTTTAGGGGGTGAGAATAAGAAAATCGGACATGCTTTAATTAGAAATTCGCTGGGCTTTAATCAAAAATTCCTTGGGATTTAGAGCTTGAGTCCAAGGTAATGTTATTTTAGAAAAATAGAAAAACATACACAAAAATAGATTGGGTTTAGAGTATTTAAATGAGGCCCAACGAAATTGAGATTAGAAAAAACCCTAAAAACTCAATCCATATCCCAGTCGCTCAATGCTTCTATTCTTACACTTCAGGTTTTTATCTTTTCCATAAAATTCCTCAGTTATCTATGCTAACAAACTTCAATCGATACAAAAAAAAACAAAATTTATGTTCGTCTTCTGTTCTTCTTCTCCATAACAAGAGAAACAAAATATCTTCTCTCAAAAACCAATCATCTTCCTTTGTTTTATCATCATTTCTTTCAACCGATCAAAATACGATAACAACAAAAACCTATCTTTCTCGGTTTACAATGAACAATAACAAAAAACTAAACCACCTTATTCATAATTCACAGCAAAAAATTAAACAACAATATACTCGAGGAAAGGAAAAGAAAACTAGCAAACTCGGAGCTAGTATAAGGGTTACGAATCCGCCAAACAAAAAAAAAGAAAACCAGAGGCAATCGAGAAATCCAGATAAGATCCTCTTCTTCTTTTGAGATTCTGAAATTCTTCTCTTCTTCATCTTCTTTTTTTGCTGGCTATGTATCTTCTTCCTCGGTTCCTTTTCACTTCATCGTGTTCTTCTTTTATTTTTCTGATTTCGCCTTTGCTTGACCTCCGCGTGTTGGTTATTAATTATGAGTGTGGCATTTGTGAGTCTCCAATGATGATACAGGTTATGAGTACACTATGGTGAAGTGTGTAGGCAGTAGTTTGAGCGATGTTTGGATGGACAGAGCTTTCGTGAGTTCTGAGGTTAGTGTGAAAGTTTTCAGATTTATTATCAATTTTTCTATGTTGGTGCAGAGGTTTATTTGGAGAGAGATTTGCTGTTTGTTGAGAGTGTTTAGATGAAGGCTTTGTTGGTGTTAAAGAGGTGGTTTAATGGTTATAAAGTGTGATGAAGTGCATGGTTTTGCAGGGTTTGTGGATTATAAAGCTTGTTGGTGAGTGAGCAGAGGTTGAATCGGTTTATGCAGAGTTAAAGGTATGGTTGTTGAGAGATTTTCTGTAGGTTCTATGATGAGTCTTGTGAAGTTATGGAGGAGGGGTTTTAAGGATCATGGAGAAGTAGAGAACAAAGGTGGCTATGTAAAGTTTTTGGTGGTGAATTTCTGTGGATTTTTCTCTATTGTTTTTTGTGTTCTGTGTTCTTTTTTTTTCCTCTTGCAAAGAGAGTATTGTGTAGTTTTTTTATGGATTCTCTCTCTTTCAAACGTGACCTTTTAGTATATGCAGGGTTGTTTCTTATGGTGAGATTAGAAATTGGGGGGAAATTTGGTGAAGTTTAAACATTCTTGACAGGCTGACTTTGAACATTTGGGATGCAGGTTTTATGTTGCCTTATTTGATGTTATTTTCAGGATATTTTGGACAGGTCTGATGTTTTTCTGCAGGTTTGAGACAGGGCCTGTACAGGCTATCTGTGCAGGTCCTTTTGGACTGTTTTGGTTAGGTGACATCTTTCTAAACCCTATTCTTTTCCTTTTTGTCTTTCTATGATGTAAAGTTATTCTGCTTTTCACACAATTTTGAAGGGTTTGTATTTTTAGGAAGATGCTGATGTATTGGAGGTTTTGGCTATTTGTTAGTCTAATGTTTTTATGAATTGTTGCTTGTTTTCATTTGCTGCAAATTTGCCCTTTGCTTGTCTTATATTTGCTGTTGTTCTGTTGTTGTTATGTTGTGTTGCTGCTTTGCTATTTTTGTTTGCATGTTGCTGCTGCTATTTAGCAGTGTTACTGCTCTTGATCGCAGCTGCTGTTTGGCATTTCTAGCTACCTGGTTTGGGCTGCTTCGGGCTGCTACATTTTTTGCTTGCAGTTGTTGTTGTTACTGTATTTCTAGCTGCATGTTGTTTGTATATTTTTACATTTGGCCAATATGGACTGTTTTTTTTACAGTGATGAGCAGGGCAACAGGCCTGCCTTTGGCAATGCTTTTGACTGGCTTTGTTTTTGCAGCGAAATTATTTGTAAACTTATTTTCCTTTTGTGAACCACAAAACCAAACTTTGTGATTTGCAAAATAGGAGAGGATAGCCCATGATTGAAAACAAACCCTTTTAGTTTCTGATTCCAAATACAAACCCTAATGATGAAATGCAAATTTTCTTTTAACAATTAGTTCTTGTTTGGAATTCTATTCATATATTGATGTTTGCTAATTTTTCCCTCTTTATTGTTTCATGAGCATGAGGATTGGATGGAAAAAGCATGGTTGAAAGGTGAAGATAAATTCATGGCAAGGACGAGTTGCTTGAAGATGAAGCAAAAGAAACTTAAAGAACCAATATTTCTTTCTTTTTTGTAAACAACATATTTGTAACTTGCATTTCAAGTTTGTAACAAATGTAATGAATACGAAACTTGAATGTCTTCTCGTTGAACCTTATGAATGATGAATTTTGTGTATGGAAATTAGACAATTCTTGAACTTTGGTCAAAACATGAATAACATTTAAATCTTAGATTGTGATTGAAATTCCTTTGATGACGCATATGCTCGATACAAGTCACTTTAGAAAATTACTTTGGACCAAGGTGGACCTCGCATAAATTGAGTGATGATAAAAACTCGAATGAAACTCAAGACAATCACCTGAAAGAATCCCAACTCACGACTTGCCTTCAAATTTAAGTCCAAAATTTCTTGCATTAAAATGACAAGTGCCTGAGGAGACAAGAACGCCATGATTACCATGAACCTCCAACCTTATTTCTTGTGCCCGGATTCCATGTTCATCAATTTAAACTTCAAACTCTTGACTTGGTGACTTATAGATACTTGACAAACAATAAGGAAATAAACCCTAATCCAGGCTCTGAGGAATTTGAGTGAGAAACAACCTTGTAACTTGATGAGAAAGAAATCCATGATAACCCTACTCCAAAACTTAATTCCATTGTCCACTAATCGAGAACCAGATGAATTTTCCTTTAACTTGATGAGGAAAATCCAAAAAAAAATTAAACATAAGGATGGCACACCCCTAATGCTTTAAACCAAAGTGCATGATTCCCTGAGATGTATGATATGAAAAAGACTTTGTGAAAATGATGCAAATGGGATGCAAAGTCCAAGCCAGACAAAAGTAAAAGGTATGGAAAATTTGGGGTACGACACCGCTATAGGAGGGTGTCGTGATGTGTCCCACTCCACCCAGGGGATAACTGCCACGTCCCTCATAATCTCTCTATCTGCACACTTGCACCCACGGAGGGGCCTCGGCGGCCACGGTCTTTGGAAAGTTTCTTCCCGCCCAAAAGGAGTTAAGGGGAATTTTTATCAAAGCCTAGCCTGGAGAACTTCCATAAATAGTAGTTTTCATTTCATTTTCCATCATCCAAATTAGCCTTACAACACTAAGCCTTTACTCGCTTGCGTAAAAGAAATAATTCGCCACATCGGAGGATTATTGCACCCATAGTCTTGATTAGGTTTGAGAATCTCTTTTATTTACAATCTTGCCGCCATTTTACTTCAAGAATTTACTTTCCAGTTGTACCAAAATTTAAAGACTATGATTTGGAGCAGGTTTCTATTTAAGTTTTTTATTTTATTCAATCGTTTTGTCTTGCATTTGCATTACTTATTTTATTACCTTGCCTTGCCTTTATTACTATGTTTATTTCGATCAACTTTAATATGCTTGCTTTTACTTCCATGTATGGATAAATATTTTAAGGTTGGAATGTAAGGATCATTGTCATGATAGCATTTCAATAAAGTATCAGTAGAAACACTTTAGGGGTTGTTTTAACTTTTAACACGAGTTTTCCGTACTTAATATTTTTGGATAAGATCGAAAGTCGTCCATTTAAAAGAATAAACTTGGTTAGTTTTTAACCGTTGAAAAAGGGTGAAAGAATTTTCACTGGTTAATTAGGGATCTTTGACACTTTTAGAAAATGATTTTGAAACTATTTTCGGATGTATTTATAGGTTTACAATCCGATTCTCGAGCGAAAGCCAAGAATATTTTCATGTCAATCATTCCGAGTTGAAACAACTTTTTTACTAAGTTAAGAAACTAATTTCTTAAAAATAGGTTTGATGCTTTAACGCTTGAAGCGCCCTTTTATAAGTGACAATAGAAGGATTAGATTAGAGAGTAAACTCCGTTCTTAGTTAGCGAAAGTGACAAGTTCCCGCCAAATTGTTCCTTTATAAGAATGGAAAATATTGCCCCATGAGTAGTTCTATTAAATACAAATTGAAATGTTATTTGACCAATGTAATTTACATTCTAGTCTGTCTTTTGTCTGGATTTACTTTATCTATTTATTTCCTTTGCATTATACTCCCTCAAGTGAATTAATCCTCCTTAGATAAGCAACTTAATAATAGAGTTGATAGATTGACGATTGGTCTCTGTGGTTCAACAATCCTTTATATTATTTGATAGGTTGTGCACTTGTAGTTATATTTTAGACTCTATAAACAAATCGAACAATAACCTCTTTGCATACATATAACCACTTCACCTCCACAACCACTTTCAAAATTTGAAGCTTGCACATTGACTTAGATAGATAGTTTGGATAGAATTCAAAGCAAAGTAAGCACGTCATTATCTCCAAGGAGGTTCAAGGAAGCTAGCAGGATCATCATTTTACTGTTGGAAAATCATTTAAAGGGGCTACAGACCCACTCAGTTTGGTAAATTTTCTTAACTTTGAACTCATGGCTCAACCTATCAAATGCATTCATCATTAATACATTTATGTTCATATGATTGGTGTGATCTTAAGCCCTATGAAAATAGGCATTGGTTGTTGTTGCATGACACTTAATTGCATTTTGAAGTTTTAGATTTCTTTATGGTTTTATCAAAAATTCATGAGCTACAGTCCATATTAATTTGGTATGTTTATATATTTGAAATCCTTGTAAAATTCTAAGCAACTTTGATCTTTACACCTTTCCATTTGGTTGAGAAATGAGAGAGTTACCATTCTTGAAAGTTTGAGAAAGAAGCAAAAAAAATTGTTTTTCGCACAGGAAATCGATTTCCCAATAGGAGGAAATCGATTTCTACAACTAAAATTTGGTTTTTTGGTCTGTTTCGTATAGAAAACCGATTTCCCCAAAGTGGGTAATAAATTTCCTGAAGCTTTTTGCCTAAATTTTGTTTTTTTTCATGCATTCATTTTCAACATTTTTTTCAACTTTCCTTTGATTTTTCCATGAACAAATTAAGTCCTTTTGAGCTGATTTTTTGTATACTTGTCATTTATCCCCTCTATTTTGTGAACATATGAAGAATACAAAAAATAATATTTATTTTTACCATTTTCATGTAGTAGAAAACCAAGCCTTGTAGTTGTTCCTTTAAGACTTTTCTTTGGTTTCTTTGATGATTTCTTGACCAAAATGCAAATTGAATGATTATAACATGCCATTTATCAATTATTGCTTGATGACATGCCTCTTATGAATTTATACCATGATCAACTTGACTTTTATTTTGGTATTTTAACATGATTTTCATTATTCTTCTTTCATTTCAAAAACCCTACAAAATGAATCATGACGCTTTGTCTTAACTTTTGATGCATGAAATCTTTTGTCACTTGTTCTTGCTTGATCTATGGTGGATGTTTGATATATTCTTACCTTGAGTTTTTTTCATGACTTTTGATGTTTAGTACATTGTTTTACCCCAAAATTTACCCACCCATTTTATTCAAGACATTCTCCTAGGTTTCTCAAATACTCAAGGTTGCTCAAGAATTGATCAGACAAATTCTTCTCCTAAGCAACGGGTCCACAACTATGGTTTCACTTTTCTCAAGGAAGATTGGGTTTCTAAGGCCTCAAGTGGTTTTCATGGTTTCTTATAGGTCTCCAAAAATTCTCATACCAATTTTCATGCCTTACATCACAAGTTTGCTCAGTCAATTGCTTGGATGACTGAAAATTAACTATATTGAATAAAAAGTCAATTATGGTTAACATACAGTCAAACGTCAAGATTTTTAGTCAACATAAATATTTTTAAGTCATATTAATCATTTGATCAAGGGTTGATCATGACTCATCAAGGAAACTCTTAAATCATCAAAAGTTAAAAGTTGCCAAATTAGGGTTTTCCTAAGGACAAGTCAACTGAACTTTGACCAAGCATAACTTTCACATGCTTCATCATATTTTCTTCAACCAAAGCTTATTGTGGAGGAAATTCAATTCTATACAACTTTGTCTCTCTAAGTTCAATTCCAAAAAATGCTTCATTTGAGAGATATGGGCCAAAACATTATAGGTCATTTCAAAAGTTAACAAAAAGACACTTTTTGTCAATCTTCAAATGAAAAAATGATCAACATAGAGATTGTAGGGGACATCTTGAGTTTTCCAAAAAGTCCAAGGTCACCTTCATATGATAAAAATTGAGAGATTTATGATTGGTACAAGTTGGGAAATTTCGAGAAAATGCATGAAACCCAGATTGATCAAACTCAAATTTTTAGGCTAATGGGTTTGTGTTTCAAGGTCCAAATGTGTATTAGGCCTCATAGTGAACCTCTGAACCTATTCATACACCCCTTTGATTTTTATTCCATTTATTTTTTATTTATTTATTTAAATTCAAAATTAAATAAGATAAAGTAAAGGCTTTTCTTACAAGGTCCAAGTCCACAATGGTTTAACCTAATTCTTCTCTATATATTTATCTTCATTCATACATAGCATCACACGAAAACCCTTGTAGAAAAAACTATTCCAAAACTTCCAAAAATTAAAGAAACTAGGGAAACACAAAACCCTTGTTTCCATCCCTTCTCAATTGAAACCAAGCATTGCATTATCATCTTTAAGTGCCCAGGAATCCATCCCAATCCTCAAGCAGTCAAGATCGTGCCCAAAACATCATGTTCATCCTCACCAGTTTTGGTAGTTTTTTTTAAATTCAAACCTTTGATGTATGCATTGTTAACTAATTTTATATGTTTACATGTGTTCATATACATCATTAGAGCAGGTTTGATGCATAATATGTGAGCTCTAGCGCAGTGGCAAGGCAGGCAGTGATAAAGACTAAGGGCGTGAGTTCAACACCCACCTCTGACATTTTGTGTGATTTTGCTTCTAACTTGTTCTTTTTCCCTATTTTTTTCCCTTAAACCCTAAATTCACCTAACGATACAACCACAAACCTTTTTTTTACAAACCTAAAATAATTGTTTTTTTTTGTAAACCCTAAAAATAATTAGATTTTAGGTTTTTTATCATTAACCTTTTTTAATTAATTTAATTAATCAACTATTTTGTTAATTAAAATTAATTAATTTTTAGGTTTTTCATCATTAACCTTTTTTATTAATTTAATTAATCAATTATTTTGTTAATTAAATTAATTAATTTTTAGGTTTTTCATCATTAACTTTTTTTATTAATTTAATTAATCAATTATTTAGTTAATTAAAATTAATTAATTTTTAGGTTTTTCATTATTAACCTTTTTTATTTAATTAAATTAATTAATTATTTTGTTAATTAAAATTAATTAATTTTTAGGTTTTTCATCATTAACCTTTTTTATTAATTTAATTAATCAATTATTTTGTTAATTAAAATTAAATAATTTTTAGGTTTTTCATCATTAACCTTTTTTATTAATTTAATTAATCAACTATTTGTGTTAATTAAAATTAATTAATTTTTAGGTTTTTCATCATTAAACATTTTTATTATTTTAATTAATCAACTATTTTTATTAATTAAAATTAATTAGTTTTTAGGTTTATTTTAATCATCATTAAAAAACCTTTTCCATAAAAAAATCATCAAAAACATTTCTTTTTTTCTTTATTTTAATTTTATTTTATTTTCATAGATAAAGTGTATGGGGTTCGCAATTTGTAATAACTTAGATTTCTCGCTTTCCTTTTTCATTATTATGTAATTGTTTTCCGGGTTGTAATAGCTTAGGGTTTTTACTTTCCGCTTTCTATTATGTAATTATCCCAAAGACGTGTAATAGGTTTAGATTTATCTTTTTTGCTTTTACTTTCCGCACCTTTACTATCTTTTTTATACTTTCTATATTACCACTTAGTAATTAGGATTGTATGGAAAGATAAAAAACCAATCGATGGATAACCTAACTTCAAGACAAAACAACTGAATATAAAACACTTGCACATGCGCACCTCTAGGGTAGCCTCTCTTCTTGCCTTTCGATTAAATAGTCATGTCCCTCGAACGTGGGGATGCTTTAGCAAAGTCCCTCGATTCAAAGATCATAGTCCCTGGATGACCCTTTGACGTTGCCTTTCGATAAATGATCTAATCCCATATGAAAATTGCTAAATCATCCTTACTAGTTGCATTCGATGATTGTATGATGATCTACGCCTGTCCCTTCACATTCAACGATAGGGCTTCCTACTAACTAATGGTAGGGTAGCACTATCTAAAGGAGGGGAGAAATTACAATAAATACCTTGAGTAGGTAGACCGTTGTTAATCGCTTGCTCATAAATCTCTTCAAAACAAAAACTTTTCACACAGACACTTTCAAAATATTTTTAAAATACCTTGTACGCATTCTCGAGGATAGATACGAGAATCATTACAAAGTTCGCCTTACAATTGGCATTTTCAATATATTTTCAAACATGCATAACACAAAGCAATTTTCAAAACAACGTGAGCTAAGCGATTAAGAGCCCGTAGATAACTGTAGATGAAAAAGGTGCTAACACCTTCCATTTTCATAACCTACCCCCCGAACTCAAGAAAATCTTCAAGGTATCTCCCGTTCTTTTCACCCTTTCCTTATTGGATAAAAGAAAAGCCAGTGGCGACTCTTGTTATCCGTAACATTTGCGATAAAACGTAAAACCAAGTTAGTTTTCCCACCGTATTACAGAACTGGCGACTCTGTTGGGGAACTACTAAAAAGAGGGGTTACCTTAGAGTTAGATCACTTTATCTACTTTGTTTGAATTGATTTCTTTATCCTTTTTGGGTTGCTCGGGTGTATTTTTCTTGCAAATATTCTACACCCGGATCTGGGGGACCTTAGGTAAGTAGCTATAGATCATGGAAACTATACAACATAGACTGATATGGTTGAAGTGATGGCTACGTTAGTGAGACACATTGGTTTGTGTTGGTGTCCCTTGAGTAAACCGAGGAGATTACTAGGTTGTCGTGTGATTTCATAAGCACTAATTGACTTTAAGAACCTTAATTGACTCAACTTATCCATTAGAAGATAGTGAGATGGTCGGCTTTGGTGCAGACCAGAGTTGGTTGATACTCGATGCTACACTCATTGAGATTTGACTCCTGGGATATTTCGGTGGCAAGTCAGTTGCACTGCTGAAACAAAGCTTGTGAGAAAGATCGGTGATATGAAATTCCTATAACCCGGTTACTATTCTAAGGACAGGTTGAGATAACTTAAACTTCAAGAGGGTACTTACCTACGAACCCCATGCAAGCCTTAAACCTAAGACTCTTGTGTGCTTTATTTGTGTTTGTTATTTTTTTAAACATGACATCATAACATCATCACATCATACCATATCATTTTCACTAACCATTTCAAGGATCTCAAGGGCCTGTGATGCAGGTTTATCATGAACCAGATGCCTAGCAAGGGCCAAGGGGATTTATTTTCCTCTAGTGTCGTCAAAGATTAGAGTAATTTCTTTTGAGTCAAAGGCTAGGAGCCACTCGACATGGTGAGCTTGATTCTCATAGAAGGACGTCCAAAGATGCAAAGTTATTCATTGAAATCTGCAGCCAGACTTAACTTCTAACATTTCCTTTTGTTTACCCTACGAGATCCTTGAAAACATTGCATCCACATATCATGCATGTTATTACATAATAGCTATTTCCTAAGACAATTTTTCTCATCTTCTTGTTGTTTATTTCAGTGAAAGATGGCTCTCAAACAAACTGTAAAAGACCTTAAAGCTTAAAATGCACAATTCCAAGATACGTGCCTGAACTTAGCTAAGGGGCAGGAAGTACTGATGGTGCTCATCGCCAAGAAGAAAAAGACAAGGAAACTAGTCAACATCCTCAACATGGGAAGAAGTTTCAGAGGTCCAGCCAAGCAGGTTCAAACTTTTGACATCCCGTCAGATAAAGATGACAGCCAAGAGGAAGATGGTAAGAGTATCAAAGCTGAGAGGGCAAGCAACCTTGGTACTGATAAGATTCCTGATGATGAGGAAGAAGACTATTCAGATGAACAATATCCTCCTACCAATGAAAAATACAAACAACTCCAAGATCGTCTAAATGCTATGGAGATCTAGAGAGTGCCTGGGTTGGATTTTGAAAATCTGGGTTTAGTCTCAGGAGTTATTATTCCCCATATATTCAAAGTCCCTACTTTTTCCAAATATGATGGTGTTTCTTGTCCTAAACTTCATTTATGGTCTTACGTTCATAAGATCCAACCCCATACTGCTGACAGAAAATTATGGGTTCACTTCTTTCAAGAGAGCTTATCTGAGACACTGGTGGAATGGTTCTATCAGCTGGAAGAAACCAATATATGTACTTGGGAAGACTTGGCTACTGCTTTTTAAAAACAATATCAATATAATGCTGACCTTGCACCAACCCATGTGCAATTACAAAGTATGACAATGGGCTCGAATGAAGCGTTTAAAGAATATGCCCAGAAATGGAGAGATCTAGCTAGAAGAGTACAACCTCCTTTGTCCGATTAGAGTTGGTTGATATGTTCATGGGAACTCTAATAGGTCATTTCTTTAACCATCTTATTGGAAGGTCCCCATTGGGTTTTACTGAGCTGATTCTAATTGGGGAACATGTTGAAGGTGGAATTTGAAGTGGAAATATTTAAGTAGTTGCGTCTTCGAGTGCTGTAAAGAAGACATTCAGCGGTAAGAAGGAAACCAGTGATGTTTATGGCCAGAAGGGTCGTACTAGAAATGACCGCCATCAATCTGTAGGAGCGATGTTGTTTTCCAATTATGCGCTTGTGCAACAACAACAATAACAAAACAATCATTGCAGGTCAGACGCACCGAGAAGACAGTCTACCAAGATTAGCATGCCATTGTCTCAAGCATTACAACACTTATTAAAAGCAGACTTGATAACATTAAGGGGTCCTCCTCTGAATCCCAACACCTCCTCTCCTTGTTACAATCCAAATGTGAAGTGTGCTTACCATTCCAATAGCCTTGGGCACAACACCAATAGCTGCTGGGCGTTGAAAAATACAATTCAGGATATGATTGACAACCAAGAAATTGAATTTGATCCGCCTGAAACTCCCAATGTAATTACCTCACCTATGTCGAAGCACAAAAAAGGCATAAGTGTTATTTATGATATTCTTTATGTTTCTACTATAAGTGATTTGGCTACTCCCCTCTTGATCATTAAGAAGAATTTGTTGCAGGCCGGTTTATTTCTGGGTTGTATTGAAAGATATTACTGTTGTGTAGCCCAGCCCAATGGCTGCAAGTTTCTGGAAGAAGGTATTCAATGTCTAATGGACAATCACCTAATTTAGGTTGAGAAGATTCCGTCTGTTGAGAATTCGTTTCAAGACTTATCTGTAATATCCGACACTCTTATTAATATCTCTTCCAAGGGTCCTGTAAAGATCAATTTCCGACCCAAGGTTGCTCCTCTAATAATTACTACACCCAGACCTATTCCATATTCTTCAGATAAAGCTATCCCTTGGAACTAGGAGTCGACGTTTACTACCATGGTGTCAAGCAAGAACTATCAACTACTGAACAGGAAGGTATTAATTTGTTGATCCAGACATTGACAATATTGCAGGAACCAGTAAGGTTACTAGAAGAGAAAGAGTTTTCTCTCCTGAAATCTCTCCAAAGATTGTTGCCACACCAGTTAGAGTTATCGCTACTGAGTCAACTACTGAGACTCGCAGCAAAGAGCAAATAACGAAGCCTGCCTAGACGATGGCGCCTGAAGAAGTTGTAGCTGAAGACACCTCCAGGCAAGAATTGGAGGAGGTTTTAAAAATTATCCGCAAGAGTGATTAAAAGATTGTTGAACATATGGGGCAGACCCCCCCTCTAAAATCTGCATGTTATCCCTTTTACTGTGCTCTGAAGCCCATGCACAGGCTTTAGTGAAATTCTTGAAGTCTGCTCATGTGCCACAAGAAATTTATGGTGATTAATTTGAGAGTTATATTGATAGCTTAACGATTGATAATGGGTTAGGCTTTTCTGATGCTGATTTGACTCCTAAAGGAAGAAACCACAACAAGGTCCTGTATATCTCCATTGAATGCATGGGAACTACTTTATCCCATGTATTGGTTGATACGGGTTCCTCGCTGAAAGTTCTATCAAAGGGTGCTCTAGATAGACTGGATTATGAAGGGGTTGTGATGAAACCCAATGATATTATAGTCTAAGCCTTTGACGGATCAAAGAGGATGGTACACAGAGAGGTGAATCTTCCGATCAAAGTAGGTTTGTAGGTACTTGATTCCACCTTCATTGTAATGGATATCTGACCAGCCTATTCCTGTTTAATGGGACCTCCCTGGATTCATGGGGCAGGTGATGTTACCTAACCCCTACATCAAAAGCTGAAATATCCCGTGAAAGGAAAGGTTGTTACAGTCCGTGGTGAAGAAGAGTATATGGTGAGTCACTTGAAATTATTATGATAAGTAGAGATGGATGGAGAATTCATCGAGACTCCCTGTCATACTTTTGAGGTTATTCCCTGGACCTCTACTGAAGACGCTTCTTCTATTCCCAAGGTTACCAGGGTTCCACCCATAATGGCTTCTTTGAAGGATGCTAGAGATGTAGTAGAAGAAGGTGGTTGCACTACTTGGGGTCAACTTCCTGACATTCCATACAAATATGACAAATTTGGTTTAGGTTTTACTGTAGAGGCTCAGAAAGAAGTTCGTCACGCTCGTGTTGGAAGACCACCATTCTGTGTCAGTAATAATGGAGTCAACATAATAGAAGATGCTCATAGTGACTACGACCTAGATAGCTGGATCTTTCCCACCATTGGCAACGGGCTCAACAACTGGAAGACTGAGGACCGTATCTAAATTTCCTTTATTCAGGAGTAATTGCTACTTTCTATTTTATTGCTTTCAAAGTTTTGGTTATGTAATCTTTAAACAATGACTTTAAGCCTTATGCCTTACCCGGGGCACAACGGTCTATTTGTTAGGGTTGTTATCTCATAAACATATCTTCATTTAATAAAATATTTGACGTTTTGCATTCAAATTTTACGCTCTTTGTCTTTCTTTTAATTTTATTACTTTCAAATAGCTACATGTTCTTACATACACCCACACAATAAATTGCAGATCCACATCAACTCTAGATCCCGTTGATAACGATTCTGCTATTTCCACTTATGACTTTGAAAATCCGATCTACCAAGTCGAGGACGAATGTGAGGAAGATTGTGAAATACCTGGAGAGTTTTCCAGGCTGTTAGTGCAAGAGGAAAAGGCTATATAACTGCATGAAGAGTCGGTCGAGATTGTTAACTTGGGTACTAAAGAAAACAGGAAAGAAGTCAAGATAGGTGCTGTTGTACCCCAAAATTTGCCCTCCCATATTCTTCAAAGTTTTGACAAGCATCATCTAAATTTGCTCAAGTCTACTCAAGGGTTGCACAGTCAAACACCCTCTTAAGCCAGTCAAATTAGGGTTTTGGTTCTTGCAAGGAAGTTGAGGTTTTCAAGGGCTCAATCAAGTCCCATATGCTCATATACATTGTCAAGCACCTACATATCAAGTTTCAAGGCTCACAAGGTCAAGTTGCACAGTCAAAAACCCTAATTGCTTCACAATCAACTGTAGGGGCAAAATGGTCATTTGGCAGTCAAAAGTCAAAAATTTTGGTCTACATCTTATTTTGAAGCCACATTCATCATTTGGTCAAATCTTGACCATGATTTCCCAAGAATGGCTCAAAAATCATCAAGATGCAAAAGTTTCTATTTTTGGACAGCTGAAAAGTTAACTGTAACTTGACCAAGGCATAACTTTTTCATGGTTCATCATAAAAATCCCATCCAATGCTCATTTTGAAGGGGATAACATTTCCTACAACTCATCTTCACATTCCAAGTCCAAGAAATGCTCTCACAAAAAGTTATCAATTTCAACATTATAGGTCATTTTCAAAATTCAACAAAAAGGCACTTTAAGTCAAAGACCATAACTTGATATTGGTAAATCAAAATGACATTGGACCAAAGGCATTGGTTAGAGGACTTCAAGACCTTTCCAAAATGTCCAAGAACATGTTCATATGATCAAAATTGAGCAAGATATGCATTGGAGAAGTTGGGAAATTTTCATGAAATGGAAAAAGTCAATTATCCTTAAAACTTCAATTTTTGACAAAAGGGCCCACTTTTTCCACTTGATTCAGCCTTGTCATGCCACCCACGTGTCCCATGATCAATTTCAAGATTAAACATTAATTTTTCTATTTTTATTTAATTTTATTTGATTTAATTCATTTTAAATCCATAAAATTCAAATAAAAAAATTAATTCAATGACATCTTTTGATTTGAATGGCTTTCATGTGTCATAATACACCTACCAAATTCGTGCCAAGCTGAATTAAGCATGAAAATTCAAATTTGAACAAAATTGGAAAATGCTTTAATGGTGGTTATGAAGAAATCTCAAAACATCATTGCACAAGGTTAAGGTCCTTAATATTGACTGATTCTCATTCAAACATACATATGCAAGTCTCTCCAACCTAAAGCACGACCTAGAGCTCTCTAAAACGGCATAACCAAATTCCAAAATTTGAAAGAAAAACCAAAAACTGTTTTCCATATTGCAGATCAATTCAGAGTCCTAGAGTGATTCAAACGCATTGTGGACATTCCCAGGAGCGATTTGCAGCCAAGAACGAGCCTTAAACCTCCAAGAATCACCTCAAACGGTCACACGGTTTGTCACACTTGTCCATAATCGAAACTCAAAATATATGCATCATTCATATGATCTTTTGTTATTTTTGTGTTGCTTGAATCCACAGGAACCTTTTGGCATAAGTCAATTGCGTTAAAACACCTTGAATCAGAATCTACCATTGACAATTTTTAGGGTTTTAGAGCTCTCAATTTAGGGCTTTACAGAATAAGCAAAATCAGAACCTCTCATGGCTATGGTCAAATTCGTTAGGATGAGATGAACACGTTGATACCCTCACGCCCTTTTCATTTGTGCTATAGACCTAATCGCTATTTTTGGCGTTTGTATTTTGTGGGGGTTTAAAACCCCCGCTATATGTTTTGTTTTTGTGCAGGTTTCAGGAAGAAGATGATTACGTGTTATTAAGTGATTGGGGCATTTGAAATAAAACGCGCGCTTTTCTTTTGAGGAAGCGTATGGCCTGACTTTCTAATATAATGATCAGTTTGTATTATGATATCAAACGCGCTCAAATGGTGTAATGGTTGGTGACGTGCTTGGCAATTACTGGGACCTGGGTTCGATTCCCAGGTCCCCCCAAAACTCAATATCATTTTTTCTATTACGCTCATGTGCAGGCCCTCAAATAGCTTCCACCATAAACCCTCACAGATCAGCATGCCAAGTGTCTCAAGCGCCGATCCAGTGGCCAAAGCATGAGGACCATGGTGCTCAGGAGTCAACACAAGCGTAGGCAACCAGAAAAGTCAAAAGGGGCTTGAAGGTTCATGGGCCTCACAATTCCACATACACCCTCAATTCTGGCCCAATACCCCCTGGTTTAATATGTCTTTTTTTTTTCTTTTTTTCTTTTCTTTTAATTTCTTGCATTGATTATTATTATTATTGTTATTATTTAATTAATTCACAAATAATTATTTTCATAAACAAAAAATAAAAAAAAACTAAATATTTTATTTTTATTAATATCACTTAGTTTAGTTATTTTGTAAATAAATTCTAACATAAATTAATTAGTTTAATTAGTTTAATTAGTTTAATTTTAACATTTTTTTTATAAATAAAAACAATTTAGAATTAGGGTCTCTTTTGACTTTTAATTTCTTTTACTTTTATTTTTCATTAAAAACATAAAAACACAAAAAAATATATTTTCTTAATTAATTAATTAATTAGTTATTAATTTTAATTTCATTTAATCACAAAAAAGGACAAAAAATTCAATTCTTTTCTTAAAAGGGTCAAAACCCTAAGACGTTCCCGATTTAATTCTTTCGCGCATTATTCTTATTTTTGATTATTTATGTAACTGTTCCCGGATATGTAATAGTAATTAGGTTTATCTCTTTATTTACTATTTCTCGCACTTTATTTCCAAACGGGTTTAGTTTTTTTTGGCGATGTATAGACCCGCGCCCTGTAATAGTTAGATTTACATTTCCGCAATTTATTTTCCACACTCCTAACTGTTAACAATGCATGAAAGAATGTATGTAAATAAAATCAATCAGTAGCTCACAAATAACATATACAGAACATTAACTGAAAAACAACACACAAAGCACATGCCACTCTTAGGGTACGCCTCACTGGTTGCCTCGACGTGGTCATCAAGTATAGGGTGTCTTAGAGGTCGCCCTTTTGTCCAAAAGATCCAGTTGCCTTGAAACGGTTGCCTCGGATACAAAGGATCTAGGACATTAGGGTTACCACTAAGGTGTCCTACCATTGCTTTGGTGACCACACTGTCCCTATAATCGAATTGACCCGAACAACTCCAACGATGGTGCTACCTACCTCTCAATGGTGGGATAGCACTATCTGAAGGACTCTTACACAGCCTAATTCCTTAGAGTAGGTAGATCTCATGGGTACTTGCTCTTTTCAAAACAAACAAAAATACTTTTCACACCTCACACTTTCTAAAAAAATTTTCAAACAAATTTTTCATACACTCTTGAGAACAGATACAAGAGTTACTTAGAAATTTTTCAAACAAAACTTTTTTCAAAACCCACACACACTTGAAAAGCAAATATTTTTTTGAAAACATAAGAGCAAGTACCTAAGAGCCCATGGATAACCATGGATAGAAAGGGTGCTAACACCTTCCCTTTCTATAAATCTACCTCCCGAACCGAGAAACATTCTCAAAGAAAGAATTTTGCTGTGCTTTTGTCCTTTCCATGTTGGAGAACATAAAAGACGGTAGCGACACTTGCTTACCGCGACATTTCGCGAAACCAGCTTAAAAAACAGTCAGTTCTATTTCCACCAATCACATAACTGGCGACTCTGCTGGGATATTAATAAGTGGGGTGTACCTTAGGAATAGTTCATCATCATGTTTTCAATTGCTTGCTTTGCTTGATTTAATATTGTGGGCCTGTTTTGGGAGTTTCATAGATCCTAACCCGGATCTGGGGGATACCTTTTAGAAAGTAGCAATAAACTGTGAGGGAACTGTGCGGGGTATACCGACATGGTTGAAGCAGTTTGCTACGTTGATGTGGTACTTTGGTGCGTACCAGTAACCCTTGAGTCAAGTCAAGGAGAGTACGGGGCCGTCGTGTGGTGTCGTGAAGTATCAACTGACCTTAGGAACCTTAATTGAACCATCCTGGCCTCTTTAGGGGTAGTGAGATGACCGACTTTGGTGCAGTCCGAAGTTGGTAGATACTCGATACTACACTCATTGAGGGTTGTTTTCTTGGAATATTTTGATCGCCAGTTCAGTGGCTAAATCAAAACAATGAACATAGAAAACAACCCAATGATATTGAGCTCCTTAGAACCCGGTTACTTTTGATAGGACAGGTTTTTGAGCCCACCAACTTCAAGAGGGTAGTACCCCAAACTTCATGTTGGCCTAAACTCTAAGGGCTGTGGTGTGACTTGTGTGCCTTATCATGTTTGCTTTTTGTGAATACTTGTGGTGTGCTCTTATCATAGCATCATAACATCATACAGCATCATATGCATCCACTAACCACTTCAAGGGTTCGAATCTTCATCTTTGTTCTTGTTTTGTAGGACATGGAATATCTCCGTAGAAAGGCAATTCAGGTCAGCCTTGTAAAGATCCCTCCTCAGCTTAAGGAGATTACATCCAGGATTCCCGAGAACTCTTCCTTCAGTGAAAGGCATGGTAGACTCATCAGCTTGGTTAATACCAACATTGAAGAGGATATGGTGAAAGTGTTGTTCCAGTTCTTTGACCCTCTGCACCACTGTTTTACATTCCTGGATTATCAATTGGTGCCTACTTTGGAAGAATTTTCTCAGCTTCTGAAGGTCCCTATCCTTAGTCAACTACCCTACAACGGTACAGAAAAGGAGCCAAAACTTGAAGAGGTTGCTAAAGCATTACACCTACAACCATCTGACATCAAGGGGCATTGGGAAACCAGAAGTGGTATCAAAGGATTCTTGGCAAAGTTCCTGTTTGAGAAGGCCCAAGAATGTTGGAATTCCCTTGACCTACAAGCCTTTGAAGAAGTTGTGGCACTCTTTGTCTATGGGTTGGTATTGTTCCCGAATCCAGATCAGCTTATAGATATCAATGCTGTCAAGATCTTCATGTCCATGAATCTTATACCTACATTGCTCGGGGACATCCTCCACTCATGTTACACTCGAACCATGAGAAAAAGAGGTGTTCTTATGTGCTGCACTCCTCTCCTGGCAAGGTGGTTTATTTCACACCTTCCACAATCAGTTTTGAAGAACGAGCGAGGTTTGAGATGGTCACAACGATTAATGACCCTTACACATGCTGATATACATTGGTGTTCTCGGTCCAGAGAAAATGTCACTATCATTGATCATTGTGGAGAGTATCCTAATGTTTCTTTACTTGGAATCAGACGAGGCATTACTTACAACCCATGTCTGGCTTTGAGACCGTTTGGATATGCTCGGAGGGACGGCCCTCATGACATGTTGCTTCCTGACATAGTTTTTGACTTCCACAACGATGCACAAGGACTTCTCCAGAGATTTATCAGAGCTTGGAGGATGCCCAACAGGGTAGATAGCGAGACACTAGGGCACAAGAACTCCATCCCCCTGGAGCCTTATCTCAAGTGGGTACGAGCCCGCTCCCAGAAGCTGGTGATGCCATATCCTCATGTTCTCCCTGTGATCAAAGAGCCAGTTTTGGAAGGAGAGGTGCCCTACACCATTCAACATCCTGACATGCCAACATCTTGGGAAGAAATGCAGAAGATCTGGATCCAACTCAAGGAAGAACGAAATTCTCTTGAAGCCAGTCTACATGCCAGTGAGAAGAAGGTCTTGGAGCTCACCCGCCTACTGCACGAGGAAAAGACTCTCAACACTTACATCGCTCCAAAGAGGATACGCAGTGTCTTTTGGGATTAATTATTTTGTAATGTTTTGCCCATGAGGCCCTGATGTACTAAACATATTATTTCTTAATATAACGTGTGTTCCTTTTTGTCTACAACGAATTTGAACTTTCGAACCCTTGAATGCATTGCATAAATAGCATATCATGCATCATAAGCATAACAGGTACCCTTTTTCTACAGGTTGCTTAATCTTCTTCGTTGTTTATTTCAGCACTCAGTCATCATGAATCCTGAACCAACTACTGAACAAGCTATCAAGGCCCTCCAGGCCCAGAACGCCCAGTTTCAAGAGATGGTCATGAACTTAGCCCAAGGACAACAGGAGTTGAAGGCTTTGCTCCTGAAGAAGAAGATAAAGAAGAGGACTGTGTTGTTCAACACTGGACGCAGACTCGGGAATACACTGCAGAATGAAGCTGAGAGGACTACTCCATCTGTTGGGGAAGGCAGTCACCAGGAGGGAAGGGTTCCTAGTCCCGTGGTCTCTGACACAGAGACAGATTTCAATGATGAACAGTACCCTCCTGCTGAGGACAGGTACAAACAGTTGGAGGACCGGTTAAATGCTATGGAGATCCAACGCGTGTCTGGGTTGGATTTTG
Organism: Vicia faba; assembly: GCA_948472305.1. Lineage (NCBI taxonomy): Eukaryota > Viridiplantae > Streptophyta > Magnoliopsida > Fabales > Fabaceae > Vicia > Vicia faba. The sequence continues at coordinate 576,341,499 of OX451738.1, forward strand.
GAGACCTAGGTTTATCGTCTGGGGTGGTGATCCCACACAAGTTCAAGGCGCCTGCCTTTGTGAAGCATGACGGGGCTTCCTGTCCTAAGCTGCACCTCCGTTCTTATGTAAGGAAGATCCAACCTTACACTGCAGACAAGAACTTATGGATCCATTTCTTCCAGGAGAGTCTTTCAGGGACTCAACTCGAATGGTTCTATCAGCTGGATGGAACCAACATTCGTAACTGGGAGGACTTGGCTACTGCTTTTTACAAGCAGTATCAGTACAATTCCGACCTCGCTCCTACGCGTACCTAACTCCAGGGTATGTCATTGGGAACAGGTGAAGGTTTTAAGGAGTACGCGCAGAAATGGAGAGACCTGGCTGGCAGGGTGCAGCCACCGTTGACTGATCGTGAACTCGTGGACATGTTCTTGGGGACCCTGTCCGGTCCGTTCTTTAACCACTTGATTGGTAATTCCTCTGCTGGGTTTACAGACCTGATCCTGACGGGTGAAAGGATCGAAGCTGGTATCAAATCGGGGAAGATACAGAAAGGTACCTCCTCAAGTACTGAAAAGAAGCCCTTCAAGAAGGAAGCTAGTGCTGTGTATGGTCCCAGAAGGCAAAACAAACCGGAACGCCGCCAAGCTGTCAACGCGGTGGTTATTTCTAAGCCTGTTGCTGCTCCTCAGCAATACAACCACCCAAGAGTTGAGAGGCCCAAAAGACAGTATACTCGGCTCAGCATGACCCTCTCTCAGATATTGCCGCAACTGCTGTCAACCAGCCTGGTAACTGTAAAGGAAGCTCCGAAGGTGGTAAACACAGCATCTCCGAAGTACAATCCCAACGCCCGCTGCGCTTATCACTCTGATAGCCCGGGTCATTCTACTGATGATTGTTGGGCCCTAAGGAATAAGGTTCAGGACCTTATTGATGCTAAGGAAATACAGTTCGAGGCGCCCGAAAGGCCCAATGTTGTGACTGCTCCCATGCCCCAGCATGGAGTGAATGTTGTGGAAGAGGATCTGTATGTAGCTTCTGTGGATGATATCGCTACTCAGTTGTTGACCGTCAAGAGGAACCTGTTACTAGCCGGTTTATTTCCGAGATGTAGTAAAGGTTGCCATTTATGTGTTGTTTCACCTGCTGGTTGTCCTTTGCTGAAGTCATGCGTCCAAAACCTGATGGATAACAAAGAGATCTTGTTCAAGAAAATTGTTGTTCCTGCTGTCCCTGTTGAAGAAGTTTCTATTGTCACCATTTTCAACAACCCTCCTAAGGCTCCTTCAAAGAAACCCTGTAAAAATTATGCCTGTTCACAAGATTGCTCCTATAACCATCACTGTTCTGGGGCCCATCCCCTATAAGTCTGACAAGGCTGTCCCGTGGCACTATGGGGCAGATGTTTATGTTCTGGGAGTGAAACAAGAGTTTGATACTGGTACCGGTGTCACCAACATCACCGGGCCTACTAAAGTCACTCGTAGTGGAAGACTGTTCTCACCAGATATTGCGCCACCAGCCATCCAGAGACCTCTTGTCATCACACCTGCCAGTGTGCCTGCTTCCCCTCCTGATCAAGTTCCTGTTTCTACCCCTGCTGCCGAGTCATCTGACGCTCGGGGCAAAGGGATTACTACTGATGTGCCTGCCCGGACGGAGGCACCGAAGACCAACGTTGAAGCTTCCAAGCAAGAGATGGAAGAGATCCTCAAAATTATCAAGAAAAGTGATTTCAACGTCGTTGAGCAGCTGGGGCACACCCCCTCTAAAATTTCTATGCTATCACTGTTGCTGTGTTCAGAGGCTCATGCCAAGGCCCTGATTGCTTTCCTGAAGATGGCCCACGTGCCACAAGAAACGTCTGCTGATCAATTCACCAACTGTGTGGCCAACTTAACTGCTGATAATGGTCTGGGTTTCTCTGACGCTGATCTGACGGCCAAGGGGAAGAACCATAATGATGCCCTGCATGTCTCCATTGAATGCAGGGGCACTACTCTTGCCCATGTGCTGGTTGACACTAGTTCTTCATTAAACGTACTACCCAAGAAAGCTCTAGACAGGCTGGACTGTGAGGGTTTAGAGCTCAAACCAAGTAACATTGTCGTCCGGGCCTTTGACGGGTCCAAAAGGATGGTACATGGCAAGGTTGACATCCCAATTAGGGTTGGTTCACAAGTCTTTGATTCAAAATTCTATGTGATGGATATCCGACTGTCCTACTCTTGTTTGCTGGGATGTCCTTGGATCCACAAGGCAGGAGCTGTGACCTCCACATTACATCAGAAGCTTAAGTACCCGGTCAGAGGGAAGATCGTAACAGTGCAAGGGGAAGAGGAATACATGGTCAGCCACCTCAACTCGTTCCGGTACGTAGAAATGGATGGGGAGTTCATTGAGACCCCTTTTCAACACTTTGAAGAGGTGCCTCAGACATTGGCAGCAGCAGAGATAGTGACTGAAGAGAGTTCTCCTTTGAAGATGGCCTCCTTAAAGGACGACCAGGCTGTGATCGAGAAGGGTTAGTGTACAAACTGGGGCAGACTTCCTGATTTCACTCCAAAGACTGACAAGTTTGGCTTGGGTTTCACTGCAGAAGCTCAGAAGGCTGTGCGCAAGGCAAGGATTGGAAGACCTCTTGTGCTCATCACCAACCCGGAAGTGAATGCTATTGAGGACGACGTGGAGGAATCCGAATTTGACAGCTGGATCTACCCAACGACCAACGGTGGACCTAGCAACTGGACTGCAAAAGACTTTACACCTATTACTTTTGTCACTCAGTAATGAACTTCTTTGTTTTGAATTTGTAACGAACAATAATTTGAAACTTTATGGCCCGGTGTCTTACCCGGGGCACCGTGGCGTCATTTGTGAGGGCTTATTATTTGTCACCTTCATATATCATGAATAAAAGCATTGGACGTTTTTCACATTTCAAATCTTGCGCTCCCTTTCCTTCTTTTTATATTGCAAAACAGCTATATTTACACACACTCACTTATACAGGTTCCAATCCACTCTGGATCTCACTGGTAACGACTCTGTTACTGCCAGTTATGACTTTGAAAATCTGATCAACTTAGCCGAAGACGAATGTGAAGATGATTGTGAAGTGCCTGGTGAGCTTGCAAGACTATTACTACAGGAAGAGAGGGCCATTCAGCCACATGAAGAGCCAGTGGAAACGGTAAATCTGGGTACTGAGCTAGACAGAAAGGAAGTCAAGATTGGTGCCAATCTAGAGCTCAGTGTGAAACAACGGTTGATTCAGATGTTGCATGATTATGTGGAAATCTTTTCCTGGTCCTACGAAGACATGCCTAGGTTGGATACCGACATTGTGGTTCATCACCTACCTACCAAGGAAGACTGCCCTCCGGTAAAATAGAAGGTCCGCCGTATGCGTCCAGAGATGTCCGAGAAAATCAAAGCTGAGGTTATGAAACAATTTGACGCCGGTTTTCTAGCAGTGACCTCTTACCCTCAGTGGGTTGCCAACGTGGTTCCAGTGCGGAAGAAGGATGGTAAGGTCCGAATGTGTGTTGACTACAGGGATTTGAACAGGGCGAGCCCCAAGGATGACTTCCCTCTACCTCACATCGACATTCTGGTTGACAACACTGCTCAGCATAAGGTATTCTCCTTCATGGATGGGTTCTCCGATTATAATTAGATCAAGATGGCTCCTGAAGACATGGAGAAGACCACTTTTGTTACTCAGTGGGGCACCTTTTGCTACAAGGTCATGCCTTTTGGGTTGAAGAACGCTGGGGCAACCTACCAACGTGCCATGGTTGCTTTGTTTCATGACATGATCCATCATGATATCGAAGTGTATGTTGACGATATGATTGCAAGGTCCCAAACTGAGGAGGAACACCTTGACCATCTACAGAAGCTGTTTGACCGTCTGAAGTTGTACAAGCTGAGGTTAAACCCGAACAAGTGCACCTTCGGGGTAAGATCTGGAAAACTACTAGGTTTCGTCGTGAGCGACAAAGGTATTCAAGTGGACCCTACCAAGGTGAAAGCCATACAAGATATGCAAGTTCCCAAGACAGAAAAAGAAGTCAGAGGCTTTCTAGGACGGCTGAACTACATTGCCTGATTCATCTCACATCTAACTGCTACCTGTGAACCAATCTTCAAGCTACTGAAGAAAGATCAAGTAGTACGTTGGAACGATGAATGTCAGGCCGCTTTCAACAGAATCAAAGAGTATCTCCAAGAACCACCAATTCTTATGCCACCGGTTGAAGGGAGACCTCTAATACTATACTTGACAGTACTTGACAGCTCAATGGGGTGTGTGCTGGGGCAGCATGACGAGTCTGGCCGAAAAGAGCACGCTATTTATTACCTTAGCGAAAAGTTTACCGACTGTGAGACCCGATACTCACTGCTCGAGAAAACTTGTTGCGCTTTGGTATGGGCTGCTCGCCGGCTGAGATAGTATATGTTGACTCACACTACTCTGTTGATTTCTAAAATGGATCCAATAAAGTATATCTTCGAAAAGCCCGCCTTGTCCGGAAGAATAGCAAGATGGCAGATGATCTTGACAGAATATGACATCCAGTACACGACTCAGAAAGCAATCAAGGGAAGTGTATTGGCAGACCATTTGGCACACCAGGCAGTGGACGATTACCAGTCAATGAACTTTGAATTTTCAGACGAGGATATCATGGTAGTGACTGATTGTGAAGTCCCTGGACCAGATGAAGGACCTGAGGAAGGATCCCGATGGTCTATGCACTTTGATGGAGCCTCAAATGCTTTAGGTAACGGTATTGGCACTGTGATCATATCCCCAAAAGGCACTCATACTCCACTTACTGCCCGACTATGTTTCAACTGCACCAGCAACATGGCAGAGTATGAAGCATGCATCATGGGTCTTCAAGCTGCAATTGACTTAAGGATCAAGTTTCTGAGTGTCTTCGGAGATTCCGCTCTCGTGATCAATCAGATCAAAGGCGAGTGGGATATGAAACACCCAAATCTTATTCCTTACAAAGAGTATGTGTTGACGTTGATTCCCCACTTCGAGGAAATAACTTTTGAACACTTCCCAAGAGAAGAGAATCAGTTGGCGGACGCGTTAGCTACGATGTCTTCTATGTTCAAAGTCAAATGGGACAACGAGGCTCCCCGGATCATTATATGGAAATTGGACGAACCTGTATATTGCTGTGATCTTGAGGCTGAAGTGGTAACTGAAAAACCTTGGTATCATGAAGTGAAGAGGTACCTTGAAGCTCAAGAATACCCCGAGGGCGCTTCTGTTAATGACAAAAAGTTCCTGAGAAGGATCGCTGCAAAGTTCTTTCTCAGCAACGGCATTCTTTACAAGCGAAACCATGATTCCACCTTACTGCGTTGTGTGGATAAGACTGAAGCAGAAAGGATCATGGCAGAGCTGCATGAAGGTACCTTCGGAACACATTCCAGTGGACATACCATGGAAAAGAAAATCCTTCGGGCAGGATATTTCTGGTCCACAATGGAAGCCGACTGTTACCAACATTCTCGGACGTGTCACAAATTCCAGATCTATGCTGATAAGGTGCACGTTCCTCCAGTACCTCTGAACGTCTTGACATCACCTTGGCCTTTTGCAATGTGGGGCATTGATATGATCGGTGAGATCATACCTACGGCATCCAACGGGCATCGCTTCATCCTAGTGGCGATTGATTACTTCACAAATTGGGTTGAAGTAGCTTCCTATGCTACGGTAACCAAGAACGTCGTAGCACGATTCATTCGGCATAACCTGATCTGTCGATACGGTGTCCCGGAAAGGATCATTATGGATAATGGTACCAATCTTAACAATAAGATGATCACTGAGCTCTGCGAGCAATTCAAGATACAACACCACAACTCTTCTCCCTACCGGCCGAAGATGAATGGAGCTGTCGAAGCAGCTAATAAGAATATCAAGAAGATTGTGCAGAAGATGACAGTGACCTATAAAGATTGGCACGAGATGTTACCGTTTGCTCTTCACGGGTACCGTACCTCAGCACAGATGTCAACAGGGGAAACACCCTTTTCCTTGGTCTATGGCATGGAGGCAGTCTTGCCTATTGAGGTCCAGATACCCTCTCTCCGGATAATGAAGGATGCATGTCTGAACGAAGATGACTGGATCCAGACTCGGCTTGATCAATTAAACCTAATCGACGAAAAGAGACTCACCGCTATTTGTCATGGTCAAACGTACCAAAAACGGATGATCAGGGCATTTAACAAGAAAGTCAGACGACAAGAGTATCAAGTCGGAGACCTGGTAATCAAGCGCATCATTCTTCCTCAAAGTGATCCCAGGGGCAAATGGACCCCTACGTACGAAGCGCCATTTGTGGTTAAACGTATCTTCTCAGGAGGAGCTATGATCCTAACTACCATGGACGGTGACGACCTTCCTTACCCCGCCAATTCAGACATAGTAAAAAGATACTACGCATAAATTAAAGACCCGCTAGGTTGACACACCTAGGCAAAAATAAGGGCTTCCCGGCGAACCAAAAGGGTTCGGGCAAAAATAAGGGATGAAATAAAAAAAATATGTACACCCGGCAAGTCGAAAACCTGAAAAGGCGGCTTGGGCAAAAATGGGTATCCCGGTGGACTGAAAACCCGAAAGGGCGGTCCAGGAAAAAGTTAGGGATAAGCGTAATACTATGTCTCATTGGATCACCTTGTATCCAGAATTTGGTATCAACTATCAGGTTCAGACGGCATCGATCAGTCAGCTTTATCTTCAACTAAGCGGCAAAGTGATGAGACGCTTGAAGACATAAAGGCGATAGCAGAGTTGAAACCCAGTGGGATTTTTCTCATAGCTGTTTTGTTTTCCTTTTCACAAAATGTATAAACTCTGTTGTTCGGCGGCGTTCTCTTACTAGGACGTCAGCCTCTTGTACATAAACGCCTATTTACAGGCAAATTCAAAAATCAATACAAATCCACTTTTTCAGACAAATTGCCAATTGTTTTTCTTTTTCTGTTTCTTTTTGCAAAGAACGTCCAATGTTCATTTTTGATATATGCATTTGACACTAATTGCTAACTCATAAATATTTGCATACGAAACAAAGGACTAATTACAGGTGACATTAGAAACAGGGGAAATAATAAGTTGTCTAAGCGATCTAGTTGCTCTATCCACCAAGGTACTAAGGTAAGTTCGGCTGAAGAATTTAACCAAGATATCTTCACTCCCCGCAGAGTAGGACAGGATTCAACAGTACTCTCCTCCGAGCAGAGTTGGTCCCCCGTAAGCCCTGGAAAGCAACAGTATCTCCAGCAAGTCAGTAACACTCTCCCCAAGCAGAGTTAGTTTACTGTCAGCCTTAAGGAAGTTGGGTACCCCCAAAAGATCTCAATATTCCCCAGTGGAGTATACAAATGTTCCTAAACAAGCATCCCCGACAGTATTAACATAAGATTGTTCCCCGGCGGAACACCAGACATCCCAGTGGAGCCATTCCCCAGTACAGTTCAAAAAGTTTCCCCAGGAGAGTTAAACCATCTCCCCAGTAAATTCTGGAAGCTTATCACCTGCAGAGTACATACGTCTCTCCTAGGCTTTACTCAAAGGTTATTCCCCACCAGAGCTTATAACTGGGTTATCCTCAGCTAATTATCATGGAAGGATCGTCCTCGGCAAAGTTCTTCCTATCCCACAGTGGAGTTCATCAAATCCTCACCATAACATATCAACGGAGTCCCTAGCGGAGTTATCATCAAACCTCAGCAAAGTATCTCTTCCCACAGAGTATTCCCCCCAGAGTAATCTCTCCAACAAGTTTATTCCCCAACGGATTCAGCTTCTCCTACCGGTTTATTCTTGCAACCATCATCCCCAGCGGAAACGAAGAACTCTACTCTTCAACATCAGCCCAAGATTCAAGCTCCCGACATTCGTCAAGGATTTATTTTCCTAGACGAAAATACATTCATAAACATTACATTATCATACACCATGACGCATGCATATACGCATCATAAACACACAATCTCATTTATTCTTGAGAACATCATGACATCATGCATTTCATACATCATGACATTGCATACAACTGATGTTTCGCCTTTTCAGGAAAAAGGTCAATCTAAAGATGATTACTATCAACTGTCGCAATTCCATATTCGATACCTGTATCTAGCCAGGGCATATCTGTGAGCGATCAATTCCAGATTCAATTCCTGTATCCAGCCAGGGCATATCTGAAGAGTTTCCAGATTCGATACCTGTATCTAGCCAGGGCATATCTGAAGAGTTTAAAGATTTGATTCCTGTATCCAGCCAGGGCATATCTGTAGATGACTAATTCCAGATTCGATACCTGTATCCAGCCGGGGAACGTCTGAAGAGTTTGAAGATTCAATTCCTGTATCCAGCCAGGGCATATCTGTTGACGACTAATTCCAGATTCGATACCTGTATCTAGCCAGGGCATATCTGAAGAGTTTGAAGATTCGATACCTGTATCCAGCCAGGGCATATCTGTAGATGACTAATTCCAGATTCGATTCCTGTATCCAGCTAGGGCACGTCTGAAGAGTTTGAAGATTCGATTCCTGTATCCAGCCAGGGCATATCTGTAGATGACTAATTCCAGATTTGATTCCTGTATCCAGCCAGGGCATATCTGAAGAGTTTAAAGATTTGACTCCTGTATCCAGCCAGGGCATATCTGTAGATGACTAATTCCAGATTCGATACTTGTATCCAGCCGGGGCATGTCTGAAGAGTTTGAAGATTTGATTCCTGTATCTAGCCAGGGCATATCTGTTGACGACTAATTCCAGATTCGATTCCTGTATCCAGCCAGGGCACGTCTAAAGAGTTTGAAGATTCGATTCCTGTATCCAGCCAAGGCATACCTGTAGACAACCGATTCCAGATTCGATTCCTGTATCTAGCCAGGGCATATCTGTGAGTAACTGATTATAGATTCGATACCTGTATCCGGCCAGGGCATGTCTGCATGAAGAGTTTGAAGATTTGATACCTGTATCCAGCCAGGGCATATCTGTAGATGACTAATTCCAGATTCGATTCATGTATCTAGCCAGGGCACGTATGTAAGCAACCTTTTGAAGTTCCAGATTTGATACATGTATCTAGCCAGGGCATGTCTGTGAGCGACTGAGTGAAGATCAACACCTGTAACAGGCCAGGAAATTATCTTTCTCAGGTACGCAAGTTCTCGCTAAGGAATCTCTTACGCGATCGACACCTAGATGGCATCTATAAGCCCATCCTCCCATACCATCTTTCCAAATGGAATCTATAAGCCCATTCCCGACAAGGCTCTGTCACATCTCCAGATGGCATCTATAAGCCCATCCTCCTACCCACCATCTCTCCAAATGGCATATGTAATCCCATTCCCAACATCATACTGCTGATACTCTACTATGTGAGTGCAAATTTCTGGGCACTCTAGTGTTCAATCATCTTCCACCCTCGGATCACGAAAGGCACACAAGCCAATCTACATCCTCAGGTCTAAGAAGATTGAACAGGGGCAACTGTTGTACCCCAAAATTTGCCCTCCCATATTCTTCAAAGTTTTGACAAGCATCATCTAAATTTGCTCAAGTCTACTCAAGGGTTGCACAGTCAAACACCCTCCTAAGCCAGTCAAATTAGGGTTTTGGTTCTTGCAAGGAAGTTGAGGTTTTCAAGAGCTCAATCAAGTCCCATATGCTCATATACATTGTCAAGCACCTACATGTCAAGTTTCAAGGCTCACAAGGTCAAGTTGCACAGTCAAAAACCCTAATTGCTTCACAATCAACTGTAGAGGCAAAATGGTCATTTGGCAGTCAAAAGTCAAAAAATTTGGTCAACATCTTATTTTGAAGCCACAATCATCATTTGGTCAAATCTTGACCATGATTTCCCAAGAATGGCTCAAAAATCATCAAGATGCAAAAGTTTCTATTTTTAGACAGCTGAAAAGTCAACTGTAACTTGACCAAGCCATAACTTTTTCATGGTTCATCAGAAAAATCCCATCCAATGCTCATTTTGAAGGGGATAACATTTCCTACAACTCATCTTCACATTCCAAGTCCAAGAAATGCTGTCACAAAAAGTTATCAATTTCAACATTATAGGTCATTTTCAAAAGTCAACAAAAAGGCACTTTAAGTCAAAGACCATAACTTGATATTGGTAAATTAAAATGACATGGGACCAAATGCATTAGTTAGAGGACTTCAAGACCTTTCCAAAATGTCCAAGAACATGTTCATATGATCAAAATTGAGCAAGATATGCATTGGAGAAGTTGGGAAATTTTCATGAAATGGCAAAAGTCAACTATCCTTAAAACTTCAATTTTTGACAAAAGGGCCCACTTTTTCCACTTCATTCAGCCTTGTCATGCCACCCACGTGTCCCATGATCAATTTCAAGATTAAACATTAATTTTTCTATTTTTATTTAATTTTATTTGATTTAATTCATTTTAAATCCATAAAATTCAAATAAAATCAAAAAAAATTAATTCAATGACATCTTTTGATTTGAATGGCTTTCATGTGTCATAATACACCTACCAAATTAGTGCCAAGCTGAATTAAGCATGAAAATTCAAATTTGAACAAAATTGGAAAATGCTTTAATGGTGGTTATGAAGAAATCTCAAAACATCATTGCACAAGGTTAAGGCTCTTAATATTGACTGATTCTCATTCAAACATACATATGCAAGTCTCTCCAACCTAAAGCACGACCTAGAGCTCTCTAAAACGGCATAACCAAATTCCAAAATTTGAAAGAAAAACCAAAAACTATTTTCCATATTACAGATCAATTCAGAGTCCTAGAGTGATTCAAACGAATTGTGGACATTCCCAGGAGCGATTTGCAGCCAAGAACGAGCCTTAACCCTCCAAGAATCACCTCAAACGGTCACACGGTTTGTCAAACTTGTCCATAATCGAAACTCAAAATATATGCATCATTCATATGATCTTTTGTTATTTTTGTGTTGCTTGAATCCACATGAACCTTTTGGCATAAGTCAATTGCGTTAAAACACCTTGAATCAGAATCTACCATTGACAATTTTTAGGGTTTTAGAGCTCTCAATTTAAGGCTTTACAGAATAAGCAAAATCAGAACCTCTCATGGCTATGGTCAAATTCGTCAGGATGAGACGAACACGTTGATACCCTCGCGCCCTTTTTATTTGTGCTATAGACCTAATCGCTATTTTTGGCGTTTGTATTTTGTGGGGGTTTAAAACCCCCGCTATGTGTTTTGTTTTTGTGCAGGTTTCAGGAAGAAGATGATTACGTGTTATTAAGTGATTGGGGCATTTGAAATAAAACGCGTGCTTTTCTTTTGAGGAAGCGTATGGCCTGACTTTCTAATATAATGATCAGTTTGTATTATGATATCAAACGCGCTCAAATGGTGTAATGGTTGGTGACGTGCTTGGCAATTACTGGGACCTGGGTTCGATTCCCAGGTCCCCCCAAAACTCAATATCATTTTTTCTATTACGCTCATGTGCAGGCCCTCAAATAGCTTCCACCATAAACCCTCACAGATCAGTATGCCAAGTGTCTCAAGCGCCGATCCAGTGGCCAAAGCATGAGGACCATGGTGCTCAGGAGTTAACACAAGCGTAGGCAACCAGAAAAGTCAAAAGGGGCTTGAAGGTTCATGGGCCTCACAATTCCACATACACCCTCAATTCTGGCCCAATACCCCCTGGTTTAATATGTCTTTTATTTTCTTTTTTTCTTTTCTTTTAATTTCTTGCATTGATTATTATTATTGTTATTATTTAATTAATTCACAAATAATTATTTTCATAAAATAAAAATAAAATAAAAAACTAAATATTTTATTTTTATTAATTTCACTTAGTTTAGTTATTTTGTAAATAAATTCTAACATAAATTAATTAGTTTAATTAGTTTAATTTTAACATTTTTTTTATAAATAAAAACAATTTAGAATTAGGGTCTCTTTTGACTTTTAATTTCTTTTACTTTTATTTTTCATTAAAAACATAAAAACACAAAAAAAAAATTCTTAATTAATTAATTAATTAGTTATTAATTTTAATTTCATTTAATCACAAAAAAGGACAAAAAAATCAATTCTTTTCTTAAAAGGGTCAAAACCCTAAGACGTTCCCGATTTAATTCTTTCGCGCATTATTCTTATTTTTGATTATTTATGTAACTGTTCCCGGATATGTAATAGTAATTAGGTTTATCTCTTTATTTACTATTTCTCGCACTTTATTTCCAAACGAGTTTTGTTTTTTTTGGCGATGTATAGACCCGCGCCCTGTAATAGTTAGATTTACATTTCCGCAATTTATTTTCCGCACTCCTAACTATTAACAATGCATGAAAGAATGTATGTAAATAAAATCAATCCGTAGCTCACAAATAACATATACAGAACATTAACTGAAAAACAACACACAAAGCACATGCCACTCTTAGGGTACGCCTCACTGGTTGCCTCGACGTGGTCATCAAGTATAGGGTGTCTTAGAGGTCGCCCTTCTGTCCAAAAGATCCAGTTGCCTCGAAACGGTTGCCTCAGATACAAAGGATCTAGGACATTAGGGTTACCACTAAGGTGTCCTACCATTGCTTTGGTGACCACACTGTCCCTATAATCGAATTGACCCGAACAACTCCAACGATGGTGCTACCTACCTCTCAATGGTGGGATAGCACTATCTGAAGGACTCTTACACAGCCTAATTCCTTAGAGTAGGTAGATCTCATGGGTACTTGCTCTTTTCAAAACAAACAAAAATACTTTTCACACCTTACACTTTCTAAAAAATTATTCAAACAAATTTTTCATACACTCTTGAGGACAGATACAAGAGTTACTTAGAAATTTTTCAAATGAAACTTTTTTCAAAACCCACACACACTTGAAAAGCAAACATTTTTTTGAAAACATAAGAGCAAGTACCTAAGAGCCCATGGATAACCATGGATAGAAAGGGTGCTAACACCTTCCCTTTCTATAAATCTACCTCCCGAACCGAGAAACATTCTCAAAGAAGGAATTTTGCTGTGCTTTTGTCCTTTCCATGTTGGAGAACATAAAATACGGTGGCGACTCTTTCTTACCGCGACATTTCGCGAAACCAACTTAAAAAATAGTCAGTTCTATTTCCACCAATCACAGGTGCCAACCTAGAAGACGGTATCAAGAACAGGTTAATAGAGATGTTGCATGAGTATGTTGAGATGTTTTCTTGGTCATACAAGGACATGTCAGGGCTCGATACTGATATTATGGTTCATCGTCTGCCAATGAAAGAGGGTTGTTCTCCAATAAAGCAAAAAAGTTTGTCGCATGCGTCCCGAGATGTCAGAGAAGATCAAGGAAGAGGTTATGAAGCAATTCAACATAGGTTTCTTAGCAGTTACATCATATCCTCAATGGGTGGAAAATGTGGTTCCAGTACATAAGAAGGATGGAAAAGTGTATATGTGTGTAGACTACAGGGATCTGAGAAGGGAAAGCCCCAAAGATGACTTCCCACTTACATATATTGATGTTCTGGATGACAACACCGCTCAGCACAAAGTATTCTCCTTCATGGACGGTTTCTCAGGTTATAACCATATCAAGATGGTACCTGAAGACATGGAGAAAACTACCTTCGTCACATAGTGGGGCACTTTCTACTATAAAGTTATGCCTTTTGGTTTAAAGAACGCCGGCGCAACATACCAGCGTGCCATGGTAGCTCTGTTCTATGACATGATACATTACGAGATAGAGGTTTACATCGACGACATGATATCCAGGTCTCAGACTGAAGAAGAGCATTTTGACCACATACACAAGTTGTTTGAGAGACTGAAGAAGTACAAGTTGAGGTTGAATCCGAATAAGTGCACCTTTGGGGTGAAATCCGGTAAGCTCTTGGGTTTTGTTGTTAGTAGTAAAGGTATTGAAGTTGATCCTGCCAAGTTCAAAACAATTCAAGAAATTCCCACTCCCCGTACTGAGAAGCAAGTCATAGGTTTCCTGGTATGACTTAATTATATTGCCAAATTTATTTCTCATTTGACCGCTACTTGTGAGATGATCTTCAAGTTACTGAAGAAAGATAAGGTAATGAAGTGGAACAATGATTTCCAGATAGCCTTTGACAAAATTAAGGAGTACCTATAAGAAACTCCAATTCTGATGCCACCAGTTGAAGAAAGACCTATGATCATGTACCTAACAGTGTTAGAGAACTCAATGGGGTGCGTACTGGGCCAATATGACGAGTCTGGTCGAAAAGAGCATGAAATATACTATCTTAGCAAAAAAAATTACCTACTGTGAAACAAGATACTCACTGCTCGAGAAAACTTGATGATCTTTGGCATGGGCTGCTCACTGACTAAGGCAGTATATGTTGACTCATACTACCTTGTTGATCTCTAAAATGGATTCCATAAAGTATATATTCGAGAAGCCCGCTCTCTCCGGAAGAATAGCCAGATGGAAAATGATCTTAACAGAATACGACATTCAGTACACCACTTAGGAAGCAATTAAAGGAAGTGTATTAGCGGACCACTTGGCTCATCAAACTGTAGACGACTATCAATCTATGAATTTCGAGTTCCCGGATGAGAACATTATGCTAGTTACAGATTGTGAAGAACATGGACCGTATGAAGGACCTGATCCGGGATGTAGGGAGACTTTGGTTTTCGATGGAGCTTCTAATGCACTAGGCAATGGAATTGATGTTGTAATTATCTCTCCAAGGGTTTCCATACGCCTTTCATCGCCAGATTATGCTTTGATTGTACTAACAACATGGCCGAATATGAAGCGTGCATCACGGGAATCAATGTAACTCATGTAATTTAATTTAATTAATTATTTAATTAAATTATTTTTGGATTATTTATGAAATGATGTTAAGAATTATCGGTGTGGTTTGTTGGATTATTATTAATTAATTAATTAGTTATTAATAATAATTATAATGTGGAATTAAAGGGAATATATGAAATAATGTTGGACTTATACTATTGGTTAGAAGTAGTAAAGTGGGGGTGTAGGTTAGGTCCAAGAGGATTGTTATATAAGGATAATCTAACACAAGAATTTTTTTTAGTTGGAGAATAAGGATTTTTGTACCCTGAGCGGTAGTGCTGCACGGACGAGGAGCAAGCTGCCCGATGTCGAGCAGAGCGAATCAAGGTTTGCGGTTGAAGCTTTGGTTAAGCGACTTCAATCTATATAAGGTGGGGTTCTGACCTTATAATGGGATTTATGATGTTTTTTATGGAGAATTGGTCGTAATTGTGATTGTTGCCCGAGATGTTGCTGAATCTGTTAAGGGAAGATTTCGTTCTATTATGTTGTGGATGTTTTGTGTTGTCTGCATGATTGCCTGATAGAGTCGATGAGTAGGTTAGTGTAGATTGTTGCCTATTGATATGGCCGTTAGGTTGTTGTGGTCGTGATGATGGTGTGGTTGTTACGATGTTGTAGTGGTTCGAGCAATTGGCATAAAGTTAGGAATTATTGTCGTAGTCGGTCTCGTATAATGAACGAATATGTCAATGGGAATATAGTTTCCCGTTGTTGTGTTATTCTGAGCGGTTGGTCGGAAGTATGAATTTCAGTGGTGTGGCCATTAAGACATTGAGTTATGTCTGTGATGTTGTTCGAACTAGTGATCGAGGAGAATGCTGATGGTGTTAGGCACCGAGCGTTAATTTAGGCTGCGAGGTGTGTCGGGGATTATGTGTTAGATTTCGAGCAGAATTAGATTGTAGGACATGTCGAGGAACATAGGTTAGTCGTTACCCTGTTTTCTTTGTGCGTGTCGAGGAGTATAAATTAGTTTTTATGCTGTCCTAGTTGTTGTGCATGTCGAGGGGCACGTAGTTCCATATCCCTTTTGCCCGTACATATTGTGTTTTGGTCGTTACCAGTGCTATGTGAAATTATTGTTAATTTGTTATTTGATTATGTTAATGACTGAATCATTGATTGATGTGATAGACTTATGGCCAATGTTGATTTATGTTGAGTTGTTGTGATGTTGTGATTGTTGTTCTGAATTCTCGTTGATAATGCGAAGTTGTAGGGAATTTAAATAAGGATGAATTACCTCTATTTACTGGTAATAATGGTGATGTGGGCTTATGCCTTATGATGGATGATGATTGTTATGAGTATGTGATAGTACATTTATATACATTTGCATACTCTGTGATGGCCTGGATTGGAAAATTGCGAAGAAGGCTTATGCCTTGTTGATGCCTCTATTAATTGGAAATTTTAAGATGGGAGTTCTGCTCCATTTTTAAGATGGGATTTCTGCTCCAATGGTACCACATGCATTTGCATAGTATTGAGTCACATTCCAAGTAGTATGACTGATTTGTTGTGTTGATGAATTAATTGTTGTATTTTGTTGATAGCCTGTTGTGATTGTTGTTGTTTATAAGTTGTGAAGTGGTGATCTTGCATGAACTGATTCTAATATAATATTTATCATACGTTCTATTATACTTTTCAATATCTCACCCCTTCTGTTTGAATGTTACCCTTATGTTGGTAACGTGCATGTAATCCAGAGTGAAGGTGGTTTACCTTCAGTAGTTCGAGTCGGTGTCATTATTCTGATACATAACACTCAGGGGGAAGAACGCTTGTTGCTTTAGTATTTGTTATTTCAGTTGGCTGAACTTTAAGTTGATTGTTGTTAAGTACTTATTATACAGAAGTTGCTTTCATGTTGGATAAAGATGTTATTATGATTTTGCTGCGTAGTTGTTCAAGTTCATGATTTAAAAGATTAATTTATTTTACTGTTGGTTCATCCGAAGTTTTAAAGTGTTATGTATCCATGTTGAATGCAATGGTTTTTAAGTTGAATTTGTGGCATCCTGATTCAGTTGTATAATTTGTATAACTCTTATTTACATTTATATTGTCGGGTAGAATTGGGGTGTTACAATAAAGGCTTCTATTGGAATGAGAATCAAGTTCTTGAAAGTATATGGGGACTCATCATTAGTAATCAGTCGGGTTAAGGGAGAATGGGATACGAAGCATCTGAATCTCATTCCTTATCAGGAATATGTGTTGACCATAATCCCGTACACCGAGGAGAACACTTTTGAACATATTCCATAAGAAGAGAATCAATTGGCAGATGCATTAGCTACCATGTCATCCATGTTCAAAGTGAGATGGGACAATGAAGCTCCTCGAATACTATCGAAAGACTGGACAAAATGACACATTGCTACAAAGTTGATATTGCCTAAGTAGAAGAGAAGTTTTGGTTTCATGAAGTGAAAAGATACCTCGAGGCTCAAGAATACCCCGAGGGGGCATCTATCAATGACAAGAAATTCCTACGGAGGTTCTCTGCCAAGTTCTTTCTGAGCAATCGAATTTTGTACAAGCGCAATCATGATTCGACTATGCATGACGGAGTCTTCGGTACTCACTCTAGCGGGCATACTATGGCTAAGAATATTCTGAGAGCAGGTTATTATTGGTCGACTATGGAAACTGATAGCCATCATCACTCCAAAACTTATCACAAATTCCAGATCTATGCTGACAAATTACACGTACCTCTGGTTCCTCTAAATGTTTTGACTTCTCCTTGGCCGTTTGCAATATGGTCCATTGACATGATTGGAGATATCGAGCCTACCGCTTCCAACGGACATCGCTTCATCCTCTTCGCTATTAATTACTTCACGAAATGAGTTGAAGCCGCCTCATTTGCCTCCGTTACTAAGAATGTTGTGGCTCGGTTCATTAAGCATAATCTTACATGTCGGTATGGCATCTCCAAAATGATCATCACAGACAATGCTACTAATCTGAACAATACTATGGTCAATGAACTGTGCACACAGTTCAAAATCAAACACCACAACTCTTCTCCGTATCGACCGAAGATGAATTACACAGTGGAAGCTGCCAATAAGAACATCAAGACGCTTATACAGAAGATGACTGTGACATATAAATATTGGCACGAGATGTTACCATTTACTCTTCATGGCCATCGTACCTTAGTCCATACATCAACTGGGGCAACCCCATTCTCTCTAGTCTACAGTATGGAAGTTGACCTACCCGTTGAAGTCTGGATTCCTTCTCTAAGGATTATGAAATATGCAGACTTAGACGAAGATGAGTGGATTCAAACTAGGATGGACCAGATAATTTTAATTGATGAGAAAATGCTTGCGGCGGTGTGTCATGGTCAGATGTACCAGAAGCATGTGATCAAAGCTTTCAATAAAAAGGTCAAGCATCAGGTATATCAGGCTAGTTACTTGGTAATAAAACGCATCATCCTACCACAAGGTGATCCCAGGGGAAAATGGACTCCCACTAACGAAGGGCCATTTATGATTAAGAAGATATTTTTTGGCGGTGCTATGATACTTACCACCATGGACGGTGAAGACTTTACGCACCCTGTGAACGCTGACATAATCAAAAAATATTACGCATGAATATGACCTACTAGGTCAACTGGCCTAGGAAAAAATAACGGCATCCCAACAAACCAAAAGGTTTCAGGAAAAAATTAGGGATATATATATAAAGATTGCATACCCGGCAAGTCGAAAACCTGAAAAGGCGGCTTGGGCAAAAAAGGGTATCCCGGTGGACTGAAAACCCGAAAGGGCGGTCCGAGAAAAAGTTAGGGATTAAAGAAGGGATGGTCCTAAGGGAAATGCTTGTCAAATTTAGTCTCTAAGGGAAATGCTTTTCATGTAGATAGTCGCCTCATCCTGCTTGTCATGTAGATAACCGCCTCTGAACTGGTAACTTCATCAAAGGAAGGAGACATTCAAGAAGAGGAAACAAGAGAGGAAGACTATAGTCCAAAAGAATCCGATGATGAATCTAACTATGATGAGGAGCAGTATCCTCCTGCTGAGGAAAAATACAAACAGCTGGAGGATTGTTTGAATGCAATGGAGGTCCGGAAGGTACCGGGTCTAGATTTTGAAGAAATGGGTTTGGTTTCTGGGGTTGTTATCCTGCAGAAGTTCAAGGTTCCGGTGTTCACCAAATATGATGGGGTTTCGTGTCCTAAGATGCACCTCCGATCTTATATGAGAAAGATCCAGCCTCACATTACTGACAAGGACTTATGGGTCCACTTCTTTCAAGATAGTCTATCCAGAACTCAATTAGAGTGGTTCTACCAATTGGAAAAGACCAACATTCGTAATTGGGAAGACCTGGCTGCTACTTTCTACAAGCAGTATCAGTATAACACAGACCTTGATCCCACCCGTACACAACTCCAAAGTATGTCAATGGGTTTGTGCGAGGGCTTTAAAGACTATGCTCATAAGTTGAGGGACTTAGCAGGAAGAGTTCAACCTCCCCTGTCTAATAGGGAGTTGGTGGACATGTTTTTGGGTACCCTATCTGGTCCGTTTTTCAATCATCTGATTAGAAGCTCCTCAGCCAGCTTTACTAAATTAATTTTGATAGGAGAAAGACTGGAAGCTGGAATTAGAAGTTGTAAGATCCAAAAGGATGCATCCTCCAGTACAGTAAGGAAGCCATTTTCTGGGAAAAAGGATGTCAGTGCCACCTATAGCCAAAGGAATCAGGACATAACTAAACACCGTCCAACGGTAGGGGCTGTTATGATCTCTAAACCTGCACCTATTCAACAAAGAAATAATCAGCCTAGAATAGAAAGGTCGGTAAGATAGTTTACCTGGATAAATATGACGCTGTCTCAATCTTGCCACATTTGTTGAAATCTAATCTGGTAACCTTGCGGGAAGCTCCCAAGAATCCCAACATCGTATCTCCCCGCTACAATCTAAATGCTCGTTGTGCTTACCATTCAGAAAGTCCAGGTCATGATACAAACGACTGCTGGGCTTTGAAAAACAAGGTGCAAGACCTTCTCAAGGCGAAGGAAGTTGAATTTGACGCCATGAGATCCCCAATGTTATCACTGCTCCTATGCCCAAGCAGGGCCATGGTGTTAATGCTATTGAAGATGATGTGTTCGTTACTTCTGTTAAGGAACTTGTTACTCCTCTCTTGACCATTAAGTGGAACATTTTGAAAGCCAGTTTATTTTTGGGCTGTGGCGAAGTTTTCCACTTATGTTTATCTCTATCGGCTGGTTGTCATTTGTCGAAGGCAGGTGTTCAGCGCCTGATGGATGATAAAGAGATTTTGTTTGAGAAGACTCTCATTTCGACTGTTTCTTGCAAAGATATTTCAATCATAACCATTTCCACCAATCCTCCCAGGGTCTCCACCAAAAGACCCGTCAGGATTACACCTACTCTGAAGTTGGATCCACTAATTATCACTATGCCAGGGCCAATCCCATACTCCTCGGACAAAGTTATTCCCTGGAACTATGGGGCTGACGTCTACTACCACGACGTCAAGCAAAACCTGCTGGATATTAAAGACCAAGTTTCCGAAAATGCTGATCCAGACATTGGCAACATTGTTAGAACCATCAAAATAACAAGAAGTGGAAGAGAATTCTCCCATGTGATTTGTCCTCTAAAATTTGTTACTGGTCCTGTGATCATTCCTACTTTTGTTCCTGCTGATACTACTACTGCAATTCCTGTGATTACCCCAATTTCCACCCCTATCACTGAGTCGGCCAAGACTCGGGGAAAATAAATATTGATTGATCCTGTTCAGATGAAGGCGCATTCAGTATCTATCCCAGAGGCTTCTAGGAAGGAAATGGAAGAAATCTTGAAAATAATAAAGAAGAGCGACTACAATATGGAAGAAATCTTGAAAATAATAAATAAGAAAGATTTCTATGCTAGCCTTACTGTTGTGCTCCGAAGCTCATGCAAAGGCTTTGGTGAAGTTCCTTAAGACTGCCTATGTGCCACAAGAAACATCCATTGACCAATTTGAAGATTATGTGGCCAGTTTGACAGCTGATAACGGTTTGGGTTTTTATGATGCGGATCTAACACCAAGAGGGAGAAAACACAATGATGCGCTGCATGTTTCCGTCGAATGCAGAGGAACTAATTTGGACCATGTTCTAGTAGACATTGGTTCATCATTGAACATGCTGCCTAAGAAGGCTCTGGACAAATTAGATTGTGAAGGTTTGACCTTGAAGCCCAGGAACATAGTAGTGAGGGCTTTCGATGGTTCGAAGAGAATGGTGCACGGGGAGGTGGACATCCCCATCAAATTTGGTTCTCAGACCTTTGACTCCACCTTCTACGTGATGGATATCAGACCATCTTATTCTTGTTTGTTGGGTCTCCCTTGGATCCATGGGGCAGGAGCGGTCACGTCCACTCTGCATCAAATGATGAAGTACCAAGTGAAGGGAAAGATTATCACGGTACACGGTGAAGAGGAATACATGGTATGTCACATGAACTCCTTCAGGTATGTGGAAATGGATGGTGAGTTCATCGAGACTCCATGTCAGAATTTCGAAGAGGTACCTCAGACTATGCTGCAACTGAAATTGTCACCAATCTACCAAAGATCACCATACCTCCCTTGAAGATGGCCTCTCTCAAGGATGCAAAAGCAGTTATTGAAGAAGGTGGGTGTACCATCTGGGGCCAGCTCCTAGAAATTCCATACAAATCTGATAAGTTCAGTTTGGGTTTCTCTTCAGGGGCGCAGAGGGCTGTTCGTCGCGCTTGTGCTGGAAGACCTCCCCTATGCATCAGCAATCACGGGGTCAACACTCTAGAAGACAGTGATGGTGATTATGACATGGATAGCTGGATCTTCCCTACTACCAAAGGTGGACCCAGTAACTGGACGACAAAATACTTTGTACCAATTACTTTTATTCAGAAGTAATTGTCTTTCTTGTTTTTTGGATATGTAATAAACAATATAAACTTTATGGCCATGTGTCTTATTAGGGGCACAATGGTTTATTTGTGAGGGTTATCATGTTTCAATTTCATATGGCATTAATAAAGCATTGGACGTTTTGCATACAAATTTTGTGCTCCCTGTTTTTCTTTTCTGCTTTTCTACTTTGTCTATACAACTATACTCTTACACACACTCACGTATCAAACTGCAGATCCATATCCACTCTGGATCCCCTTTATAACAATTATGCTATTGCCGGTTATGACTTTGAAAATCCGATCAACTAAGCCGAGGACGAAGGTGAGGAAGATTGTGAGGTACCCAGAGAACTTGCTAGGCTGTTACAGCAGGAAGAAAGGGCTATGAAGCCTCATGAAGAGCCATTTTAGACAATAAACTTGGGCACAGTAGAGGACAGGAAAGAAGTCAAGATAGGTGAAGATCTGGAGCTTGGTGTCAAACATCGGTTGATATAGATGTTGCACGACTATGTCGATATCTTTGTATGGTCATATGAAGACATGCCAGTACTGGACACGGATATTGTGGTTCACCGTCTGCCAACTAAAGAAGATCTCCCTTCGGTAAAGTAGAAGGTATGCCGTATGCACCCTAAAATGTCAGAGAAGATCAAAGCAGAAGTTATGAAGCAGTTCAACGTTGGGTTATTAGTTGTCACCTCTTATCCCCAATGGGTTACTAACATTGTCCCGGTGCCTAAAAAGGATGGAAAGGTTCGGATGTGTATGGACTACAAAGATTTGAACAGGGAAAGCCCTATGGATGACTTTCTGCTTCCTCACATTGACGTTCTAGTTGACAACACCGCATAACACAAGATCTTTTCCTTCATGGACGGTTTCTCGGGTTACAATCAGATCAATATGGCACCCAAAGACATGGAGAAGACAACCTTCGTCACATAATGGGGCACTTTTTGTTACAAAGTGATGTCGTTTGGGTTGAAGAATATTCGGGCAACCTATCAGCGAGCTATGGCAGCTCTAATTCATGACATGATTCACCATGAGATAGAAGTCTATGTTGATGACATGATAGCCAGGTCTCAAACTGAAGAAGAGCACCTTGATCATCTACAAAAGTTGTTTGATAGTTTGAAGACATACAAGCTAAGGTTAAATCCAAACAAGTGCATCTTCGGGGTAAGGTCTGGTAAACTTCTAGGTTTCATTGTTAGCGACAAGGGAATTCAGGTAGACACTGCAAAGGTGAAGGCTATACAAGATATGTCCTCTCCTCGCACCGAGAAGGGGGTTAGAGGTTTCTTGGGACGCCTAAATTACATTGCCAGGTTCATTTCCCATTTAAATGCTACTTGTGAGCCAATCTTCAAACTTCTGAAGAAAGATCAAGTGGTAAAATGGAATGACGAATGCTAGACTTCCTTCGAGAGAATCAAGGAATATCTTCAAGAGCCTCCAATTATGATTCCTTCGATTTAAGAAAGACCTTTGATAATGTACTTAACGGTGTTAGATAATTTAATGGGGTGTGTGCTGGGGCAGCATGACGATTCTGGTCGAAAAGATCATGCAATATACTACCTTAGCAAAAAGTTTACCGAATGTGAAATAAGATACTCACTGCTCGAGAAATCTTGTTGCGCTTTGGCACGGGCTACTCGCTGACTAAGACAGTATATGTTGACCCACATTACTTTGTTGATATCTAAGATGGATCCGATCAAGTAGATCTTCGAGAAGCCCGCTCTCTCTGAAAGAATAGTAAGATAGTAGATGATCCTGACCGAATACGATATCCAATACATGACCCAGAAATCAATCAAGGGAGGTGTACTAGCTAATCATTTGGCTCATCAGGTTGTGGATGACTATCAGTCCATGAATTTTGAGTTCCCGGATGAGAATATTATGTTAGTGACCGACTATGAAGAACCTGGACCGGATGAAGGAGCTGAGGAAGGATTCCGATGGACTATGGTTTTTGATGGAGCCTCCAACGCACTCGGCAATGGCATTAGTGATGTAATCATATATCCCGAAGGCTGTCATACTCCTTTCACGGCCAGATTATGTTTCAACTGCACCAACAATATGGTGGAGTATGAAGCATGCATTATGGGTATCAAAGCTGCTATTGACCTAAGGATCAAGTTCTTGAGCATTTTCGGGGATTCAACCTTGGTAATAAGTCAAATGAAATGGGAGTGGGACACGAAGCACCCTAATTTCATCCCTTACAAAGAACATGTGTTGACATTGCTTCCACACTTTGAAGAGGTCACCTTTGAACATTTCCTACGAGAAGAGAACCAGTTAGTAGACGCTCTAGCTACTATGTCATCCATGTTCAAGGTCAGATGGGACAACGAGGCTCCTCGGATCACTATCGAGAGGTTGGATGAACAAGCGCACTGATATGAGATTGACACTAAAGAAGTAGCAGACAAACCTTGGTATCATGAAGTAAAGAGGTATCTCGAGGCTCAAGAATATCCTGAGGGGGCGTCTTTCAATGATAAGAAGTTTTTAAGAAGGTTCTCCGCAAAGTTCTTCCTCGGTAATGGAATCCTCTACAAGCACAACCATGACTCTACTTTACTTCGGTGTGTAGATATGAGTGAAGTAGAGAGGATTATGGCATATTAACATGAAGGTACCTTTGACACCCACTCTAGTGGATACACCATGGCTAAAAATATCCTACGGGAAGGATACTATTGGTACACTATGGAAACAGACTGTTATCAGCATTCCTGAACTTGTCACAAATGTCATACCTATACTGATAAAGTACATGTACCTCTGGTTCCCTTGAACGTCTTGATGGCTCCCTGGCCCTTTGCAATGTGGGGCATTGACATGATCAGAGAGATTATACCTACCGCTTCCAATGGGCATCACTTTATCCTAGTGGTCATTGATTACTTCACGACGTGGGTTGAGGCTGCCTCTTTTGCTATTGTTACCAATAATGTTGTGGCGCGGTTTATCAAGCATAACCTAATTTGTCAGTACGGTGTGCCAGAGAGAATCATCACTGATAATGGTACAAATCTCAACAATACAATGATCACCGAACTCTGTAAACAATTCTAGATCCAACATCATAATTCTTCCCCTTACCGGCCGAAGATGAATGGCACTATGGAGGCTGTTAACAAGAATATTAAGACAATCATACAGAAGATGACAGTGACATACAAGGACTGGCACGAGATGTTACCATTTGCTCTTCATGGTTACCGCACCTCAGCGCATACATCAACAGGGGCAACACCTTATTCTCTGGTATATGGTATGGAGGCTTTCCTACCTATTGAGGTTCAGATTCCTTCTTTGAGGATCATGAAGGGTGCGGGTTTGAAAGAAGATGATTGGATCCAGACTCGACTTGATCAACTGAATCTGATTGATGAGAAAAGGCTTATTGCTCTCTGTCATGGTCAAATGTATCAAAAACAGATGATCAAGGCTTTCAACAAAAAGGTCAGACGTCAAGTATATCAAGTGGGTGATCTAGTGATCAAGCGCATCATACTGCCGCAAGGTGATCCTAGGGGAAAATGGACTCCCACATATGAAGGGCCATTTGTAATCAGAAACATATTTTTCCAATGGAGCCATGATTCTGACCATCATGGATGGTGACGACCTTCCTCACCCTGTTAATGCAGACATAGTGAAAAGATACTATGCATAAACAAAGACCCTCTAGGTTGAATGGCCTAGGAAAAAATAAGGGCATCCCGATGAACCAAAAGGGTTCGAGAAAAAATTAGGGATAAAAACAAAAAATATGTACACCCGGCAAGTCGAAAACCTGAAAAGGCGGCTTGGGAAAAAAAGGGTATCCCGGTGGACTGAAAAACCGAAAGGGAGGTCCAGGAAAAAGTTAGGGATTCAAAGCATACAACTATGTCCCATTGGATCACCTTGCGACCAGACTTCGGTATCAACTATCGAGCCCAAACGGTACTGATCAATCCAGTCAGCTTTGGACAAGTAGCAAAGTGATGAGACGCTCGAAGATATAGGGGAAATAGCAGAATTGAAACTCAATAGGGATTATTACACATATCTGTTTTCTATTTGTATACTGTTTTGTGTTGTTTTCATTTCTTACGACGGAGCTCTCCTACTAGAACGTCAGTCTCTTTGTATAAAATGCCTGTTATAGGCGAACTTCAAAAAAATAAATACAAATCGTTTCTTTGAAAGTACAAAACTATTTGTTTTTCTTTTTCTGTTTTATTTTGCAAAAACGTCCAATGATTATTTTTGACATATGCATTTAAATATGACTACTGTTCACAAATACTTGCATAAGAAACAGGAAGTCAGTTGCTAATGACTTTAAGAAACGGGGCAAAGTCTAAAAATTCATTTGTAGTTCCGACAGTTACTCTCTTCAGCATGGTACAGGGGCAGAGACAGTTTGAGACGAAGTCACCATTACATACGACCCCGTGACATTTATGTTCCCCACAGGGTGGAAACAACCAAAGTTTTGATCTCCTTCCCCGAACAGGAATTACTTCCTCCAGTCAAGAGTTAAAATATGTATTCCCCAACCGAGTTTTATAATTTCAAATAGTTTGTAAAACCTCCTCCCGGGTAGAGTTTATTTCTCTAACTGCGGAAATTTACTCCCCAACAGAGTTTATTTCTCTACATCGCCAGAATCTTCCAACAAAGCATCCTCCCACCACAGAGTTATTCTCAAGCAGAGTCGATCCCCGGCAGAGTATTCTTAAACATAAAGAAGAAATCCCCGATAAATCGTCTCCATTCATCATCCCTAGCAGCAGTGTAGGATTCAGCATCTCAATACTCTTCAGCACCAGTCCGGGATTTACTTTCCCAAACTAAAAAAATATCGCAAATAGCATCCCATATTCATACATCATGGCATGCGCATAAGCATCGCATACAGAATACTCTCATTTATTTTGAGAACATTATCACACAATGCATTTCATACATCATGACATTGCATACGACTAACTCTTTACCATTTTCAGGAAAGATCAAATCAACAAACACCATTGGCTACTTACGTGACCTAGTAGTCTTCTCAAAAGCTACGTCTAATGAAAGTCTATTTCAACATTTTCCTCAAAAAGACGTTCTCAAAAGACCTTCTCTGGTTCAGTTAGATAGATACTAAGATCTCTCTGATTTCTATTCTAGTTGAAGATATTCCAAGATTTTTGTCTGGTTCAGTTAAATCGACATTAAGATTCTTCTAATTTCCATTCCAGTCAAAGTTAATCTAAGACCTTCTCTGGTTCAATTAGATCGACACTAAGATATCTCTGATTTCTATTCCATTTGAAGATATTCCAAGACCTTCTCTGGTTCAGTTAGATCGACACTAAGATGTCTCTGATTTCTATTCCAGTTGAAGATAATGCAAGACTTTTGTCTGGTTCAGTTAAATCAATACCAAGATTCTACTGATTCCCATTCTAGTCAAAGTTAATTAAAGACCTTCTCTGGTTCAGTCAGATCGACACAAAGATCTCTCTGATTTCTATTCCATTCGAAGATTATTCCAAGAATTTTGTCTGGTTCGGTTAAATCGATACTAAGATTTTTCTGATTTCTATTCCAGTCAAAGTTAATTCAAGACCTTCTCTGGTTCAGTTAGATCGATATTAAGATCTCTCTGATTTCTATTCCAGTTGAAGAAACTGCGAAGCCTGGAATCCGACCAGATAGAAGTTTATTATGTCAATTACTATGAAGCCTGGACTCGACCAGATAATAGTATATCTCAAATTCAAGTTAAAGCATGGGTCAGACCAGATAACAACTTAATTTCTTCAAATCACTGAAGCCCGGACACGAGCGAATAACAGTTCAAGTCGCTGAAGCCTGGTGTGGTCTGTTGGGAGAACTGACTTGAGGTTTTGCGTTTTGTCGCAAATGTCGCGGTTAGCAAGAGTTGCACCGACTTTTCTTTTATCCAAAAGGAAAGGTAAAAAAGCACAGGAAAGACCTTTGAGATGTTTTCTTGAGTTCGGGGGGTAGATTATGAAAAGGGAAGGTGCTGGCACCCTTTTCATCCATGGTTTTCCATGGGCTCTTAGTTACTTGTTTAGATCACTTGCTTTGCTTTGTTTGAAATGGTGTTTGGTGTGATTTTGAAAGTATTTTGCAAAAAAGAGGCCATTTGTTTAGGCAATCTTTGTAATGATTCTCGTTCGTAAGAATGTATACAAAGATGTTTGTCTTTTGAAAATGTTTTCAATGTTTTGTAAGATGTTTTGAAATGTGTGTGTGTTTGTTTTTGAAAATAGCAAGGATTGTTTTGAAATGGAGCAAGTAACTTAGAAGCTATATACCTACTCAAATATCTTTCTTGTGCATTTTTATTCCTTTGACATTGTTGACTTACCATTGATTTGGTAAGCAACCCTATCTTTGGATGTAAACGGGACGGGCATGGGTCATTGTATAACCATGATAGCAATATTGCCAAGTATCTTTAGCATTTTTGAGGGACCGAGATCATTTTGTTTAGGCAACTTTTGAATAGCGTCATCGAGGGACTATGATCTTATATTTATTTTGTTTTGCCAAGATACTTCGCATGCGTAACATGGTCATTTTATTTTAGGCAACCAAGTGGGAGAAACCCTAAGGGTGCTTGTGCGCAAAGTGTATCATTTTCATGCTTTTGTTTTGCATTTAGGGTGTTCTATTTTTGCTTTGTTTTTGTTCTTGTCATGCAAACCCTAGTTTACTAGTCATAGTATATAAAGCGATAAATTGCGTAAAATAAACAAGTTATTACTACAATTTTTATGGGAGGGGGGGAATACAAATTTGAATGGGGATTTGCACAAATATAAAGCTAAATATATTATTACAACCAAATCGAATATGCGCGAATTCAAATAAATAAAGTACAAATATTTAAAATGCAATGCAATATGTGTGTAAAAGAAAAGATTTTTTATGTCTTGTTTTTGTATGAAAAATATTTAATTTAGACCTAAAAAAAAGGAAAAAATAATTAATTCTTTTTGAAAGGGATTAAACCCTAGTTTTCATTTAAAAGAAAATAATGTTCTATATTATTACTTTGTACATTTTTTGTATAAAAAATATAATAAATAATATTGTATATGAATATTAAAAATTAAATATGTGTAAAAATTGGTATTTGCAAGTATAAAATTTATAATAAAAATATTAAGTATTTTTAATTATATTTATAAGTTATTTAAGAAAATAAATTCTATTTATCAAAATAAACTATTTTTCATCTGAGAAAATAATTAAAAAAAATAAAATAAAAGTGTGAAAATAAATAAATCATTTTTTAGTATTTTTTGTCATTAAGAAAAATAAATAAAATTATTAAATATGAAAATATAAAAAAATACAAAAATATAAAATAGTTAAGTCACGGGGTGCATTAGCAAGTCAGGGGGGTGTGATTAGCAAAAACAAAAAGGCAAAGGCGCCAAAAAGCCCAGAAGCCATCATCCCTATCCTTCGTTCATCTCCTTCTTCACGCTTCCATGTTCATAACTGTAACTTCTTCATGCTTGCATAAAAATGAAAACTCATAACATGAAAAATGTGGCATTTGAGCTCACGATTCCAACCATATAAATTATGTAACCTAACTATTAAAGATCAAAGAGAATTTTGGAATCCCTAATTCGTGACCTAATTTTTTCAGAGTTTTCAATCTTCAAATTCTCTTAGCACAAGTAATATAAATGCAAAGTAATGGTATGTACAACTTCGTTATGATGAGGACTACATTTTTTCTTCACAAATTGTGGCTTGAGGTTGCCTATTCAGAGAGATAGAGTTTGAAAAAATACCTCCTTCAGCTGGAATCGTGTACGGCAATTTAGGGCTTTAATGGAGGCCTGGTGATTGTTTAAGCTTCCTTGAACTTCCCTGAAGCTATTCCAATGCTTATCTTGCTCTGAGGATGGCTGGAACTCCCTGACCAAGTCCAACTGCAAGCTTCCAAGTTGAAAATGGCAGATGCTGAAACAGAGGTTACAAAACCAGGGTGATGGCTTGGATTGGCTAGGTATCAAGTGAATAAGATGTTTAAATTGATTAGACACAAAACACATGAGCCAAATGAGAGTTGGCTGTGCTTTTGCAGAAAACTGTGAGCTTGGGCAGTTTTGTGGTGTTTTTCAGTTTCAGAGTGTTCTAGGTGCAAGCCAAGCGTGTCATGTGTTGCATATTCTTTGCATATTAGTATAGAAAGGATCTAAAGTCAGCCTCCTAACAGATCTGCCCATGCTAGCCTTTTTCCCAACTTTCTTGTACTTGAAGCAAAGTGACAAGACCCATGCTTCATATGCTTGTACCAACTTGCTTAGGGTTGGTATGAGCTTGTACAACTTGCTTGAGACCTGTGTGGTTTGTATGCATCAAGGGTACAGGTTCAATGCTCAAGATTGACAAAGTTGCAAAAGTTCATCTTTATGAAAATGGCAATGTAACCTTTTTGCCCAAAATGGAAATACATCTTGTGTAAAGCTTCAAAAGCAAAGATAAAGGCTTTGTCAACTGATTATGCACTTAATTATGGAGTGTATATCAAGCTTAGGACCAGTAAAGCAAGATATAACCAGCATAGGTTTGATTTGCAACTTGATTCTATGTGAAAATGGCTTGAACAAAAGTGAGAAAATGCCACTTCCTCTCTTCGATTCTCCCTACTCAAAAATGATCTTGGATAGTTCTTGGACATATTGGAAAGCATGCAATTTTATCTATAATCCATATTTGAAATGCAATTTGAGATACATCTTGGAACTAGGTGAAAAATGTCCATGAAGTTGGATCCAAAACCTGCCTAAATTAGGGCAAAATTTCACTAAGTTATTTAGTTCATGGCCCTATATTCACAAATTCATAACTTGAGATCCAAGCATCTTTAGGGAAAAGTTTGTGAGGCAAGGTTGTAGATTTCATGGAGGACTACAACTTTCATGTTGGGAACTTTCTTTGAATCAAAATGCATCATGGTGAAAAAGTGGTGAAAAGTTGGGGAAAAATTAGAAAAATTTTATACTTAGAAAAATTCTAAGTTATGAAAATTTTCAAATTAAAACCCTAATTTTCAAATTTGGTTTTCTTGGTGAACAAGTTTCATATTTTGACATATCTTGATGAATTATGACCCTTGGCACTTGGTTTTGACCAAAAACTCAAAGTTTGACTTTTCAGTGTACAGTTGACTTTTGATCAGTTGACTGCAAAATTCATATGTCAATCTAATGAACTTGAGATCCTTTGAACCATGTAATTAGGTCAAGATGATGCCATTGAATCCTTGAAATCATGATTGAACTCAATTGGTCATTGGCTAAGTTAAAAATCAGAAATTTCCCTTTCTCAGTCAAAACCCTAATTTTAACCATTTTGCCCTTTTGATGATTTGATCAAATTTCTTGAGGAGTTGTGATCCAAACTTGATCAAATGGTACATATGAGTCTAAAATGTTGATGTGGATCAAAAATTATGAAGTTTGACTATAAATTGGCCATAGTTGACTTTTTCCCCAATACAGCCGATTTTTAGGTCAATTATCCAATTGATTGATCAAAAATATGGTTCAAGGCTTGAAACTTAACATGAGCAATACTAGGGGTCCAAAATGATGTATGAAAGTCACATGAAGCATTGATGGTCCAAAAATCCTTGTGCAAACTCAAACCCAAATTTAGGTTATCAGTGCAAGATGAGATGTCTTGAGCTGACCAAACCCTGATCTTGTCTTGAGTCCAAGAAGTCTTGTGAGAAAAGTATTGATAAATGAGAGGGAAAATTTTGGGGTACAACAGCTGCCCCTGTTCAATTCTCTTGAACCTGAAGAGTTAGATTGGAGAGTCTTATCGTTCGTGACTCAAAGGTAAGAGATGATTGGACACTAGAGTGCCCATAAATTTGCACTCGACAAAGTGTAGTTGAGGGAATGGGCTTAAAGATGCCATTTGGAGATGTGATAAAATCTTGTTTGAGACGGGCTTGTAGATGCCATCCAAGAATGTTTGCTGAATTGTAAGTTGTAAATCAGAAGAATAAGTATCAGAATGGTGTTCGCGTCTGGAACGTATCTGAGCTATATTTGGATACTTGAAATCTGATTGAGAAACAGAATAGCATCCGTGTCTAGAGCGTATCCGTACTGTATCTGAAATTTGAATCTGAATGAGTAATAGAATGGTGTCCATGTCTGGAGCGTATCTGAACTGTATCAGGTAGTTGAAATCTGAATGAGTAATAGAATAGCGTCCGTGTCTGGAGCGTATCTGAACTGTATCTAAAAGCTGAATCTGAATGAGTAACAGAATGACTTCCGTGTCTAGAGAGTATTTGTACTGTATTTGAAATCTGGGTCTGAATGAGTATCAGAATGGCATTCGTATCTGGAGCGTATCTGGACTGCATCTTGAAGTTGAGAACTGAATGAGTAATAGAATGGCTTCCATGTCTGGAGCGTATATGTACTGTATCTGAAAACTGAATCTGAATGAGTAACAGAATGACTTCCATGTCTGGAGTGTATCTGAACTGTATCATGAAAGCTGAATCTGAATGAGTAACAGAATGACTTCCATTTCTGGAGTGTATTTGAACTATATCATGAAAGCTGAATCTGAATGAGTAACAAAATGACTTCCGTGTCTGGAGTGTAACTGAAATGTATCATGATTGCATATTGTTAAACGGTAGCTATTAATCTTATCCTGAAAAGAGTAAAATGTTAGCTGAAACACAAAGTTATGATGCGTGAAGTGCATGATGCAATATATGTGTTTTATTAATGTTTATGATATGTGGATGTAATGTATGCGCATGTAAGCTGATTTGTTGTATTGCTGAAGAAAATAAATCCTTGACTACTGCTGAGGATATGTGGATTATTCATGTCTTGAAGTATTGACAAAATCCTATTGTGAGAGCAATGCCATATACTGCTTGAGAAATCTGCTTGGGGAATTTGGAGAAACTGAATGGTTTCCGCTGGGGATTAAACAATGGGAATCCTTATTATGTTGGGGAGCAAAGAAAACTCTATGGGGAAAAAGCTTATTCCAGTTTGGAAAAAGTTCAGGAGTTTTCGGTCGTCTGCCACTCTACTGGGGAATTATCCTAGGTTAAGGAGAGACAGAAGTTATCCATTATCTGGTTGATTTTCAGGCTTCAGGACAACTTGCTGGGGGATTTGGAGAAAATGGATGGTTTCCATCGGGGATTAATAGTTTGAAGTTTCAGCTCCGTTGGGGATCTTAATGATGTACTGTAAGGATTGCTCATGGAATAGCCTAAAGACGTTTTCCTATTATTTCAACCTATCAGTAATTGTTCTTTTCCATTTTGTTTATTTGTAAACAGTAATTATGTTCAAATGCATATGTTCATTAATGAATCATTGGACGTTTTTGCAAATAAAAACACAAGTGTAAAGAAAAAGGAAAATAGTTTTCTGTACTTTGAAAGAGATATCTTTGTATTTACTTTGAATAAGTATTTTGTACAAAGGAGACAGACATCCTAGTAAGAGGATGGTGTCATAAAAGTAAGAAAAATTTATACAAAGAAAGATAGCTATATGTGATAATCCCATGGGGTTCCCATTCTTCTATAGCCTTCGTATCTCTGAATATCTGGTCCATTTGTTGCCTCGTCCGAAGATGATTGAATTGATCAGAAGCTCCGGGTTTGTTAGTGAAGATATTTTCTTTAAAGTGATCCGACGAAACATACTCATACGCTTTAATTCCCTAAATTTTTCCTGGACCGCCCTTTCGGGTTTTCAGTCCACCGGGAAACCCTTTTTTGCCCAAGTCGCCCTTTCGGGTTATCAACTTGCCGGGTGTACAGATTTTTTTATTTTATCCCTAATTTTTGCCCGAACCTTTTTTGGTTCGCCGGGATGCCCTTGTTTAGCCTAGGTGTGTCAACCTAGCGGGTCTCTTATGCGTAGTATCTTTTGACTATGTCCGCGTTCGCAGGGTGTGGCAGGTCGTCACCGTCCATGGTGGTTAAGATCATTGTTCCACCAGAAAAGATGTTCTTGATTATAAATGGTCCTTCATAGGTAGGAGTCCATTTGCCCCTGGGATCACTTTGTGGCAAGATGATGCGCTTGATCACTAGATCTCCAACTTGATATATCTGGCGTCTGACTTTCTTGTTGAAAGCCTTGATCATTCGCTTTTGATACATCTGACCATGGAAAACAGCTGTAATCCTCTGTTCATCAATTAAGTTCAATTGATCAAGTCGGGTCTGGATCCAATCGTCTTCACTCAAACCTTCATCTTTCATAATTCTTAAAGAGGGGATTTGAACCTCGATAGGCAAGACAGCCTCTATGCAATAGACCAAAGAATAGGGTGTTGCCCCAGTTGATGTGCGAGCTGTGGTACGGTACCTGTGGAGAGCAAACGGTAGCATTTCATGCCAGTCCTTGTAGGTGACTGTCATTTTTTGTATGATCTTTTTAATATTTTTATTAGCAGCTTCGACTGCACCATTCATCTTTGGTCGATAGGGGGATGAATTGTGATGTTGAATCTTGAACTGCTTGCACAAGGAGGTGATCATAGTATTGTTAAGGTTCATACCGTTATCAGTGATGATCCTTTCTGGGATACCGTACCGGCAAATAAGATTCTGCTTGATGAAGCGGGCAACAACATTCTTAGTAACGGATGCGAAGGAAGCTACTTCGACCCACTTGGTGAAATAGTCAATGGCCACTAGAATGAAGTGGTGTCCAGTGGAGGTTGTAGGCTTGATCTCCCCAATCATATCGATTCCCCACATAGCAAAGGGACAAGGAGCTGTTAAGACATTTAGAGAAACCGGGGGAACGTGTACCTTATCTGCATAGATTTGACACTTATGACAGGTCTGAGAGTGTTGATAGTAGTCTGCTTCCATGGTAGACCAATAATAGCCTTCCCGTAGGATTTTCTTCGCCATCGTATGCCCGCTAGAGTGAGTGCCAAAGGTACCTTCATGTAATTCAACCATGATCTTTTCAGCTTCAATCTTATCCACACAACGGAGCAGAATAGAATCATGATTACGCTTGTACAGGATTCCATTACTTAGGAAGAACTTAGTAGAGAATCTCCTTAGGAACTTTTTATCATTGATTGAAGCTCCTTCTGGATATTCTTGAGCCTCGAGATACCTTTTGACTTCATGAAACCAAGGCTAGTCCACTATTTCTTCAGTATTAATCTCGTGACAGTGTGCTGGTTCATCCATTCGTTCAATGGTGATCTGGGGAGCATCGTTATCCCAATTAAATTTAAACATAGATGACATTGTGGCTAGAGCATCTGCTAGCTGATTTTCTTCTCGCGGGAAGTGCTCGAAGGTAATCTGCTCGAAATGTGGTAGCAATGTCAAAACATGTTCTTTGTAAGGGATAAGGTTTGGATGCTTAGTGTCCCACTCTCCTTTGATCTGACTGATGACCAAAGCTGAATCTCCAAACACATCTAAAGATTTGATTCCCAAGTCTATGGCAGCCTTGAGACCAAAGATGCATGCTTTGTATTCTGCCATGTTGTTCGTACAGTTGAAGCAAAGTCTGGTAGTAAAAGGAGTATGGAATCCTTCCGGAGATATGGGTACAACGCCGATACCATTACCAAGTGCATTGGATGCCCCTTCAAAGAACAGGGTCCATCGGGATCCTTGTCCAGGTCCATCATATGGTCTGATTTCTTCACAGTTGTCTAATGTCATGATGTCTTCATCCGGGAATTCAAACTTCATGGACTGATAATCCTCTACAGCTTGATGAGCAAGATGATTAGCTAGCACACTTCCCTTTATAGATTTTTGGGTCGTGTATTGTATGTCATATTCTGTTAAGATCATCTGCCATCTAGCTATTCTCACAGACAGAGCAGGCTTCTCAAAGATGTACTTCATCGGATCCATCTTAGATATTAGCAAAGTGGTATGAGTCAACATATACTGTCTTAGCTAGCGAGCAGCCCATACCAGAGCGCAACAAGTTTTCTCGAGTAGTGAATATCTGGTTTCACAGTCGGTAAACTTTTTGCTCAGGTAGTAAATAGCGTGCTCTTTTCGGCCAGACTCGTCATGCTGCCCCAATACGCACCCCATTGAGTTCTCTAAAACGGTCAGATACATGATTAATGGTCTTCCCTCGACTGGCGGCATCAAGACAGGAGGCTCTTGTAAATACTCCTTGATTTTGTCAAAAGCGATTTGACATTCATCATTCCATCTGACTACTTGATCTTTCTTCAACAGTTTGAAGATTGGTTCACAAGTAGATGTTAGGTGAGAAATGAATCTGGAAATATAGTTTAGGCGTCCCAAGAATCCTCTGACTTCCTTCTCAGTGCGAGGAGCAGGCATTTCTTGTATTGCTTTAACCTTGGAAGGATCAACCTCGATGCCTTTGTTGCTGACAATGAAACCTAAGAGTTTACCGGACCGGACTCCAAATGTGCACTTGTTCGGGTTCAATCTTAACTTGTACTCCTTCAATCTGACAAATAGCTTTTGCAAGTGATCAAGGTGTTCTTCTTCAGTTTGTGATCGGGCTATCATGTCATCTACATAGACCTCTATCTCATGATGTATCATATCATGAAACAAAGCTACCATGGCGCGTTGATAGGTTTCCCCGACATTCTTCAGTCTGAATGGCATTACTTTGTAGCAGAACGTACCCCACTGTGTGACAAATGTAGTTTTCTCCATGTCCTCAGGTGCCATTTTGATCTGGTTATAGCCTGAGAATTCGTCCATGAAAGAAAATACTTTGTGTTGGGCTGTATTGTCAACCAGGATGTCGATGTGTGGAAGTGGAAAATCATCTTTAGGGCTGGCCCTGTTTAAATCTCTATAATCCATGCACATTCTCACTTTTCCGTCCTTTTTAGGCACGGGAACAATGTTGGCCACCCATTGAGGATAGGAAGTAACAGCCAGAAATCCAGCATTAAACTGTTTCATAACTTCTGCTTTGATCTTCTCTGACATGTCAGGTCTCATGCGGCAGACTTTTTGTTTCACTGGTGGATATACTTCTCTTGTGGGTAGATGATGTACCACGATGTCTGTATCGAGTCCCGACATGTCTTCATATGACCAGGCAAAGATCTCAACATAATCATGCAACAACTGAATTAGGCGCTCTTTGACACTCGACTCCAAATTGGCACCCACTTTGATTTCCTTTTTATCTTCCTTGGTACCCAAGTTGATTGTATCCAACAGATCCTCATGAGGCTGAATAGCTCTTTCCTCTTATTGTAGTAGTCTAGCCAATTCCCATGGCACCTCACAATCTTCTTCACCTTCGTATTCGGCTTGGTAGATCAGATCTTCAGAGTCACTGAAGGCTATAGCAATATCGTTACCCATGGGATCCGGAATGGAAGGGTACCTGCATTTGTGAGTGTGGGTGTGTGTAAAGGTATAGCCATCTTAAAACAATAAAATTTAAAAGAAAGACAATGAGCACAAAAGGTTTATATGTGAAAAAGCGTCCATGATTCATTGAATGTCATATGAAGATGAAATAAAAACCCTTACAAATGGACCATTGTGCCTCGGGTAAGACACAAGGTTTTTAAAGTGCGAATTGTTCGTGAATATTACAAGTCCAACAGAAATGTAAAAGATAAATTAATGAGAGATGAAAGTTATTGGGATGAAGTCTCTGGCTTCCCAGTTACGAAGTCCTCCGCTGATAGTAGGAAATGTCCAATCTTCTAGGCTTCCAACCTCTTCATTGTCTTCTACTGCATTGATCCCTTGGTTGCTAATCTTCACAGGTGGCCCCCCAACACAGGCACGGCGCACGGCCTTCTGAGCAGTTGAAGTAAACCCCAAGCCAAACTTGTCTGATTTGTACGGAATGTCCGGAAGCTGCCCCTAGATGGTGCATCCACCTTCTTCCACTAATTCCTTTGCATCCTTTAGAGATGACATCCGAAGTGGAGGTCTTGTGATCTTAGGATTTGAGTATACCGCCTTGGTCGCTGCCACTTCTAGAGAGACTTCTTCAAAATGTTGAAAAGGGGTTTCAATGAACTCGCCATCTAACTCCACATATAGGAAAGAATTCAGATGGCTAATCATATACTCCTCCTCCCCATGGACAGTTATGATCTTTCCTTGGACCGGGTACTTCAGCATCTGATGCAATATGGAGGTGACAGCACCGGCATTGTGGATCCATGGGCGTCCTAACAGACAGGAATAAGAAGGACGGATGTCCATCGCATAGAAGGTTGAGTTGAAAATCTGAGTTCCCACCTTTATTGGGATGTCCATCTCCCTGTGGACCATCCTCTTCGAACCATCAAAAGCTCTCACCACTATATTATTGGGATTTAAAGTCAGCCCCTCGCAATCCAATCTATCAAGGGCTTTCTTCGGTAAGACGTTTAAAGATGATCCAGTATCAACCAAAACATGGGCTAGGGTTGTTCCTCTACACTCCACTGAGACATGTAATGCCTCGTTGTGTTTTCTCCCTCTGGGTGTCAAGTCAGCATCAGGGAAACCCAAGCCATTATCAGCTGTCAAACTGGCCACACAGTCCTGGAACTGGTCCGCAGATGTCTCTTGTGGCACATGAGCTGTCTTCTTAAATTTTACCAGAGCCTTGGCATATGCTTCAGAGCACAGCAGCAGAGCTAGCATAGAGATCTTGGAAGGGGTTTGCCCCAACTTTTCAACCACATCATAATCACTCTTTTTTATTATCCTCAGGATTTCTTCCATCTCCTTCTTGGATGTTTCAGGAATAGCTAGTTATTGAGCCTTCGTCCGGACATGCTCTTCTTGAATGTTCTTTCCTTTATTCTCAGTAGTGGAAGTATTGGTAGGGATAGGGATTGTGTTGTCTTTGTCGGTAGGTACGCTTGTAGGTATAATCATTGGTGCATAGGTATTCTTCGGAATGGCCACGGGTCCAAAGACTGTCGTTGGAGGGGCAATCTCTGGAGAGAAGATTCTACCACTGCGGGTAACCTTGCTAGTTCCGACAATATTTCTAATGTCGGAAATTTCCTCTTCGGAACTCTCTTCTTCGGCAGTTAGTTCATCCTGTTTAATACCTTGGTAGTAGATTTCTCCACCATAATTCCATGGTAATGTTTTATCTGATTTGTAAGGGGTCGGCTCGGGCATTGTAATCTTGAGTGGAGTAGTCTTTGGAGCAGGTGTAATCCTAACGGGTCTTTTAGGGGCCCTGGAAGGATTGGCGTAGATGGTTATGATAGAAACTTCTTTAATCGGAACGGGTGAAACAGGAGCATTCTCGAACATAATTTCTTGGTTATCCATCAGTCGTTGGATACCTTTTTTCAACAGAGGGCAGTCAAATGATGAGGATAGGCAAGCATGGCAGTCTTTGTCACAACCTGGGAATATACCAGCTTTCAACAAATTCAACTTAATGATCGGGAGTGGAGTCAACAGTTCATCCACGGTGGCAACAAATAAATCTTCTTCAATAGCGTTGGCATTGTGACCATGCCTAGGCATCGGAGCAGATATAACATTTGGTTTCTCAGGCGCTTCAAACTCAACTTCCTTTGCGTCTATCAGGTCTTGAATTTTGTTCTTCAGAGCCCAATAATTGTTGGTGTCGTGACCTGGACTTTCAGAATGGTATGCGCACCTGGAATTCGAATGGTAATGTGGAGATGCAGTATTGGGATTCTTTGGGGCCTCTTTTAAAGTCTCCAGATTCAATTTCAGGATATGTGGTAGAACCTGGGCTGGAGTCATGTTAATCTTGGTGAATTGTCGAACTGGCCTTTCTACCCTTTGCTGATTATTTCTTGGCTGGTCTGATGCAGGATTTGGAATCATAACGGCCCCTACCGTTGGTCGGCGCTCAGTTCTTCCATGATTCCTCTGTGAATAAACAGCAGATACTTCCTTCCTTCCAGTGAAGGGTTTTTTCACAGCTGTAGAGGCAGACGCGTCCTTCTGAATCTTCCCACTTCTTATACCAGCCTCCACTTTTTCTCCGGTTAATATCAATTTAGTAAACCCTGCAGAGGAACTCCTAATTAGATGATTGAAGAAAGGGCCTGATAGAGTTCCCAAGAACATGTCCACCAACTCCCTTTCAGACAAAGGGGGTTTCACCCTTCCGGCTAGATCTCTCCACTTTTGCGCGTAATATTTGAAGCCCTCATTGGAAACCATGGCCATACTTTGAAGTTGAGTACGGGTAGGCGCCAAATCAGCGTTGTACTGGTATTGTTTATAGAAAGTTGCTGCCAGGTCTTCCCTATTGTGGACGTCAGCCCTTTCTAATTGGTAGAACGCAGAAAGTTGTGTTCCTGATAAACTGTCTTAGAAAAAGTGGACCCACTAGTCTTTGTCGGCAGAATGTGGTTGAATCTTCCTGACATATGATCGGAGGTGCATTTTAGGACAAGACACCCCATCATACTTGGCAAATAGTGGCACTTTAAACTTTGGCGGGATCACAATTTCTGACACCAGCCCCAACTCTTCAAAATCTAGCCCTGGTACTCTCTGGATTTCCATAGCGCTTAATCGCTCTTCAAGGTGTTTATACTTGTCATCAGCCGGAGGGTATTGTTGTTCAGAGTAGTCCTCCTCTTCCTCTTCTTCTTCAGAATCTGATGGTACTGCCATTTCTTTTCCTTTTCTTTTCCCTTCATCAGATGTTGTTGGAAAATCTAAGGTCCTTCTAGCTTGTCCCTGAAACCTTCTGCCCATGATTACCACACCAGTTGGCTTCTTCTTATTTTTCTCTTTCTCTTTTTCTAGCAGATTCTTCAGCTCCTCTTGCCCCTTGGCTAAGGTCATGAGCAACTGTTGAAATTGCGTATTCTGAACTTACAGATCTTTGACCCTTTGTTCGAGATCCATCTGTTGTACCCCAAAATTTGCCCTCCTCTTTTTCACAAGAAATCACAGCTTCGGGCTTTTCCTGATTTTTCAGATTGGCTTAAGAATCGGTCAAACAGACTTTTCTCATTAGTCAGACAAAATTAGGGTTTCCATTAACTTTTGAATCAGTCAAACAGATTATCAAGGTTTCTTTTGATTTGGTTGAGTTTGGCTCAGAGTTTGATCAGGCCGACGCTTCTTTGAAAATAAATCAAGAATTAGGGTTTGCACGCGCATTCTCAGAAGGAATCAATTCTACGGTTCTTTTCAATTGATTGTCACATGGTTTTGACGCTTGTTTAAAATTCCTGTTTGTTTCTCAAAGTTTAAACATCTGGGATAGAAGCTGAGGCTTCTGATTGAGAGTTTGAAGTGTTTGGTTTAATAAGTGAAATGAAAGGCGTATGGACATTTGTTTTGATTGACTGTGCAATACATGTGGTTAATTGGGACGCTGGGTTTATTATTGATTAATGCGAAGTTGCAAGACTACAGTGTTTATTAATTATTTATTTTATCTAAGTTAGAATAATTGGGATTTACTTCCAGTTATTTTAATTCAAGAAAACTTAAATAATTAAATAGACAGTGAAATAAAAGAGATATCTGACAAAAAGACTTTTATTTATTTTTAATTATTGGTACAAGTGTTATTTAAATACAGTAATTATTAACAAGTATTTATAATAATATTTATTACAAATGATTAAAATAAAATAAAGCTATATCCTAATTTTCCTAAGTCTTCATCTTCTACTGCTGCTCCCCATTGCTCAACTGATTTTTATCTGCAAAGACAAAAAAGGAAAGAAGTCAACACAGATAAATTAAAAGCATTTTCAGACATTTAATCAGAGACTCATCATTAAAGGTTTTGGCCGGAATCAGTTTATTCGTCCTCTCTGCAAATCGCAAGAAGATGTCTCTCCTTGGTTCACAAAGAGGGAAAGAAAAATGTTTGCAAGCATGTTAAACAAAATGCCCAAAAATGCATAAATTCAAACAAGGCAAACTGAACAGCCAAGTTACAAACAAACTGCACATGTGCAAACTGGAAAATGCCTAACCAAGTCACAAATCCAAAATGTCAATTAAGCTGTCAAAACTATCCAAAGAAGCCAAAAACTGTCAAAAGCTGTCAACAAGTACACAAAAGCAAAAGGCAGAAAATCTGGAAGATATGCAGAGGAAAGCTAACATTGCAAGCAAGATTTCAAAAGATGTTTCATCATTTCCCAGCCAAAAAAACCTTTTCAGAGAGAAAGGAAAGTCTAAGTAATATAATATACTTATCTGTGGAGAGAGAAAGAGAGGGAGAAGGGGGGCTTACAGTTTGCAGGCTTAAAGCTTAAGAGATATAAAACAAACATTATCTTAACACTATAAGAGAGGCAGAACCACATAGAAAGATACCACAAAACTGATAACACAAAAAGCCATTACCCATAAACCTGTTCAAGCAAACCAAGCTTGCCTGCATAAGTTACAATATGCTTCAGCCTGTCAAACACAAGCAAGCAATAACACAAAGCTAAAACACAAGCCTTTCAAAGCCTGTTTTTTTCTCCAAGCCTGTAAACTCAATAACCTGCTTCAAGCCATCCTGTAACCTATAAACACAAGCCATACAAATTTGTTACAGCTACCAAACACATGAACCTCAAACAAACAGCCTTGCAAAATATACCTCAAACTCAGTAAATTGCAAGCCCTGAAACAAGCCTCAAAACTGTCTAGAAGCATTCAAGCCAAAGCCTTGTATAGCCTATCCCAAGCTTGCCTGCATAGCAAGCATTCAAGCCCAAAGCCCTGCATAGCCTGTCAAAGCTTCAAACTGCCTTGAAGCCAAAGCAAAACTGGTAGAAGCAAGCCATACAAATCTGTTACAGCTACCAAACACATAAATTAGCAAACAACTCTCAGAAGAACTCATCATTGAAAGATCAACAAAATCAGAAACTAGCAACTCAGAGTCAAAAGAACATTGAAGCATTCAAATACTCAGAATCATAATCAAATAGAGTCAAG
Source organism: Vicia faba (assembly GCA_948472305.1). NCBI lineage: Eukaryota > Viridiplantae > Streptophyta > Magnoliopsida > Fabales > Fabaceae > Vicia > Vicia faba. Next base: position 576,384,343 of record OX451738.1, read on the forward strand.
CATTCAGACTATAGTGTCATCATAAAGCATAAAAAATAAGCAAGATACAAATACCATACAAACCAGAATAGAGCTAGCATCACCAGTCCCTCGCCTTGGCCGCCTGAGGACGCCTCCTGTCCACTTCTCCTCCTCCGTCTCCAAAAGCCAACAAAGGTATAAATTCTCCTTCCCTTTTCTTTAAACACCTCACACAACAATAATAATACAAAAGATCAATACATGAAAAAGCTAAAAACACGAGCAAGACAAATCCAAAACCCTAAGACATGAAAAAGGAAATTGTTACCTTTTCGTGTCACCGCCTTGCTTAACCATGGAGGGAGGAGGAGTTGAAGGTGGCGCCTAGTGGCCATAGGCGGAGTTCGTTCAGGAGCATCAATGGCCTTGGCTTGAGAAAGTGAAGAGACGAAGAAGAAGACGATGGAAGCGGCGCCGTTCGCACAAACCCTTTTTCTGAAATAATACAAAACAAACCCTAAGCAAATTTGTCAAACAATGGGCCTGACCCCTGGAACTAATGCCTAAGCCCAATGTTTCTGGCGTGCACCCCCCCCCCCATTGACCTCTTTCCACACACGTTTTTGGGCTCAGCATGATATATCAGGCCCATTCAATCTTTTTACCTTTTTATTTTTTTTTGTTTACTTCAAACTAATACTATTTTTATCACTTTACTTTTTATATATAACTCTAACTAATATTTTTGTTAAATAAGAATAATACATTAATTTCCTTTTTTGTAAAAAATCTTACTAATATTTTTTTATCACACTTGAAATGTAAATATTAGATTTTTTAAGTTAAAATATTTTTCTTTTAAGAACTTCTTGTATATAAAACATTAATAAAAATACATAGAATTTTTAAGGTTAAATATTTCCTTTTTTATTAAACCTTTTGTTCATATAACATTAACAAAAAAACATAAAAATAAATAAATACTTAATAATACATTAGGTTAATATTTGCATCACTTGTAAATAATCACATACATTGCACATTACTTTTATTTCTCTTTGATTCTTATACATTATTGTATTTTACATTGAGAATGCTATTCAATTTGGTTGTAAATTTTATTTGGACAATACTCTCCTGATAAGACTCATCCCCATTTGTAAACATTTGTACCCCCATCCCCGGATACTTATTTGTAATAGCTTAGACTTTAAATTCCCGCAATTTATCGCTTTTTATATACTGTATAGTAATTAGGGTTTGCATGCCAACAAAATCAACCGCTAGATAACCTAATACAAGATAAATGCATGAAAATCAATACACAATTCACACTTGCACCTCTAAGGTTCCTCCACTTGTTGCCTTCAAAAATGGGCCATGTTTTCATGTTGAGTTCTTTGGCAAAACAAAAACAAATCAAATGATCATAGTCCCTCGATGACGCTATCAAGTTGCCTAAACAAAAATTATCAAGTCCCTCAAGCAAATTGCCAAAGATACTTGACACCATTGCATTCATGGTCCATACGATGACCTGCGCCTGTCCCGTTAACATCCTAGCACAAGGTTGTTCACCAAATACAATGGTGAAACAACACTGTTAAAAGGGTTAAAACATGAGAAAGATCTTTGAGTACAATAGGGTAGACAACTCTTAGTTACTTGATCAAACTTGCAAAAAACACTTGCCTACTTTCAAAACACACTCCACAACACAACTTTCAAAACAACTTTCAAAATCATTGAAACATATTTTCAAAAAAGACAAACACCTTTGTAAAACATTCGAGTAAAGAATTGTTACAACGGTTGCCTAGACAAGGCATCTTTTTCAAAATATTTTCAAAAAACATACACACACAAACACCATTTCAAACAATTGAAAATCAAGGAAAGTGATCTAAAATAAGTAACTAAGAGCCCATGGATAACCATGGATGAAAAGGGTGCTAGCACCTTCCCTTTTCATAATCTACCCCCCGAACCCACGAAAACATCTCAAAGGTTTTTCCTGTGCTTTTTAACCTTTCCTTTAGGATAAAATAAAAAGTCGGTGGCGACTCTTGCTAAACCGAACAAGTGCGAATACAAACGCAAAACCTCAAGTCAGTTCTCCCATCGTATCACACCATCTTACTGAAATAAACAGTAGAGAGATGAGGAAACTTATTGCAAAGACCTGTTTATGTTTATGATGAATGATATGTATTCATGCAATGCTTTCAAGGATTTAAAAATTCAAATTTGTTTTAAACAAAAAATAAACACACGTCATATTAATAAGAAGAATTTTGAGTACATCAATGCCCCTTGGGCACAATAATACAAAATTCTAAGGTAAAAAGACATTGCGCATCCTCTTTGGTGCAATATAGGTGTTGAGAGTGTACTCTTCATGAAGTAGTCGAGTGAATTCCAAAACCTTCTTGTCGCTTGCGTAGAATTGGGCTTCGAAAGTATCGCGCTCTCCTTTGAGCTGTATCCAATCCCTTTGTAGATCTTCGAGTGATGTCGGCATGTCAGGATGTAGGATAGTGTATGGAACCTCTCCTTCCTTAAGAGGCTCAATAATCACTGGGAGAATGGAGGGATAAGGCATCATAAGACTTTGAGCGCGGGTTCGTACCCACTTGAGGTAAGGCTCAAGAGGGATGGAATTCTTGTGTCCCAAAGTCTTGTTATCCACCTTGTTTGGCATCCTCCAAGCTCGGATGAATCTCTGGCGAAGTCCTTGATCATCGTTGTCGTAGTCGAAAACCAATCCTTGAATCAGCATATCATGTGGGCCATCCCTTCGGGCATAACCAAACTATCTTAGAGCTAAGCACGGGTTGTAGGTGATGCCTCCCCTAATGCCAAGTAGAGGGACATTAGGGAATTCCCCACAACGGTCAACAATGATAACATTCTCTTTAGATCGAGAACACCAATGAATATCTGAATGTTTAAGTGTCATTAACCTTTGCGACCACCTCAAACCTTGCTCATTCTTCAAGACTGATTGGGGAAGATGAGAAATAAACCATCTTTCCAGGAGAGGAGTACAACACATAAGAACACCTATTTTCCTCATTGTACGAGTGTGAAAAGAGTGTAGGATATCCCCAAGCAATGTAGGCACCGGGTTACAAGACATGAAGATTTTGACAGCGCTTACATCCATAGATGAGAAGAGCTACAATCTCCTCAAAAGCTTGCAAGTCTAGGGAATTCTAACAACTTTGGGCCTTCTCAAACAGAAACTTTGCCAAGAAGCCTTTGACACCACTTCTAGTTTCCCAATGAGTTGTGACATCAGATGAGTGCAAATGTAGGGCTTGAGTAATATCTTCTGGCTTTGGATCTATTTCCGTACCGTTGAAGGGTAGTTGATGGAGAATAGGAATCCTCAGAAGTTGAGAGAATTCTTCCAAAGTGGGCACAAGTTGATAGTCAGGAAATGTGAAGAAATGGTGCAAAGGGTCAAAGAACTGGAAGAGAACCTTCATCATATCCTCCTCTGTGTTAGAAGTGACCAAGTTGAGTAGACGACCATGTCTCTCGGTGAATGGAGAGTTCTCAGGAATCCTTGAAGCTAACTCCTTGAGTTGTGGAGGAATTCTTACAAGGTTGACTTGGATAGTTTTCCTGCGAAGTGAATCCATAACCTACAAAACAATAACAAAGATGAATCTCCAAAATCCTTGAAATGGTTAGTGAATGCATATGATGTTCATGATGTCCATGATGTTTATGTACAAGCATGCATATACAAACAAATCAAGCAAGTTCTTAGTTTAGGCTTGCATGGGGTTTCATAGGTAAGTACCCTCTTGAAGCTTAGTTGGCTCAACCTGTCCTAACAATAGTAACCGGGTTCTAAGGAGCTCAATATCACTTGATTGTTTCCTTGGTCATTGTTTCAGCTCAAGCCTCTTTAATGGTGACCTAAATATCCCAAGAAACCAACCCTCAATGAGTGTAGTATCGAGTATCTACCAACTTCGGACTGCACCAAAGTCGGTCATCTCACTACATCCTAAAAGGCCAAGTTGGTCAAGTAAAGGTTCTAGAAGTTCATTAGTGCTTCATGACATCACTCAGCGGCCCCGTATTCTCTTTGATTGACTCAAAGGCTACCGGTACCCACAAATATGTCACACTAATACAGCTATTTCTTAGACCATGTCGGTATACCCCGTACAGTTTCCATAATGTATTGCTATTTACCTATAATGTTTCCCAAATCTGGGTGGAGGATTCAAACCCAAACAAAGAACCATAATGTAAAGCAAACAAGTCAAGCAATTGCAAGCAAATAAATGTGATCTAAACCCTAAGGTAACCCCACTTTTAGAATTTTCCCCAGTAGAGTCGCCAGTTCTATGGTCTGGTGGGAGAACTGACTTGAGGTTTTGCGTTTTATCGCAAATGTCGCGATAAGCAAGAGTTGCCATCGACTTTTCTTTTATCCAAAAGGAAAGGTAAAAAAGCACAGGAAATACCTTTGAGATGTTTTCTTGAGTTTGGGGGGTAGATTATGAAAAGGGAAGGTGCTAGCACCCTTTTCATCCATGGTTTTCCATGGGCTCTTAGTTACTTGTTTAGATCACTTGCTTTGCTTTGTTTGAAATGGTGTTTGGTGTGATTTTGAAAGTATTTTGCAAAAAAGAGGCCATTTGTTTAGGCAATCTTTGTAATGATTCTCGTTCGTAATAATGTATACAAAGATGTTTGTCTTTTGAAAATGTTTTCAATGTTTTGTAAGATGTTTTGAAATGTGTGTGTGTTTGTTTTTGAAAATAGAAAGGATTGTTTTGAAATGGAGCAAGTAACTTAGAAGCTATCTACCTACTCAAATGTCTTTCTTGTGCATTTTTATTCCTTTGACATTGTTGACTTACCATTGATTTGGTAAGCAACCCTATCTTTGGATGTAAACGGGACGGGCGTGGGTCATCGTATAACCATGATAGCAATATTGCCAAGTATCTTTAGCATTTTTGAGGGACCAAGATCATTTTGTTTAGGAAACTTTTGAATAGAGTCATCGAGGGACTATGATCTTATATTTATTTTGTTTTGCCAAGATACTTCGCATGCGTAACATGGCCATTTTATTTTAAGCAACCAAGTGGGAGAAACCCTAAGGGTGCTTGTGCGCAAAGTGTATCATTTTCATGCTTTTGTTTTGCATTTAGGGTGTTCTATTTTTGCTTTGTTTTTGTTCTTGTCATGCAAACCCTAGTTTACTAGTCATAGTATATAAAGCGATAAATTGCGTAAAATAAACTAAGTTATTACAACAATTTTTATGGGAGGGGGGAATACAAATTTTAATGGGGATTTGCACAAATATAAAGCTAAATATATTATTACAACCAAATCGAATATGCGCGAATTCAAATAAATAAAGTACAAATATTTAAAATACAATGCAATATGTATGTAAAAGAAAAGATTTTTTATGTCTTGTTTTTGTATGAAAAATATTTAATTTAGACCTAAAAAAAAGGAAAAAATAATTAATTCTTTTTGAAAGGGATTAAACCCTAGTTTTCATTTAAAAGAAAATAATGTTGTATATTATTATTTTGTACATTTTATGTATAAAAAATATAATAAATAATATTGTATATGAATATTAAAAATTAAATATGTGTAAAAATTGGTATTTGCAAGTATAAAATGTATAATAAAAATATTAAGTATTTTTAATTATATTTATAAGTTATTTAAGAAAATAAATTCTATTTATTAAAATAAACTATTTTTCATGTGAGAAAATAATTTAAAAAAATAAAATAAAAGTGTGAAAATAAATAAATCATTTTTTAGTATTTTTTATCATTAAGAAAAATAAATAAAATTATTAAATATGAAAATATAAAAAAAAATACAAAAATATAAAATAGTTAAGTCAGGGGGTGCATTAGCAAGTCAGGGGGTGTGATTAGCAAAAACAAAAAGGCCAAGGCACCAAAAAGCCCAGAAGCCATCGTCCCTGTCCTTCGTTCATCTCCTTCTTCACGCTTCCATGTTCAAACCTGTAACTTCTTCATGCTTGCATAAAAATGAAAACTCATAACATGAAAAATGTGGCATTTGAGCTCACGATTCCAACCATATAAATTATGTAACCTAACTATTAAAGATCAAAGATAATTTTGGAATCCCTAATTCATGACCTAATTTTTTCAGAGTTTTCAATCTTCAAATTCTCTTAGCACAAGTAATATAAATGCAAAGTAATGGTATGTACAACTTCGTTATGATGAGGACTACATTTTTTCTTCACAAATCGTGGCTTGAGGTTGCCTATTCAGAGAGATAGAGTTTGAAAAAATACCTCCTTCAGCTGGAATCGTGTACGGCAATGTAGGGACTTTAATGGAGGCCTGGTGATTGTTTAAGCTTCCTTGATCTTCCTTGAAGCTATTCCAATGCTTATCTTGCTCTGAGGATGGATGGAACTCCCTGACCAAGTCCAACTGCAAGCTTCCAAGTTGAAAATGGCAGATGCTGAAACAGAGGTTCCAAGTTGGGAACTTTCTTTGAATCAAAATGCATCATGGTGAAAATGTGGTGAAAAGTTGGGAAAAAATAAGAAAATTTTTATACTTAAAAAAATTCTAGTTATGAAATTTTCAAATTAAAACCCTAATTTTCAAATTTGGTTTTCTTGGTGAACAAGTTTTATATTTTGACATATCTTGATGAATTATGACCCTTGGCACTTGGTTTTGACCAAAAACTCAAAGTTTGACTTTTCAGTGTATAGTTGACTTTTTATCAGTTGACTGCAAAATTCATATGTCAATCTAATGAACTTGAGATCCTTTGAACCATGTAATTAGGTCAAGATGATGCCATTGAATCCTTGAAATCATGCTTGAACTCAATTGGTCATTGGCTAAGTTAAAAATCAGAAATTTCCCTTTCTCAGTCAAAACCCTAATTTTGACCATTTTGCCCTTTTGATGATTTGATCAAATTTCTTGAGGAGTTGTGATCTAAACTTGATCGAATAGTACATGTGAGTCTAAAATGTTGATGTGGATCAAAAATTATGAAGTTTGACTGTAAATTGGTCATAGTTTACTTTTTCCCTAATACAGCTGATTTTTAGGTCAACTGTCCAATTGACTGATCAAAAATGTGGTTCAAGGCTTGAAACTTAACATGAGCAATCCTAGGGGTCCAAAATGATGTATGAAAGTCACATGAAACATTGATGGTCTAAAAATCCTTGTGCAAACTCAAACCCTAATTTTGGGTTATCAGTGCAAGATGAGATGTGTTGAGCTGACCAAACCTTGATCTTGTCTTGAGTTCAAGAAGTCTTGTGAGAAAAGTCTTGATAAATGAGAGGGAAAATTTTTGTTTACAACACCTGGATTCCGACTAGATAACAGTTTAAGAAACTGCAAAGCCTGGAGTACAACCAGATAACAGTTTAGCCTCATTATCCTCAGCAAGTCACTGTGAAGCCTGGATCCCGACCAGATAGCATTTCACTTGTATATCTGCAATTAAGAGATAACTCCCCAATAGAGTAATGGACAACTTAAGATCCCAAACTCTATTACCCAAAAAGAGACCGACATTCCCCAGCGTACTCCTCCTCAGACAGCAGGAAAAGGAATCCCCACAAAGAGAATTCTTATAAAGTCGGCATCTATTTGTGATGGCATCTTTAAGCCCATCTCTGACGACTCTCCATCATACTCCTTGGATGAAATATTTAAGCCCATCTCCGACGACTCTCTGTCATACTCCTTGGATGGCATCTGTAAACCCATTCCCGATATTATTCACCAACAGTCTCACTTCGGACGAGTGCAAATTTCTGGGCACTCTAGTGTTCAAATATCTTCCACCTTCAAATCACGAGAGGCAAACAAGCCAATCTAAATCTTCAGGTTTAAGAAGATTGAACAGGGGCAGCTGTTGTACCCCAAAATTTACCCTCCCATTATCACACAAGACATACTCCTATAGGTCCTCAATTGCTCAAGGTTGACCAAGAATTGACCAGACAAATTCTCCTCCTAAGGCAATGAACCCCCAACTAGGGTTTCAATTTTCATCAAGATGGTTGAGCTCCAATGGTCTCAAATGCTTCCCATGGTACTAATATGCCTTCAAGATTATCCATGCCAAATTTCATGTCTTGCACAAAAGTTTGCTCAGTCAATTGCTCAAGTATTGGAAAATCAATTGTGCTAGGTCAAAAGTCAATTGTGGCCCATATACAGTCAAACTTCAAGATTTTTTGTTAACAACAACCTTTTGAAGTAATATCCATCATTTTATCAAGGGTTGATCATGATTTCTAAAGAAATGCTCTCAGTTCATCAAAAGTCAAGAATTGCTAAATTAGGGTTTCTATAGGAAAATTCAACCAAACTTTGACCAAGCATAACTTTATCATACTTTATCAGAAATTTTCCTAACAAATCTCATTTTGAAGATAATCCAATTCCCTACAACTTCTCTTCATTCCCCAAGATCAGGAAATGCACCATTTGAAAGATATGAGCTTAAACATTACAGGTCATTTTCAAAAAGTCAACAAAAGCCACTTTTTGCCAAGACCTTTTACATCAAGATAACATCTTCAAATGCAAAATTGATCAAAAGAGGGATTTAAGTAGACACTTTGTGCTTTCCAAAGAGTACAAGATCATCATCATGAGATGAAAATTGAGCAAATTATGGTTTGCCCAAGTTGGGAAAATTTTGGAAATTTCAAGAATGGTGCATTGAGCAAATTTGGATTTTTGAGTCAATGGCCTAACTTTTTAAGGTTCAAATATCTTCATAAGGTTATGGAAGACCTCTAATCTTATTTTTGCATGTACTTGAATTTTCTACCTATTTTTTACATATTTATTTTAATTTATTCCAAATAAATATAAAATAAATGGTACAAAATAATTGGAAATGGGATTAGGCATTTGGGTTGATGCTTTGGCTTGCTTAGAGGCCCAAGGATTCGTGAAAACCTGACTAGATTCATTGAACATCAAAAAATGGCATGAAATCTCAAGTTTGGTAATTTTTCAAAATTGTGATAATGGCTTTAAACCATGGGCTTTATGGGCTTAATTCTTTCCTCCTTATCTTGTCCCCTCCTTCTATACTATAAGTACATCACCTTGGAAAGCCAAACACACGCACATACATTGTACAAGAGTGCTACCAAGATTGCAAAAAATCATCCAAATTGTGAAAATCCAAACAGACATTCCCAGCCTGTTTCAATCTAGCATAAGCCCTCCATTCACATCCAGAAGTTCCTAGGAGCACGTATCAATCTTTGTTTGAGCAATCTCATGCCCAGTAGCACCAAACTGAAACACTCATCGTTGGTAACTTTTTGAATTCATATTTTTTATTTTCATGATGAACTAACTTCTTTCAGTGTTTGATTTTTATTCAGGGTAGCCTATAGGACAGGTCCAACGTAAAGTATATGAGGAAGGGGGCCAAAACAAGATCGTGCCATTTCTAGGGCAAGATCTGCATTCTTCGTTATACCTCCCAATTCAGGCCATTTCAGGATAAACAAACCCTAGAAATGGAATCAAGAGGGTTGATTTGGGTGGGGGTAGCCTTGATTGTAGGCTTTGATCTTTCCATTTTTGTAGGTTTTACATTTTGACATCACGGAGAAGACGACCGGAGTTTACCTCTGGTGTCCCTCTGGCCAGTTGACTCAGGTAGGCGCATGTGTGGCTGGATCAACATCTCTGATTGGTTCATTCAAACTTCAGGGTCCCACATGGAGCGCGTGTACAGTTCAGCATAATCCACTTGCTTCATATATATATTAATGTTCTCTTTTATATACATGAATGATAAATTGGTCTGGTGGTGAAGCGTTCGTATGTATGGCTAGAGGTCCTGGGTTCAACCCCAGATTGCTTTATTTTGCTTTATTTCCTTTGACATTTCTCTTTTGCAGGTTTTTGAGCAAGCTGGGCTTTCCTTTGGGCCTAACAAAAATTCCAACACACCCCCTGTTTTACTAATCAGCCAGGCCCATGTTTTGTTTTATTTTTATTATTTTATTTTATTTTGTTTATTATTTTCAAAAATCATTTTTTCACAAATCATAAAAAAATCAAAAAATAATAAATAGATTTAGGTTTTTTTTCTAAAATTATATTAATTAATTAATTAATTAATTATTTTAATGTTATTTTATCAATTTAAAATCAAATTAGACCTAGGTTCACTTTAATTTAAGTTAGTTTCTTAATAAAAAATACAAAAACATTAGAACTAGGATTTATTTCATCCAATTTTTTTACTTCTCTAATTAAATTTTAGATATTTACTTCACTTATTTATTTTATTAAAAATCAAATAAAAAACAAACAAAAATATGTTCTTGTTTACTTAGGATTTTATTAGGTTTTTAGATGTTTCTTTATTTTACGCGCTTATATTATTATATATCTGCCTATGGTTTGTAATTATATCGCGCGTGCATTTTATTTCCTGATTATGTATCTACTCATGGATTGTAATAGCCCTAATTAGGATTTTTATTTTCCGCACATTACATTTTAGTCAGATATAACTGTAACTGTCCCGAAGCCTTGTAATAGTTGTAGGTTTCATTTTCTGCATTATATTGTATGCTTGTATATAAATTGTTAGTAACTTAGGCGTGCATGACAAGATTAAATCAATTAATCATTAGATCACTAATCTCAAGACAAAATATCTGAAAAAGCACTATTGCATACTGGCACCCTTAGGGTATACCTCACTTGGTTGCCTCAGAAAACAGTGGTCATGTCCCTCGAACGTAGGGATATCTTAGCAAAGACCCTCAATCTAAAAGTCACCATAAAATATCATAGTCCTTCGGTGTCCCTCAAAGTTGCCTACGAGAAATGATCTTGTCCCTCGATGTTGCCTATATGATGACAGTCCCTTCGAAACACTAAGGTATCCTTACATGTTGCCTTTGATGACCATAAACGTCCCTTTCAATAGTCCCTCAACATCCAACGATAGGGCTACCTACTCATAATAGTAGGATAGCACTATCTAAAGGAAAGGAGGAAAAGAACGCCTTTTTCGAGTAGGTAGATAAATGTTAGGTACTTGCTCAAGAACAACTTTTTTACACTTACACACTTTTAAACTTCTTTTCAAAAACGCTTTATCACACTCTTGAGGACTGATACAAGAGTTACCATAAAGCAAACAAAAATCTTTCAAAATGCACAAGCACGAAAATAGTTTTCAAAATAAGCAAGTACCTAAGAGCCCCTGGAAAACCACGAATAGAAAGGGTGCTAACACCTTCCCTTTCCATAATCTACCCCCCTTACTCAGAAAATCTCGAAAAAGGTATTTTTCTGTTCTTTTCACCCTTTCCTTTGTTGGATAAAAGAAAATTCGATGGCGACTCTAGCTTACCGCGACATTTGCGAACAAAAACGCAAACCAGTATAACAGTCAGTTCTGCCACAGTATCACAATAGCCATAACTCTATATCTCACAGATCTGTCAACTTCAAGTCCTCTAACCTTTTTCATAGAAACTATTTGAAAACAAATACATGATCTCAAGCACTCTTAAAACCTCCCAAGCACCCTGCTGCACAGAACTGGCCATAACTTGACAGTTTTGAACTTCAAACCCCCAAATCAAAAACCACTCGTGCATTTTCAAATCTAATCATCCATACACTCTCTATACATCATATAAAAGCTATCTCAACACCTGTTACACTCTTGTAACTCCATTTTTGTCATTCACCATTTTCAAACATCAAGCTTGCAAGTTGACTTGAGTAGGGAGACTCAATGACTTTCAAAGAAAAGTAAAGGTTACAACACACTCGGAGAGGTCTAAGAAAGCTAAACAGATCATTGGGAAACCTCAAAACTTGCTCAAACTCAAAACATGATCTCCGTCTGCAAGGTGAGTTTTCTGAACTTCTATCTCTTCATACAAGTATCATTTGATTCTGATTTATGAAGATAAAATGTAGATATCATAGCCCTGAAACTGATCATGTCCTTGGAATTCATTTATATTGCCTGAGTAGTGTGAATTTTAGTCTTGAAATTTATGAAATATTTAGGTAAAAATTTGGTACCAATAAAATTCGTGTTCATCTTTAATAGTTAGGTTAATTAGTTTACATATTTGGAATCATGGTGAAATTTCTAACAAGTTTGATGTTTGCACTTTTGAGAATGGTTGAGAAATGAGCAAGTTACAGAATTCAAAAATGTTGTTCATGGAAGTTGGCGTGAGGAAGAAGATGACGTAGGCCTAGGATGGGTTTTCAAATATATATTTATGGTTTTGTATTAATAAACGGATGTATCACCACCCCAGTGGTTAAAGTGCGTTCTTGTTACCTCTTGGACCTAGGTTCGAGCCCCAGCGTTCGCTTTTTCATTTTTCTCTATTATTTTCATTTCTTTTTTGTTTGAAACAGCCAGCACTTGGGCCTCCAGCAAGTGGGCCTTGTACCATTTTACTCCCCTAACACCCATGTCTACTAACAGCAATGCAACCCATTGTTTTTATTCTTCTTTTTTTTATTACAAAAAATTATAATGGGCCTATTTTCAAAACAAAACTATTTTTTACTTCTAAACAACTTTTCCCTTTTTTACACCCTCTGACCTTATTTTTATATTTTATTTCATTTTTCATTTTTCTTCATTTTTATTATCATCAATATTATTATTAGAAATGAAGAAAAACACCATTAGGTAAATAGCATAAATTATGGAGACTGTACAATGTAGAGCGATATGGTTGAGACAATGGCTATATTAGTGTGACACATTTGTAGGTACCGGTATCCCTTATGGAGAATTAAGGAGAACACGTGGCTACTTTGTGGTGTCATGAAGCACTAATAAATCTTAGAACCTTTAATTGAACAACTTAGCCATTAGGAAGTAGTGAGGTAGCCGGCTTTGGTGCAGTCCGAAGTTGGTTGATACTCGATACTATGCTCATTAAGATCTGACTTTTGGGATATTTCGGTCGCAAAAAAGAGGCTTACACTGAAACAATTCCCAATGAAGAAAGATCAATGATATTGAGATCCCCTAGAACCCTATTACTTTCTAGGACAGGTTGAACCAACTAAACTTTAAGAGGGTACTTACCAATGAACCCATGCAAGCCTAAACCTAAGTACTTATTTGCTTTGTGTGTATATGTACATAACATCATAACATCATACCATTGCATTTATACTAATCATTTCAAGGACTTTGGGATTTATCTTTGTGCTGTTTTGTAGGACATGGCTTTCATGTGAAGAAATACTATCTGAATCAACCCTGTGAAAGTTCCTCCTCAACTTAAGGAATTAGCATTAAGGGTTCCCAGTGATTCTCCATTCGCCAAGAAATACGGTCATCTCATCAACTTGGTTACAACAAACTTTGAAGAGGATATGGTATATGTGCTTTTCCAATTCTTTGATCCTAAGCACCATTGCTTTACATTTCCTGATTATCAATTAGTGCCTATTATGGAGGAGTTTTCTCAACTCTTGGGAGTGCCTATTCTTGATCAATTACCCTTCACCGGTATTGAGAAATACCCAAGGCCTGAGGAGATTGCTCGAGCTTTACATTTGCAACGGTCTGACGTTATGGCAAATTGGGAAACAAGAAGTGGTGTTTAGGGGTTTTTAGCCAAGTTTTTGTTTGAGAGGGCTCAACATTTTTGGGATGCCTTGGACTTACAAGCCTTTGAATAAGTGTTGGCTCTTCTCATCTATGGAATGGTACTATTTCCTAACCTGGAACAACTCATAGATGTGAATGCAGTCAAAGTTTTTCTCTCTCGTAACCCGGTGCCTACCTTACTTGGAGATATCTTGCATTCTCTTCACACTTGCACCATGAAGAGAAGGGGAATTCTTATGTGTTGCACTCCTTTGATGGCTAGGTGGTTTATTTTGCATCTACCTTGATCTATTTTGAAGAATGAGCAAGGCATGAGATGGTCTAGTAGGTTGATGTCACTCTCACATTCAGATGTTCATTGGTGTTCTCAATCTTTGGAGGATGTCACCATCAATGATCGTTATGGGGAATTCCCTAATGTACCTCTCTTTGGCATTAGGGGAGGTATCACTTATAATCCTTGTTTGTCTTTGTGACGGTTTGGGTATGCTAGGAGGAATGGTCCTCATGACGCGCTTGTCCAAGGAATTGTATTTGACTATGAGAGTGATGTACAAGGTTATCGTCCAAGATTCATGCGATCTTGGGGCATGGTGATCAAAGTTGATAGCAAGACATTGGGGCATAATAACTCCATCCCATTAGATCCATATCTCAAGTGGGTGTGAGCTCGTACTCAAGGCCTCATGATGTCGTATCCTATCATCCTACCTATCATCATGGATCCTATTGCCAAAGGAGATGTTCCCTACTCTATTCTTTATCTTTACATGCCTACGACTCTCGAGGAGTTGTAAAGGTCATGGATTCAACTAAATGTGGAGCAAGACACCTTTGAAGCCCAATTCTATGCAAGCGAGAAGAAGGTTTTGGAGCTCACGAGACAACTTCATGAAGGGCAGAGTTTGAATGCCTACATCACACCAAAGAGGATGAGCTCATGGGAGACTTGAGTCCTCTTAGTTTAAGGAGTTTATTTTGTATTATTTTTGTTCCTTCCATTGTAAGCCCAAGAGGCATTTTTGTAAACCGTTTGAACTTATTAATACAATTAATGTTTGTTCCTTCTTTGTTTAAACAAATTTAAATATTAAAGGTCCTTGAAAACATTTGCATCCATATTACATGCATCATAACATAAGAAGGTTTTACGACACAGGTCTCCTCATATTTCTACTATTTATTTCAGTAAGATGGATCTCGAGCAGACTGTGAAGGACTTGCAGACACAAAATTCTCAATTTCAAGAAACCTTGCTCACCTTGGCCAAAGGGCAGCAAAAACTGATGTCACTTCTGGTTGCAAAGAAGAAGACCAAGAAGAAGGCTTTGATCCACATGGAGAAAAGGTTTATAGGCCCAGTCCTTCAAGTGTAAGTGGTCGAAGAGTCATCTAAGGAAGATGAGAACCTGGATGAAGATGCAAGAAGCACCCGTGCTGGGGGTGTAAACAATAAAGCTTCTGAGGATGAAGACTATTTTGATGAACAGTATCCACCGACTAAGGATAAATACAAACAACTATAAGATAAGTTGAAAGTTGTGGAAATTTAAGCTGTACCTGACACGGATTTTGGTGATTTAGGATTGGTTCCTGGGGTAGTTATTCCCCACATGTTCAAAATTCCAATCTTTGCTAAGTACGCCGGTGTTTCATGAACAAAACTTCACTTAAGATCCTACGTTTGCAAGATGCAACCGCATACCACTGATAAGAAGTTGTGGGTGCATTTCTTTTAAGAGAGTCTGTTTGGGACTCAGTTAGAATGGTTTTATCAGTTGGAGGGTTCAAACATTCATACCTGGGAAGATCTGGCCACCATTTTCTACCGTCAATATCAGTACAACGCTGATTTGGCACCGACTAGAGTTCAGTTACAAGTAATGACAATGGGTTCCAATGAAGGTTTTAAAGAGTATGCACATAAATGGAGATACCTTGCTGGTAGAGTACAACCACCATTGACTGATAGGGAGCTGGTGGATATGTTCATAGGAACATTAACTGGACCATTTTTCAACTTTTTAATTGGGAGCTCATCATCTGGTTTTACTAAATTAATCTTGACTGGTGAAAGAGTCAAAAGCGGTATCAAAAGTGGAAAAATACCCATGATTTCTGCCTCCACATCAAACATTGTGAAGAAGCCATTTACTGGAAAGAAGGAAACTGATGTCCTATATGGATCGAGGGGCCATGTCAAGAAGGATCGTCGTTAATCTGTTAACTTTGTTCTGATCTCCAATCCACCCTCTACTCAAAGACCACAACAATAACAAACCAACTATCAAAGACCTGAAGTTCCAAAAAGACAATTTACAAGGATTAACATGTCACTATCTCAAGCCTTGCAAATCCTGTTGAAGGCTAAATTAGTAACATTGTGTGACCCCCCTACAAATCCCAATGTTTCATCTCTAAAGTACAATCCGAACGCCAAATGCGCTTATCACTCCAACAGCCCCGACCATGATACTGATCAATGTTGGGCATTAAAATGAAAAATTCAAGACCTCATCGACAACTAGACTATTAATTTTGATCCACCTACAACTCTGAATTTTATAACTGCACCAATGCCAAATCATGCCAAAGGTGTCAATGCAATTGAATACACTGCTTTTGTTTCCTCCGTTGAAGATTTGACTACTCCACTGACCATTGTTAAAGAAAATTTGCTGAGAGCTGGGGTTTTCCTTGGTTGTTTAAAAGACTGTAATTGATGTGCTCTACAAAAGAATGGATGTGAATGGATGAAAAAAGGTGTTCAACACCTGATAGATAGTCATGAGATCCTGTTTGAAATAACTTCGGCCATAAAGAGTTTGACTAAAAAAGTTAAAGACATTTCCATCATCATTATAGCCAACAAACCTATTAGGATCACCTCAAAAGGTCCTATTAGTATTTCCAATGAACCTAAAATCTCACCATTGATGATCACCACACCAATTCCAATACCTTATTCTTCCGATAAGGCAGTACCTTGGAATTATGGAGCTGAAGTATACTATCATGGCGTTAAACAAGTCTCTTGGATTGACGAAGAAAATTTGATGACATTACCAATATTGCTGGATCTAGCAAGGTGATAAGAATGGGGAGGATCTTCTCTCCTGACATTTCACCTCCAAATACTACAACCACACATGTTCACATTATTGTTGACACACCTAGTGCTGATGCTAGGGGCAAAGAGAAGACAATTGTGCCTGCCATGATGGAGGTGCCTGCAAAAGAAATTACTACTGAGAAACCCTATACCCAGAGATAGAGGAAATTTTGAAGATTATAAAGAAGAGTGATTTTAAGATAGTAGAGTAGTTAGGGAAAACCCCCTCTAAGATCTTTATGCTATCCTTATTGTTGTGTTCAGATGCGCATGCCCAAGCGTTGATTAAGTTCTTGAAAAAGGCTCATGTTCCTCAAAAGACAGCAGTCGATCAGTTTGAAAATTGTATGGCGAGTTTGACTGTCGATAATGGATTGGGGTTCTCTGATGCTGATTTGACTCCAGTCGGAAGAAACTATAACAAGGCTTTTCATGTCTCTATTGAATGCAAAGGAACCACGCTAGCCCATGTATTGGTGGATACTGGGTCTTCCCTAAATTTCTTTCCCAATGATGCTCTAGATCGATTGGATTGCGAATGATTGGTACTGAATCCAAGTGAAATAGTGGTAAGGGCTTTTGATGGATTGAAAAGGATGGCTCATGGAGAAGTAGACCTCCTCATGAAAGTTGGTTCACAAGTTTTCAATTCTACTTTCTATGTGATGGACATCTGTCTCGCCTATTCTTGCTTACTTGTACGTCCATGGATACACGGGGCAGGAGAAATGACATTTACCCTACACCAGAAATTGAAATATCCAGTCCAAGGAAAGATCATTACTGTCTGTGGTGAAGAAGAGTTCATGGTTAGCCATTTGAAATCGTTCAAGTATATGGAGATAGATGGACAGTTCATAGAGACTCCTTGCCAAGCCTTCAAAGTGGTCCCTCCCATGGTTGCCGCTACCAAGGTTTCTTCTTACATTCCAAAAGCTTCTCAAGATGTGCCTAAAATGGTGTCCCTCAAAGATGCTCGCATTGTGATCGAAGATGGAGGCTGTACGATTTTGGGACAACTCCTTGACATTCCCTTCAAAGAGGATAAGTTTGGTTTGGGTTTCACTATCAAAGCTCAAAAGGAGGTCATACGTGCTCGCATAGGAAAGCCACCTCTTCGCATTGGCAATCATGAAGTAAACGCTATTAAAGACTCTGATGATGACTGTGATTTTAATGACTAGATATACCCAACTGCCAGTGAGGGACTCGACAATTGGCGTGCCAAGGACTTCATTCACATCTCCTTTAACAAGGAGTAATTACCATTTACTTTTTTTATCAATTCAAAAACTTTTGTCTGTAATTTTATTGAAACAATGACTTTAAGCCATGTGCCTTACCCGGGGCACTATGGTCCATTTGTTAAGGGTTTGTTCATTTTTATTTGCCATATGATCATTTAATGAAAAAACATTGGACTCTTTTGCATTCAAATTTTAAGCTCATTGTCTTTATTTCACTTTGTTGCATTTTCAAAATAGTCATGTATCTTACATGCACACACACATACACACACACACACACACACACACACACACACACACACACACTTGCAGATTCTCCTCCACTCAGGATTTCACTACCAACAACTCTGATATTGCCATTTATGACTTTGAATATCCAATCAACCAAGATGAAGACGAAGGTGAAGAAGATTGTGAAATACATGGGGAACTAGCCCGACTTCTGATGCAAGAGGAGAAAGACATTCAAACTCATGAAGAGTCAGTTGAAGTGATCAACCTAGGTACTGAGGCAGACAAGAAAGAGGTCAAGATCGGTGCCAACTTGGTAGACGGTATCAAAGGAAGATTGGTCCAGATGTTACATGACTATGTTGAAGTGTTTGTTTGGTCGTATGAAGATATATCAGGGTTGGATACTGATATTGTGGTTCATCGTATACCAACGAAGGAAGATTATCCTCCAGTCAAGCAAAAACTGCGTTGTATGCGGCCAGACATGTATGGAAAGATAAAAGCTAAGGTAATGAAGCAATTCAATGCAGTTTTTCTGGCTGTGACATCATATCCTTAATGGGTGGAGAATGTGGTACCCGTGCCAAAGAAATATGGGAAGGTTCGTATGTGTGTAGACTATAGGGGTCTGAATAGGGCAAGCCCCAAAGATGATTTCCCTCTACCGCATATTAACATTTTGGTCAACAATACAGCTTAACATAAAGTATTCTCCTTCATGGATGGTTTCTCTGGCTATAATCAAATCAAAATGGCTCCGGAGGACATGGAAAAAACCACTTTTGTTACATAGTGGGGCACTTTTGTTACAAGGTTATTCCTTTCCGTTTGAAGAATGCAGGGGAAACATATCAACGAGTTATGGTAGCTTTATTTCATGACATGATCCATCATTAGATAGAAGTCTATTTCGACGATATGATTGCAAGATCACAGACTGAGGAGGAGCCCCTTGATCACTTACACAAGTTGTTTGAAAGGTTGAAGAAGTACAAATTGAGGTTGAACCCTAACAAGTGCACATTCAGAGTAAGGTCTGGAAAGCTTTTAGGTTTTGTCGTCAATAGCAAAGGTATCGAAGTTGATCCTACAAAGGTTAAAGCCATCCAAGAAATGCCAGCTCTGAATTCTGAAAAGGAAGTTAGAGGTTTCTTGGGTCGACTTAACTATATTGCTCGCTTCATATCCCACTTAACTGCTACTTGTGGGCCAATCTTTAAACTCTTGAAGAAAGATTAAGTAGTCAGATGGAACAACGACTATCAAGCTGCCTTCGACAAAATAAAAGAATATTTACAAGAGCCTCCCATACCGATGCCTCCATTTGACGGAAGACCCCTGATCATGTACTTTATTGTATTAAAGAGTTCAATGGGTTGTGTGTTGAGCCAACATGATGAGTCTGGCTGAAAAGAGCATGCAATATACTTCCTGAGCAAAAATTTTACTGACTGCGAAACCAGATATTCACTGCTCGAGAAAACTTGTTGCACTCTGGCATGGGTTGCTCACCGGCTAAGACAGTATATGTTGACTCACACCACTTTGTTGATTTCTAAGATGGACCCTATCAAGTACATCTTTGAAAATCCAGCTCTCTCCGGATGAATAGCTAGATGGAAAATGATTCTGACTGAATATGACATCCAATATACAACACAAAAGGCCATCAAAGGAATTATATTGGAAAATCATTTGGCTCATCAAGCTGTTGATGATTACCAGTCCATGAAATTTGAATTCCCAGACGAGAATATCATGCTGATAATTGATTATGAAAAGCTTGGATTGTATGACGGACCTGAACAATGATCTCGATGGACTATTGTTTTTGATGGGGCTTCCAATGCTTTGGGTAGTGGAATTGGTGCTGTGATTATTTCTCCTAAAGGTTCCCATACACCTTTCACTACTAGACTGTGCTTCGACTATAAGAACAACATGGCCAAGTATGAAGCATGCATCTTGGGTCTTAAGGCTTCCATTGACCTAAGAATCAAGTTCTTAAGTGTATACATATATTTGGCATTAGTAATCAGTCAAGTTAAAGGAGAATGGGATACCAAACATCCTAATCTGATCCCCTACAAAGAGCTTTTTGTTAACCTTGATCCCATACTTTGAGGAGGTTACCTTCGAACACTTCCCAAGAGAAGAAAATTAGTTGGCAGATGCCTTGGCAACAATGTTTTCCATGTTCAAGGTCAATTGGGACAACGAGGCCCCTAGAATTATAATTGAAATATTTGACGAACCTGCACATTGCAATGAGCTTGACACTGATGAAGAGAAGCCTTGGCATCATGAGGTGAAGAGATATCTTGCGGCACAAGAGTATCCTGAAGGAGCCTCCATCAATGATAGGAAATTCTTGCGAAGATTTTCAGCCAAATTCTTTCTAAGAAATGGAATCATGTATAAGGGAAACCATTATTTGACTCTACTCCATTGTGTGGACAAGAAAGAGGCAGAGAATATCATGGAAGATATACAAGAAGGTGTCTTTGGAACTCACTCTAGTGGACACACTATGGCCAAGAAGATTCTGAGGGCTGGTTATTATTGGTCAACAATGGAAACTGATTGTCACCACCACTCGAGAACTTGCCATAAATGCCAAATCTATGTTGATAAGGTCCATGTACCTCCAATAGTGGGGCATTGAAATGTGGGGAATTGACATGATTAGAGAGATTAAACCTACTGCTTCCAATGGACACCGCTTTATCCTCGTTTCCATTGATTACTTCACCAAATGGTTCGAAGCTACGTCGCATGCCTCAGTTGCAAAGAACGTTGTAGCCAGGTTTATCAAACATAACCTCATTCGTCATTACGGTATCTCCGAAAGAATCATCACCGAAAATGGAACTAATCTTAACAATGCTATGATTACGGAACTTTGCACTCAGTTCAAAATCAAGCATCACAATTCTTCTCCTTACAGACCTAAAATGAATGGCTTAGTGGAAGCTGCCAACAAGAACATAAAGAAGATTGTATAAAAGATGGTGGTAACCTACAAAGACTGGTATGAGATTTTACCATTTACTCTTCATGGCTACCGTACTTCGGCTCGAACATCAATTGGGGAAACTCCTTTCTCTCTAGTTTATGGCATGGAAACTCTTTTGCCTATGGAAGTTCAGATTCCTTCCTTAAGGATTATGAAAGAAGCAGATTTAGACGAAGACGAATGGATTCAGACTAGGTTGGATCAATTGGACTTGATTGACGAGAAGATATTGGTTGTTGTTTGTCATGGTAAAATGTATCAAAAGCGTATGATAAAGGCTTTCAACAAAAAGATCAAGCCTCTAGTATATCAGGTTGGCGACTTAGTGATAAAGTGCATCATTCTCCCTCAAGGAGATCCCGGGGGCAAATGGACTCCCACATACGAAGGGCCATTTGTTGTTAAGAAATTTTTCTATGGTGGTGCCGTGATGCTGACTACTATGGACGGCGAAGATTTTCTACATCCTATAAACGTGGACATAGTCAAAAAATACTACGCATAAAAATGACCCGCTAGGTTGACATAACTAGGCACAAATAAGGGCATCCCGGCGAACCAAAGAGGTTCGGGCAAAAGTTAGGGATATATACAAAAGATTATACACCCAGCAAGTTAAAAACCTGAAAGGGCGGCTTGGGAAAAAATGGGTATCCTGGTGGACTAAAAACCCGAAAGGGCGGTCCAGGAAAAAGTTGAGGATTAAAGCGTATGACTATGTCCTGTAGAATCTATACATACAGCTTTATTACCAAGGTCCAAGTTCAATGGCGAGGGATGATGTTCGAAGACATAGGGGCAATAGCAGGGTTTAGACTCAATGAGATCACTTCTACATGGATATTATTCTTGTTTTCACTTTGTATTCCTTTCATTCTTTCGATGATTTCCTCTTACTAGGATCTCTATCTCCTTGTACACAAACGCCTACTTATGGTCAAAACATCAATACAAATATACTTTGAAGTGCAAACTTTTTGTTTTTCTGTTTTGAATACAAAAGTGTCCAATGACTAAAAATTGAATGAACATATGCATATGAACATGATTAACTTTTAACAAATGATTTGGGATATCCCCACAGAGTTACTTCACTAACCCTTTCCCTAGCTGAGTTGGTCTTAAAAAAGAAGCCTCGTGGAGTTCTTCCTAAATAATTCACTTCCCCATTAGGTCATCAAATATTCTCTTCAACAAGGTTCATTTCCCCAATATGATACGGTGGGAGAACTGACTTGGTTGTTTTGTGTTTGATCGCAAATGTTACGGTTAGCAAGAGTCGCCACCGACTTTTCTTTTATTCAAGAGGAAAGGTGAAAAAGCAAAGGAAAGACCTTTGAGATTTTTTCTTCAGTTCGGGTAGTAGATTATGAAAAGGGAAGGTATTAGCACCCTTTTCATCCATGGTTTTCCATGGGCTATTAGTTACTTGCTAGATCACTTGCTTTTGTTTGAAAATGTGCTTAATGTGGTTTTTTGAAAGTATTTTGTAAAGAGGCATTTGTTTAGGAAAACTTTGTAATGACTTTTGTTTGTAAGAATGTATACAAAGTGTTTGATCTTTTGAAAATGTTTTCAAGTTTGAAAGGTGTTTTTAAAGTGTAGGTGTTTGTTTTGAAAATAGCAAGGATGTTTTGGTTTTGAAATTGAGCAAATAACTAGGAACATTCTACCTGCTCCAAAAGTCTTTCATGTTCATTTCCTCTTTCCTTTGACATTGTTATCTTACCATTGATTTGGTAAGTGTGATCGGTGGATCTGGAACTGACTGTTTAACGCTGGTTCGCGAAATGTCGCGGAAGCAAGAGTCGCCACCGTCTTTTATTTTCTCCAAATGGAAAGGACAAAAGCACAGAAAAATTCCTTAAAGAGATTGCTCTCGGTTCGGGAGGTAGGTTATAGAAAGGGAAGGTATTAGCACCCTTTCTATCCATGGTTATCCATGGGCTCTTAGATACTTGCTCATTTGTGTTTTCAAAAATGGTTTGTTTGCTTTTCAACTGTGGGTTTTAAAAAGTTTCTTTGAAAATTCCAGTTCGACTCTTGTATCGGTCCTCAAGAGTGTTTGAAAAAATGCTTTCGAAAGCTTTTTTGAAAATGTGTTGGTGTGAAAAGTATTTTTTTTTATTTGTTTTGAAATTAGAGCAAGTATCTAGAGTCGTCTACCTACCCTAAGGAATTCGTCTGTGTAAATGTCCTTAAAGTAGTGCCATCCCACCATTGAGAGGTAGGTAGCACCACCGTTGGAGGTGTTCGGGTCAATTCGAAGGTTCGGGACATGGTGATCACCAGAGCAATGGGAGGACACCTTAGAAGCTACCCTCATGCCAGGTTCCCGGATCATGAGGACTTACTAAGACATCCTCTACTCGACGATCACCTTTCGAGGCAAGGCAACAGTGAGGCGTACCCTAGGGGTGGTGTGTGATTTGTGTGTCGTTTTCAGTTGCATTTATCTTGTCATGTTATTGGTGTTCTACGCTTGATTTTATTTTGTCCATACATTCTTTTATGTCATTTGATTAACAGTTAAAAAGTTGCGAGGAAAGTAAATTCTAAGCTATTACAAATGGCGCGGGTCCACATCGCCAAAAGTTTCTCGAACCCGATTTTGACAGAAAATAAATAAATAAAGGTAAAGAATTAAAGAGTGCGAGCAATTATTTACAAGGCTTCGGGAGAGATACATAAATATTTAAACGAAATAAAATAAATATGCGAATAAACAATTAAGTCGAAATGAGGGCGTTGGACCCTTTTTGCAAAGTTAAAGTAATGAGGAATTAATTAAAATTAAAAGAAAGAAAGAACTTGTTTTTTTGGTATTTTTTAATGTTCTAGGATTTAATATATAAAAAAAAGAATTAACTAAAATTAAAATAAGATGTAAACCCTAATTCTAGTGGCTTTTAATTTATTAAAAAATATTGAAGTTTTTAACCTAAAATTAATCCTAATTTTTACATGCAATTTAATTATAAAAATAAATAAAATAAATAATATTAGATATTTGATTATCATGAAAGAAAAATAAAAAGATGAAAATTAATTAAACCTAATTCTACATTTTTTAGATTTTTATTAAAAGTATTAAAATTAAAACCTATTTTACACTAAGTTTAATTACATGCAAATTTATTTAAGAAAATACTAAAATAAAAATTATTTATTGTTTTAACTCTTTTCTGATTTTTTATGATATTTTATATTTTGTGAAAATAATTAGTTAACTAAACAAATAATAGTTAAAAGAAAAATAGAATTAATAAATAAATAAAAAACATAGCAAACCTAGGGGGTTCAGACCCCAAATAGGAGGTGATTCTTTAGAAACTCAGGCCCATTAAGACATTGGTCCGTTTGACTTTGGCATTAGCATGTGATGCATTGACTGGGACTTATCGTATACTTCAATCCATGGCCTTTGATCTGATGCAGCTGGACGCGTGGCCGTTGGATTTGGAAGGAGTATGATGGTCCTTGGTATTGAATCTGCATGTGATTGTAAATTGAAAAATAATATTGAAACAATGAAGACCTGGGGCTCGAACCCAGGTCTTGGACGTTAACACACACATGCCTTTCTAGTTGTTCTAGACGCGCTTTCTATAATTTAAACAACAAACAAATAATATAAAATAACAATGGTCAGTGGGCTCTAGCACGCGCGAAGATTTGAATCTTCCAATCACCGCTCCCCACGCTATCGTCTTCCTCGCGTGGTTTTTATTTTCCTGAAACAAAAGAAACATAGGCAACGGTTTTCACGCGTTGCCTAAGATAACATATCAAAAAATAGCGATTAGCCCTAGGGGCTCTATAAATTAGGCGCGAGGGTAGGTTTGAGATCGTCTGAACGCCCTGAGTTGAATGGTGGTGGTCTTGAAGGCCAATTTTTCTTTAATTAAAAAACCCCCAATTTGAGGTCCTGCAAACCCTAAAATACAACCATGGCGATTTCTCGTATAGCTCATAAAAACACAATCAATCTATATAGTTAGCTTCAGAATACATTACTCAATATAAATGCATAATCAAAATGCCATGAAAACGCCTAAATCTGGAAATACGATTTTGAAAAATATAAGAGAAAACTGGATTTCTGTATACCAATTCTTTGAGTTTTGATGGATGTTTTTGATTGGAACACGTTCAGTGATGCTTGAGGAAGCTAATGAGATAGGTTTGGAGGCTTGAATCGCCTTGCAAGTGTATTTTCAGAATTGAGATTTTTTGCTAATTTTTCCAAGTTTGATCAATGGCTTCTGCGCAGCTTCCTTGTCCAAGGCATTAGGTTTTCGTTCAGGCTTATGTATAGAATAGATTAGGTTAACAAATTTGATCAGAATCTCTTGTATTCATGATTTTGAGATTTGATTTCCAAGCTTTATTTTTCAATATTTTTCCATGTGTTTTTGCTCTCAATCATATCAAATTGCATTGGTTCTTTCCTTATTTGGCTAGGCACGAATTATTGAGTATAAAACATGCACAAAAAGATTTAAAACTTTAGGTTAAGTATTTTCCATGTATTTAATTTGATTTAAATGAATTAATATAAATAAGAATTCAAATAAATAATTAAAAAATGAAGAAATACTTCCCTTTGGGCCAAGTGGTCGTGCACATGCTATGGATGATGAATTGTGGAAGAAAAATGGGCCCATTAGCAATTTTAGGTCATTTGAACCAATGTTGACTTTTCAAAATATCCAAACATTTCCCAACTTCTACAAGGCATAACTTGCTCAATTGTTAAGCTTTTCTCATGTTCTTGGACATTTTGGAAAGGTCTTTGAGTCCTCTAACCAATGTCTGTGGTCCCATGTCATTTTGATTTACCAATCTCAAGTTATGGCCTTTGACTTAAAGTCCCTTTTTGTTCACTTTTGAAAATGACCTATAATGTTGAAATTGATAACTTTTTGTGAGAGCATTTCTTGGACTTGAAGTATGAAGATGAGTTGTAGGAAATTTCTTTCTCTTCAAAATGAGCTTTGGATGGAATTTTTCTGATAATCCATGTGAAAGTTATGCCCTGGTCAATTTACAGTTGACTTTTTCAGCTGTCCAAATAAGGAAACTTTTGCATCTTGATGATTTTTGAGCCAAGCTTTGAGAATCATGATCAAGCATTGATCAAATGATGTTTGTGGCTTCAAAATGATATGTTGACCAAAAATTTGAACTTTTGACTGTCAAATGACCATTTTGCCCCTACAGTTGACTGTAGTGCAATTAGGGTTTTGACTGTGCAATTTTGTGCTGAATGTCTTGAAATTTGGTATGAGGATGCTTGACCATATTTGCAGGCATGTGAGACTTGATTGGACCTTTAGAAACTTCATCTTCTTGATCAGAACACAAACCCTAATCTTGACTGTATAGGAGACCTTTGCACTGTGCAACCCTTGGGGAATTTTGAAGCTTGACTTTGCAAATCTTTGAAGAATATGGGAGGGAAAATTTTGGGGTACAACAGTTGCCCCTGTTCAATCTTCTTAGACCTGAGGATGCAGATTGGCTGACGTGCCTTTCGTAATCCGAGGGTAGAAGGTGATTGAACACTAGAGTGCCCAAAAATTTGCGCTCACATAGTAGCAGTGATGGTGGAAATGGGCTTACAGATGCCATTTAGAGGTTGATGAATAGGATGATGGGCTTATAGATGCCATCCGGATGTTGATCGCGTAAGAGATTCCTTAGCGAGAACTTGCGTACCTGCAAAAGAAAAATGATTACCTGACACGTTGCAGGAGCTGATTTTCAGATGCTTTTGTATAGATATGTCCCGACTGGTTACAGGAGCTGGATCTTCGAATTCTTCAGACGTGCCCTGGCGAGATACAGGAATCGAGTCTGGTAATGCTAGTCTTCAACGGATACACCCTGGCAAGATTCAGGTGTCGGATCCTTGAACTCTTCAGACACACCCTGGCAAGATACATGAATCGGATCTGGTAATGCTAGTCTTCAACGGATACACCGTGGCAAGATTCAGGTATCAGATCCTCGAACTCTTCAGACACACCCTGGCGAGATACAGGAATCAGATCTGGAATTCAGAAAGGTTGGTGAGTTGTCTCTGCTGACAGGTTATTTCCATGGACGGGTGGTCTTTATCGACGGGTGTCTATGACGACGAGTGTCTATAACGACGAGTGTCTATAACGACGAGTGTCTATAACAACGAGTGTCTATAACGACGAGTGTCTATGACGACGAGTGTCTATAACGACGAGTGTCTATAACGACGAGTGTCTATGACGACGAGTGTCTATAACGACGAGTGTCTATAACGACGAGTGTCTATAACGACGAGTGTCTATAACAACGAGTGTCTATGACGACGGGTGTCTATAACGACGAGTGTCTATGACAACTAGTGTCTATAACGACGAGTGTCTATAACGACGGGTGTCTATAACGACGAGTGTCTATAACGACGAGTGTCTATGACGACGAGTGTCTATAACGACGAGTGTCTATGACGACGAGTGTCTATAACGACGAGTGTCTATAACGACGAGTGTCTATCACGACGAGTGTCTATCACGACGAGTGTCTATAACGACGAGTGTCTATAACGACGAGTGTCTATAACGACGAGTGTCTATCACGACGAGTGTCTATAACGACGAGTGTCTATAACGACGAGTGGAAGTAATTTTAACTGGATTTGTTTTCTTTGACGAGTTGTCTTCAATGACGGGTGTCTATACTGACGAGATGTCTTCAATGACGGGTGTCTATACTGACGAGATGTCTTCAATGACGGGTGTCTATACTGACGAGATGTCTTCAATGACGGATGTCTATACTGACGAGATGTCTTCAATGACGGATTGTTTTCTTAACTGTATCCTTCCTGAGAGGTAAAAGTCAGTCATATGCAGTGCATGACATGGATCGAGCAACGACATAAATGAGATTGTATGACATGATGCGTATATGCGTGTATCATGATGTATGAAAATGTGATGTTTATGAATGTATCTGCGTCTGGGGAAATCGATCCTTGACAGGTGCCGGGAAGTCACTCCTGGGCTGAGGTTGGAGAATAAGCTTTTGCTTCCACTGGAGATGATAGTTGCAAGAATACCGGTAGGAGAGGATGACTCTGTTGGGGAGTAAACTTGGCGAATGAATTACTCTGCAGGGAGAAAAGTGCTCTAACGATCTTGCTGGGAAGCAATACTCTGTGGGGAGAGAGGTACTTTGTTGAGTTGTTGACAACCTTGCTGGGGATATCTCTGTTGTATTGGAAGTGCTGATAGACTTCGCTGGGGGTAGGAAGAACTGTGTCGACGACGATCTTTCCATGGTTTTTGGCTGAGGATAACCCAGTTATATCCTGGTAAGGAAATAACTCTTTGAATAAAGCCGGGCGACGCGTTCGCTCTTGGTCGCATTCTTCAGTTGAACTTACCTTGGCACTTCGGTGGACAGAGCAACTGGATCTTTTAGACAACTCAATATTGCCCCAGTTTCTGATATTGGAGAGGAAGACCTGTGAGGCGCTGATAGCTGTTGATGGACAAACCTTCTTCTGGTGAGTAGGTAATAAGATGATAGGACATAGTCGTACGCTTTGATCCCTAACTTTTGCCTGGACCGCCCTTTCGGGTTTTCAGTCCACCGGGATACCCATTTTTGCCCAAGCCGCCTTTTCAGGTTTTCGACTTGCCGGGTGTACAAATTTTTTTCATTTTCATCCCTTATTTTTGCCCGAACCCTTTTGGTTCACCGGGAAGCCCTTATTTTTGCCTAGGTCTGTCAACCTAGCGGGTCTTTGATTTTGCGTAGTATTTTTTCGACTATGCCCATGTTCTCAGAACGTAGGGAGGTGCCCCTGTTATTGTGTTGCCACGCTACCAGAAGATGTTTGGTCATGTAAGATTTGTTGCTGGGAATTCATGTCCAATGCCCCAAGTGGCTCAGGCGGAGGTTTGCCCCTGGCGGTTTGGCATCTTGAGAGATTCCTTGAATCTTGACTGGACTGCCCCAGATGATGGACAATGATCAGGCCATGCCCCTTTATTGGAGGTGCTTTTATTCATTAGGCATTCGTCGTGCGAATTTCTATGCTGTTCAAACAAAAAGTCATATGCAAACAAAGTTATGTTAAAAATGCAAAGCTTATGTCTGTCTTGAAGTTTTTTAAAAAAATGCATTTTTCAGTAAAACCAGCAAATTTTGTAAAATGTGATGTCAACTCCACATTTTATAGCAAGCCTTAAGGAGTCAGGATACCTTTGGTAACAGTATGCTTTCGAACTAACCCATGCTTCAGCTAGGACTTTTAAGGGTTATAACGTGGCTTGGTTCACGGTTTAAGAAACAAAGGATAAAAGGCTCAAATTATTTGTACCCACCCGCTCTTCGTGATGTTCTCCAAACCTAAACTCAGTTGATCATACGTTAGACCTTTTTTGAGTCTTTGCTCTGACGTTCCGATGATGGTTCAGATATTGATAACTTATTTTGAATAGGCAGTCATTCCCTTTTTGTTGAGGGTTTGTAGGGCCTCTTTCTTTTTGATTTTGTTATCCCTGTTTTTCTTTTTGCCTGAACTGTTTCCTTTTTTGGAATTACAGTCAGCGGGATGCCCCAGTTTTGTAAGTCTCCTTCATGGGTTTTGACTTTTTGGGCTTTTCATTTATGAACCTTTTTTTTTTTTTGATAATGACTGTCTGTCTTCACGATTGTTCGGAACCATCACTGTCTTTTGTTTTTGGAAAAACTCATTTGGTGCCATTAATTGTGCACTTGGATCAACTGAGAAGACTACCCTGCCCCGGGTTATGATTAAGGGTTTTAAATTTCGAAAAGAAAAACTCCTACTTCTTTGGCTCAGAGGGGTTGACGAGGGATTATCATCCTTATAACTCCAGTGTTTAGGGATTGAAACAATGCCTGTACCTCATCAGCGGGGTCTGTTCAAAAGCATACTGTAAAGATGGCGGTATCGTTTTCGTCATCCTCCCTCAAGAGGCTTAGAATTTTAGATCAAGAGTTGACATCACAAAATATGAAAACAGTTTGCATATAGTGAATATGAGATAATTACTTCAAAACAGATATGTGTAATGCATTAATGAAATAACCAAGTTTGACATGAACTAAATGTTTGAACAGTCAAAAGAAAATTACAAATTGAACATTCGAATGAACAAAAAATTTCCAATCCTAGCCATATTTTGGCAGGGGAGCAGTGATCACATTCGGAGTCTCTAGAGAGTCGAGCTGGACTTCCTTTGTGTCAATCAGATCTTGAACCCTGTTTCTCAAAGTCCAACAGTCATCTGTAGCATGCCCCGGGCTGTCGGAGTGATAGGCGCAACGAGCATTGGGATTGTACCTTGAAGGCGTCCTGTTGGGATTCTTTGGAGGGTCCATGAGGGTTACCAACTTGGTTTCCAGCAACTGTGGCAATATCTGTGACAAGGTCATGCCGAGGGGAGTAAATTGCCTTTTAGGTCTCCCTTCCCTTTGTTGATGGTGACGCTGAGGAGCACCAGTCGGCTTTACAATAGCTATTGCATTGACCGCACTAGATTCTCTCTTGGATGGTTTTTTCTCAGTGTTCGAGGAGTCACCATTTTGTGTTTTCCTTGACTTGATGCCAGCTTTTATTCTTTCCCCGGTCAAGATCAGATCTGTAAACCCAGCAGCAGAATTCCCAATCAGGTGGTTGTAGAATGGACCAGACAGGGTCCCCAAGAACATGTCGACGAGCTCGCGGTCAGTTAGAGGTGGTTGTACCCTTCCAGCAAGGTCCCTCCATTTTTGGGCATATTTTTTGAAACCTTCACCCGTACCCATAGACATCCCCTGAAGCTGAGTGCGCGTGGGAGCGAGGTCGACATTATACTGGTAATGCCTGTAGAATGCAGTGGCTAAGTCTTCCCAGGTACGGATGTTGGCTCCATTCAGTTGATAGAACCAGTCAAGCTGAGTCCCTGAAAGACTTTCCTGGAAAAAGTGGATCCATAAGTTCCTGTCGGCCGTGTAGGGCTGGATCCTCCTCATGTAGGACCTGAGATGCAGCTTTGGACAGGATGCCCCGTCATACTCTGCAAAGGCAGGTGCCTTGAATTTGTGCGGGATCACTACCCCAGAAGACAGACCTAGATCCTCGAAGTCCAGGCCAGGCACCTTTTGTATCTCCATAGCACTTAGCCGGTCTTCCAACTGTTTGTACCTATCCTCAGCCGGAGGGTACTGTTCGTCGTTGAAATCTGTCTCATTGTCGGAGACCACTGGACTGGGAACCCTTTCCTCTTGATGACTGCCTTTCCCCACAGATGGAGTTGTCCTCTCAGCTTGATCCTGCAGGGTGTTCCCAGATCTGCGTCTAGGGCTGAACAAAACAGTCCTCTTCTTCTTCCTTTCCTTCTTCAAGAGCAGAGCCTTCAGATCTTGTTGCCCCTGGGTCAAATTCATGATCAGCCCTTGGAACTGGGCGTTCTGAGCCTGGAGGGCCTTGATAGTGTGCTCGGTTGAGGATTCAGGATTCATGATGAGACTGCTGAAATAAACAGCGAAGAAGGTAAGAAACCTGCAGAGAAAGGGTACCTGTCATGCAATGATATGTATGATATGCATGCAATGATTTCAAGGACCTCGAGGGGTAAACAAATTGTTAGAGTTGGAAACTGGTAACTTGATTGAAGGTACTTCATGTTGTTGAGAGTCCTTCTTCAAGGGTCAAAGGCTCACCATATCCAGTGGGTCATAGCCCCTGACAACCTTGTCTAGAGGAAAATAAATCCCCTTTGCCCCTTGCTGGACAGTTGGTTCATCATGACCTGCATCACAAGCCCTTGAGATCCTTGAAATGGGTTAGGATGTATGCAATGGTATGATGTTATGGTATGCATGGGGTAATGTGAGTAACCCTGTTATGAGTCCTGATTGAGGACTGCAAACCAAAACCTGCAAGAAACTCGGTAAACCTTGTTACGAGTCCTAGTTAAGGACTAAAACAAAAACCTGCAAGAAACTTAGTAAGCCTGTTATGAGTCCCTATTAAGGACTATAAACAAAACCTGCACGAAACTCAAGTGTCAGATAACAAGCATGCAAGTAGTCAAGTACGAAGGCACACAAGTCACACAAGAGAAACCCTTAGGGTTCAGGCCAGCATGGGGTCTGGGTATTACCCTCTTTCAGTTGGTTGGTTCATACCTGTCCTATCAAAGTAACCGGGTTCTTAGAGGATCCCCATATCATTGACTACCCTCAATCGGTCATAACTCCAGCATTGCAACCTTTTCTTGCGGCCAGAACCATCACGAGAGTTTAGCCTCAATGGGCGTAGCATACTGCTACTGTTCTAATGGCCAAGTTGTGTCATTTAAGGTTCTAAGGTTGTTGGTGCTTAATGACTCCTTAGAAGACCCATATTCTCCTTGTTGCGACACAAGGGATATCGGTACAGACCAAGGTGCCACACCAACGTAGCCACTGCTTATCCTGTGTCGGTCTATGCCGGACAGGTCCCTCACAGCTTATGCTACCTAAACAGGGTATCCCCAGATCCGGGTTAGGATCTATGTAACTCCGATGCAACCCACAATAGTAAAGCAATCAAGGAAAGCAATTGAAAACACAGTTATGAACTAACCCTAAGGTACACCTCACTTTATAAAGGATCCCCAGCAGAGTCGCCAGTTCTGTGATCGGTGGATCTGGAACTGACTGTTTAACGCTGGTTCGCGAAATGTCGCGGAAGCAAGAGTCGCCACCGTCTTTTATTTTCTCCAAATGGAAAGGACAAAAGCACAGAAAAATTCCTTAAAGAGATTGCTCTCGGTTCGGGAGGTAGGTTATAGAAAGGGAAGGTATTAGCACCCTTTCTATCCATGGTTATCCATGGGCTCTTAGATACTTGCTCATTTGTGTTTTCAAAAATGGTTTGTTTGCTTTTCAACTGTGGGTTTTAAAAAGTTTCTTTGAAAATTCCAGTTCGACTCTTGTATCGGTCCTCAAGAGTGTTTGAAAAAATGCTTTCGAAAGCTTTTTTGAAAATGTGTTGGTGTGAAAAGTATTTTTTTTATTTGTTTTGAAATTAGAGCAAGTATCTACAGTCGTCTACCTACCCTAAGGAATTCGTCTGTGTAAATGTCCTTAAAGTAGTGCCATCCCACCATTGAGAGGTAGGTAGCACCACCGTTGGAGGTGTTCGGGTCAATTCGAAGGTTCGGGACATGGTGATCACCAGAGCAATGGGAGGACACCTTAGAAGCTACCCTCATGCCAGGTTCCCGGATCATGAGGACTTACTAAGACATCCTCTACTCGACGATCACCTTTCGAGGCAAGGCAACAGTGAGGCGTACCCTAGGGGTGGTGTGTGATTTGTGTGTCGTTTTCAGTTGCATTTATCTTGTCATGTTATTGGTGTTCTACGCTTGATTTTATTTTGTCCATACATTCTTTTATGTCATTTGATTAACAGTTAAAAAGTTGCGAGGAAAGTAAATTCTAAGCTATTACAAACGGCGCGGGTCCACATCGCCAAAAGTTTCTCGAACCCGATTTTGACAGAAAATAAATAAATAAAGGTAAAGAATTAAAGAGTCGAAATGAAATAAATATGAGAATAAACAATTAAGTCGAAATGAGGGCGTTGGACCCTTTTTGCAAAGTTAAAGTAATGAGGAATTAATTAAAATTAAAAGAAAGAAAGAACTTGTTTTTTTGGTATTTTTTAATGTTCTAGGATTTAATATATAAAAAAAAGAATTAACTAAAATTAAAATAAGATGTAAACCCTAATTCTAGTGGCTTTTAATTTATTAAAAAATATTGAAGTTTTTAACCTAAAATTAATCCTAATTTTTACATGCAATTTAATTATAAAAATAAATAAAATAAATAATATTAGATATTTGATTATCATGAAAGAAAAATAAAAAGATGAAAATTAATTAAACCTAATTCTACATTTTTTAGATTTTTATTAAAAGTATTAAAATTAAAACCTAATTTACACTAAGTTTAATTACATGCAAATTTATTTAAGAAAATACTAAAATAAAAATTATTTATTGTTTTAACTCTTTTCTGATTTTTTTATGATATTTTATATTTTGTGAAAATAATTAGTTAACTAAACAAATAATAGTTAAAAGAAAAATAGAATTAATAAATAAATAAAAAACATAGCAAACCTAGGGGGTTCAGACCCCAAATAGGAGGTGATTCTTTAGAAACTCAGGCCCATTAAGACATTGGTCCGTTTGACTTTGGCATTAGCATGTGATGCATTGACTGGGACTTATCATATACTTCAATCCATGGCCTTTGATCTGATGCAGCTGGACGCGTGGCCGTTGGATTTGGAAGGAGTATGATGGTCCTTGGTATTGAATCTGCATGTGATTGTAAATTGAAAAATAATATTGAAACAATGAAGACCTGGGGCTCGAACCCAGGTCTTGGACGTTAACACACACATGCCTTGCCAGTTGTTCTAGACGCGCTTTCTATAATTTAAACAACAAACAAATAATATAAAATAACAATGGTCAGTGGGCTCTAGCACGCGCGAAGATTTGAATCTTCCAATCACCGCTCCCCACGCTATCGTCTTCCTCGCGTGGTTTTTATTTTCCTGAAACAAAAGAAACATAGGCAACGGTTTTCACGCGTTGCCTAAGATAACATATCAAAAAATAGCGATTAGCCCTAGGGGCTCTATAAATTAGGCGCGAGGGTAGGTTTGAGATCGTCTGAACGCCCTGAGTTGAATGGTGGTGGTCTTGAAGGCCAATTTTTCTTTAATTAAAAAACCCCCAATTTGAGGTCCTGCAAACCCTAAAATACAACCATGGCGATTTCTCGTATAGCTCATAAAAACACAATCAATCTATATAGTTAGCTTCAGAATACATTACTCAATATAAATGCATAATCAAAATGCCATGAAAACGCCTAAATCTGGAAATACGATTTTGAAAAATATAAGAGAAAACTGGATTTCTGTATACCAATTCTTTGAGTTTTGATGGATGTTTTTGATTGGAACACGTTCAGTGATGCTTGAGGAAGCTAATGAGATAGGTTTGGAGGCTTGAATCGCCTTGCAAGTGTATTTTCAGAATTGAGATTTTTTGCTAATTTTTCCAAGTTTGATCAATGGCTTCTGCGCAGCTTCCTTGTCCAAGGCATTAGGTTTTCGTTCAGGCTTATGTATAGAATAGATTAGGTTAACAAATTTGATCAGAATCTCTTGTATTCATGATTTTGAGATTTGATTTCCAAGCTTTATTTTTCAATCTTTTTCCATGTGTTTTTGCTCTCAATCATATCAAATTGCATTGGTTCTTTCCTTATTTGGCTAGGCACGAATTATTGAGTATAAAACATGCACAAAAAGATTTAAAACTTTAGGTTAAGTATTTTCCATGTATTTAATTTGATTTAAATGAATTAATATAAATAAGAATTCAAATAAATAATTAAAAAATGAAGAAATACTTCCATTTGGGCCAAGTGGTCGTGCACATGCTATGGATGATGAATTGTGGAAGAAAAATGGGCCCATTAGCAATTTTAGGTCATTTGAACCAATGTTGACTTTTCAAAATATCCAAAACATTCCCAACTTCTACAAGGCATAACTTGCTCAATTTTTAAGCTTTTCTCATGTTATTGGACATTTTGGAAATTTCTTTGAGTCCTCTAACCAATGGCTTTGGTCCCATGTCATTTTGATTTACCAATCTCAAGTTATGGCCTTTGACTTAAAGTCCCTTTTTGTTGACTTTTGAAAATGACCTATAATGTTGAAATTGATAACTTTTTGTGAGAGCATTTCTTGGACTTGAAGTATGAAGATGAGTTGTAGGAAATGTCTTTCTCTTCAAAATGAGCTTTGGATGGAATTTTTTTGATAATCCATGTGAAAGTTATGCCCTGGTCAATTTACAGTTTACTTTTTCAACTGTCCAAATAAGGAAACTTTTGCATCTTGATGATTTTTGAGCCAAGCTTTGAGAATCATGATCAAGCATTGATCAAATGATGTTTGTGGCTTCAAAATGATATGTTGACCAAAAATTTGAACTTTTGACTGTCAAATGACCATTTTGCCCCTACAGTTGACTGTAGTGCAATTAGGGTTTTGACTGTGCAATTTTGTGCTGAATGTCTTGAAATTTGGTATGAGGATGCTTGACCATATTTGCAGGAATGTGAGACTTGATTGGACCTTTAGAAACTTCATCTTCTTGATCAGAACACAAACCCTAATCTTGACTGTATAGGAGACCTTTGCACTGTGCAACCCTTGGGGAATTTTGAAGCTTGACTTTGCAAATCTTTGAAGAATATGGGAGGGCAAATTTTGGGGTACAACAGTAAGTAACCCTATCTTTGGGTGTAAACGGGACGGGCGTGAGTCATCGTATAACCATGATTAGAAATGTTGCAAGGTATCTTAGCATTTTTCTTTAGGGACTAAGATCATTTTGAAAAGGCAACATAGATAGCGCCATCGAGGGACTATGATCTTGTATTTTTCTTGTTTTTGCTAAGATACCTCACATGAATAATATGGCCATTTTGTAAGGCAACCAATTGGACTTACCCTAGGGGTGTTAGTGTGCAAGTGGATTGATTTTCATACTTGATTTATCCTTGATTAGGGTTTTCTATTTGTTGGTTTTAGTCTTTCCATACAAAACCCTAATTACTAGCATTTGTATATAAAGCAATAAATTGCGGAAATTAAAATTACTACACTATTACATCATTTAGGGGAGGGGGTGTACAAATTACAAATGAGGAATGTTGCAAGAAATTAAATCTAAATAACTATTACAACCATATTGAATTTTTGAATAAATGTACAAATAAAATACAAGAATGTAAATGTGAAAAGGAATATGATTTTTGTTTGTTTTTTCATGAAAAGGGTTTTTTTAACCTAATTAATTAAAATAAAATGATTAAAAAAAATAAAATTAAGGTTAAGTTAATAAAAATAATTAATTTAAAGAAAAGTATTTTTTAGGGTTTTTTTGTGAACTTAATTAAACTTAATAAAGAAAAATGATTGAATAAAAGATTATAAGTTCTAAATTGATTTTAATTTAAAAGAAAATAATATAATAATATTTAAAATTAAATCATCTAAGTATTATTAAAAAAAGAAGTTAATTAGAGGAAATGTTTTTGTTCTTTTATTTTTGTAAAGAAAAATAAACTAAAAAAATATAAATAATTAAAATATAAATATTTTGGATTTTTATGATTAATGGAAATAATAATAATAATAATAAATAAAAGATAAAAAAAGTAAAAATAATATAGAATAAAAAATAAAGTCAGGGGGTTAAATAGTGAAACGGAGAGTATGGTAAGAAAAAAAAGTCAGGCCCAAACTACTGGCCCAAGCGCTGCAAAAAAAAAAGAAAATGTCAAAAAATGAGAAAAATGCAAAAAGGTCACACTGGGGCTTGAACCCAGGACCTCATAGTGACAGGCGCGCGCTTTAACCACTGGGGTGGTGATACATTCATTAACTTATGTAAAACAACAAATATATATTAGAAACTGCTTCATGAAAACAACTTCATCTTCAACCTCTGGCCGGATCACCTGCATCTTGTTCATTTCTCATCCATTTGAAAAAATGTCAACATGAAACTTGTGTCAAATTTGTTCACGATTCTAGAAATGTAAACAACTTAAACTATTTCTCAAAAATGAGCATGAATTTTGAATGGTACCAAATTCTGACCTAATTATTTTCAAAGATTCAATCCTAAAATTCACCTAGCTCAATCAATATAAATGAAATCTATGGACATGTACAGCTTCAGGGCAATGATGTCTACATTTTATCTTCATAAATGCAAGCCTAACAATGCCTAAGTAATGAGATTGAAGTTCAAGAAAAATACCTCAAAAATGGAAATCGTGAAATACAAATGAGCTTGATTCAAGGTGTTGCAATGATCAGGTTAGCTTCCTTGAGTCTCTAGGAAGCTAATGCAATGCTTAGCTTGAGTTGAGGATGGTTGAAATGGCTTGGAGAAGTCAATGTGCAATGCTCTATTTTTGGTTATGGAGGATATGGTAAATGATGTTACAGTGATGAAACAGGGACAAGGATAGGCTATACTTGATGTAAGGAAGCTTTAGAAACTAAAAGGCCAAGAAACGCACGAGGGAAATATGAGGTTGGTGTTCAAGGTCATCAATTGTGCAACAATAGAGTTTTTGGGAAATTTCTTATTTGAGAGAGTTTTGGTGTGTTTTAGGGTGCTTAAGCACCTCCCGTAGCTTAAAAATAGTGCCTCTATTTATAAGCAACAAGTATGGAGGCTTGTATCTGATCAGAATTCAAAATCACATGTTTAAGCTCAACATGTGATTTTTTGAGAAATTAAGTTTCAATGCTTTGTGTACTGGCTAAAATAGAGTGGTTATGCTTTAAAAACACTTGCTTCTGACTTTGTAGATGGAGTGTGATCAGAGGGAACAAGTTAGAGGCTCAAGAATTGACTTTGCACATAAAGCTTGCTTTTCTAAAATGGAAGTGTTCACTTTGTGCCATTAATGGAAATGTGGATTGGATAAAGCTTAAATCACTTGGATTAAAGCTCAAAAGTTTGTGTAATCCATTAATGATGGATATATACACAATTTAGAAGGCCTTCAAAGCAAGATTATGCAGCCTAATACATAAATTACATTTTTGCTCATCATGAAAATGACCTATAATTTTAGTTTGAAACCCTAACTTCCTCTCTTCGATTCTCCTAGATCAAGAATGATCTCAAGGAGTTCTTGGACATTTTAGAAATCTTGTAATGTGCTCTAAAACCCCTCTTTGAATCACTTTTGAAGATTCCCCTTGGAACTATGTGAAAAAATACCATGAAGTTAGGTCAAAATCCTGCCTAAACTAGGGCAAAATTTCACTAAGTGTTTAAATTCAAGACCATGACTTCATGAATTAATAACTTGAGATCCAAGAATTTTCAGGAGATGTTGTGTTAATAAATGTTGTAGATATCATGGAGATATACAAATTTCATTTTGAAAGTTTATTTTGAATCATCTTGCATCATGGTGAAAATTTTGCTCAAAGTTGTGCAAAAACATGAAGTTTTCAACACTTAGAAAATTTTCTAACTTTGAAAACTTTGACTTTTCAAAATGAAATCTTGACTTTTTGATTTCTTGATGAATAAGTTTCATATTTTTACATGTTTTGATGAATTGTGATCTTTGACACTTGATTTTGACCAAAAAGTTAAAGTTTGACTTTTTAGTATATAATTGACTTTTGATCAGTTGACTGAAAATCCACTATCAATCCAATTGATCTTGAGCAATGCTTTGAGTCATACCATTAGGTCAAAATGGTGCAATTGAACTCTTGAGATCATGCTTCAAACTAGTTGACCATTTTCTAGGTTAAAAATCAGAAATTGCCCCTTCTCAGTCAAAACCCAAATTTTGGACCATTTTGCCCTTTTGATGATCTGATCAAATTTCTTGAGGATTATGGTCCAAAATTGATCAAATGATACATATGAGTTTATAATGTTGATGTGG
Organism: Vicia faba; assembly: GCA_948472305.1. Lineage (NCBI taxonomy): Eukaryota > Viridiplantae > Streptophyta > Magnoliopsida > Fabales > Fabaceae > Vicia > Vicia faba. Next base: position 576,424,166 of record OX451738.1, read on the forward strand.
ATCAAACATTATGAAGTTTGACTGTAAATTGGCCATCGTTGACCTTTTTCCCCAATATAGCTGATTTTTAGGTCAACTACTCAATTGACAGAGCAAAAATGTGATTCAAGGCTTGAAACTTGACATGACTAATATTTAGGGTCCATAATGATCCATGAAAGTCATATGAGGCATTGAAATTTCAATTATCCTTGTGCAATCTCAAACCCTAATTTTAGTCACCAGTGCTTAAGGAGGTGTCTTGAGCTGATCAATCCTTATGCAGTCTTGAGCCAAGAGAGATCTTGTGAGAAAATATTGGATAAGTGAGAGGGAAAATTTTAGGGTACAACAGCTTCCCCTGTTCAATCTTCTTAAACCTGAAGAGTTAGATTGGCGGATTTTCCATTTGTGACTTGAAGGTGGAAGAGGATTGGACACTAGAGTGCCAAGAAATTTGCACTCGAGGATGTGATGGTTGATGGTGTAGGGAATGGGCTTAAAGATGCCATTTGGAGAGGTGATGGAAATTCGTTGGATATGGGCTTACAGATGCCATCCAAAAATTATTGTTGGCAGGAATGGAAGAAGTGTCTGAATGAATCTCTGGTTGATTTATACTGAAATAGTGGATGTGTTGGGTTGAGTATTAGAATAATATCCATAAATGGATTGTACTTGACTCATATCTGAAAGCTGAAACTGAATGAGTATCAGAATGGCGTCCGTATCTGGAGCGTATCTGAACTGTATCTAAGAGCTGAATCTGAATGAGTATCAAAATGGTGTCTGTGTCTAGAGCGTATCTGAACTGTATTTGAAAGTTGAATCTGAATGAGTATCAGAATGGCATCCGTGTCTAGAGCATATCTGAAATGTATCTGAAAGTTGTATGAATGAGTATCAGAATGGCGTCAGTGTCTGGAGCATATCTGAACTGTATCTGAAAGTTGAATCTGAATGAGTATCAGAATGGTGTCCGTGTCTGGAGCGTATCTGAACTGTATATGAAAGTTGTATGAATTAGTATTAGAATGGCGTCCGTGTCTAGAGCGTATCTTAACTGTATCTAAAAGTTGAATCTGAATGAGTATCAGAATGGCGTACGTGTCTAGAGCGTATCTGAACTGTATCTGAAAGTTGAATCTGAATGAGTATCAGAATGGCGTCCGTGTCTGGAGCGTATCTGAACTGTATCTGAAAGTTTTATGAGAAGAAACTCGTGTAGGATTGCTTCAGCTAGTCGTGTAGATAATTGTCCTGGCTTGTTTCAAGTATCAATCTCTGAACTTTTGCAAATTGTTGATGATAGCCATCCGCAGATTGATCTTTCCTAAAGTGATGAAATATTAGTTGTATGCAATGTCATGATGTATGAAATGCATTATACAATGATGTTCTAACAAACGAAATGCAAATATGTTGTATGCATTCGCGTCATAGATGTTTATGACGTATGGATGTGATGTATGGGCATGTAAGCTATGCTGCTGTAATACTATTGGATTAGGGAAAATAAAATCATGACTGCTGTTTGGGACGTGGAGTGTAAGTCTTCATGTTTTGAAGTGCTGATGAGCTTATAATCAATAGAGAAATAAACTTTGTCGTAAGGGAAACGCCGTGTGTTACTTGTGAAATCCTGTTGGGGAATCTTGAGAAATTGGGCGACTTCTACTGGGGAGTGATAAACTGGAAGTTTTGTTCCGCCGGGGATGTGAGAGAGCTTGATATCATTAAGCTGTGTACTGTGGGGGATTTTATGGAATAGTATAAAGTTATTATCCTATTTCTTAAATCCATTAGTGATTGTCTTCTTCTTTTTTTCATTTGTAAACAGTAGTTACGTTCAAAAGCATATGTTCAAAAATAAATCATTGGACGTTTTTATAAACAAAACACTAAAATAAGGAAAAATAGATAGTTTTGCACTTCCAAAGGAAATCTTTGTATTAACTTGAATAAGTATTTTGTACAATGAGACGAACATCCTAGTAAGAGAATGTCGTCGTAAAAAATGGAAATTTGATACAAAGAAAAGGTAGCTATGTGCAATAATCCCATGGGGTTCCCATTCTGCTATAGCCTTTGTGTCTCTGAGCGTCTTATCCACTTGCTTCCTTATCCGAAGTCGATTGGATTGATTAGACCCGTTGAATTTGTCACTTGAAGCCAAAGGTTGTCTGTAAGATGATCAACGAGACGTAGTCATACGCTTTAATTCCCTAACTTTTTCCTGGACCGCCCTTTCGGGTTTTTAGTCCACCGGGATACCCCTTTTTGCCCAAGTCTCCCTTTCGGGTTTTCAACTTTCCGGATGTACAGATTTTTTTGTTTTATCCCTAATTTTTTCCCGAACCTTTTGATTCATTGGGATGCCCTTGTTTTTCCTAGGTGTGTCAACCTAGCGGGTCTCTTATGCGTAGTATCTTTTGACTATGTCCGTGTTCACGGGGTGCGGCAGGTCGTCGCTGTTGTACCCCAAAATTTTCCCTCTCATTTCTCAAGGAATCACCTTGGATCCTCAAGATTGCTTCCATCCAATTCCAAGCCTTGAACTGCAATTTTCCAAGAAAATCACTCATAAGGGCAAAATGGTCATTTGCATACTGAAAAGTCAAACTTTGACTTTTGGATCAATATCAAATCTCAAGAATCATATTTCTTCAAAACATGTTGGAATATGAAGTTTGTTTCATCAAGAGGTTCAAAGTCAAATTTTCTATGGAAAAGCTAAATTTCTAAATACTTGGAATTTCTTCTAAGTATTTAAGAAAAATGACACTTCAGAACTTCTGAGCCAGCCTCCAGGCAGGAGCAGTCAGAATATGTAAACATGGTTTAGCACATAGTCTTCAGTCAGAACATGGCTCTTCAGCATCTATGCAAGTTCAGTCAGAGTTTGCTAGGGTAATGCAAAGAAGGTTAAAGGGCGTACTGCAAGCTTTCTAGAAAGTCTGAAAGCTCCTTTAGAACATGATAAAGCCAGAAGATACAAAGATCAGAGGATGGATGCTACGCTGAAGCAGAACTTCTGATCTAGAAGAAAGCCTTGTTATAGAGTTTCACGTTGCAGGATTTCTGGTTGTGATAAGTCTCATCATCATTTAATGCTCATTTAATGCTCACAACCACCTTCTGAGTCTTTATCCAAAGGATCTTCACCACGTGTACCTCTACTGTCTTAGGATAGCAGCTCTGCTTTTTCTTTTCCTTAATTCCTGCTGACAGCCACCATACTTGCTTCAAAGACAAGGCGGAGCTTCGGCCCTTGGACGAGAGGCTGAAGGCTGCTGGCTGGCTTTTGAAGAGAAAGATTGGCAAAAAGACAGAAAAGGAAGTTGTGGAACCTTCATAAAAATCCAGATTTCTCATACATAAAAACAAAACTTTGTTCTTCCCTTTTAACAAAAGGACATAACCACTCTTCCGTCTCTCTTGCTGACTCAGAACATCCAGAGGCAGCCACTCAAAGCTCCAAGCACGCTCCAGGTAAGTCTTTCTGACTTTACTTGTTTTTCATTCTGAACATCATTAACATGTAAATATCATAGTATTAATGTTGTACATATCATTGCATGAACTGAAAAAACTATGGATCAGAACTTCTAGAATAATGCTAGACTCAGACTTAGGATTAGAACTTCTATGAACTATTGTGTTGTTATTCTTCTGATTTACTATTTTGTAAAAAATGAATGAGTTGTTGACGTGCTGATTAATATGAGAAAAGATTTGAAATGTAATATAGAACTTCTGTTTCTCACTCACTGTTCTAAAACAGTACAAGACTTATGAGTTCTCCTTACATGTCAAATACACTGAACTGCTGACGTTTGCTTACTATTTCAGTGAAACACATAACTTCTGTCTTTTGGTTTACTGGTTGAACACCATCCAGAACCTCTGTGTTTTCCCTCTAAAATTTTTTTGCAGGACTTCAGAAGACATCAATCCAGAACCTATGTTCCCTTTCCCTCTGATGTTTTTTGTAGGAACTCAGAGTGTACGAATCCAGAACTTCTGACGCCACTGACGTTTCCTGCTGAGTTATGCGCCTGGATTCAGAACTTCTGATCCTTGTTTCTTTGTTTTCAGCAACACGCTGTCCCTACCTTGCACTTATTTTCCTTTTCATCTTTTTATACATTAACATAAAAAACATAAAAATATTTTCCTTTTAATTTATTTCCTTAAGACAAAAACAATTTCTAAACAAGTCAATTTCTTTCTTATATTATACATTTCAATATGGTTGTAATAGTAACTTAGGACTTATTTTTACTTGCAATCCCCGTTCGTACATATGTACCCCCATCCCCTAAATATTGTAATAGCGTAGAATTTCATTTTCCGCAATTTACTATTTTCCTTATACTTTATAGTAACTAGGTGTGTATGGCAAGAGATAAAATCAACAAGTAGATAACCATAAATCAAAAACAAATGCATGCAATCAAACACACTTTCGCACATGCACCCTTAGGGTAATCCCATTTCGTTTCCTATCGGAAAAATAGTCATGTCCCTCGAACATGGGCGTTTTAGCAAAGACCCTCGATAAAAGATCATAGTCTCTCGATGACCCTCGATGTTGCCTTCGGTAAACGATCTAGTCCCTAAAACGAAATTGCTAAAACGTTCCATGAGTTGCCTTCTATGACTAAACAAACATCCCTACACCTGTCCCTTCACATCCAACGATGGGGCTTCTTACCAAATCAATGGTAAGATAGTAACATCTAAAGGAGGAGGAAAAGCACATCTAAGACCTTTTGAGTAGGTAGGTTCTCTCTCAGTTACTCGTTTTCTCACAACAAAAACATTTTATGCACCAACACTCTCACTTTGAAACATTTTCAAAAGATAAACACTTTGTACGCGTTCTTATAGAGACGAGAGCCATTACAAAGGAAACCCTTTTCAAAATCACTTTCAAAAACACATTTCACAAACATCTTTGAACTATTTTCGAAACAACACATTTCACAAACATTTTACGTTGATGTGGCACTTTGGTTGGTACCGTCAACCCTTGAGTAGTCAAGGAGAGTACGGGGCCGCCGTGTGGTATCGTGAAGCATCAACTAACCTTAGAACCTTACTTGACCAACTTGGCCATTAGGACGTAGTGAGATGACCGGCTTTGGTATAGTCCGAAGTTTGGTTGATACTCGATGCTACACTCATTGAGGTTTGACTCTTGAGTTTTGTTTGGTTGCGAGTCAATCGCTTATTGAACGAAACTTGGGGGAAAGATCAGTGATATTGAGATCCCTTAGAACCCGGTTACTATTAACTATGACAGGTTGAGCCAACTAAACTTCAAGAGGGTACTTACCTACAAATCCCATGCAAGCCTAAGCCTAAGGACTTGTCTGCTTTGTGTGAATATGATTATTTGTATATACACTTTCTTACCTCGCATGTTTGTACATAACATCATAACATTATACCATAGCATTTTCAATAACCATTTCAAGGATCTCAAGGGTCTTTGATGCAGGGTCACGTTGAACCATACGTCTAGCAAGGGGCAGGGGGATTTATTTTCCTCTAAATAAACACCGTCAAAAATCAAGTACAACAACTTGAGTCAAGGGTTATGACCCACTTGGCATGGTGAGCTTGATTCTCATGGAAGGACATCCACCGATACAAGGTTCTCCAAACAAAGTTGTTGATCAAAGTTCAACTTCTAACATTTTCCTGTATTTACCCCGCGATATCCTTGAAAACATGCATCCACATATCATGCATCATGTCATGACATGTTTCTCCCTTACAGGTCTCCTTATCTTCCTGCTGTTTTTTCAGTAAGATGGATATGGAACAAACGGTGAAAGGCATCCAGGCTTAAAATGCTCAACTTCAAGAGATGTTCTTGAACCTATCCAAGGGACAAGAAGAGGTGAAAGCTCTCCTCACTAGGGGCATGACCATGGGGAATCCTGAGGGAAACAAAGATGACCAGTCGGAACGGCTACAAACCGAGATAGCCATAATGAAGGTCCAAATGATGGGACAGCTGGTGGGCCAGATGGCTCTTATCCAAAATCTGGCTCAACAACAAGAAGAGCTGAAAGTTCTTGTCAACCAACTTCGTCAAGACGGTTACAACCGTATGTGGAAAACAATCAGGATTGGAAATCAGGTCACTGCTCAGCCTCCCATGAGACAAGAAGCCGAAAGACCTCCCCAATTTACTACTACCTCACGGGTCCAACAACAACAACCTCGTCAACAAGGACAGTGTAACCGAGGTAAAAAGGTCCCAGCCGTTAGGAAGTTCACCAAACTCGACATGCCTATATCGCAGGTCTTACAACACCTGCTGAACTTTAATTTGGTCACATTAAGGGATCCTCCTCGGAATCCCAATACCTCTTCTCCTAGCTATCATCCCAATGCATTATGTGCATACCACTCCAATAATCCTGGGCATGATACGAATGACTGTTGGGCTTTGAAAAATAAGATCCAAGACTTGATTGACAGGGGAATGTTGGAGTTTACACAAAATGGCCAGACTGAGTTCTTCTATCGTCCCTCAAAAGCTCTCCACCTAAAGTGACAAGTTCAGATAAAGAGGCTCCTGTTCATTTGAATTTTCAATTTGTAATTTCTCTTTTGTTATTCAAACGATCATCTATTAATGTCAAACTTTGTTTCATTAATGCATTGCATATGTTTGTCTTGATTTGATCCACTCATTTTCATTACATTTAAACTATGCTTTTTACTCACTTTATGACATTCAACTCTTGCTAAAATTATAAGCCTTTAGAGGGAGGATGACGAAAACAATGCCATAATCTCATACAGTATGCTTTTGGATAGACCTTACTGACGATGTACAGGCATTCTTTCAAATCCTAAACATTGGAGTTATAAGGAATATAATCCCTAGTCAACCCCTTCGAGCCAAAGAAGTAGAAGTTTCCTTTTTACACAAATTAAAACCTTTAATCAAAACCTGGGGCAGGGTAGTCTCTCATTTAATTCAAATGCGTGTTCAAATCGCAAACTCTCATCTCGTAATACAACGAATGACTTTAAAAACATTCCTTTGGAGTCAAAAGACGGTGATGGTTCCCTATCAAATAGGCAGTCATTATCTCTCAAAAAAGAAAGGCCCACTAAGTCAAAACCTACAAAGGAGACTTAAGAAAACTGGGGCATCCCGCTGGCTGTAATCTCAAAACAAGAACAGTCAGGCAAAAATCATGGATAACAAATCAAAAAGAGGTCACTACAAATCCTCAACAAACACGAAAAATGTTGCAAAAATGACTGCTTTCTAACAAACTTAACTTGTCTGAACCATCACCAAAATATCATTTCAGACTAAATTATAGTTCAAACGCACAATTAACTGAGCGTAGGACTGAAGAACATCACGGAGAACGGGTGGGTACAAATACACTTTGAGCCTTTATCCTCTGTTCCTTAAACCATGAACCAAGCCACGTTACAACCTTTCAAAAGTCCTAATTGAAGTATGGGTTAGTTTGAAAGCATACTGTTACAAAAGGTATCCTGACTCCTGTAAGGCTTTACTCAAAATCCAAAGTTGAATTACAAACTTCTTTTACTTGCTGAGAATGCATTTTTCAAAACTTCAAGACGAGCATAAACTTTGCATTACTTGAATATCACTGTTTGCATATGGCTATTTGTTTGACAGCGGAGAAATTCACACAACTAATATCCAGTGAACGAGAGCTCTCTTAGTGAACAAATCAATTCAAGAAGGATGACACTTCCATTGAAAAGTCTCCTAGCAACAAGGGGACATGACATGCCACTATCCAGCACACCTGGGGTAGTCCAATCAAGATACCAAGAAATCTCTCAAGAAGTGCAGAGTAACCAGGGGCAAGCCTCCATCTCCGTCATTTGGGGCATTGAACGTCAATCCCGACAAAGGTTTACTTACATTCAAACATTTCCAGGCAGTGCCACAAACACTCGCTACTAGGGGCAGTGATAAATCTCCCCAAAATCCTTCTCATAGGATGATTCCCCAGCCAGAGTTTAATCTCAGAAAACCTTTCCCCAGCTGAGACAACTTCAATAATCCTCGAGGACTTTCCCCAACAAAGTCGTCACCTCTCTAACAGACCGACAACATGGTTTATTTCCCCAACAAACTACAGATTCCCCAGTTTGAGTTTGCCTCTCCGACTACTACAAATCAAAGGACCACAACTCCTCTTCCCCAGTAGACTACTCTACAATCCCTAGCAAGTTACTGTGAAACCTGGACCCGACCAGATATCAGTTCAACTTCGACTCCCCAGTAGAGCAACGGACGACTAAGACTCCTGAACTCTTTTCCCCAAGCAGGAATCAACACTCTCCATGGAATTTTCAACATCCCCCAACGGAATTCTCCTCAAACAATAAAACAGGAATGCCCAGTGGAAATATTTTAAGCAAAGTTTGAAGACATACCAACTCTTCAACAGCAGTCCAGGATTTAACGACTACCCAACATTTGTCAAAGATTTATTTTCCCAGACAAAAATACATTCATAAACATTTCACATTTCATACCTCCTATTTACATGCATGATATTGGCATATGACACAATCTCATTTATTTTGAGAATATCAATACATCATGCATTTCATACATCATGACATTGCATATGACTAAATCTTTACCTCTTTAGGGAAAAACAAATCAATAAACACCGTTGACTACTTATATGACCTGGTAGTCCTCTCAAAAATTACGTCTAATGAAGGGATGTTTCAGCAGTTTCCTCAGAAAGATGCCCTCACAAGACCTTCTCTGGTTCAGTCAGATCGACACTAAGATCTCTCTGATTCTTATTCCAGCTGAAGTATCCCAAGACTTTCGTCTGGTTCAGTTAAATCGATTCTAAGATTTTTCTGATTCTTATCCAGTCAAAGCTAATCCAAGACCTTCTCTGGTTCAGTCAGATCGCTACTAAGATCTCCCTGATTCTTATTCCAGTTGAAGATATTCCAAGACTTTGTCTGGTTCAGTTAAAACAATCCTAAGATTTTTCTGATTCTTATCTAGTCAAAGTTAATTCAAGACCTTCTCTGGTTCTATTAGATCGACACTAAGATCTCTCTGATTCTTATTCCAGTTGAAGATATTCCAAGACTTTTTCTGGTTCAGTTAAATTGATCCTAATATTTTTCTTATTCTTATCCAGTCAAAGTTAATTCAAGACCTTCTCTGGTTCAGTAAGATCGACACTAAGATCTCTCTGATTCTTATTCCAGTTGAAGATATTCCAAGACTTTTTCTGGTTCAGTTAAATCGATCCTAAGATTTTTCTGATTCTTATCCAGTCAAAGTTAATTTAAGATCTCTCTGATTCTTATTCCAGTTGAAGATATTCCAAGACTTTTGTCTGGTTCAGTTAAATCGATCCTAAGATTTTTCTGATTCTTATCCAGTCAAAGTTAATTCAAGACCTTCTATGGTTCATTCAGATCGACACTAAGATCTCTCTGATTCTTATTCCAGTTGAAGATGTCCCAAGACTTTGTCTGGTTCAGTTAAATCGATCCTGAGATTTTTCTTATTCTTATCCAGTCAAAGTTAATTCAAGACCTTCTTTGGTTCAGTCAGATCGACACTAAGATCTCTCTGATTCTTATTCCAGTTGAAGATGTCCCAAGACTTTGTCTGGTTCAGTTAAATCGATCCTACGATTTTTATGTTTCTTATCCAGTCAAAGTTAATTCAAGACCGTCTCTGGTTCAGTCAGATCGACACTAAGATCTCTCTGATTCTTATTCCAGTTGAAGATGTCCCAAGACTTTGTCGGGTTCGGTTAAATCGATCCTAAGATTTTCCTGATTCTTATCCAGTCAAATTTAATTCAAGACCTTCTCTGGTTTAGTCAGATCGACACTAAGATCTCTTTGATTCTTATTCCAGTTGAAGATATTCCAAGACTTTTTCTGGTTCAGTTAAATCGATCCTAATATTTTTCTGATTTCTTTCCAGTTAAAGAAAATTCAAAGACCTCTACCGGTTCAATTTAAATCTCTCAATGGTTTATCCTGATCCATTCTGGTAGACATTTCTCCTGGTTCAGATAAATCACTCCAAGATTTATTCTGATTCTTTTCCAGCTAAAAATCAAGTTCAGACTTAGTCCATTTCCTGTCAACAGTCACCTTTGGATGGCATATACAAGCACATCTCCAGCAAATCTTCGCCATTCCTCCAAATGGTGTCTATAAGCCCATTCACAATTCATCTTCGAGTGCAAATTTCTGAGCACTCTAGTGTTCAATCATCTTCCACCTTCAAGTCACGAATGGCAGAATTACCAATCTAACTCTTCAGGTGTAAGAAGATTGAACAGGGGCAGCTGTTGTACCCCAAAATTTGCCCTCTCATTTCTCAAGGAATCACCTTGGATCCTCAAGATTGCTTCCATCCAATTCCAAGCCTTGAACTGCAATTTTCCAAGAAAATCACTCAAAAGGGCAAAATGGTCATTTGCACACTGAAAAGTCAAACTTTGACTTTTGGATCAATATCAAATCTCAATAATCATATTTCATCAAAACATGTTGGAATATGAAGTTTGTTTCATCAAGAGGTTCAAAAGTCAAATTTACTATGGAAAAGCCAAATTTCTAAATACTTGGAATTTCTTCTAAGTATTTAAGAAAAATGACACTTTAGAACTTCTGAGCCAGCCTCCAGGCAGGAGCAGTCAGAACATGTAAACATGGTTTAGCACATAGTCTCCAGTCAGAACATGGCTCTTCAGCATCTACGCAAGTTTAGTCAGAGTTTGCTAGGGTAATGCAAAGATGGTTAAGGGGTGTGCTGCAAGCTTTCTAAAAAGTCTGAAAGCTCCTTTAGAACATGATGGAGCCAGAAGATACAAAGATCAGAGGATGGATGCTACGCTGAAGCATAACTTTTGATCCAGAACAAAGCCTTGTTGTAGAGTTTCACGTTGTAGGATTTCTGGTTGTGATAAGTCTCATCATCATTTAATGCTCATTTAATGCTCACAACCACCTTCTGAGTCTTTATCTAAAGGATCTTCACCACGTGTACCTCTACTGTCTTGGGATAGCAGCTCTGCTTTCGCTTTTCCTTAATTCCTGCTGACAGCCACCATACTTGCTTCAAAGACAAGGCAGCGCTTTAGCACAAGAAGGCTATTTCAATGCTTTGGTCAGAACTTGACCAAATCCCAAAACCTTGTTCATGCAACTTGCTGCAAACCTATAACCAACAGCTAGCTCAGCCTATGCTTGCATCTCATGATTACACCAAACTAGCATATGAAAACTGTGATGAAAAAGAAAAGGAACGGGATGCCAAAACAGGTTCAAATCCTATTTGTTTTCCCCCCCAAAGTCACAGCAAATTCATCTATAAATACTTGACTCCATCACACGTTCAAAGGGGGTTTTTTTTTGGACGAGAGACTGAAGGCTACTGGCTGGATTTTGAAGAGAGAGATTGGCAAAAAGAGAGAAAAGGAAGTTGTGTAACCTTCATAAAAATCCAGATTTCTCATACATAAAAACAAACCTTTGTTCTTCCCTTTGAACAAGAGGACATAACCACTCTTCCGTCTCTCTTGCTGACTCAGAACATCCAGAGGCAGCCACTCAAAGCTCCAAGCACCCTCCAGGTAAGTCTTTCTGACTTTACTTGTTTTTCATTCTGAACATCATTAACATGTAAATATCATAGTATTAATGTTGTACATATCATTGCATGAACTGAAAAAACTATGGATCAGAACTTCTAGAATAATGCTAGACTCAGACTTAGGATTAGAACTTCTATGAACTGTTGTGCTGTTATTCTTCTGATTTTCTATTTTGTCAAAAATGAATGAGTTGCTGACGTGCTGATTAATATGATAAAAGAGTTAAAATGTAATATAGAACTTCTGTTTCTCACTCACTGTTCTAACACAGCACAGGACTTATGAGTTCTCCTTACATGTCAAATACACTGAACTGCTGATGTTTGCTCATTATTTCAGTGAAATACAAAACTTCTGACTTTTGGTTTACTAGTTGAACACCATCCAGAACCTCTTTGTTTTCCCTCTAACGTTTTTTTGCAGGACTTCAGAAGGCATCAATCCAGAACCTATGTTCCCTTTCCCTCTGACGTTTTTGCAGGACCTCAGAGTGTACGAATCTAGAACTTCTGACCCCACTAACGTTTCATGTTGAGTTATGCGCCTGGCTTCAAAACTTCTTATCCTTGTTTCTTTGTTTTCAGCAACACGCTGTCCCTACCTTGCATTTATTTTCCTTTTCATCTTTTTATACATTAACATAAGAAACATAAAAATATTTTCCTTTTAATTTATTTCCTTAAGAAAAAAACATTTTCTAAACAAGTCAATTTCTTTCTTATATTATACATTTCAATATGGTTGTAATAGTAACTTAGGACTTATTTTTACTTGCAATCCCCATTCGTACATATGTACCCCCATCCCCTAAATATTGTAATAGCGTAGAATTTCATTTTCCGCAATTTACTGTTTTCCTTATACTTTATAGTAATTAGGTGTGTATGGCAAGAGATAAAATCAACAAGTTGATAACCACAAATCAAAGACAAATGCATGCAATCAAACACAGTTTCACACATGCACCCTTAGAGTAATCCCATTTTGTTGCCTATCGAAAAAATAGTCATGTCCCTCGAACATGGGCGTTTTAGCAAAGACCCTCGATAAAAGATCATAGTCCCTTGATGACCCTCGATGTTGCCTTCGGTAAACGATCTAGTCCCTAAAACGACATTGCTTAAACGTTCCATGAGTTGCCTTTTATGACTATACAAACATCCCTACACCTATCCCTTGACATCCAACGATGGGGCTTCTTACCAAATCAATGGTAAGATAGTAACATCTAAAGGAGGAGGAAAATCACATCTAAGACCTTTTGAGTAGGTAGGTTCTCTCTCAGTTACTCGCTTGCTCACAACAAAAACATTTTATGCACCAACACTCTCACTTTGAAACATTTTCAAAAGATAAACACTGTGTACGCGTTCTTATAGAGACGAGAGCCATTACAAAGGAAACCCTTTTCAAAATCACTTTCAAAAACACATTTCACAAACATCTTTGAACTATTTTCGAAACAACACTTTGTGTAGAAATGAGAATCATTACAAAGTTATATTTTCAAAATACTTTCAAAAACACACACCACGGGCAAATTCAAACGAAAGCAAAAGTGATCTAGCGAGTAACTAAGAGCCCATGGAAAACCATGGATGAAAAGGGTTCTAATACCTTCTCTTTTCATAATCTACCCCCTGAACTCAAAAACATCTCTAAAGGTCTTTCCTGTTCTTTTTCACCTTTCCTTTTGGATAAAAGAAAAGTCGATGGCGACTCTTGCTAAACCGCAACATTTGCAAACACAAACGCAAAACCTCAAGTCAGTTCTCCCACCGTATCATAGTCGCCATCCATAGTGGTTAAGATCATTGCTCCACCAGAGAATATGATTTTTATTTAAAATGGTCCTTCATATGTAGGAGACTATTTTCCCCTGGGATCATCCTGTAGCAGTATGATGCGCTTGATCACCAGATCCCCGACTTGATACACTTGGCGTCTGACCTCTTTGTTGAAAGACGTGATCATCTGTTTTTGATACATTTGACCATGACAGACAGTAGTAAGCCTTTTCTCATCAATCAAGTTCAGTTGATCAAGTCGAGTTTGGATCCAATCGTCTTCATTCAACCCTGCATCCTTCATGATTCTCTGAGAAGGGATCTGGACCTCAATAGGTAAGACACCTTCCATGCCGTATACCAGAGAGTACAGTGTTGCCCTGATTGATGTGTGCGCCGTGGTATGGTAACCGTGGAGAGAGAATGTTAGCATCTCATGCCAGTCCTTGTAGGTTACTGTCATTTTCTGTATGATCTTTTTGATGTTCTTGTTTTCGGCTTCGACAATACCATTCATCTTTGGCCGGTAAGGGGAAGAATTATGGTGCTGGATTTTGAATTGCACGCACAGTGCGGTGATCATAATATTGTTGAGATTCGTACCATTGTCTGTGATGATCCTCTCTGGGATACTATACCGATAGATGAGATTCTGTTAGATCAACCGGGCGACAACATTCTTGGTAACGGAAGTGAAAGAAGCTGCCTCAACCCACTTCGTGAAATAGTCAATGGCCACCAAGATGAAATGGTGTCCGTTAGAGGATGTGGTCTTGATTTCTCCAATAATATCAATGCCCCACATCGCGAATGGCCAGGGAGCCATCAGGACATTCAGAGGAACTGGAGGTACATGCACTTTGTCAGCATAGATCTGGCATTTGTGGCGGGTTCATGAATGCTGGTAGCAGTCTGCTTCCATGGTAGACCAGTAATACCCTGCCCGCTGGATCTTCTTTGCCCTCGTATGCCCACTGGAATGGGTGCCAAAAGTGTCCTCATGTAGATCAGCCATGATACTTTCTGCCTCAACCTTGTCTACGCAACGAAGCATTATAGAGTCGTGGTTGCGTTTGTAGAGGATGCCATTAATGATGAAGAATTTAGCAGAGAATCTTCTCAAGAACTTCTTATCATTGACTGAAGCTCCTTCCCGATACTCTTGAGCCTCGAGATACCTTTTGACTTCATGGAACAAAAGCTGGTCCACTACTTCTTCAGTATTGATCTTGTGACAATAAGTTGGTTCATCCATCCATTCAATGGTGATCTAGGGAGCCTCGTTATCCCATTTGAGTTTAAACATGGATGACATTGTGGCTAGCGCGTTGACTAGTTGATTTTCCTCTCACGGGAAACGCTCGAAGGTAATCCTCTCAAAATGTGGGATTAATGTCAACACATGTTCTTTGTAGGGGATGAGGTTAGGGTGTTTCGTATCCCACTCTCCTTTGATCTGATTGATGACCAAAGTTGAATCTCTGAATACACTTAAGGACTTGATCCCCAAATCTATGGCAGCTTTGAGACCAAAAATGCACGCCTCGTACTCTGCCATGTTATTTGTACAGTTGAAACAGAGTCTTGCAGTAAAGGGAGTATGACATCCTTCTGGAGATATGAGTACAACCCTGATGCCATTGCCGAGTGCATTAGATGCCCCATCAAAAACCAGGGTGCATCGGGATCCTTGTTCAGGTCCGTCATATGGTCAGAGTTCTTCACAGTTGTTTACCATCATGATGTCTTCATTTTGGAATTCGAACTTCATGGACTGGTAGTCATCCACAGCTTGATGAGCAAGGTGATCGGCTAGCACACTTCCCTTTATTTCTTTTTGGGTAGTGTACTGAATGTCATACTCCGTCAGGATCATCTGCCATCTTGCTATTCTCCCAGAGAGGACAGGTTTCTCGAATATGTATTTTATTGGATCCATCTTGGATATCAATAAGGTAGTATGGGTCATCATATACTGTCTTAGCCGGCGAGCAACTCATGCCAGAGCACAACAATTTTTCTCGAGCAGTGAATATCTTGTTTCACAGTCGGTAAACTTTTTACTCAGGTAATAAAAGCATGCTCTTTTCGGCCAGACTCGTCATACTGCCCCAGCACACACCCCATTGAATTTTCCAAAATAGTTAGATACATGATCAATGGTCTTCCCTCAACTGGTGGCATCAAAACAGGAGGCTCTTGTAGGTACTCTTTGATCTTGTCGAAGGCAGCTTGGAACTCATCATTCCATTTGACTACTTGATCTTTCTTTGGTAATTTGAAGATTAGTTCACAAGTAGCGGTCAAGTGAGAAATGAATCGGGCAATGTAGTTTAGCCGTCCTAAGAATCCTCTGACTTCCTTCTTGGTGCGAGGAGCATGCATTTCTTGTATTGCTTTCACCTTGGCAGGATCCACTTCAATACCTTTACCTTTGACGACAAAGCCTAGGAGTTTACCGTACCTCACCCCAAATGTGCATTTATTCGGGTTCAACCTCAGCTTGTATTTTTTCAGTCTCTCAAACAGTTTCTGCAAATGATCAAGATGTTCCTCTTCAGTTTGAGATCTAGCTATCATGTCCTCAACATAGACCTCTATCTCGTGATGTATCATGTCGTGAAATAGAGCTACCATGGCACGTTGATAGGTTGCCTCAGCATTCTTCAACCCGAATGGCATAACCTTGTAACAAAAAGTGCCCCATTGTGTGACAAAGGCCGTTTTCTCCATGTCCTCGGGCGCCATTTCGATTTGGTTGTAGCCTGAGAAACCATCCATGAAGAAAAACACCTTATGCTGTGTTGTATTGTCAACCAGAATATCAATATGGGGAAGTTGGAATCCTTAGGGCTTGCCCTATTCAAATCTATGTAGTCCATGCACATTCGTACTTTGCCGTCCTTTTTAGGCCCTGGAACAACATTGGAGACCCATTGTGGATAGGAGGTAACGGTTAAGAAACCGGCATTAAATTGTTTCATGACTTCAGCCTTAATCTTCTCTGACATGTCTGGTCGCATGCGACGGACTTTCTATTTCACTGAAGGGCAATCTTCTTTTGTTGGTAGACGATGTACCACAATATCAGCATCAAGTCCTGGCATATCTTCGTACGACTAGGAAAAGACCTCAACATAATCATGTAGCAACTGAGTCAGACGGTTCTTGACACTGGGTTCCAGATTGGCACCCACCTTGACTTCTTTCTTGTCCTCTTCGGTACCTAGGTTAACTGTGTCCACTAGTTCTTCGTGGGGCTGAATGGTCCTCTCTTCTTGTTGTAGTAACCTGGCTAGTTCTCTTGGCACTTCACAATCTTCCTCACCTTCGTCTTTGGCTTGGTAGATTAGATTTTCAGAGTCACAAAAGGCCATAGCATAATCGTTACCCATTGGATCCCGAATGGATGTAGATCTGCATTTTGAATGTGAGTGTATGTAAGAGTATAGATATCTTTGAAAGAAATAAAAATGTAAGAAAGAAAGACAAGGAGCACAAAGTTTGTATGCAAAAACGTCCATGATTCATTGATGACATATGAAAATGAGGTAACAACCCTTACAAATGGACCGTCGTGCCTCGGGTAAGACACAAGGTTTTAAAAGTCTGAATTGTTTAATTATTACAGATCCGACAAAAATTTAAAGACAATTACTGTTGGATAAAAGTAATTGGGACAAAGTCTTTAGCTTCCCAGTTGTTGAGTCCTCCGTTGACAGTTGGGAAAATCCATTCCTCCAGGTCGTAGCTGTCCCCATCATCTTCCATAGCATTGACTCTGTGGTTGCTGATCTTCAATGGTGGTCCTCCGGCACGAGCATGGCGTATAGCTTTCTAGGCCCCTGAAGTGAAACCCAAACCGAATTTTTCATATTTGTATGGGATATCGGGGAGTTGGCCCCAAATAGTGCACCCACCTTCTTCGATCACTGCCTTGGCATCTTCCAGAGAAGACAACTTTAGCGGAGGTCTTGTAATCTTCGGGCTTTGGGAAACATCCTTGGTTACTGCCACGGTTGGTGGGACTTCCTCGAAATTCTGAAATGGAGTTTCAATGAATTCACCATCCA
Source organism: Vicia faba (assembly GCA_948472305.1). NCBI lineage: Eukaryota > Viridiplantae > Streptophyta > Magnoliopsida > Fabales > Fabaceae > Vicia > Vicia faba. The sequence goes on from OX451738.1 coordinate 576,441,683, forward strand.
ATTCCATGTATCTGAAGGAGTTTAAATGACTGACCATATATTCCTCTTCTCCATGGACAGTAATGATTTTCCCCTTGGTTGGGTATTTCAGCATTTGATGTAATGTAGAGGTGACGGAACCAGCATTGTGAATCCATGGTCGGTCCAATAAGCAAGAATAGGAAGGGCGAATGTCCATCACGTAAAAAGTTGAATCAAAGGTTTGAGTTCCAACCTTAATGGTGATGTCTACCTCTCCATGCAACATTCTCTTTGAACCGTCGAAGGCCTTTACCACTATGTTGTTGGGTTTTAAGGTCAAACCTTCAGAGTCAAGTCTATCAAGAGCCTTCTTAAGCAGCACATTTAAAGACGAACCGGTATCAACCAAGACATGGGCCAAAGTCGTGCCCCGACATTCGACAGAGACATGCAATGCCTCGTTGTGCTTCCTCCCTCTAGGTGTCAAGTCGGCATCAGAAAAGCCTAAACCATTGTCAGCGGTTAAACTTGCCATGCAGTCTTGGAACTGATCAGTAGTGGTTTCTTGTGGTACATGGGAAGTTTTAAGAAATTTCACCAAGGCCTTCGCATGAGCCTCGGAGCATAACAATAAATCCAACATGGAAATCTTTGACATAGTCTGCCCTAGTTGGTCGATTATGTTATTGTCGCTTCTCTTTATAATTTTCAGAATTTCTTCCATCTCCTTTTGGGAGGCCTCAAGGATAGATATTTTTTGCGCCTTCATTCGGACAGGCTCAACCAGAATGCTTTTACCTCAAGTCTCGGTCGACTCGGTGGTAGGAGTGTCAGTAGGGGTAACCATAGGGATTGTAGTAGTAGTAGTGTCAACAGGAATAGGAACAGGGATGATCACAGAACCGGTAACAGTCTTCGGAGTAGAAATCTCTGGAGAGAAAATTCTTCCACTTCGGGTTATCTTGCTGGTTCCCTCAATATTACTGATGTCGGGGTCAGCCTTCTCAAGAATTGCGTCTTCATCAGCCAGCCAATCTTGCTTGATGCCGTGATAGTAGACGTCGCCCCCATAGTTCCATGGGACAGTTTTATCTGATGAGTATGGGATTGGACCTGGCTTAGTAATTATCAGTGGAGCCACTTTAGGAACTGATGCAATCCTAACGGGTCTTTTGGTGGAGACCCTGGAAGGATTGGCGGAAATGGTTACTATTGAAACATCTTTGTAAGAAACGGTTGGAACGGGAGTCTTTTCAAACAAAATCTCTTTGTCATCCATTAGGTGTTGAACACCTGCTTTCAATAAATGACAACTAGTTGGTAGGGATAAACAGAAGTGGCATCCTTCATCACAACCCAGAAATAAACCGGCCTTCAATAGGTTCTTCTTGACGGTCAGAAAGGAGTAACAAGTTCATCAACAGTAGTAATAAACATATCATTTTCAACAGCGTTAACACCGCGGCCATGCTTGGGCATAGGAGCGGTGATAAAATTTGGGATCTCAGGAGCATCAAATTCAATTTCTTTTGCTTTAAGAAGGTCTTGCACCTTGTTTTTAAAAGCCCAATAGTTGTTGGTATCATGGTCTGGGCTTTCTGAATGGTAAGAACAACGAGCATTAGGATGATAGTGAGGAGAGGTTGTGTTAGGATTCTTCAGAGCTTCCTTCAAAGTTACAAGATTAGATCTCAATAGATGTGGCAGGACTTGAGATAGTGTCATATTAATCTGGGTAAATTGTCTTACTGGTCTTTCTGTTCTAGCTTGATCGTTCCTTTGTTGAGTAGGTGCGGGCTTAGGGATCATGACAGCCCCTACCATTGGTCGGTGTTCAGTCCTATCTTGATTTCTTTGAGGATATACAACACCAACTTATTTCTTCCTAATAAATAGTTTTCTTACAGCGGCGGAGGATGCATCTTTTTGGATCTTCCCATTCTTAATCCCATCTTCCACTCTTTCCCCGATCAAGATTAATTCAGTGAAGACTGCTGAGGAGCTTCTAATTAAATGATTAAAGAAAGGACCAGACAGGGTACCCAGAAACATGTCTACTAGTTCTCTTTCAGAAAGGGGAGGCTGGACTCTTCCTGCTAAGTCCCTCCATTTTTTAGCGTAGTCTTTGAAACCTTCACGTGAAACCATAGCCATACTCTGGAGTTGAGTACGGGTAGGAGCAAGGTCTGCGTTATACTGATACTGTTTATAAAAATCAGCGGCAAGGTCTTCTCAATTATGGATAGTGGCCCTTTCCAGTTGATAGAACCAATCAAGCTGAGTTCCGGATAGACCGTCTTGAAATAAGTGGACCCATAAATCTCTGTCAGCAGTGTGAGGCTATATCTTCCTCACATAAGATCGGAGATGCATTTTGGGACACGAAACTCCATCGTACTTCGCAAATATTGGTGCCTTGAATTTTGGTGGAATGACAATCCCAGACACCAAACCCAGCTCTTCAAAGTCCATCCCGGGCACTTTCTGAATTTCCATTGCGCTTAGTCGTTCTTCCAGATGCTTGTATTTGTCGTCGGCCGAGGGATACTGCTCTTCAGAGTAATCCTCTTCTTCTTCCTCTTCAGACTCTGGCTGGACAACCGCTTCCTTTCCTTTCCCTTCTTGATTATCTGTTTCACCAGATGACGTTGCAAAGTCTAGGGTTCGTTTGGCTTGCCCTTGGAACCTTTTTCCCATATTCAGAACTTCAGTTATTTTCTTTGCTTTCTTCTTCTTTTCTTCAATCAGCAAAGTTTTTAAATCCTCTTTTCCTTTGGCTAGAGTCAAGAACATCTGTTGAAACTAATCATTTTGTGCTTTGAGGTCTTTTACTGTCTGCTTGAGGTCCATCTTACTGAAATAAATAGTAAAAAGATAAGGAGACTTGTTGTAAGAAGCCTGCTTATGTTATGATGAATGGTAGATGCACATGCAATGATTTCAAGGAAATTAGAGATTTAAATTTGCTTTAGACCAAAAAGGAACACACATTATATTAATAAATTAAAGTTTGAGTACATCATGCCTCTTTGGGCTTACAAAGAAATACAAAAAACCCTAAGATAAAAAGGTTGTACGCATCCTCTTTGGTGCGATGTAGGCGTTCAGACTCCGCTCCTCATGAAACTACTTGGTGAGTTCCAGAACCTTCTTCTCGCTGGCGTAGAATTGGGCCTCAAAAGTGTCTCGCTCCCCTTTAAGATGTATCCAATCCCTTTGCAAGTCTTTGAGAGAGGTGGTCATGTTAGGATGAAGGATAGTGTACGGGACATCTCCTTCCATAATAGGCTCTATAATAACTAGGAGAATAGAGGGATAAGGCATCATAAGACTTTGAGCACGAGCTCGTACCCATTTGAGATAAGGCTCAAGAGGGATGGAATTCTTGTGCCCCAGTGTCTTGCTATCAATTCTATGTTCCATGCCCAAAGCTCTCATGAACCTTTTGCGATAATCTTGAGCATCATTCTCGTAGTCGAAGATGATTCCTTGAATAAGTGCATCATGAGGACCATCCCTTCTTGTGTATCCAAACTGTCGTAGTGCCAAACAAGGATTGTAAGTGATTCCTCCCCTAATGCCTAAGAGAGGGACATTAGGGAATTCACCACAGCAATCGATAATGGTAACATTCTCTGAGGACCGGGGACACCAATGAATGCCTGAATGTGTAAGAGTCATCAGCCTTTGAGACCATCTCAAACCTTGTTCATTCTTCGAGACAGATCGGGGTAGGTGCAAAATAAACCACCTAGCCAAAAGAGGTGTGTAGCACAGAGGGGTTCCTCTCCTCTTCATAGTGCGAGTATGTAACGAATGTAGGATATCTCCAAGAAGAGTAGGTACTGGATTACGTGACAGGAAAATCTTAACCGCATTCACGTCTACGAGTTGGTCCGGATTAGGAAATAGTACCAAACCATATATGAGAAGGGATAACACCTCTTAAAAAGCTTTTAAGTCCAAGGTATCCCAGAAATGGTGAGCTTTCTCGAATAAGAACTTAGCCAAAAAACCTTTGACACCTCTCCTGGTTTCCCAATTTGGCACTTTGTCAGACCGTTGTCAGGACAAAGCTTTGATAATATCTTCAGGTTTAGGGTCCTTTCCATGCCATTTAAAGGTACCTCATTAAGGATAGGTACCCCCAACAGCAGAGAAAACTCCTCCATGGTAGGCACTAATTGGTAATTTAGGAAAGTGAAGCAGTGATGGAGAGGGTCAAAGAACTGAAAGAGCACTTTTAACATTTCTTCATCAGGGTTTGAAGTGACCAAGTTGAGAAGTCTACCATGTTTTTCTGTGAATGGAGAGCTTTCGGGAACCCTTGATGCCAAATCCTTAAGTTGAGGAGGTACTTTTACCAGACTGATTTGGATAGTGAATCTGCGGGCGAGAGCCATGTACTACAAAACAAGACAAAAATAAACCCTAAGAATCCTTGAAATGGTTAGTATGACATGTTATGTTAGGATGACATGACTATGCTCAGATATAGCATATAAGCTCAAGCAAATCACACAAAGACCTTAGGTTTAAGGCTTGCATGGGTTTTAAGGTGATACCCTCTTGAAGTTGGATTGGTTCAACTTGTCCTAAATATAGTAACTGCGTTCTAAGGGATCTCAATATCACCGGTCTTTCCCCCAATTCTCGTTCCAATAGACAATTAACTTTCCACCAAACAAAATTCAAGGGTCAAACCTCAACAAGTGTAGTATCGAGTATCAACCGACTTTAGGTTTACACCAAAGATAGCTATCTCACTATGTCCTAAAAGCCAAGTTGGTCAATTAAGGTGCTAAAGTCAGTTGATGCTTTGTGACACCATGCGGTGGCCCCGTATTCTCCTTGATTTACTCAAGGGCTACCGGTACACACAAAAGTATCACATCAACATAGCTATTGTTTCAACTGTGTCGGTATACCTTACACAGTTCCCTCACAGTTTATTGTTACTTACCTAAGAAAGGTGCCCCAAATCCGGGTGTAGGATTAAAACAAACCCAAACAAGGAACCATAATGTAAAGCATGCAAGTCAAACAAAGAAAGCAAATAAATGTGCTATAGCCCTAAGGTAACCCCACCTTTATAAATATTCCCCAGCAGAGTCTCCAGTTCTGTGATACAGTGGGAGAACTGACTTGGTTGTTTTGAATTTGATCGCAAATGTTACGGTTAGCAAGAGTCGCCACCGACTTTTCTTTTATTCAAGAGGAAAGGTGAAAAAGCACAGGAAAGACCTTTGAGATGTTTTCTTGAGTTCGGGGGGTAGATTATGAAAAGGGAAGGTATTAGCACCCTTTTCATCCATGGTTTTCCATGGGCTATTAGTTACTTGCTAGATCACTTGCTTTTGTTTGAAAATGTGCTTAATGTGGTTTTTTGAAAGTATTTTGTAAAGAGGCATTTGTTTAGGAAAACTTTGTAATGACTTTTGTTTGTAAGAATGTATACAAAGTGTTTGATCTTTTGAAAATGTTTTCAAGTTTGAAAGGTGTTTTTAAAGTGTAGGTGTTTGTTTTGAAAATAGCAAGGATGTTTTGGTTTTGAAATTGAGCAAATAACTAGGAACATTCTACCTGCTCCAAAAGTCTTTCATGTTCATTTCCTCTTTCCTTTGACATTGTTATCTTACCATTAATTTGGTAAGTAACCCTATCTTTGGATGTAAACGGGACGGGCGTGGGTCATCGTATAACCATGATTATCAATGTTGCAAGGTATCTTATCATTTTTCTTTAGGGACTAAGGTCATTTTGAAAAGGCAACATAGATAGCGTCATCGAGGCACTATGATCTTGTATTTTGCTTGTTTTTGCTAAGATACCTCACATGCATAATATGGCCATTTTGCAAGGCAACCAAATGGATTTACCCTAGGGGTGTTTGTGTGCAAGTGGATTGATTTTCATACTTGATTTATCCTTGATTAGGGTTTGCTATTTGTTGGTTTTAGTATTTCCATACAAAACCCTAATTACTAGCATTTATATATAAAGCGATAAATTGCGGAAATTAAAATTACTATGCTATTACATCATTTAGGGGAGGGGTGTATAAATTACAAATGGGGATTATTGTAAGAAATTAAATTTAAATAACTATTAAAACCATATTGAATTTTTAAATAAATGTACAAATAAAATACAAGAATGTAAATGTGAAAAGGAATATGATTTTTGTTTGTTTTTTCATGAAAAGGGTTTTTTTTAACCTAATTAACTAAAATAAAATAATTTTAAAAAAATAAAAGAAAATTAAGGTTAAGTTAATAAAAATAATTAATTTAAAGAAAAGTATTTTTTAGGGTTTTTTTGTGAACTTAATTAAACTTAATAAAGAAAATGATTGAATAAAAGATCTTAAGTTCTAAATTGATTTTAATATATAAGAAAATAATATAATAATATTTAAAATTAAATCATCTAAGTATTATTAAAAAAAAGAAATTAATTAGAGAAAATGTTTTTGTTCTTTTATTTTTGTAAAGAAAAATAAACTGAAAAAATATAAATAATTAAAATATAAATATTTTGGATTTTTATGATTAATGAAAATAATAATAATAATAATAATAATAATAATAATAATAATAATAATAATAATAATAATAATAATAATAATAATAATAATAATAATAATAATAATAATAATAATAATAATAATAAATAAAAGATAAAAAAAAATTAAAAATAAAATAGAATAAAAAATAAAGTCAGGGGGGTTAAATAGTGAAACGGGGAGTATGGTAAGAAAAAAAAGTCAGGCCCAAACTACTGGCCCAAGCGCTGCAAAAAAAACAAGAAAATTTCAAGAAATGAGAAAAATGCAAAAAGGTCACATTGGGGCTTGAACCCAGGACCTCATAGTGACAGGCGCGCGCTTTAACCACTGGGGTGGTGATACATCCATTAACTTATGTAAAACAACAAATGTATATTAGAAACTGCTTCATGAAAACAACTTCATCTTCAACCTCTGGCCGGACCACCTGCATCTTGTTCATTTCTCATTCATTTGCAAAAATGTCAAAATGAAACTTGTGGAAAATTTGTTCACGATTCTAAAAATGTAAAAAAAACTTAAACTAATTCTCAAAAATGAGCATGAATTTTGAATGGTACCAAATTCTGACCTAACTATATTCAAAGATTCAATCCTAAAATTCTCCCCGCTCAATCAATATAAATGAAATCTAAGGACATGTGCAGCTTCAGGGAAATGATTTCTATATTTTATCTTCACAAATGCAAGCCTAACAATGCCTAAGTAATGAGATAGAAGTTCAAGAAAATACCTCAAAACTGGAAATCGTGAAATGCAAATGAGCTTGATTCAAGGTGCTGCAATGATCAGGTTAGCTTCCTTGAGTATCTAGGAAGCTAATGCAATGCTTAACTTGAGTTAAGGATGGCTGGAATGGCTTGGAGAAGTCAATGTGCAATGCTCTGTTTTTGGTTATGGAGGATATGGTAAATGATGTTACAGTGATGAAACGGGGACAAGGATGGGCTACACTTGATGTAAGGAAGCTTTAGAAACTAAAAAACCAAGAAACGCACGAGGGAAATATGAGTTTGGTGTTCAAGGTAAGCAATTGTGCAACAATGGAGTTTTTTTGGAAATTTATGATTTGAGAGAGTTTTGGTGTGTTTCAGGGTGCTTAAGCTCCTCCCTTAGCTTACAAATAGTTCCTCTATTTATAAGCAACAAGTATGGAGGCTTGTTTCTGATCAGAATTCAAAATCACATGTTTAAGCTCAACATGTGATTTTTTGAGAAATCAAGTTTCAATGCTTTGTGTACTGGCTAAGATAGAGTGGTTATGCTTTAAACACACTTGCTTCTGACTTTGTAGATGGAGTGTGATCAGAGGGAACAAGTTAGAGGCTCAAGAATTGACTTTGCACATAAAGCTTGCTTTTCTAAAATGGAAGTGTTCACTTTGTGCCATTAATTGAAATGTGGATTGGATAAAGCTTAAATCACTTGGATTAAAGCTCAAAAGTTTGTTTAATCCGTTAATGATGGATAGATACACATGTTAGAAGGCCTGCAAAGCAAGATTATGCATCCTAATACTGAAATTGCATTTTTGCTCATCATGAAAATGACCTATAATTTTAGTTTGAAACCCTAATTTCCTCTCTTCGATTCTCCTTGCTCAAGAATAATATCAAGGATTTCTTGGACATTTTATAAAGCTTCTAATGTGCTCTATAACCCCTATTTGAATCACTTTTGAATATTCCCCTTTCAACTATGTGAAAAAATTCCATGAAGTTAGGTCAAAATCCTGCCTATACTAGGGCAAAATTTCACTAAGTGTTTAAATTCAAGACCATGACTTCATGAATTAATAACTTGAGATCCAAGCATTTTCAGGAGAATTTGTGTAAATCAATGTTGTAGATATCATGGATATCTACAACTTTCATGTTGAAAGTTTCTTTTTGAATCATCTTGCATCATGGTGAAAATTTTGCTCAAAGTTGTGAAAAAACATGATGTTTTCAACACTTAGAAAATTTTCTATGTTTGAAAACTTTGACTTTTCAAAATGAAATCTTGACTTTTTGATTTCTTGATGAATAAGTTTCATATTTTGACATGTTTTGATGAATTGTGATCTTTGACACTTGATTTTGACCAAAAAGTCAAAGTTTGACTTTTCAGTATACAATTGACGTTTGATCAGTTGACTGAAAATCCACCATCAGTCCAATTGATCTTGAGCATTGCTTTGAGTCATACCATTAGGTAAAAATGGTTCAATTGAACTCTTGAGATCATGCTTCAAACTAATTGACCATTAGCTAGGTCAAAAATTAGAAATTGCCTTATTCTCGGTCAAAACCCTAATTTTGGACCATTTTGCCCTTTTGATGATCTGATCAAATTTCTTGAGAAATTGTGGTCCAAACTTGATCAAATGATACATATGAGTTTATAATGTTGATGTGGATCAAAAATTATTAAGTTTGACTATAAATTGGCCACAGTTGACTTTTTCTCCAATACAACTGATTTTTAGGTCAACTGCTCAATTGACTGGGAAAAATGCGATTCAAGGCTTGAAACTTTACATGAGTAATCTTGAGGGTCCATAATGATCCATGAAAGTAATATGAGGCATTGAAAGTTCAATTATCCTTGTGTAATCTCAAACCCTAATTTTAGTCATCAGTGCTTAAGGAGGTGTCTTGAGCTGATTAATCCTTGTGCAGTCTTAAGCCAAGAGAGATCTTGTGAGAAAATATTAGATAAGTGAGAGGGAAAATTTTGGGGTACAACACCCAACAAACTACAGATTCCCCAATACAAGTCTTTTCCTCAGATTAATGGACAAGACCTCTAATCCCCAACAGAGACGTTACTATCCCCAAAAGTTGTTGTGAAGCCTGGAATCCAACAAGATAACAATTTAACTTCATCTAAGTTGCTGCAAAGCCTGGAATCCGACCAAATAACAGTTTAACTCCATCCAAGTTAATGCGAAGCCTGGAATCCGACCATATAACAGTTTAACTTCATCTAAGTTGCTGCGAAGCCTGAAATCTGACCAAATAACAGTTTAACTTCATCTAAGTTTTTGCGAAGCCTGGAATCCGACCAGATAACAGTTTAACTTCATCTAAGTTGTTGCGAAGCTTGGAATTTGACTAGATAACAGTTTAACTTTATCTAAGTTACTGTGGAGCCTGGAATCTGACCAGATAATAGTTTAACTTCATCTAAGTTGTTGCGAAGACTGGAATCTGACGAGATAACAGTTAATTTCAGTTGCTGTGAAGCCTGGAATCCGACCTAATAACAGTTAAACTTCATCTTCCCCAGTAAGTTGTTGCGAAGCCTCGAATACGACCAGATAACAGTTAACTTTATTTTCCCCAACAAGTTGCTGTGAAGCCTGAAATCTGACCAGATAACAGCTAACATTTATTCTCCCCATTAGAACAATGGACAACAAAAACTCCTGAACTGTATTCTCCAAGCAGAAATCAACACTTCCCGCAGAGTTTTCTCAAGAAAAGTCAATGTTCCCCAGCAGGATTCTTCTCAAACAACAAAGCAGGAATCCCCAGCGGAAACACTCTAAAAAAGGTTAGAAGATGCACATACTCTTCATCCCCAACAACAATTCGGGATTTAACTTCTCAAAACTCCTCAGCATTTGTCAAGGATTTATTTTCCAGACAAAGATACGCTTCAGCGATATTTCATATTCATACATCATACTATATACATGATAAATGCATGTAACATAATCTCATTTATGTTGAGAACATCATTACGCCATGCATACATTTGCATGCAACTAACCCTCTTCCCTACAGGAAAAAATCAGTCAATAAAACAAAAGTCATCTTCTGGATGGATTTACTTCTACCATTTAATAATAGACAGTCAATAGACCTCTTCTGGCTAGATTCACTTACTCTAGTTAATAATAGGCAACCAAAAGGCCTCTTCTGGTTAGATTTGTCTCCCCATTGAAGTCACCATCACAAGACCTCTTCTGGTTAGATTTATTTCTCCCAGTTAAAGACGGGCAAAAGACATCTACAATTTCAGTATAAATCGACCAAGGGTTTACTATGATACTTCTTCCAATTTCTACCAACAGTCACTCTGGATGGCATCTATAAGCCCATCTCTGACAAACTCTTCATCATTTCTCCAAGTGGCATCTTTAAGCACATTCTCGACATAATCAACTAACATATCATCGAGTGCAAATTTTTGGGCACTCTAGTGTTCAATCATCTTTCACCTTCAAGTCACGAATGGCGGATCCGCCAATCTAACTCTTTAGGTTTAAGAAGATTGAACAGGGGTAGCTGTTGTACCCCAAAATTTTCCCTCTCATTTATCAAGACATTTCCCACAAGATCTTCAATAGCTCAAGCTTGCACAAGGATTGACTAGGTCACGACATCTCCTCAACACTGATACCTCAAATTAGGGTTTGAGTTTTCACAAGTACAATTGGAATTTTAATGCCTTATATGAATTTCATGGATCATTATGGACTTTCAAGATTTCTCATGTCAAGTTTCAAGTCTTGTCGTACAAAATTGCTCAGTCAATTGATCAGATGACCTAAAGTCGGTTATATTGGGTAAAAAGTTAACTGTGGTCAACCTATAGTCAAACTTCAAGATTTTACACCAATATCAACATTTTAAAGTCATATGCATCAATTGATCAATTTTGGATCATAAATCCTCAAGAAAATTGTCCAAATCACCAAAAGGTCAAAATGGTCAAAATTAGGGTTTTGATTGTATTTGACTAATCAAGGGTTTTTGACCTAATACATGATCCAATTGTTTGAAGCACAATCTCAAGGATTCAAATACAACATATTAACCTAATTTTATGGCTCAAAACATTTCTCAATATCAATTGATTGATAGTTGAAATTCAGTCAACTGATGAAAAGTCAACTGATACACCAAAAGTCAAACTTTGACTTTTTGATCAAAATTGAGTTTCAAAGATCATATTTCATCAAGATATTAAAAAATATGAAACTTGATCATCAAGAAATCAAGAAAGTCAAAAGTCATTTTGAAAAGTCAAAGTTTTCAAGACTTAGAAAAAAATTTAAGTGTTTTTAAGCCTTACTTTTTCATAACTTCATGCCAAATTTTCACCAAAATACAAAATGATTCAAAGAAAAATTCCAACATGAAAGTTGTAGATCTTGATGAGATCTACAACTTTGATTTACTGATTAAGTTCTAGAAGTTCTTAGATTTTGAGTTATGAATTCACAAAGTCATGCACTTTTTCTTAAACACTTAGTGAAAATTTGACCTAGTTTAGGCAGATTCTTAACCTAACTTCTTGGAAAAATTTCACCAAGCTCCAATATTATTTTGTCAAAATGGTCGACATGAAAGTTGCAGATAATGTTCCAAGCTTTTCAAAATGTCCAGGAACTTAATGAGATCATTTTTGAGCTAAGATAATCGAAGAGATGAAGTTAGGGTTTCAAACTTGAATTACAAGTCAATTTTGTGATGAACACTTGACCAAATCCATAAGCCATGCTGTATAATCTTGCTTTGAAGGTGTCTAACTTGTAAATCACTCCTTAATTTAATGTTTACACAACTGATTTATCAATTTTCCAAATGATTCAAGCATTGTCCAAAGCATTTTTCCATTTTAGGGAGAAAGTCACCATTTCCATTCTAGTAAAGCAAGCCTTTATGCAAAGTAAACTTCTTAAGCTCCCAACTTGTTTCATCTGAGTACAAGAAATGACAAAGATAAAAGTGTTAGTTCTCTTGTTTTAGGATTGGCTAAATTTTTGTAAAACAAATAACAGCAACAATGATGAACGGATACAACAAGAAGTTCTATTACAATGTCAGAACATGTTATGTTGTACTTTTTCAACAACTGGAACAACATGTCGAAGAAGATGTCTTGACATCGCACATGTTGAGCTGGATTAATGAGATTCAGTTTGTTCTCAAATTTGGCAGAATATTCAGGAGAATATTAGGTATCCTATGTGGCGCGTATTTAAAGGTCCAGAAAATACAATATGAAATCAAGGAGAATGAAGACTTTCTAAATAACGAGATTATTTAGGAAAGTAAAGATTGAAGACCTTTCTAGGGGCAGTAGTTTCTGCAGTTTGTTACAATTGATTTATTGTGATTGAAGGCCTAAAACCAATTGGGTAACAGGTTATACATAGAAGGGTTTGTAACCTAGAAGAAACACGGCTCAAGATGTATTGTTCTTGGAGGAAGCTTTGAAGCAACTCCAAGATGTGTTCTTAGTTAGGAGCAGAGCTGAAAAATAGTGGATTTTGGCTTGGAGACTTAGATAAGTTGTCATGGAAGTGTGTCTTCGTAACTGTCTATGTGTGTGATCGGAATTTTGGTAAAGGGCTGTCAATGCAGTGACTGAGGTGTTAACTGCTAGACATCATTGCGGTGATTGGAAGTGATGGGGATATTCCATATCTAAGGAGGATCTAGGTAGAATGGTCAGTGGGTAGTGATTAACTGCGTAGATCGTCAACGGGTGTGTTGGTTATAGGGTCTGCAAATTGATACTACTGATAATGGATTTCATTCTTGGCTTGGTAGCACCCATAGTAGGTGTTGTTGTACACTGAACTGGGTAAACAATTCTGGTGTGTTCTTTATCTTTTTAGTACTATTTTATCTTTCCTGTGTGTTTATGTCAGATCAGATGTCTCGACATCCTTGTAGGACATCTGAGTCTGTTGTACCAGAATTTCAATTGGTATCAAAGCAGGCATCATGTTCTGCTCTGGGTGAGATCTTGGGAAGATACTTTCTGGTCATGGGAAAGGAAGAAATTATGTACTTGGACAATTCATACTATTTTATGGATGATCTCTTGGCAATGATCATTGGTTATATATGACAGGTAGTGTTCCTGGGTGTTTCCATCAGGCCTGCAACTTAGTGGGAAGCTGCTGTTTGTAGGGTTTACTTTTTTAATCCTAGGTTACCATGCTTGTACTTGTATAGTGGTGTGTCCGAATATTATTGAGGATTTCGTTATATTTCGCTGTATATAACCCTAAAAGTATGAGAAGGATACTAGGGTTGTTACCCTCAACATAATATATGCTGACATTTTCAACCATATTAAAAGTGTCAAACATACTTGAGATTTTCCTCAAGTCCACTCATAAATACATTTATCAATAAGGTTGATGAGAATCAATTGATCAATGATGCTCATACACATCTGCATATTGACCTTGAAGACTGTCAAGGATGGTGTGTTCCCAGAATAAGGAACCGATGTTCTATGGGATGTTAGAACATTAGTTCAGCAGGTATACAACTACCAGTTGAAGAACAGATGCTTTGGGTGCTGAACAAAAATATTATGAATACTTTTTGTTTGGAACCTACTCCTGATCTGAAAGAGGAGGCATCTGGTTTATGTAGGTTGATTAGGACACGATCAACAATTTATCTACTCCACGTTCCAGGCTTATGGGAGTATAGAAGTTGAGCTCCATGCTCTTGAGAAGAACTCATAAAGGAATATCCACAAGACCCTTTATTTATATGAGATGAGCTCGTATCTGGAAGATCCATCTGATCAAAGGAACCAGATTCATGGAATCCTATTTGTGGCCATAGAACAAATTATGTTTGAAGAGAAGTATTATGATCCAACCATAGTGTTTGATACTCCTGAGTATTATTTTGATTGCCCTTGAGGAAGAGAATTTTTAATTCTCTTTGTGTACCCTCAGAAGTTATTGAAAACTATCCCCTTGTCAAGGGTTGATATTATGTCAGACAGAATGTCGTGATATCTTTGAAGATGTTAAAATTTGAAGGGCATTATTTTTGAAGAATCAAGGGAAATAGATGCTTTGAAAAGTTTTTTTCATGCCTAGCAGAGTCTGTTCCAGATACCTAATAGAGGGAATTTCCTCCGTAGGTACAGACAATGGCATCCATCATCTCAAATTCAGACATGAGGTCTAAAGAAAATCTTATTGAGATGTGGCTCGTGTAATCCCCTGCTTATGCTGGTAGTCTGATCTTGAAGATTGATCAGTTGTTGTTGGTTTATTTCCTTGTGTTAACTCCCACAAGAGTTTATTATAAGTTACTATGGAAGTTACCCCCAAAACCATAGTAATAATGGATGATGTCATATCTGATGTCGGGACATCACTTCTAGGTGTGTGCTTCCTCTAAAAAGGATGTTGTCGTGTAGATCATGAGGTGAGTATTGCTTTTCACCAGTGAAGTTCAAAGTTGGAATGTTTGATCATGATGGAGCTGAAGACCAGTCTCTAACCAAGTCTAGAATGTTGAAAGGATCCTCTTGTGTTGAACAATGAAGAAGAAGGATGTCAGTTCAAGTGCTCTAACATCTGTTGAAAAGGAGTATCATTTGCAGTTTTGTGCGTGGGGAAGTGTTTCCTCTGATGACAAATATCTTGTCGGGAGCTAAGTATAAGTCTGATCTTATGAAGATGTGCATGTTACTGATGATAAATATCTTGTTGGGAGATGAGTATTATCTGAGGTATGGATGCAAATCTACTATTTGAACTGATGATTCAGATATTGTTGAGAGTTTATTTCTCTCTATAAGGTTGAAGTGGCTGTAGATGTAATCTTTTGTGATCTTCTCCTAAAAATACTATCAAGATTAATAATCTCTTTAGTTGATAAATCAATAACTGAATTATTGGGATCTGTGAAGAAAGGTTGATGTCCTAAATGATGTTGTAACATTATTTTGTAAAGGAAGGTTTGGGATTATGATTATGGAAGATTCTGGATCAACATGGTTGTCAAAAGAAGGAGTTCCGACTTTATGGATTAGAAGATGCAGATCTTGATCCTGTCTTTAGTAGTATTCTTGGTGATAGCATAACTACTATGTTAAAGACTTCACTAGTACCAGCAATTTCTAGTGATTGTTAGAGAAGGGGAATATGAAGGAGATGGTTTTCCTCGGTTGCAAGTATGTCAACCTGGTGTGCTTAAAACAAACTATTTGAGGGTGTGTGCTTGTATGATGTCCAAGTATGTGTTCATGATATCTTGGCTATGCAAAGAGGTATGTAAACTTGTGTGGTTATGAAGGTCCATATATCAGACATGACCTTGTAAAAGTCTGAAGACCTGGAGTTGGTATATTAGATTCAGGATGAGTTATTTTCACAAGAGTGTGGATATGTTTCAGTGAGTGCGTGAAGTCTCTTGTTTGTCTTCTGGTGTCCAAGTGTTCATCCTCAGCATAAGCCTTTTTTTCCATGATAGGGGTAGCTTAGAACTTATCTATGGAGCTTGCAGGTAATTTAAGCTTGTGAAGATTACAGGCAACATATTGTGACCTGTGGCTACTAGGTGTAACTGTCTATGCCCTTGTTGGGTCTATGTGGTTCTAGTCAGGAGAAGCTAGTATACTCTGTTTTCTCCAAGAGTTGAGCTTAAGGTCAAGTCAGTGACCTAACCTGGAATGTTTTAGCTGCCATGATTGGATGTCTTGTCGAAGATTCAACAATTATCACATGTGTGAAGAAGAGAGTTGTCAGTTTTACCTAGTGTGAGAAGCTTACTATAGAATATAGTGAAAGAGTATTTCTGTTGTGAGACCTTGTGAGATCGTCTTGTGAGAATGGGGAGCTTGTTAAAGGGCATGGATGGAAATAAGTCCCTTGGATGATGATTCTAGAACCAGAGCAGATAAGCTTTGTGGTAATGTTACTGATGTCTCTAATGATGTTGAAACTTAATTTTTGATGATAGTCTATTAAATATACTTGGAACTATGAATCTAAATATTCAAACTCCACACTCATTAGTGGAAGTTATTTCTATGGTGTTGAATAAGGAGATTCTAATTGAAGGAGAAGTATGCTCAAGTAATGTATAAATACTATCTTGGTTTGAAGATTTTACTAGTGTCAGTAAATACTAGTAATGTGCAGAAGAATGATTTAATCAGCATATTGGTTAAGGGGTACTCCTTCTATTGGAGAGTATAAATCTTAGTAAAGCTTTTAAGCATACTAATAAATGGTTGGAAGTTGGTTTCAGACTATGGTTGCATGACCTCTTAGCCATCCAAAGAGTCATGACAATATGTGTGGAGGTGCAAGGGCATGAATCAGGTGTCCTTATACTTGGAGTTATTCTCAGTGAACTAGTGGGTTCTTAGTGTTGTGTTTTCTCCATAATGAAATTTTTTATTGTCCATGACAGGAGGAGTCAGTGGACTAATTGGTTTATTTGGATCTTGTGATGTTCAAGCGTATAGAGTTATTTCCCTCCTAAGAGGATGATGTTGGATAACATGCTGAGACATGTTACTACAAAATGTAGTTGTTTATGCCCTTATAAGTCTCTGAAGACTCTAGCCAGATGTTGATAGAGTATACCATCCTTCTCCAAGAGGATGTGTTGGTTCTACGAGAATTTATTTTTCTCTGCATCAGTGAAAGGGATAAAGAAGACTATCCTGCTGATTGTTAGAAGATGTCACATCCTTTGCCAAAAGTATAAGAAGAAGACTATGTATAGTCCCCCAAAGGAATAAAGTAGTTCCCCCCGCCAACAAAAGAAAATTTAGACCTGATAGCTCCTCAGATGATGATGAGGATGATGTCAAGGACATCTCTCCTTTGAAGAAGTCTACAAGCAAGAAGCTTTCTGTCAGGGTGCCTGATGCTCCTCTTAACAACATTTCCTTCATTCGGTTGGCAATGCTGAAAAATGGAAATATGTCTTCAAAAGAAGGATTGCTTTTGAAAAAGAGTTGGGAGTAGGTGCACTGGAATGCAAAGAGATTATGGAGTTGATTTCTTTAGCTGGCTTGTGCTGATCACAAAATAACCTATGCACCGGCTGTGTGTTCTAATGGGAGCTTCTTAAAGGATTTCTATGCATAATGAGTCCTTTAAATGATTTAGAACCAGTTTGATTAGGTTCTCTATTATGGAGTTGATGTACCACATGATGTCTTAAAATCATGATTGTTGATGGCTGTTTTGTTTAATGCTTAGGATTGTTCATGTGAAGTTGGATGCTAAGCCTTATTGCGAGAAGTGGCATTTCTGACTATGCGGATTAGAATATGGAGAGCCTAATCATGTCTACAATAGCATTTTTAATGAATGCATTACTACCTTGTTGAAGACTCCACTAGTATCAACAACTACTAGTGGATATAAAGACAAAAGGCTGCTACCAGATACTGAGGTCTGAGCAGAACATCTTGAAGTGGTATTTTTTTTGCTGCAAGTCACTCCAGAAAAGGTTTGGTGATCTGGATATTAGTAAACTTTTAAGCAAACTAAGAGTTTTTGGAGTTTGTGAGTGACTTCACACCTAGTATGCATGACATCTTGCCTATTCAAAAGGTCATGATACAGTGTGTGGTTATGAAAAGACAATGATCAAATGTGTCCTTGTGTTGTAAAGAAGTCAGGGTTCCTGGAAGTATTCTCAAGGAGTGAGAATATCTTACTCTATATTGACTCTACTGAGGGAGTCAACATTCAGCATATGCAGGAAGTGCTGAAGTTTCTCATCTAGTGCACAAGTCTTCATCTTCAGTTAGAGCATTAGTTACTCATGGCAAAGGGAGTCATGTGGATATCTGTAAATTGTTGCTGCAATGATACAGGTATTATCAAGCCAAAATATTGTTCACTTTTGTAAAGGTTCTATGAGGAAATGATGTCGAAACAACATGTTGTGACATTATGAAGTTATGGATAAACTTAACAAGACATGGTTGTTTCTAACTATGAGAAGCTTGGTGAAGATCAGAAGTTCACATATCTCTTAGAAGTTTAATGGAAAGTCTGGGAGAATTTATTTTTCTCTATAGATTTCAAAAAGACTCCTTGAGGGTCTATATTATTAAGAGGTGTCACAAATGTGATATTTTGATATCTTAGTATATGTCACTAAGTCTAAGTAAAAGAAGAACACTTAGAATCCAGTATGAACAGGTGGATAATCTGGTGAAGCATCCCTGATTGGTGGGAGAAGATGTGTTGATCACTGAAATAAGAAGACAATGTTTGACTAAGTGTCAAGATATTATACAGGACATGTTTCTGCATGGTCAACATAGGGTGGTGTGTCCTATGTGTTCAAACACGTGGCTGTAAACAGGGGGAGAAAATTTTGTCTGACTATGCATGTGTATGTACAGGAAGTAGCTATAGCATTCAAAGCCATTATGGACGATGCACATTGATACTTGAAGTTTTCTCCTCAAATATCGTTTCCTTTTGACCAAGATTGGTGCTACAATCTAGGATCGTTATTTTCCAAGTAAAAATACCAGCTATTTGTAGAGAGTTCTCTGCATCTCTGTAACCCCGTGAGCTTCTTGAGTCCATAATTCTTATGGCTTTTATTCGAGTTTGGGTAAGATGTGCTTGGGTCTGGTATTATGAAGGTCTCCTTTGCCAAGTTTTGGCTATAAAGGGGGAGAAAGGTGAGTTAGCTCAGATGCTTCTGCTTCCACAAGTGGTTATTATTAATGTTCACAGATGTCAAAATAAGATGTCAAGTGGTTATTATTTGTGACATATGTTTGTGACATGTGATCTGAGTTATGAACACAATTGTGACCTGTGTTCTAAGTTATCAGGGGCGGTGTTTGATTTTGTATTAAGGAGTTATTGAGAGTTCTCTTATTCCACCATTGGTCTTCTAAATTTAGAATATGTTCCTGCATTGAAGGGGAGTACAAGTTGTCTTCTGCTATCTTCTTCCTCATGTGCATCAACCAAACTTTAGGACTTTCCTTCCTTTTATCCTGAAACTGATGTTCGTTGGTGTTGATATAATTGAATTATTTAGAGTGCTGCAAAGAAGATGTCTAACAAGATGTTTAGATATTATTCTCAACTGAAGATCTATTGTTGTGTGCAGTAGCTTCTGAATTTTTATAATCTCCTAGATTGCAATTGTTTTTAGATTATTTGTTTTAGCCAAAATTTTCCAAAGGGGGATATTGTTAGTTCTCTTATTTTAGGATTGGCTTAATTTTTGTAAAACAAATAACACCAGAAATGAAGAACAAATACAACAAGAAGTTCTATTACAATGTCAGAACATGTTATGTTGAACTTTTTCAACAACTGGAACAACATGTCAAAGAAGATGTCTTGACATCGCGCCTACTGAGCTGGATTAATGAGATTCAGTTTGTTCTCAATATTGGCAGAATATTCAGGAGAACGTTATGTATCCTATGTGGCGCATATTTAAAGGTCCAGAAAATACAATATGAAATCAAGGAGAATGAAGACTTTCTAAATAAGGAGATTATTTAGGAAAGTAAAGATTGAAGACCTTTCTTGGGGCATAAGTTTCTGCAGTTTGTCACAACTGATTTGCTGTGATTGAAGGCCCAAAACCAGTTGGGTAACAGGTTATAAATAGAAGGGTTTGTAACCCAGAAGAAACACGGATCAAGATGTAGAAGTCTAGGGTTTGGCAAGGTAAACCTCTCGGGTTCTGGGAAGGTTACCAAGTTCACCTCAAAGCCTGTAGGTAAGTGGTGTATTGTTCTTGGAGGAAGCTTTGAAGCAACTCCAGGATGTGTTCTTAGTTAGGATCAGAGCTAACAAACAATGGTGTTTGGCTTGGAGACTTATCTAAGTTGTCATGGAAGTGTGTCTTCCAAACTGTCTATGTGTGTGATCCGAATTTTGGTGAAGGGTTGTCAATGCAGTGACTGAGGTGTTGACTGCTAGACATCATTGCGATGATTGGAAGTGGGATAGGGATATTCCATATCTAGGGAGGACCTAGGCAGAAGGCTCTTTGGGTAGTGATTAAGTGTGTAGATCGTTAACAGGTGTATTGGTTGTAGGGTTTGCAAATTAATACTATTGATAGTGGACTTCATTCCTGGCTTGGTAGCCCCCATAGTAGGTATTGTTGTACACTGAACTGGGTAAACAATTATAGTGTGTTCTTTATCTTTTCAGTACTGTTTTATCTTGCCTGTGTGTTTATGTCAGATCAGATGTCTTGACATCCTTGTAGGACATCTGAGTCTGTTGTACCAGAATTTTCAATTGGTATCAAAGCAGGCATCATGTTCTGCTCTGGGTGAGATCCTGGGAAGATACTTTCTGGTCATGTGAAAGGAAGAAAGTATGAACTTGTACAATTAATTCTATTGTATGGATGATCTCTTGGCAAGGATCATTGGTTATATATGATAGGTAGTGTTCTTGGTGTTGCCATCAGGCCTGCAACTTAGTGGGAAGTTGTTGTTTGTAGGGTTTATTTTTTTAATCCTAGGTTTCCATGCTTGTACTTGGATAGTGGTGTATCTGAATATTGTTGAAGAGTTCGCTATATTCCGCTGCATATAACCCTGAAAGTATGAGAATGATACTAGGGTTGTTACCCTCAACATAAGATATGCTGACATTTTCAACCGTATTAAAAGGTGTCAAAGATACTTGAGATTTTCCTTAAGTCCACTCATAAAGACATTTATAAATAAGGTTGATGAGAATCAATTGATCAATGATGCTCATACACATCTTCATATTAACCTTGAAGATTGTCAAGGATGGTGTGTTCCAATAAGAAGGAACTGATGTTGTATGGGATGTTAGAACGTTACTTCAGCAGGTATGCAACTACCAGTTGAAGAACATATTCTTTGGGTGTTGAACAAAAATATTATGAATACTTTTTGTTTGGAACCTACTCCTGATCTGGAAGAGGAGGCATATGGTTTGTGTAGGTTGATTAGGACACGATTAACAGTTTATCTACTCCACGTGTCAGGCTTATGGAAGTATAGAGGTTGAGCTCCATGCTCTTGAGAAGAACTCATAAAGTAATCTCCACAAGACCCTTTATGTATATGAGATGAGCTCGTATCTCTAAGATCCTTCTGATCAAAGGAACCAGATTCATGGAATCCTGTTTGTGTCCATAGAACAGATTATATTTGAAGAGAAGTATTCTGATCCAACCATAGTGTTTTATACTCCTGAGTATTGTTTTGATTTCCCTTGAGGAAGAGAATTTGTAATTCTCTTTGTGTACCCTCATAAGTTGTTTAAAAAGATCCCCTTGTCAAGGGTTGATATAATGTCAAAAAGAATGTTGTGATATCTTTGAAGATGTTAAAATTTGAAGGGAATTGTTTTTGAAGAATCAAGGGAAATAGATGCTTTGAAAAGTTTTTTTTAATGCCTAGCAGAGTCTGTTCCAGATACCTAATAGAGGGAATTTCCTCTGTAGGTACAGACAAAGGCATCCATCATCTCAAAGTCAGACATAAGGTCTAAAGAAAAGCTTATTGAGATGTGGCTCGTGCAATCCCCTGCTTAGGCTGTTATTCTGATCCTGAAGATTGATCAGTTGTTGTTGGTTTATTTCCTTGTGTTAACCCCCACAAGAGTTGATTATAATTTACTATGGAAGTTACCCCCAAAACCATAGTAAGACTGGATGATGTCATATCTGATGTTGGGACATCACTTCTAGGTGTGTGCTTCCTCTAAAAATGAAGTTGTTCTGTAGATCATGAGGTGAGTATTGTTGTTCACCAGTGAAGTTCAAAGTTGGAATGTTTGATCATGAGGGATCTGAAGACCAGTCTCTGACCAAGTATAGAATGTTGAGAGGATCCTCTTGTGTTGAACAATGAAGAAGAAGGATGTCAGTTCAAGTGCTCTAACATATGTTGAAAAGGAGTTTGATCTACAGTTGTGTATGTGGGGAAGTTTTTCCTCTGATGACAAATATCTTGTCGGGAGCTAAGTATAAGTATGATCTTGTGAAGATGTGCATGTTACTGATGATAAAGATCTTGTCGGGAGTTGAGTACTTATCCGAGGTATGGATGCAAATCTACTATCTAAACTGATGGTTAAGATATTGTTGAGAGTTTATTTATCTCTATAGTGTTTAGGTGGCTGTAGATGTAATCTTTTGTGATCTTCTCCTAAAAATACTATCAAGCTTAATAATCTCTTTAGTTGATAAATCAATAACTTAATTATTGGGATCTGTGAAGAAAGGTTGATGTCCTAAATGATATTGTAACATTATTTTGTAAAGGAAGGTTTAGGATTATGATTATGGAATATTGAGGATCAACATGGTTGTCAAAAGAAGGAGTTTCGACTTTGTGGATTAGAAGATGCAGATCTTGATCCTGTCTTTAGTAGTATGCTTGGTGACAACATAACTACTATGTTAAAGACCTCACTAGTACCAACAATTGCTAGTGATTGTTAGAGCAGAGGAATATGAAGAAGGTGGTTTTCCTCTGTTGCAAGTATGTCGACCTGGTGTGCTTAAAACAAACTATTTGAGGGTGTGTGCTTGTATGATGTCCAAGTATGTGTTCACGATATCTTGGCTATCCAAAGAGGTATGGAAACTTGTGTGGTTATGAAGGGCCATATATCATACATGACCTTGTAAAAGTTTGAAGACCTGGAGTTGGTATATTAGATTTAAGATGAGTTATTTTCACAAGAGTGTGGATATGTTTCAGTGAATGTGTGAAGTTTCTTGTTTATCTTCTGGTGTCCAAGTGTTCATCCTCAGCAGAAGCCTTGTTTGTCCATGATAGGGGGAGCTTAGAACCTATCTATGGAGCTTGCGTGTAATTCAAGCTTGTGAAGATTACAGGCAACATATTGTGACTTGTGGCTACTAGGTGTAGTTGTTTATGCCCTTGATGGGTCTTTGTGGTTCTAGTCAGGAGAAGCTAGTATACTTTGTTTTCTCCAAGAGTTGAGCTTAAGGTCAAGTCACTGACCTAGCCTGGAATGTTTTAGCTGCCATGATTAGATGTCTTGTCGAAGATTCAACAAGTATCACATGTGTGAAGAAGAAAGTTGTCAGTTTTACCTAGTGTGAGAAGCTTACTACAAAATATAGTGAAAGAGTATTTCTGTTGTGAGACCTCGTGAGATCCTCTTGTGAGAATGGGGAGCTTGTTAAAGGGAATAGATGGAAATAAGTCCCTTGGATGATGATTCTAGAACCAGAGCAGATAAGCTTTGTGGTAATGTTGTTGATGTCTCTAATGATGTTGAAACTTCATTTTTGATGATAGTCTATTAAAGATACTTGGAACTATGAATCTCAATATTCAAACTCCACACTCATTAGTGGAAGTTATATCTATGGTGTTGAATAAGGAGATTCTGATTGAATGAGAAGTATCCTCATGAAATTCATAACTACTATCTTAGTTTGAAGACTTTACTAGTGTCAGCAAATACTAGTAATGTGCAGAAGAAGGATTTAATCAGCACATTGATTAAGGGGTACTCCTTCTGTTGGAGAGTCTGAATCTTAGTAAATCTTTTAAGCATACTAAGAAATGGTTGGAAGTTGGTTTCAGACTATGGTTGCATGACATCTTAGCCATCCAAAGAGTCATGACAATATGTGTGGAGGTTCAAGGGCATGAATCAGGTGTCCTTATACTTGGAGTTATTCTTAGTGAACTAATGGGTGCTTAGTGTTGTGTTTTCTCCATAATGAAATTTTTTATTGTCCATGATAGGAGAGACAATGGACTAATTAATTTGTTTGGAGCTTATGATGTTCAAGCATATATAGTTATTTCCCTCCTAAGAGGATGATGTTGGATAACATGCTGAGACATGTTACTACAAAATGTAGTTGTTTATGCCCTTATGAGTCTCTAAATACTCTAGCCAGATATTGATAGAGTATACCATCATTCTCCAAGAGGATGTGTTGGTTCTGCGAGAATTAATTTTTATCAGCATCAGTGAATGGGATAAAGAAGACTGTCCTGCTGATTGTTAGAAGATGTCACATCCTCTGCCAAGAGTATCAAGAAGAAGACTATGTATAGTCCCCTAAACCCCTGGAATAAAGTTCCCCCCTTCCAACAAAAGAAAATTTAGACCTGATAGCTCCTCAGATGATGATGAGGATGATGTTCAGGACATCTCTCCTTTGAAGAAGTCTGCAAGCAAGAAGCTTTCTGTCAGGGTGCCTGGTGCTACTCTTGATAACATTTTCTTCATTCTGTTGGCAATGCTGAAAAATGGAAATATGTCTTCAAAAGAAGGATTGCTTTTGAAAAAGAGTTGGGAGCAGGTGCACTGGAATGCAAAGAGATTATGGAGCTGATTTCTTTAGCTGGCTTGTGAAACAACCAGCTAAACAATCAACTGATAATGAAATCAATGAAGCAACCATCAAATGTTTTTTATCCCGCAAGAGGGGAAAGGTAAACATCGAGTAAACCTGAGAAGGGTGAAATCACGATCAAACTACCGAGAGATACGGGTAAGGGAGTCTTTTACGCGAGGGGATGGTATTAGCACCCAACACGCCCATAGTACTCTACGGTATCCAATCTTGTTGTCTATCTTATGGGTGTGTAAGAATCTATATCTAAACTCTACAGGGAATGCATGCAAAAGAAAGGAGAAAAGATTGTAGGGAAAAATAAAGTTGTGCTCGTTCGGGCCCTACCCCAATGCCTACGTATCCCTTTTAAGGAATCAGAGCAGTCGTATTTCGGATTCAAAAGTTTTGTTGGTTTTTATTTTTAATTAAAAATATTAATTTTGCCTTCTGCCGCAGCTCGACCTTTGGAGATTTATGCATTAGCACAGAAGTGAACTAACATGTTCTTTTGAAAAAAAAGTTTGAAAGAAAATTCTGAAGGCGCAAAAGAGTTCGCATTGGTTGATAGCTTTTTACCTTAAAAAAGGATTTGAAAATTGTTAGATGTTTTGTGCTTTTTTTTTAGAAAAGAGTTTTAGTTTTAAATGCAAGGATGCAAAATAAAAGAAAACATATAAGGGAGACTAACCTAAATCTAATCCCTAATGTTATCATACAATGATGGTCCTATGGTTGAGTTTTGAAGGGAAATCTCTACCCTATGTTGACATTCTTGGATAAAAATCCTAATGTCTATCTCAACTCATCATTTATAGATGAATCAAGAAGTCCTAAAGGAGCATAGCAAGGGTCTATCACCTAAAACTATGTCTATCTCGAATCATCATCTATAGTTGAATCGAGAGCTCCTAAGGGAACATTCCGAGGGTATATCATCTCAAAACATGCACACAAAGATGAAATCAAGCAAGCAAGCCAATAAGGTCAAGAGAGAACACCTAGAGAGATCCTATATAGGCTATCATGCCAAAGAAATTCTAACAAAAACTATCCTATAGGGAACATGTAATGAGAGCGAATTCGTGATCTCAATTTCTAAATTGAGCGACTCATCGATCAACAAGAAATCAAGGAAAGCGATAAAATCCTATAAGGATCATGCACAGAGAGTGAAGTCGTGATCTCAATTCCTAAATTGAGTGACTCATCGATCAACAACCAAGGAAACAAACACAAGCACAACACATATATCAAATGAAGTGCGGAATGCCTGCTACAGGTCTTTAAATAGAGACTTCGAGCGCACGCTCTTTATTTCCTACTTCTCATGATATCTAGAAAGCAGTAAAGTACTAAAATGAGATAAACAAGGGAAATGCCAAAAGGATATCAATCTGTAGCAAAGCCTATCCAAACAAAGAAACCCGGTGATCTTCGCGAAGCTTCACCAATCAAAGAAAGGAGTTAGAAATCAAATGCTCTGAATAAGTATCGATGCATCATCGATGTGAAAATAAATTACAATTGAAATCTCAAGAACATCCGCATATCGTACAATAAATCTGCATAAGACTCAAATCTCAATAAGCAAAGGTGGATTACCAATCTCAAATATAATCGGATAATTAGGATTTAATTCCTAAAATCACATAAAAAACTAACAAATTTTTATTCTTAACTTTATTATTTTTATCATGTAAAATAAAAAAGTTCATGCAAATTTAAACAATTCACAAAATTATTTAAAAGAAAATACAAAAAGAATAAACTAAGGGGCACAATCTGTAAGCAGGAGGTATGCTAAAGTAATCTAATGCTAGGCCTAGCAGTATGATCCATGACATTGTTTTTGTTGCAAAATAATAGGCCATCAACAAAAAACAGTAAATGGGCTTAGTAAAGGTGTGCAAGCTGGAATTCTGGATGTTTGGATCAGAAATCTAGCGCCTGGCCCAAGAAGAAAGGTCCAAGAAGAAATTTTTATGATAATGTTTCAGGCTTCCAAAAGATGGCAACGGGCTTAACAAACAAAAGTCTTGGCCGAGGGAAGACTTATTTAAAGTCAACAACTCATCTCCCTTCAACATTACTTATGACCATTCATCTCTCTATGAAACGAGCCACCCCTTTTCTACACTCATCCATCTTCTTCACGTTCTATCATTGTCGTATAACCACCATTGAACAACGATCAACCCTCCCGAAGCTTTTCCTTTCAATTCCATCGGTACCAACCTAAACCTACGAGTGACTCTGGAAACCCTAGATGGCTTAGCTTCCAAATTGAAATGCTAACGGTGGTGAATTCGGCTACGAGACCTTAGGAGAAATGCTCGCATGAGTCTGTTCAAAATCTTACCATTAAAAAGAATTGAGTACAACAAAGGCGATAATGGAAGATCTGAAGCTTACCGGTCAGAGACACTCTGAAGGTGCTTCGTAGTTCCTGATAACGAGACAGGATTCCAAAGACTCTTCCAAAAATAATTCAGGTACATCATTTAACACTTCCGCGATTGCTTCTTCCTCGTTTTCTATCTTCTTTGTGTTTCCATGCCTGGGTATCGTGAATCATTATTGTTTGTGTTACATAGAGGTGATGTTGATGCAGATTTATGATGATGCTTGCAGTGATGCGGTGGCGAAGATTGAAGGTTGTAAGGCGCGATGAAGATGTTGTAGTTGAAAGTTTAAGGTTAGTGAAGAAGATATTGATACGGTTCCAAGAAAGAGATGAAGATGGAGGTGATTGAAGATGCGGTTATAGTGTAGAGAGAGTTTCTTCTGATTTTGTGATTCTTCTGCAGTTTGATCAATGAAGAGAGAGTGAAGATTGGTGGTATGAAGGTTAATGAAGGTGATGAAGAAAGATGAGAGTGAAGAGAGAGTTTTGTCTGGTTTTTCAAAGATTGAATCCTCAATGTGATGGTGTGTTTTTCTGTTATATATTCTTGTTAGAATGAATGATCGTAA
Source organism: Vicia faba (assembly GCA_948472305.1). Lineage (NCBI taxonomy): Eukaryota > Viridiplantae > Streptophyta > Magnoliopsida > Fabales > Fabaceae > Vicia > Vicia faba. The sequence goes on from OX451738.1 coordinate 576,469,286, forward strand.
ATCCCCCCTCCCTTCTTCTGTTACCACTTCTGTTATATCCTTTTTGTATTTCTTCCTGAATTCTGTTTGGTTATAGTTAGTATGGTTAGAAGTTGGTTAGAGTTAGTTAGGGGTGAGGGTTAGTTATTTAATTTTGTGAACAAAGGTTGTTAGAATTAGTTACAACTTGGTGAATAATAGTTGTTAGATCCCAAAACCCTGTTAGTAGATGGATGGATGTGATTTAATATGAAATTGAGTTTTTTCTCTATTAGAAAGTTGTTAGCCTTTGAATCTATTAGCTGAAAGTTGGTTAGGATTCTGTTATGACAGTTAGTCCATTATTTTTCTGATTTTGAGTTATTCTGAATGGAAAAAATGACAGGATGCTGAATCTTGCAGTAACAGAAGCAGGGAGAACACTTTCTTTGTATTCATCTGACTAATCATAAAAAAGAAACAACTCTCACAGTTTTTCCTTCTTCCCTTAGATCGCCGGCGGCAGCCACAATAATTTCCAACTCAGAACCAGTTCCAATCAAGATAACATTAGGTTTGTTACCTGATGAATTGTCTGTAATAATGTAACCTCCCTTTTCTACTGCAGCCTGGTTTGTTCTTGAATTTTGACACCTTGTGTCAACTGCATGTGAGTGTTTTAGATTCTGGCTCTATTGGTCACAGGTGCAGTTTGATTTGGTGAGTTTAGTGTCGTAAACCTCTATAAGTTTGTTAATGTACTCAACATGTTTAAAATTGTTGTTGTTGTACCCCAAGTTTTTCCCCTAAGATCCCTTCATCATACCATGTTGATTCAATCATAACAAGATCACATTAGGGCTTTTGGTTCTCCTCCCCATCTTTAGCTTTGCTCTTTGAGGAATCACCAAGCATCTTGACTTGTTTTCTTTTGTAATCATGAATGTTTTGTCCTGATTTTCCTTTTGATTAATAAAATACAATGTTGGTTTGTCTTACTTTTTAATAATGTAGGTAAAGGCAATGTGGATTAGCAAGTTGATCCATGGGTTCATAAGTTTATTTCCATGCCCTAGTCAATAAAACTTGAGAACTTCAAACCTCACCATTGAAGTTGTTTTGGAAGAAATGGCATGGCAAGGTTTATTTTGGTTCATCATATTTCAAAGTTATCAAATTTATTCAAAAGAATAAGGGGTTGATGGAAGAAGTTGTCATGGTTGGACAAGGTCTTATTCCCATTGATCACAAGTGCATATTTCTCTCAATTCTCAAGATATGGAAGTGGTTTTTGTGCCTATGAGTTCTCATTATCATCCTCAACAAATCCTATTTACAAAGCAAGAGTGTTGGTACAAGAAGGTTATTCAAAATTGTCAACGTTCCTCAAAGCATTTTCTTTATCTAGGAGCTAGGGTTTTGAACTTCAAATAAGTATATCTTGCTCATCTTTTGGTATTTTTTAGTTATTCCAAAAGCATCCTTCTCTTCAAAGGGTTATTAAAAAATCACTTCAAAAGTTTAAAGGAGTTTTCATATGGAAGAAACTTGTAATAAAGAAAGATTACAAGTCCTCCAGATGAACCTCCAATTTCTCAAGTGTGACTTCAAATGATCATAACTTGGTCAATTTTTATCACCTTGAGCCCAATCTTTTTGCACAATTATCTTGAGGATGTGAACTTGATACCTTATTTTATGTGCAAAGTTAGAAAATGGATGGAATATGCCCTGAGGATACAAAGTATTATAGGTCATTTCATGAATTTTTTCCAACTTCAACAATTCATAACTCTCTCCATTTTTGGAGATTTTGAATGGTTCAGGTTTCAAAATGTCATTCAAGAGGTCTATTTCATGCCATATTTTTTGGTCAAGAGAAAATTCCAAGTGGAAGGCCATGTTTGGATGCAAAACATTATAGGTCACTTTTGAAGAAAAATTTGAAATATTTCTAAGTATGGAAAGTCAACCTTTTTCCCCAACTTTGACTCAAGGCAACTTTCAGCTCAAGCATCCATTTGATTCCATTCTTTTTACATTTCAAAGCTTGTAACCTCATATTTCTAAAGCATCAAGAATCAAGCCCAAAGACCCCTTGAGTTGAAAATGCCACTGTTTTGAAATTGGTAAATTGGAACTGAATTTCTCACCAAGTCATAATTTTGAAATCCATAATGTGGCCTCTAATCACAAGATTTATGCGTATTTTTTATTTAAACTTGATTAACAAACTTTCCAGAAGTGTTTAGCACCTCAAAACACAAAGATTGGATGAGTTTTGGTGAAAATAAGATCACACTTCACTCGTGCATCAGATTCACACGAATTCCCTCCTAAATGCATCATTCACTCTTCCTTTTGATCCCATTTTCTTCTCCTATAAATATATGAACTATCCCATTCATTTTCTCAAGCTTGAATAGCCAGAATCACCCTACTAAACTTGCTCCATAACTCAATTTTCTGTAAGTTTGTAATCAATATTCAAGCCTTATCTAATCCAATTTTTCTATCAATTCACCTTCCTTGATCTTCCCTGAAGCTAACCATACAATTACCTTCAAGAATCGTGCCCTATATTGCTCCATAGAAGTCGAGTTTCGGAGCTCTGCAACTGAACTTCAATAGGTAGATTTCTCCATCAATTATTCAAAACTTTGATATGATTGTGATGCTCTCATTTCCCTGGTTCTAGTCGCATCACTTACTTTTATATGGAAGCACGTTTTGACCATGAAATTTCAAATCCCTTTTCAAAACATTCCTTCCAAATTGCTTGAGCTACAGTTTATATAAATTTGTCGCGACGGTGTGGTTGTCTTCGTCTTGAAGAGACGAAGCGAATGGCATAGGTCTGAGCTTCTGATTTTACAGTTTGAGAGACCTGTAATTCACGTTGGCTGGAGGTTGAAGATGACCAACGTGTCATCTTCCAACCAATGAAGGCGCGCCACTTGTTTTTTTTTAATTTTTGATTTAATAAGTGATCCAGTGTTTTATTCACTAATGACCATTGTAACACCCCAATTCTACCCCTCGTAATTAATAATAAAATCAGAGTTTCAAAATTTCATCCAAACATAAATTGAGGTATCACATATTCGTGTTTTTGATCACTTTGCATTATAATGCACATCACAAAATCAAAAGTCGGATATAACGATTCATAACATAAATCATCATATAAACATATGCCTAATCACAGCATAGCGAATGTGTTCACAAAATGTATGTATCATCATGTTATCATCAATACATAAAGTCATAAGATAGTATACATAAACTATCCTATCAAAATAATAACGTCGCCCAAATCCCGAGTGTTACTACTATCAGAGCAGAGTGACTCAAAATAAAGAGACTCGAGCTAATCCTCATCATCCTCGCGGATCACCTGCACGTTACCAATATAAAGGCAACGGCGAAACAAGTAAAGGGTGAGATACTCCAAAACATATAATTAAAGGCATGATAAAATATATAAATAGTTTTGGAATCATAAATGATATAGGTTAATAAGAATATGTCAACAAATATCAAATCTCACATACTTTAAAATCATTATTTAGTGTATAAGATCAACACTTTAATATCATCACATAATCACCATAATCATGTCAAAACAAGACATAAACTCCATTTCCATAAACTCATATCGTCGCTTTACCGTCATGTTATATCCATCGCATAATTTTCATGAAATTATCACATCATAATCACTTTATGTTCAACAAAAAAATCGTCACAAAATAAGGTATCATATAACATCGCAATTCATTATAAGCCATCAAATAAAACTCAACGCCAAAAGACTCAAAAATAAACATAACTTGCGTTTAGTTTCTGAGCTTCTCTAACACTATCAAGGAAATCATTATTGATCTTTAACATTCCCAAGATAATACTCTTCGGCGTCACTTCTATTACAAGACTCATATCTCTAAATTGTTCAATCAATTCCAAATCTTTCACCATTAAAAGTGACATATGCAAAGTCTTTCGACTTAAATCATCGGCCACCATATTAGCTTTACCAGGATGGTAATTCAATCCAAAATCATAATCTTTCAACAATTCAAGCCACCGCCTTTGCCTCATATTAAGTCTTTCTGATCGAACAAGTACTTCAAACTTTTATGGTCACTAAATACTTCAAATCTAGAACCATAAAGATAATGCCTCCAAATATTAAGCACAAAAACAACCGCTGCAAGCTCCAAATCGTGCGTAGGATAATTCTTCTCATGAATCTTCAATTTCCTAGAAGCATAAGCAACCACTTTACCATTTTGCATAAGTACACCACCTAAACCCATCTTAGAAGCATCACAATAAACAACAAACGGTTCTTCAAGATTAGGTAGAATCAAGATCGGAGTTGTTGTTAACCTTTTCTTGAATTTCGCAAAACTTTCTTCACACTTGACATCCCACACAAACGCAGCTCCTTTACGAGTCAGCTTTGTCAAAGGAAGTGCCAACTTAGAAAAACCTTCAATGAACCTTCTATAGTAACCAGCCAAACCCAAGAAACTTCTAATCTCAGTAACAGACTTAGGAGTTTCCCATCTCAACACAGCATCAACTTTAGACGGATCTACAGCAATGCCATCACCAGAAATGACATGCCCCAAAAAGCTCACTTCATTTAACCATAACTCGCACTTTGACAACTTAGCATAAAGCTTCTTCTCTTTCAGAACTTCCAACATGGTGCGCAAATGTTCTGCGTGCTCTTCCTCCGATTTAGAATAAACCAGAATATCATCGATGAAAACAACCACAAAACGATCCAAGTAAGGTTGGAAAATACGATTCATGTACTCCATGAATACTCCCGATACATTAGTGACACCGAAAGGCATCACCGAATATTTGTAATGTCCATACCTCGTCCTGAAAGCAGTTTTCTGAACATCTTCTTCTTTCACCCTTATTTGATGGTAACCCGATCTCAAATCAATCTTACTAAACATGCGAGCGCCAACCAATCGGTCCATCAAATCATCAATTCTAGGAATTGGATACCTATTCTTGATAGTCACTTTATTCAACTGACGATAATCAATATAAAGTCTCATGCTACCGTCTTTCTTCTTCACCAATAACACATGAGCTCCCCACGGAGACACACTAGGTCTAACAAACTTCTTCTCGAGCAAATCTTCTAATTGTCTCTTCAATTATGCTAACTCAGATGCGGACATCCTGTATGGTTCCATAGAGATAGGTCTGGTACCAGGGACAAGATCCACAGAAAATTCAACTTCTATTTCTGGAGGTGCACTCGGAATCTCATCAGGGAATACTTCGGGAAAATCGCACACCACTGGAAAGTTTGCTATCACAGCTTGACTCTCCACAGAAAGAGTCGCCATAAAAAAGAAAACCAACGCCTCATCTTTCATGAACTCATTCAACTGCTTCGTCGACACCAACATAGATTGTTCTTCTTCTACTAAGGAAGAAAACCTTACAGTGTTGTCATAGCAATTGATATGCATGTAATTTGCTTTCAACCAGTCCATACTTAAAACCATGTCCAACCCGACAAGCGGTAAACAAACAAGATCCACCACAAAGTCTCTATCAAAGATTGATAAAGGGCAAATTGCGCACACAAAAGAAGTAGTAACCGCTCCCTTAGCCAGAACTTCTACCACCATATCTCTATCCAGAGACGACAAAGTGAGACCCAATCTCTTTACACAATCAACAGCAATAAAACAGTGAGTAGAACCAGTATCAATAATAGTAATAAGAGGAAAGCTATTAATGAAACTAGTACCTCGAACAAGACCATCCTCGTTTGTAGTCGGAGCACCCGACAAGGCAAACACCTTTCCTGCTCCTTGAGTCCTCTTAGGCTTCTTACATTGAGCACTAATGTGACCTCCCTCGCCACAATTAAAATAGACCACATCCTTATGTCTACAATCGTGAGTCATATGGCCCACTTCTCCACATCGGAAACATCTCACCTCATTCTCCTTAGCTCTAACATCGCTTCGACAAACATTACTTTTGTGGCCAGGTTTCCCACACTTGTAATAAAAAATACTAGCAGGAGCATCTCCCCCACTAGTTCTTCGCCCTTGAAACGCTTTCTGTTTCCCTTTACCAGCTGGAGCATCATACGGTTTTCCACGGCTTTGCTAACCTTTATTTCTCTTATCAGACATAATCTTATAATGAGCATTATTGTCCTCCTCAAAGATTCTACAACTATCAATCAAATCCGAAAAGACACAGATTTTCTGATAACCAACAGCTTTCTTAATCTCAGGACGCAAACCATTTTCAAACTCGATGCATTTAGAGAACTCGCCATTCGGCCCATCATAAGGCGGATAGAACTTGGCCAACATAGTGAACCTTGCAGCATAATCAGTGATAAACATGCTTCCTTGCTTTAATTCAAGGAACTCTATCTCCTTCTTTCCTCGAACATCTTTCGGGTAATACTTCCTCATGAATTCCCTTCGGAAAACTTCCCATGTCACTTTCTCACCAGCAATCTCAAGCCTCTGACGGGTTTCAACCCACCAGTCATCTGCTTCAGCACTTAGTTTATGAGTACCATAACGGATCCTTTGCACAGGAGTGCAATCCATCACACGGAAGATTCTTTCAATCTCCTTCAGCCACGCCAAAGAACCTTCGGGATCATACTTTCCTTGGAAAGTAGAAGGATTCTCTCTTTGGAAGGTTTCCAAACTACGAGACCCAGCATTCTCGTCAGCATTCGGCGGGTTTTGGAAAGCCTGAGCCATTGCCTGCATAGCAGCAGCAAGAGCCTCATCATTCCTACACGTGTTCCTTCCATCCATAACAACTTCTGCTCAAAACAAGGATTAGAATCAACAAATAACAATACTTGATTGATAGACAATAACAAACTCAACAACTTGGCCGGACAGACCGACCTGCTTTGATACCACTAATGTAACACCCCAATTTTACCCCTCGTAATTAATAATAAAATCAGAGTTTCAAAATTTCATCCAAACATAAATTGAGGTATCACATATTCGTGTTTTTCATCACTTTTCATTATAATGCACATCACAAAATCAAAAGTCGGATATATTGATTCATAACATAAATCATCATATAAACATATGATTAATCACAACACAGCGGATGTGTTCACAAAATGTATGTATCATCATGTTATCATCAATACATAAAGTCATAAGATAGTATACATAAACTATCCTATCAAAATAATAACGTCGCCCAAATCCCAAGTGTTACTACTATCAGAGCAGAGCGACTCAAAATAAAGAGACTCGAGCTAATCCTCATCATCCTCGCGGATCACCTGCACGTTACCAATATAAAGGCAATGGCGAAACAAGTAAAGGGTGAGATACTCCAAAACATATAATTAAAGGCATGATAAAATATTTAAATAGTTTTGGAATCATAAATGATATAGGTTAATAAGAATATGTCAACAAATATCAAATCTCACATACTTTAAAATCATCATTTAGTGTATAAGATCAACACTTTAATATCATCATATAATCACCATAATCATGTCAAAACAAGACATAAAATCCATTGCCATAAACTCATATCGTCGCTTTACCGTCATGTTATATCCACCACATAATTTTCATGAAATTATCACATCATAATCACTTTATGTTCAACACAAAAATCGTCACAAAACAAGGTATCATATAACATTGCAATTCATTATAAGCCATCAAATAAAACTCAATGCTAAAAGACTCAAAAATAAACATAACCGACTCCATGAGACATGACTATGTTATGCATGTGGTACCCGTCGCTTTGTCCATAATTAGGGACATTCGGCATAAAAGCCCATCGTCGCTTTAGCATAAAAGCCCTCGTCGCTTGGCATAAAAGCCCTCGTCGCCAATGCAATGTATGTGACTCGACAACACGACATCACAAACACGACACAACAAAACATCATCATCGCACATCGAAATTGGTATAAAACCCACGTAGCCATATTCATCCACATCAAGATAAACATATCATTCCATCGCATATCATCAAGTATTCATTATAAATAAACCGTCACAATCATCATATTTAATCACACCACATCATTATCAAATAATTCACTAAATTTCAAACACGGAAAAATAGTCAAACATCAATAATCATCGTGAAACTCATTCATAATAATCGGCATCAATCATAATCATTAACGTCGCAATCAGATTGTCCATACGTGACTTAAACCGACTAAAACGCAACCCATTTCAAATTAACCGTAAATTGGCTTATTTCGGGTTGCTTCATAAAAATTCGAAATCTCGAAAAACTAACTTCACCACGATGTTCTACACGTTAAAATTAGCTAGCACGTCAATTTTCGTTAAATTCAGAGCAACTTGCTCCGTCGCCAAAATTGTCGAAATCGGGAAATCAGAACATAATCGGGTTCCAAATTAAATCGGCTAACTTATGTCATATTTGTATTTAATTATTATAAATATTTAATATATTAAATTAAGAAAAGAAAAATAAAACATAAATTAATTAATTTTCTAAACTTAATTTTAATGGATATACTGCTAGTTAGTTCTAAACTTCATTTTACTGAATATGCTGCTATTACGTTAATTCCATACTGCATTTTTTTTGTTTTCTAAACTTCACATAATAACTATACTTTAGCATAGTTTATTTATAAACCTCATTCAAGATATACAGCTATTACTTTAAGAAACGTAGTATACTGTTAGTTTAGTTTTAGTTATAACATAACTTCTATGCATACTGCTATACTGCATAATTTATTTTAGTTTATAAACTTAATTCAATTAATATAATTTAGTTTTTCTAATTTAATTTCTATTAACATAACAATAATCCCACAACACTAACACCTAAATTAACTCTCCTAATTTATCTCAACAAATCTCAAGAACCCTAACATCAATTTTATCTCAAATCAAAATATACTAAATCAAACCCTAACTATAAGCATTGGAAAATCAAACCCCTTACCTTAGATGTTTGAAATGATTCTTGATGTTCCAACCAACCCAAAACTCAAGCTTTGTGTTCTTCTTGTTCTTCTCTTCTCCAAGACTTTCTAGCTCTCTCTATGCCTCTAAGTGTGTTTTTAGTGTTATGTCATAAAACAAGGAATGTGTTTGGTTTTGGTCTTTCAAGACAAGGAAACTTACTAAAATGCCCTTCTTAAAATATCACCACTAAATAACATTAAATGATATTATTAACCCAAATTATTAAAATAACTCCAAATAATTAAATATCGGTCCGAATAATATTTTACTGAACCGAACGAAATAAAAACCGGACCGAACAAAATAATTACCGGTCCCTCAAAATAAATATCAGACCGAATAAAATAATTACCGGTCCCTCAAAACAAATACCGGACCTAATAAAATAATTATCGGTCCCTCAAAATAAATACCGGACCGAATAAAATAATTACCGGTCTGAATAAAACATCACCGAATATATTAACAGATATATCGGTTAATATAAATATTCTCGTCGCAAAAATAAACGTCAAACGGTAACTCGAAAATATTAATATAATATAATATTAAATAAAATGGGGCGTTACAAATCTCCCCCACTTATAAAAGTTTTGTCCTCGAAATTACCTAACTCGAAAAGCTCAGGATAGGAATCCCACATCTTGCTTTCTAACTCCCACGTTGCACTTTCACCAGCTGCTCCTATCCAAACAACCTTAACCAAGGAGATCTCTTTGCCACGAAGAGAATTCATCTCACGATCTTCGATCCTTAATGGCATCGTCTCCACCGTAAGATTGTCTCGCACTTGAATATCATCCATCTCAATCACATGTGAAGGATCCGGAACATACTTCCGAAGTTGCGACACATGGAACACATCATGCAAGTTTGAAAGATTTGGCGGTAACGCCACTATATAAGCCATTTTTCCCACTTTACTAGTAATTTGGTAAGGACCAATAAAGCGAGGAATTAGCGTCTTCGACTTCAATGCTCGCCCAACGCCAGTTGTACGAGTAACTCACAAAAATACATGATCACCATCTTGAAATTCCAAGTCTTTTCTCCTTTTATCATGATAACTCTTTTGTCGACTTTGAGAAATTCTCATCTTTTCTCTAATCATCTTTACCGTCTCAGTAGCCTCTCTAACCAATTCTGGTCCAAGAACCACACTTTCACCCGACTCATGCCAACACAAAGGAGTTCTACACCTCCGACCATACAAAGCCTCGAACGGTGCCATTCCAATACTAGCATGAAAACTATTGTTATAAGTAAACTCAATCAAAGGAAGGTATGTATCCCATGAACCACCATGTTCAAGAATACAAGCTCGTAATAAGTCTTCCAACGATTGAATCGTCCTTTCCGTCTGACCATCGATTTGAGGATGATAAGCTGAACTCAACCTCAACTTTGAACCCAAAGCATCTTGCAAGATCTTCCAAAATTCAGAAGTAAACCTCGGATCTCTATCTGAAACAATACACAAAGGAATACCATGTAATCTCACAATCACATGCGTATAAATTTTTTCCAACTTCGATACGGGATAAGTGATATTAATAGGAATAAAGTGAGTCGACTTCGTAAGCCTATCAACAATCACCCAAATTGCATCGTGTCCTCTTGGTGTGTTCGGTAACCCCGTTACGAAATCCATAGAAATGTTATCCCATTTCCACTCCGGAATCTCTAACGGTTGCATCAACCCTGCAGGTTTCTAATGCTCCACTTTAGACTTCTGACAAGTCAAACAAGCATAAACAAACTGAGCCACCTCTCTTTTCATGCCCGACCACCAAAATAGTTTCTTTAAATCTTGATACATTTTGGTCGCTCCGGGATGAATACTCAAATTGCTTCTATGACTTTCTTCCAAGATCATTCTCTTCAAATCCACATCATCGGGAATACAAATCCTATCTCGGAACCTCAATACACCCTGAGCATCCAACTTGAAATCTTCATTTTCAGTTTTTCCAATACCAACCAACAAATCAACAAGTTTCACATCAAGCTTCTGAGCTTCTCTAACACTATCAAGGAAATCATTATTGATCTTTAACATTCCCAAGATAACACTCTTCGGCGTCACTTCTATTACAAGACTCATATATCTAAATTGTTCAATCAATTCCAACTCTTTCACCATTAAAAGTGACATATGCAAAGTCTTTCGACTTAAAGCATCAGCCACCACATTAGCTTTACCAAGATGGTAATTCAATCCAAAATCATAATCTTTCAACAATTCAAGCCATCTCCTTTGCCTCATATTAAGATCTTTCTGATCGAACAAGTACTTCAAACTTTTATGGTCACTAAATACTTCAAATCTAGAACCATAAAGATAATGCCTCCAAATCTTAAGCACAAAAACAACCGCTGCAAGCTCCAAATCGTGCGTAGGATGATTCTTCTCATGAATCTTCAATTGCCTAGAAGCATAAGCAACCACTTTGCCCTTTTGCATAAGTACACCACCTAAACCCATCTTAGAAGCATCACAATAAACAACAAACGGTTCTTCAGGATTAGGTAGAATCAAGATCGGAGTTGTTGTTAAACTTTTCTTCAATTCCGCAAAACTTTCTTCACACTTGACATCCCACACAAACGCAGCTCCTTTACGAGTCAACTTTGTCAAACGAAGCGCCAATTTAGAAAAACCTTCAATGAACCTTCTATAGTAACCAGCCAAACCCAAGAAACTTCTAATCTTAGTAACAGACTTAGGATTTTCCCATCTCAACACAACATCAACTTTAGACAGATCTACAGCAATGCCATCACCAGAAATGACATGCCCCAAAAAGCTCACTTAATTTAACCAGAACTCGCACTTTGACAACTTAGCATAAAGCTTCTTCTCTTTCAGAACTTCCAACATGATGCGCAAATGTTCTGTGTGCTCATCCTCCGATTTAGAATAAACCAGAATATCATCAATGAAAACAACCACGAAACAATCCAAGTAAGGTTGGAAAATACGATTCATGTACTCCATGAGTACTCCCGGTGCATTAGTGACACCGAAAGGCATCACCGAATATTCGTAATGTCCATACCTCGTCCTGAAAGCAGTTTTCTGAACATCTTCTTCTTTCACCCTTATTTGATGGTAACCCGATCTCAAATAAATCTTATTAAACATGCGAGCTCCAACCAATCGGTCCATCAAATCATCAATTCTAGGAAGTGGATACCTATTCTTGATAGTCACTTTATTCAGCTGACGATAATCAATACAAAGTCTCATGCTATCGTCTTTCTTCTTCACCAATAACACAGGAGCTCCCAACGGCGACACACTAGGTCTAACAAACTTCTTCTCAAGCAAAACTTCTAATTGGCTCTTCAATTCTGCTAACTCAGATGCGGACATCCTGTATGGTGCCATAGAGATAGGTCTGGTACCAGGGACAAGATCCATAGAAAATTCAACTTCTCTTTCTGGAGGTGCACTAGGAATCTCATCGAGGAATACTTCGGGAAAATCGCACACCACTGGAAAGTTTGCTATCACAGCTTGACTCTCCATAGAAATAGTCGCCATTAACAAGAAAACCAACACCTCATCCTTCATGAACTCATTCAACTGCTTCGTCGACACCAACATAGATTGTTCTTCTTCTACTAAGGAAGAAAACCTCAACAGTGTTGTCATAGAAATTGATATGGACGTAATTAGCTTTCAACCAGTCCAACCTGACAAGCGGTAAACAAACAAGATCCACCACAAAGTCTTTATCAAAGATTGATAAAGGGAAACTTGCACACACAAAAGAAGTAGTAACTGTTCCCTTAGCCGGAACTTCTACCACCATATCTCTATCCAGAGACGACAAAGTGAGACCCAATCTCTTTACACAATCAACAGCAATAAAATAGCGTGTAGCACCAGTATCAATAATAGTAATAAGAGGAAAGCTATTAATGAAACTAGTACCTCGAACAATACCATCCTCGTTTATCGTTGGAGCACCCGATAAGGCAAACACCTTTCCTTCTCCTTGAGTCCTCTTAGGCTTCTTACATTGAGCACTAATGTGACCTCCCTCGCCACAATTAAAACAGACCACATCTTTATGTCTACAATCGCGAGTCATATGGCCCACTTCTCCACATCGGAAACATCTCACCTCATTCTCCTTAGCTCTAACATCACTTTGACAAACATTACTTTTGTGGCCAGGTTTCCCACACTTGTAACAAACAATACTAGCAGGAGCATCTCCCCCACTAGTTATTCTCCCTTGAAACGCTTTTTGTTCCCCTTTACCAGCTGGAGCATCATACGGTTTTCCACGGCTTTGCTGACCTTTGTTTCTCTTATCAGACATAATCTTTTAATGAGCATTATTGTCCTCCTCAAAGATCCTACAACTATCAATCAAATCCGAAAAGACACGGAATTTCTGATAACCAACAGCTTTCTTAATCTCAGGACGCAAACCATTTTCAAACTTGATGCATTTAGAGAACTCGCCATTCGGCCCATCATAATGTGGATAGAACTTGGCCAACATAGTGAACCTTGCAGCATAATCAGTGATAGACATGCTTCCTTGCTTTAATTCAAGGAAATTTATCTCCTTTTTTCCCCGAACATATTCTTGGTAATACTTCCTCATGAATTCCCTTCGGAAAACTTCCCATGTCACTTCCTCACCAGCAATCTCAAGCCTCTGACGGGTTTCAACCCACCAGTCATCCACTTCAGCACTTAGTTTATGAGTACCATAACGGATCCTTTGCACAAGAGTGCAATCCATCACACGGAAGATTCTTTAAATCTCCTTCAACCAAGCCAAAGCACCTTCGGGATCATACATTCCTTGGAAAGTAGGAGGATTCTCTCTTTGGAAGGTTTCCAAACTACGAGACCCAGCGTTCTCGTCAGCATTCGGTGGGTTTTGGAAAGCCTGAACCATTGCCTGCATAGCAGCAGCAAGAGCCTCATCATTCCTACCAGTGTTCCTTCCATCCATAACAACTTCTTCTCAAAACAACGATTAGAATCAACAAATAACAATACTTGATTGATAGACAATAACAAACTCAACAACTTGGCCGGACAGACCGACCTGCTCTGATACCACTAGTGTAACACCCTAATTCTACCCCTCGTAATTAATAATAAAATCAGAGTTTCAAAATTTCATCCAAACATAAATTGAGGTATCACATATTCGTGTTTTTCATCACTTTGCATTATAATGCACATCACAAAATCAAAAGTTGGATATACCGATTTATAACATAAATCATCATATAAACATATGACTAATCACAGCACAGCGGATGTGTTCACAAAATATATGTATCATCATGTTATCATCAATACATAAAGTCATAAGATAGTATACATAAACTATCCTATCAAAATAATAACGTCGCCCAAATCCCAAGTGTTACTACTATCAGAGCAGAGCGGCTCAAAATAAAGAGACTCGAGCTAATGCTCATCATCCTCGCGGATCACCTGCACGTTACCAATATAAAGGCAACGGCGAAACAAGTAAAGGGTGAGATACTCCAAAACATATAATTAAAGGCATGATAAAATATATAAATAGTTTTGGAATCATAAATGATATAGGTTAATAAGAATATGTCAAGAAATATCAAATCTCACATACTTTAAAATCATCATTTAGTGTATAAGATCAACACTTTAATATCATCACATAATCACCATAATCATGTCAAAACAAGACATAAACTCCATTGCCATAAACTTATATCGTCGCTTTACCATCATGTTATATCCATCGCATAATTTTCATGAAATTATCACATCATAATCACTTTATGTTCAACACAAAAATCATCACAAAACAAGGTATCATATAACATCGCAATTCATTATAAGCCATCAAATAAAACTCAACGCCAAAAGACTCAAAAATAAACATAACCGACTCCATGAGACACGACTATGTTATGCATGTGGTACCCGTCGCTTTGTCCATAATTAGGGACATTCGGCATAAAAGCCCATCGTCGCTTTGGCATAAAAGTCCTCGTCGCTTGGCATAAAAGCCCTCGTCGCCAATGCAATGTATGTGACTCGACAACACGACATCACAAACACGACACAACAAAACATCATCATCGCACATCGAAATTGGTATAAAACCCACGTAGCCATATTCATCCACATCAAGATAAACATATCATTCCATCGCATATCATCAAGTATTCATTATAAATAAACCGTCACAATCATCATATTTAATCACACCACATCATTATCAAATAATTCACTAAATTTCAAACACGGAAAAATAGTCAAACATCAATAATCGTTGCAAAAGTCATTCATAATAATCGACATCAATCATAATCATTAACGTTGCAATCAGATTGTCCATACGCGACTTAAACCGACTAAAATGCAACCCATTTCAAATTAATCGTAAATTGGCCTATTTCGGGTTGATTCATAAAAAATCGAAATCTCGAAAAACAAACCTCACCACGACGTTCTACACGTCAAAATTAGCTAGCACGTCAATTTTCGTTAAATTCAGAGCAACTTGCTCTATCGTCGAAATTGCCGAAATCGGGAAATCGAAACATAATCGGGTTCCAAATTAAATCGGCTAACTTATGTCATATTTGTATTTAATTAATATAAATATTTAATATATTAAATTAAGAAAAGAAAAACAAAACATAAATTAATTAATTTTCTAAACTTAATTTTAATGGATATACTGCTAGTTAGTTCTAAACTTCATTTTACTGAATATGCTGCTATTACGTTAATTCCATACTGCTGTTTTTTTGTTTTCTAAACTTCACTTAATAACTATAATTTATCATAGTTTGGTTATAAACCTCATTCAAGATATGCAACTATTACTTTAAGAAACGTAGTATACTGTTAGTTTAGTTTTAGTTATAACATAACTTCTATGCATACTGCTATACTGCATAATTTACTTTAGTTTATAAACTTAATTTAATTAATATAATTTAGTTTTTCTAATTTAATTTCTATTAACATAACAATAATCCCACAACACTAACACTTAAATTAACTCTTCTAATTTATCTCAACAAATCTCAAGAACCCTAACATCAATTTTATCCCAAATCAAAATATACCAAATCAAACCCTAACTATAAGCATTGGAAAATCAAACCCCTTACCTTAGATGTTTGAAATGATTCTTGATGTTCCAACCAATCCAAAACCCAAGCTTTGTGTTCTTCTTGTTCTTCTCTTCTTCAAGACTCTCTAGCTCTCTTTATGCCTCTAAGTGTGTTTTTAGTGTTATGTCATAAAACAAGGAATGTGTTTGGTTTTGGTCTTTCAAGACAATGAAACTTACTAAAATGTCCTTCTTAAAATATCACCACTAAATAACACTAAATAATAATATTAATTCAAATTATTAAAATAACTCCAAATAATTAAATATTAGTCCGAATAATATTTTACCGAACCGAATGGAATAAAAACCGGACTGAACAAAATAATTACCGGTCCCTCAAAACAAATACCGGACCGAATAAAATAATTACCGGTCCCTCAAAATAAATATCGGACCGAATAAAATAATTACCGGTCCGAATAAAACATCACCGAATATATTAACAGATATATCGGTTAATATAAATATTCTCGTCGCAAAAATAAACGTCAAACGGTAACTCAAAAATATTAATATAATATAATATTAAATAAAACGGGGCGTTACAACCATGATATGTACAACGCTCCAGATCCCTTGGATTTGATTACTAACGCATTTTGACTCTCATCCATTGGTCCACATCTTTTTGGTTTTTATTTTATTTTCTGATTTTTATATTTAATTGTTTTAAACTTCAAAAAATCATAGAAAATTCATTTTTAGTCCAAAAAATATGAAAAATATTATGAAAAATATTTTTGATTTTTATCTTTCTGATTTTTATTTTTTCACAATTTTATTTTGTGTTTTTATATTTTTTATAAACTTTCACTTTATTTGAATTGTATTAAATGTTTACAAAATACTTTTATGCATTTTTAAATTCTGAAAAAATTATGGAATGATCCAATGATATTGTGATAAATATTGGTGACCTTATTTATTTTTTATTTTTGACATTGTTATTTATTATCATTTTTTTTGTTAATTTTATCAATTTCTTTTAATTTTTTTTAAAATAGTTTCTTACTTTAAAAAATTACCAAAAAAATTGTAAAAATATTTGAGTCCTTTTTAGATTTTTCTATGGTCTTACTTTTTATTTCTTGATTAATTTGAATATGGTTGATATTTTTCTTTTTATTTCTATTTTAAAACCTTTTTTAATGTATATATTAAATGTAATATTATTTAGTGATTATTTTCTGGCTGATCTTGGTTGAATTTTTTATTATGAACTTTATTAACATCATTGGATCCATGGTGTTGAGTCTAACTCCATAAAAATGGATGAATGATTTTAATAATAGTTTAATTAAAATTTAATTCAAATGTGGTTTGTATTCTTTCCCACCCATCTTCATCTCATCCCTTTCTTATCGCACTAAATGTTATTGGAGCATGATCTCTATATCATGTCTCAAAACAAATGGTGCATAGATTGCTATTGACCGGCCTCAAAATAGGTGCAACTTCTATATAAGTCCACTTAAGATTGCTTAACATAGCACTAAATTTTATCTCGATTCGAATAAATGATCATTTGTGGCCCAAATCTATGTTTGCAAGCCCAAGTATGTTAATTTGATCTCTTTGATCCAATAACCTTGAGACTCATTGTGTGGAGGCTTTGGTTCTACCAATCCTCTAATGGATCTACAATACTTTTGGTCAACGCGGATCACTTAAACATCGTTGATCATTAAATGGTACTATTGTACCCCAAAATTTTCCCTATCTATTTACCTAACAGGTACTCATTGAGATCCTCAACTTGCTCAAGAATGCCCAAGAGTTGACCAAACAAACTCTCTCCTAAAGCAATGGACCTCCAACTAGGGTTTCCATTTTCATCAAGATGGGTGAGCTCCAAAGACCTCCTACGCTCTCCATAGTCCTAATATGTTCTCAAGTCCCTCCATGTCAAGCTTCAAGCCTTGCACAAGAAATTTGCTCAATCAACTGCTCAGATGCTTGAAAATCAACTATATTAGGTCAAAAGTCAATTGTGGCCACATACAGTCAAAATTCAATATTTTTGGTCAACATCAACATTTTGAAGTGATATCCATCATTTGATCAAAGGTTGATCATGATTACTCAAGGAATGCTCCTAATTCATCAAAATTTAAAAGTTGCTAATTGGGATTTCTCAGGAAAAGTCAACCAAACTTTGACCAGGAATAACTTCCTCATACTTTATCAGAAATTTCTCATCCAAGGCTCGTTTTGAAGAGAATCCAATTCCTTACAACTCATCATCAGCCCTCAAGTTCAAGAAATGCACTCATCAAAAGATATGGATTCATACATTATAGGTCATTCCAAAAAGTCAACAAAAACACCTTGTGGGTCAAAGCTTCTTACATGAACATGGAAGATCCATTTGAAATGAAACCAAAAGGGTTGTTTAGAGGACATCATAAGATTTCTAAAATGTCCAGGAACAC
The DNA here is from genome assembly GCA_948472305.1 of Vicia faba. Lineage (NCBI taxonomy): Eukaryota > Viridiplantae > Streptophyta > Magnoliopsida > Fabales > Fabaceae > Vicia > Vicia faba. The sequence goes on from OX451738.1 coordinate 576,487,859, forward strand.
CATCTTAGGGTCAAAATTTAAGGAGATATACATTGTCAAAGTTGGCCATTTTTGGAAATTTGCCCAAAGTCAATAATGCTCAAAATTGCATTTTTTGTCAAATGGGCCTAACTTTTTATGCTTGTATTGTGCTTATAACATGGCCCACGACCCTTGAGCTCACTCATATATTTTTACATTATTTTTATTATTTATTTTGATTATTTATTCATTAAAAGTCAAAATTAAATAAATAAATAATGAAAAATATGTAAGATATGATTGTGAATCTTTTTCTCATCAAATAAACATCAAAATGTGCTGGCAAATCAGAGGGGAATCATGGAAAGAGAGCAAGATTGGATTTGTTCTGAAAATGAGCAAAATCAAATAATTGAAAGCAATTATTTTTCTCATTGAAAGCATGGATTTACTTCTTCTTTTGTTGACCTAATGCCTTCTAATACATATAAACAATATGGCCAGACCTAGTAGGCACGCAGCTGATGCCAAATAACTGATCTCAAGCTTCCAAAATTCAAGAAAAAAACTCAAACTCGGATTCTACATTGCAGTCTTCCTCAAGGGGATTTGAGGATTGCAATCCACTCTTGGGCATCTCTTGAAGCTAACAGTATCATTTGCACGCCTCAAAACTCCAGGAATCATCGCATAACATCATCACGGTTTTCCATTTTTTTCAAATTCGTATCCATGCATTCTTGCATTGTTAATCTATTTTGATTGCATATGCGTGTTCATATGGATGCCTAGAAGCTTTCTGCATACTTGATTTCTAGTTTTGATGCATCAATGCCAAATTGCCATTGTTAGGGTTTTAGCCTCGGTTTTAGGGCTTTGAGATGCAGGGAAAATTGGACCAAAAGAAGGTTACTATCATACTCGTGAGATCAAAACGAGTTGATCTGTATGCTTAGAATTGATTTATCATGCCTGGCTTTGATTTTTGAGGTTTGCAGGGTTGTAGTTACAGTGGGCGTCCGTAGGTAAAAGGGTTGATATTTAAAGCCACGGTCCATGGAAGAAGACGGTGGCGTGGCAGCCAACCACTGGCCAATTTGAATTTATGCGCTTTTTTAGGCATAAGGTGTGCGTTGTTATTATGATATTTTTTGTTTATTATATTACAAGATAAGCAATACAACACATATGGCAAGGAGTGTGGGCATGTGAAGCAAGGGACCTGGGTTCGATCCCAAGTCCAAACATTTTCTCATTTTCTGAATGATTCTTTCTAGATCTAGTATGCCTCACAGTTAAGCATCCATCATACGTTCCCATCAACAGTCCGTCAGATCTCCTCAAGCCTGGATCAAACGTCCCAGATTTGATGACCACGCTGGAGATTCAAAGGGTTAGCATCACAGGATCCTTTGAAGCTTTTTGGGTCACCAACCTTGGGCCCATCAAATTCAGAATCACATCCCCCCTGATTGATAACAACATCAGGCCAAGTTTTAGTTCTTTCTCTTTTTTATTTTATTTATTTATTATTCTATTTCATTTATTTATTTTATTTATTTCAAAATTTTATTATCAAATCAAAATCATGAAAAAATAAAATCACAAAAATGTAGAATTAGATTTTTTTTTATATATATTAAATTTTATTGAAAATAAATTAGATTAATTAGATTCACTTGATTACTTTTTTTTAATTAATTAAAATTAATTAGATAAATTAGGTTTAATTTGTAATTAAATCATTTTCTCAATAAAAAAAACACAAAAATATTTTTTAATTAATCAGGTTTTTTAGGCTTCTAATTTATGCTCGCATTTAAGTCATGGCGCGCGCCTTTACTTTCTTTTAATTTAAATTATTGTAACTGTTTCAAGTTTGTAATAGCTAATTAGGTTTATTATTTCGCATTTACTATTTCCCCCGGTTTTTGATTATGTAATCCCCCTCCCCAAGGCCTTGTAATAGTTAGGGTTTTAATTTCTCGCACCTTACTTTCTGCAACTATTAACTGCTAGATGTATGGACGATAGGCTTGCATGTGAAAGATAAACGATTAATACAGTAGAAAACCCTAATTGTGCAAAGATAATTAACTGGAAAAAACACACTTGCACATGTTCACTCCTAGGGTTTGCCCCACTTGGTTGCCTCGGAAATAATGGTCGTGTCCCTCAAATGTAGGGATACCTTAGCAATGACCCGCGATTCAAACTTGTCATAAAGATCATAGTCCCTATTGGTCCCTCGAGTTTCCTACGAATTGATCTTATGACGATAGTCCCTTTGAAACGCTAAGGTATCTTTACTTGTTACCTTCAGAGACCATTTCGTCCCTTCGAACGCCCCTTTAAAATTCTAACGACGGAGCTACCTACTCCTTAATAGTAGGATAGCACTGTCTAAAGGAAACGAAAATGAATAGACTTTTTCGAGTAGGTAGAAAACTCTTAAGTACTTGCTCAAAACAAAAACTTTTCACACAAAAACTTTTCAAAAAAATAGTTTTCAAAACAAATTTGTCACACTCTCGAGGATCGATACAAGGGTTATCACGAAGTAAACAAAACTTTTCAAAACAAGCACACACAAGCAATTTTAAATGATCAAGTACCTAAGAGCCCGTGGAAAACCACGGATAGAAAGGGTGCTAACACCTTCCCTTTCTATAATCTACCCCCCGTACTCAGAAACATTTCGAAAAAAGGGTTTTTTCTGTTCTTTTTCCTTTTCCTTTGTTGGATGAAATAAAATTTGATGGTGACTCTTGCTTACCGCGACATTTGCGAATACAAAATGCAAACCAGCATTAACAGTCGGTTTTGCCACCATATCACAGGTACTTTTGAGTATTCCAAATGGATGATATACTTGACAAAAAGCAAATGCAACTTGTTGTGTGGAGGCTTTGGTTCTACCAATCCTCTAATGAGTTCCAAATGCAAGTTTCAAGATGGTCATCCAACTAACCACTAATTATTAAATTTCTTCTACTTTATACTTTTATTTTTTATGCTTCATGTACCATTTACTTTAAGCATTACATTTCATATTATTTGTATTTTGCTCACTTGAGCATTTATATTCTTGTTATTTTTATTTTTCTCACTTGAGCTTTTCCTTTCACTTTTTAAGACACTTAATAATCAACATGAACCCTAAAAAAGGCTTTAATGATACTTGGACTATTTGGTTACTATCTTTGGCATTATGGAGCATTGGACTTCTTGGACTTAGGATTAGAAACCTTGGCCTATGTTGGAGACCTTGTGACCTTAACTGATATTTTGTCTGGAGCTATTGAGGTTTACCTCAAGATATTGGGTTGTTTGTTTGTTTTGTGTGCAGGTTATTGTGATAACATTCTTTGTTTGTAATCTGGAACTCACATGTATACAGACGTTATTCTGCCCAATTATTTTGAATACTTAATACACTTGAAGTTTGGTTCTCAAGAGGTCTAGTATCTTTGCTTGTTTGGTTTCAATCCAAAGAATCGGAATTATATCTTGACTCATAATGTCAAGTATAGGCTTCTTGTTGGTTATATGGTTCTTATCCCTAGCTTTTACCTTATGCTTTAGAATAGTCTCTTCTTCTCCTCCCATCTTCTTTAATTTCAAAAATCTTCTCCCTCCTTTTGAAAACCCTTCTTGTTTCTAAATTTGAATAACTTTCATAATAAACTTGGACTTAGGTCCATGCATTTTCAAAATATTTTTCATAAATAAACTTCAATCAACTTAATAATACCTTGACATTTTTTGTGAGAAGACTAAAAGTCAATCAATCTCATTTCAAACCATGTTGCCCCTTTGGCTTATTTTTATTTTTAAAACCTTTCTCAAAGGTTGGACTCTTGTCAATCCTTGTAGTGATGCAAACAACTATACTTCTATAATATGTAGTAAAGAGAGATATTTTCCACTTGTTTATTGAGTGAGGCATTGTTGATTTTAAAATCCAAGCCAGATCCTCCACTTTGAGATGATTCAAATTCTCCTTTCTCATGATTGTGGGTAGTAAGTATGTTTTCCACACAGACAATGACGATGATGTCTCATCTCATAAAATTGACCAACACACTTGTGTTTTAAAATTTTAAAAGATGAACTACGTGTACCCTGATCCCCTATTGCACGAAAGGTGGTACGTAGGCACTAAAGGTTCGCAACCGCGGAGGGTGCAAAAATCATAAAAAATATATTTCTTTTCTCACCTCCACCATCTATTTTTCATACAACATTTTATAGCCAAAATATACATACTTTTCAAAGAGGTTCTTGTGGAGTACCGTAAATGTTTAGGGTGCTAATACCTTCCCTTTGCATAACCAACCCCCCTTACCTTGAATCTTTTCCCCCTATTTTGGGTTACTCGCTCTTTTCCCATTCCTTTGGAAACAATAAAGCACGGTGGATATTTTTATTTTGATTTTTATAAGTGTAGTCAATCCAATGGCTTAGTCTTAAACATTTCTACCGCTACAGAAAAATGGTGACTTCACTGGGGAAAGATTGACCTCTTGCTGGTACATCCCTAAGTGGGTTGAGCCTATATTTGTTTATATATGTATATGTGCTATTGTTGTTTATGTGTTATATGTTATATATGTGTTTATCTAGATTTTCCTGGTTTTCAAGATGCTTGGTGATTACTCATAAGTCCTATACCCAGACTTGGGCAAACTTTAAGATAGGATGGGAGGCATAGTCATCTTAACTTTGAGGGAGTAATCCCAAAAAAGGAGGCATGAGATCCCCCACTTAGTGGAGGCCCCTTTGACTGTAGTGTCGTTTACCGAGTAATTGGGAAGACGTACTGCTTTGGACCTGGGAGCCTGCTGAAGCTGAGGACCATAGAATACCTAACCCATCTTGGCCTTTTAGGTGTAGTACGGAACCTATGACGGAGTAATCCGAAAATAGTTGTCACGCGATACTATGCTCGGACGAGTGTTTCTTGAGAATATTACTAATTACTGAGTTAATCAGGAAGTTAGTAATATCCGAAGGAAGGATGTAGACTCTGGGAACCTCTAGAACCTTGTTCGATAGGTGATAACTTTTAGACCATACCTTATGGATAGTACCTTCAACCTCATGCTCGTGACATTGAACCTAAACCTTATGTGTGTGATCTTGTGTGTGATTGTTGCATCATGCATCCATGCACTCATAAGCATCTTTTGAAGAAATTTCATTTCAAGGAACTTAAAAGTTGACCATTTGTGAATATCTCAGGTACTTTTTAACCATGGATTCTGGAAAAAGAAAGACCGGAAAATACAGTTTAAAGGATCTCAAGATAGATGAGTTGATCAGTCTAATTCCCGAGATTAAGTGTTCTGCAGATTTTCGGAAGAAGTATGGATCCATCATTCCTCTCATGAAGCTTAAGATGAAGGAGGGTATTCTCTCGACCTTGGTCCAGTTCTATGATCCGATGTATCATTGCTTTACTTTCCCTGACTATCAGTTGATGCCTACACTGGAGGAGTATTCTTATTTGTTGGTTTTACCTATTACCAATCGTGTTCCTTTCACCGGTTTGAAGGGTGAGCCAAAATCACATGAGATTGTTGCTTTGATTCATCTGGGGAAGTCTGAGGGTTGAAGCCCATATGATTACTAAAGGATGGATTAGAGGGTTACCAGCTCATTTCTTATAGAGAAAGCTCGTTACTTTGCCAGGATGAAGAGTACAGTCGCTTTTGAGGCCATCTTTGCTCTACTTGCTTACGGGTTGTTCTTATTTCCTAATATGGATAAGTTTGTTGATGTTAATGCTATCAGGATCTTCATGATTGGAAACCCAGTTCCTACATTGTTGGGAGATGCTTATTACTCTACTCATCTTCGGAATTCTTATCATGGGGGGATGATTATCTATTGTACGCCTCTTTTGTACCGGTGGTTCATCTCTCATATGCCTCAGTCGGTGCTTTTTGGGATGTCAGGAAGGAACCCCGTTGTTCTCCTAAGGTCATGGCACTTATTCACTCGGATATTGATTGGTAGCATCGAGCTTACCAGGATGTAGAGATTTTCAACAGTTATGGTAGTTTCCCCAATTTACCTCTTCTTGGTACAAAGGGAGGAATTAACTATAACCTTGTTCTTGCGCGACGACAGCTTGATTATCCGATGAGGGATAAGCCATATAGTATTCATTTGAGTAGTTTCTTTTTGAAGGAGGTAGAAGACCATAAGGAAGCTAGGGAGCATATTGTGAAGGCCTGGCGTCACATTCATAAGAAGAGTAGGAAAGATTTGGGACCAGGAGGGGTTGTTTCTTTGGATCTATATCTTCAGTGGGTCCAAACGAGAGCTATTCAATTGAAGATGTCGTATTCTCGGGAAGCACCTATGCCTGAGTTGTTTGTGAAGACAACTCCTCCCTTATTGGATAATGTGGAAGAGCTACAGCTTGATTTAGTCAGGATGCAGTAGGAAAAGGATGCTTGGAAGAATAAGTGCCAAACTTTAGAGATTTCCTGTAGAGCAGATTTGAAAGAGAAAGACGACTTGATTGAGATTCTTGAGAGTCGGGCTGCAGAGATGATGGAGAGGCAAGGGGATTTATTTTCTCCTAAGCCTCACTCGGATGCTAGTTTCTCACTTCCTGATTCAGGTGATTGGAAGGAGGTTGCCACCAGATATGCGGAAGAAAACCAGAGGTTGAAGGCTTAGATTGTCAAGCTTACAGGGAAGCGCCACCGTATAGAGTGATCTCCATCAGCTTTACTTCTTAGGGTTTTAGACTTTATTTTTATCTTGTACTTGGGATTATTGAAACTTGTAATCCATTTTGAAGTTATTATAATAAAAAATTTCAGTATGTGTTATTACTTTGATATTTGCAATGTGTCTATAAATCTTTAAGTCCCTTGAAATGTTAAAAATAAATCATGTGCATTACACATCATGCATCATATTGCATATATTTCTTACATTTTTTATGCATATCCAGGTGTCTTACCAAGCTTCTTTACTTCGTTCAGCAAGTTGTCTCACCATTACAACACTCGAGCCAATTTTAGAAGGAAGATGGATAACTTAGAACAAGAGAATCGCGAGCTACGCAAGGAGGTTTATGCTTTGAAGGCTGACATGGCCAATCTTACTGCTCTGATGGAATCTGTGGTGGCTGCTCAGAATCAGCCACCGAGTGTTCAACCTCAACCAACGAGGGATACTACTGAAGCTCCGGCTGTTCCTATGTCTGCTACTCCAGCTGTTGTTCATAATCACATGCCTCAAGGTTATCCATGGGGAATGCTAGAGAACTTTGCGCCTGAAAGTTTCAATCTTGGTCCTTAAGAAGCTCCAATTGTTCAGACTATTGTTACTCCCGCACCTCATGTGGTGCATGTTGCTCCTGCTGCACCTCCTTCGGTGAATATGGTTCCATTTGTTAATGATGATATGTGTTGTCCTTTTCCTCCACCAAGTGAAGACTTGGGTCTTTATGACAGAATGGATGATTTTCAAGAGCAGTTTGACAAGATGCGGAGGGAGATGAAGGCCCTCATGGGAAAGGAACTATTCGGGAAGAATGTGAATGAATTAGGCTTGGTCCCGAATGTTAAGATACTTGCGAAGTTTAAAGTCCCGGAATTCGAGAAGTACAAGGGCAACATTTTCCCTCGTGCTCATCTGGTGATGTATGTAAGGAGAATGTCTACCCATACTAATGATCAACGTTTGTTGATTCACTTTTTTCAAGATAGTTTGACTGGTGTTGCACTGAAGTGCTATATGAGTTTGGATAGCGTCAATATCCATACTTTCAATGACTTGGGAGAAGAATTTATCAGATAATACAAATACAACATGGACATGGTGCCTGACCGTGATCAACTCAGGGCCATGGTTCAGAAAGACAGTGAATCATTCAAAGAATATCCACAGAGATGGCGTGAGGTAGCCGCCCAAGTGATTCCTCCCATGGAAGAGAAGGAGATGACTAAGATTTTCTTGAAGACTCTGGGTGCTTTCTACTATGAAAGGATGGTAGCGAGTGCGCCAAGTGACTTTACTGAAATGGTAGGCATGGGTATCCGCTTAGAAGAGGCTGTAAGAGAAGGCCATCTAACGAAGGGTGAAAGTTATGGAAATACGAAGAAGCCATCATATGGGTTTACCAAAAAGAAGGAAGGAGATACAAATATTGTTATACAAGAGAGGAGAGTTAATCCTCCTAGAAGAAGTTATCAGCGTCATCAGCAAGTCGCATCAGTTACTCCAGTTGTGGGTGTAGCTCCAACCACCGTTGCTTATCAGAGATCATCCCAGAAGGGGAATTAAGGGTATAATCAGAGAAGGGAGAGTTATGACCCTATCCCTATGAGTTATACAGAATTACTATCGGCTTTAATTCAAAAGAAGTTGGTTCATACCCAACCACCTCCCATTGTACCATCACCCTTGCCTTGGTATTACAAAGCGGACCAAACATGTGCTTTTTATCAGGGAGCACCAGGTTATAATATTGAGAATTGCTGTCCTTTGAAGACTGAGGTGCAGAAACTGGTGAAGTCTGGTATTCTATCTTTCAAAGATGTGGGCCCTAATGTGAAAGACAATCTTCTACCCAAGCATGAAGGAGAAAATGATGTGAACATGGTGGTCGGTTGTCCAGGCGACTTTCGTATTTTTTATATTAATCTGGTTAGAGGAGATTTGGTGAAAATGCATGTTGACCTCTGTGAATTTAGCTACTATACGCATGACCATGCCGGTTGCGCTATTTGCAGTACGGATATACAGGGTTGTGACAAGATAAAGGCTGATTTGCAAGAGATAATGATGAGGGCCTCATCCACATAATCAAGCCTAGGGAAGAGTATGAAGATGGGAGTTGACATGGTTTCTGGATGTCCTGGAGAGTTGAGAATTTTGGATGTGGAGTATATGAATGAGGACCTTGTGCAGTTGCACGCTACTTTCTACTACATGGCTGGTCAGGTGGAACATCAGTATGGATCTTGCTGAATTTGCTGCCGAGACTCCCGAGGATGTTCAATTGTTAGGAATGGTATTCAGTTGTTGTTATACAATGGAACTATCAAGGTTACAGGTCAAAGGGATGATTACCATAAAGTTGATGTGATTGAGGTCTGTTTGGATGAAGAAGAGTCAGATGATGAGTATGCCTCTGTAGATGAGTATTTCTCCTCAAAGAGGATTTGTTTTTCAGAAATGACTCTGTAATGACTGATTATGTTGAAGAAGGAGTAAATGTTATTGTGCCTTGTTTTGGTGCACCTGCCCATTTTGAAGTTGAGTATCATAGCAAGCCAGCTATTACTCCATTGGTGATTAGTTTGTCGGGTCTTATCCCCTATAAGTCAGATAAGGTTGTACCCTACAAATATAATGCTACAATCTTAGAGGATGGTGTGGAAGTTCACATCCAACCAATGCCTGATGTTGTATATATTGGTGAGACTAGCAGAGTGACCCGCAGTGGTTGTATATTTGCACTGGTTTTTCGAGGAGATGTTAGTACAGGAAAGAAAATTGTTGAAAATGTTGAACCCATGAAGGAAGTGGGTGAATCTAGTGGAGCTACACTAGAGAAAGAGGTGGATGATATTTTAAAGATAATCAAGATGAGCGACTACAGAATTGTGGATCAGCTACTGCAGACTCCTTCAAAAATATCTATTTTGGCTTTATTGATGAACTCCTCTGCTCATAGAGAATCTTTGATGAGGGTATTGGACCAATATTTTGTAGAAAGTGATATGCCTGTAGACCAATTCAGCAGCGTAGTGGGGAACATTACGTCATGTAATAACCTGAGTTTCTGCGACGATGAATTACCCGATGAAGGAAGGAATCACAACATGGCCCTCCACATCTCTATGAATTACAAGAACGATTCACTATCCAATGTTCTGATTGATAATGGATCCGCATTGAACGTTATACTGAGGAGCACTCTTATGAAGTTGAAATATCAAGGAACGCCTATGCGCCCAAGTGGCATTATTGTAAAAGCATTTGATGGATCAAGGAAATATGTTATTGGTGAAGTGGACTTGCCTATTCACATAGGCCCACATTTGTTTCAGATTACTTTCCAGGTCATGGATATTGTACCCGCTTATAATTTCTTGTTGGGAAGGCCGTGGATACATGAGGTAGGGGCTGTCACTTCAACTTTGTACCAGAAGCTGAAGTTTGTACGTGAAGGAAAAGTGGTAATTATAAATGGAGAACGGGCCTTATTGATATCTCATGTGTCCTCTTTCTACATTGTGGAGGAAGATGAAGCTTATGTTGGAACCCAGTTCCAAGCTTTATCCATTAGCAACATAAGAGGAAATGAGAATTCTATGGTTTCGCTTAAGGATGCGCAGCAGGTTGTGCGTAATGGCCATAGTGAAGTTTGGGGACAGATTGTGGATCCACCTGTAAACAAGAATAGAGTTGGCTTGGGGTTCTCTGTGAAGAATGATAAAGGTAAGAGCATGAAGCCGAAGTCTGCTGCAGGCAAGTATCAAGACATCTTTCGTAGCGGGGGTTATCTTCATCCAACTTTTTCCTGGATTAATGCCATTGTGGAAGATGAAGCAGAGATAGAAATGCCAAATTATGTGACGCACGGAGTTAGGATTCAGAACTGGATCACGGTTGATGTTCCCTATTGCATACATGTTTCAAAGTAATTTGTTTTGTTAATCTTTTTGAAAATCTTTCACTCTTCCCAGGGTGAAAGTATTAATAGTGTATGGGCTTATCTGTTTGTTGTGACTTTTAAAATCAATAATAAAAGTTGTCTTTGTTTCCCAAATTGTGTTTTTATTTTTTGATTTTTCTTGGAAAATGGTAATCAGAAAAAACCTTTTGAAATAAATAATAACTAAAATTCAATATGTATGATCACTTGTTATATGTGTCAGTTTCTAAAAGCAATCATAAATCATATGTGCAGATTAATTAAAAACCCGTTGAATACAATGACCCTGCACCCTCTCCCAACTTTGAATGTCCTGTGTATGGGGCCGAAGAAGAAGACTATGATGAGATTCTAAAAGAGGTCTCGCGGTTGCTTGAGCGCGAGGAGAATGACATTCAGCCATATAAAGAGCCATTGGAAGTAATCAATTTGGGTTCAGAAGAAGATCCAAAAGAAGTCAAGATTGGAGCATTGTTGCATCCTGATGTGAAGAGTAGGTTGATTGAGTTATTGAAAGAATATGTGGATATTTTTGCTTGGTCTTACCAGGATATGCCTGGTCTAGATACAAATATTGTAGAGCACCATCTTCCGCTGAAGCCAGAGTGTCCGCCAATCAAACAGAAGTTGAGAAGAACTCACCCAGATATGGCAGTAAAGATCAAAGAGGAAGTTCTAAAGAAGATTAATGTCAGTTTTCTTGTGACATCAGTGTACCCTCAGTGGATTGTCAATATTGTCCCAGTACCGAAGAAAGACGGAAAAGTTTGCATGTGCATAGATTACAGAGATCTAAATAAAGCTAGTCCAAAAGATGATTTTACATTGCCACGCATTGATATGTTTGTGGATAGCACAGCAAAATTAAAAGTTTTCTCGTTCATGGACGGATTTTCCGGGTATAATAAAATAAGAATGGCACCTGAGGACATGGAAAAAACAATGTTTATCACACCCTGGGGAACATTCTGTTACAGAGTGATGCCCTTCGGGTTGAAGAACGCTGGTGCAACGTACCAGAGGGCTATGACAACCCTATTCCATGATCTGATGCACAAGGAAATTGAGGTATATGTTGATGATATGATTGCTAAATCCGAGACTGAAGAAGGGCATGTAGAAGATTTGTTGAAGTTGTTTCAGCGTTTGAGGAAGTATCGTCTCCGCTTGAATCCAAATAAATGTACCTTCGATGTTTGATCAGGGAAATTGTTGGGTTTCATTGTTAGCCAGAAAGGAATTGAAGTTGACCCTGATAAAGTCAAAGTAATTCAAGAAATGCCAGCGCCGAGAACTCAAAATCAAGTCAGAGGGTTCCTCAGGTGTTTGAATTATTTCCATATTCATTTCCCACATGACTGCAACGTGTGAACTAATATTTAAGTTGTTAGAGAAATATCAAGGTTGTGTGTGGACAGATGATTGCCAAAGGGCATTTGGAAATATTAATGAATATCTGCTTGAACCTCCTATCTTGCTCCCTCCTATTGAAGGAAGACCATTGATTATGTATCTGACAGTGTTAGATAATTCCATGGGATGTATTCTGGGACAACAAGATGAAACGGGGAAGAAAGAGTATGCCATTTATTATCTCAGTAAAAAGTTTGATGATTGTGATTCACGGTATTCCATGCTGGAAAAGACATGTTGTGCTCTGGCCTGGGTGGCAAAACATTTGCGGTAGTATATGTTGAATCACACTACTTGGTTGATCTCCAAAATGGATCCAATCAAGTACATTTTTGAAAAGCCTGCTCTTAGTGGGAGAATTTGCTCGCTGCCAGATGCTGTTATCTGAATATGACATTGAATACCGCATCCAAAAATCTATTAAAAGCAGCATGTTGGCAGATTATCTTGCTCACCAACCAGTGGATGATTATCATTCTGTGATGTATGATTTCCCTGATGAGGATGTAATGTTTCTGAAAGTGAAAGATTGTGATGAACCATTGCCTGAGGAAGGTCCTGATCCTAAATCTCACTGGAGCATGATATTTGATGAAGTTGTGAATGCTTATGGTAAAGGAATTTGTGTTGTGATTGTCACTCCACATGGATCACACATTCCTTTTACTACAAAATTGACATTTGATTATACTATTAATATGGCAAAATATGAGGCTTGCATCATGGGTCTCGAGGAAGCTATTGATCTCAGAATTAAAATTCTAGATGTGTATGGCGATTCAGCTTTGGTAATAAATCATATTAAAGGAGAGTGGGATACTCGTCACCTCGGCTTGGTCCCTTACAAAGATTATGCTAGAAGATTGTTACCCTTCTTTAATAAAGTTGAATTCCATCACATTCCTAGAGATGAAAATCAAATGGCAGATGCTCTGGCAACTCTGGCTTCTATGTATCAAGTGAATACTTGGAATGATATACCTCGAATTATGGTTCGGCGACTTGATAGGCCCTCTCATGTGTTTACAACAGAAGAGATAGTAGATGAGAAACATTGGTATCATGATATCAAGCATTTTCTTCAGACTCAGGAATACCCGATTGTTGCATCGAATAGAGATAAAAAGACATTAAGAAGATTGGCTGGCAGTTTCTTCCTCAGTGAAAATGTGTTGTACAAGAGAAATTATGACATGGTCCTGCTCAGATGCGTGGATAGACACGAAGCAGACATGTTGATGCATGAGGTTCACGAATGCTCATTTGGCACTTACACCAATGGACATTCAATGGCTAAAAAGATGCTAAGGGCAAGTTACTATTGGCTGACAATGGAATCTGACTGTTACAGATTTGCAAAGAAGTGTCATAAATGCCAGATTTATGCGGACAAGGTTCATGTGCCTCCGACACTTCTCAATGTTATTTATTCCCCGTGGCCCTTCTCTATGTGGGGTATTGACATGATTGGGATGATAGAACCCAAAGCTTCAAATGGACACCGTTTTACCTTGGTAGCAATTGATTACTTCACCAAATGGGTGGAAGTTGCTTCATATGCTAACGTTACCAAGAAGGTGGTTGTGCGCTTCCTTAAGAATAATTGTATATGTCGATATGGTTTGCCGAGCAGAATTATCACCAACAATGGATCAAATTTGAACAACAAGATGATGACAGAACTTTGTGAGGAATTCAAGACTGTACATTACAACTCATCTCCGTACAGGCCAAAGATGAATAGGGTTGTTGAAGATACTAATAAGAATATCAAGATGATCATCCAGAATATGGTTGTTACTTATAAAGATTGGCATGAAATGCTCCCTTTTACTTTGCATGGATATCGGACATCTGCTCGCACTTCAACAGGAACAACCCCCTTCTCCCTTGTGTATGGAATGGAAGAGGTACTCCCAATCGAGGTTGAGATTCCCTCTTTGCGTATGATAATGGAAACTAAGTTGTCAGAGGATGAATGGGTCCAGAACAGGTTTGACCAGTTGAATTTGATCGAAGAGAAGAGAATGACGGCTTTGTGTCATGGGCAGTTATACCAGAAGAGAATGAAGAAAGCTTTTGATAAGAAAGTCAAACCTCGTGAATTCAGTGAAGGCGAACTCATACTCAAGAAGATCATGTCTTTTAACACTGATTCTAGGGGCAAGTGGACTCCCAATTTTGAAGGCCCATATGTTCTCAAGAATGCCTTCTCTGGTGGTGCATTAATTCTTGAAACTATGGATGGTGAGGAGTTCCCACGTCCCATGAACGCTGATGCAGTCAAGAAATACTTCGCCTAAAGAAATAAAAGAACAGCTCGCTAAGTTGAAAACCTGAAAGGGCGGCTTAGGAAAAAAAGAGCCTATCGGTAGGCCAAAAACCCGAAAGGGCGGTCTAGGCAAAAATTAGAGACATAAACAGAATAAATTCCCCGCTAAGTTGAAAACCCGCAAGGGCAGCTTAGGGAAAAGTTAGGGACTTTCTTGGCAAGTAACTACATCAGACAAGACTTGATCATTGAAGCAACAATCTTCTCAGATCCTCATCATACTTCAACAGAAGTTGCTGCTCAGAATTTCAAAAGTTGTTAGAGGAGATAGTGGTCATTGTATCTCAATGTATCTTTTCCATTATATATTACCATTTTCCGAACTTTGTAATCATCCATGGCGTCTCGCCATTCGCAGACTACCATTCTATCAATAAAATTTGAGCTTTTACCCAATTCTTTGTATTTCTTATTTTATTTAGCTTGCAAAGACTCCATTTATTATTGATGATAATTTTCAAAGCGAAGAGATTAAATAGAAAAATTGTTTTTCAAAAAAAGAATTTACAATTTACTTTTACTTTAGATTTTTTTATTCAAGAGGAAAACAAAAGTGGTGATCCCATGAATGGACGAACTCCAGTAGTTTTGAGAAGTTTTTGTTTCCCCCAAGAAGGTTTACTCAGGACGTTTTCGTTGTATTGGGTTTGTGACTACATTGTCCCCAATCAAGTCTTGTTTCATTTTTATTATTTTTTGAGTTTGCATGATATGAAGACTCAATCCAAGATTCTCCAGTGAAGGCTTCGCTCATTTGATAGAAGTATTTTCTCCCCAGAGAAGTTGGTGCGATGATTACTCTCGAAGAGCACATATCTCTGGTTTCCCAATGAAGAACGTATATTAGTTTCCCCTCGATGATATGGTGTTGACCTCCCCAATGAAGTCAGCACGAGGTCCCCAATAAATGTATTAATGATGAATCATTATCTTCCGTAGTGAATTCTGTATGTTTTTCTCCTTTAAGGTGGGCCTGAATGCCCCAGTGAATGGTTTGACGATTTGGTTTCCATCTGCCTTATTCGAAATCAGTTTTGCAAATCTCCAGTAGAAGTGCTGCATTTGAAAATATTTATTTCCCCGTTGAAGTTTTAGTGCTACTCCCTAGTGAAGTCTGGAGAAGGATGTTATATCCATGTATCTGTACTGTTTGGTCGCTATATTATGTTTTCCCCAGTAAAGTTAAGCCATGCAGTAGGACTTTGTTTCCGCAATTGCTGCTTATTTTTCTTTTGGGATGATCGTCTTGAATGTGATTTGGCCGAGTGTTGTGGGTGCTCGAGTTGGTTTTGTTTATTTATCCCCAGTATTATATGTCTGTTTTTTCAGCATATACATAATAACACTCGTACATTCATACATATATCATACATAAGTTAAATTTAGCAAATCATTGCTCATTCATATTTGTTAATATTTTGTTGACATATTACCCTATTTTGCATAGTTGTATTATCCTCTCCCCAATAGAGTGTCAGCCATAAGTAGAAAGTGTATATTCTTTCAGTTTCCCCACTGAGTTATCCCTCATGGGAGATTTTTTGCTTTAGCCTTCCTACACAGCTCTTTGACTGGACGGTTTGGGTTTCCCTCTTGAGTTTATTTCTCAAAGAATGTATTTTGATAGACCGTTTTACTCCAGTTTATTTTTGGATTGAATCTTTGTTTCCCAGCAATATTATTACTTTGGATTTCTGCAAGCTTCGAGTTTTGGTTTGAGAATGTGCATTTATTTTACACGAGAAAACTTTATCTCCTCAGCAGGAGTATATTGGCATTTCCCCAGGAAGTCATATCTCTTTCCCCAGGAAGCCATATTGTTTTCCCCAGGAAGTCATTTTACAATTCTCCATAATATCAAATAGCAGGTCCCTTTATTTGAGCAACTTATGCTTCCCCATAAATGTCGACGCACTTTTTTTTGCTACCTTCTCTATGAGTGGATAGTTTACAGTTTGTTGTCAAAATTACTCCTGTGGATGGCCATTCGTTCAATATCGTAGAGACAGTCCGTTAAGAAATATTTGTAAGTGGTAGTCTCTTTATTTGTGACAGCTTATACATTACCCTTTCCAGGAAGAATGCCTTGATTAAGGAGGAAGTTGAGACATGTTCTAGGTGAAATGCCAGAATTTTGGAGAAACTTGTTATATCTTTTTGCTACCTTTAGTGAATGTTGGTAGTTCATCGTCAGTGAATGGTGATGCTTTGATATATTTTCTACTTCTACCTTCAGTGAAAGTTGGTAGGTCATCGGCAGTGAATGTTAATGATTGTTATCTTTTTGCTACCTTCAGTGAATGTTGGTAGTTCATTGTTAGTGAACGACGATGCTATGATATTTTCTATTTCCACCTTCAGTGAAAGTTGGTAGGTCACCTTCAGTGGAAGTTGGTGATTGTTATCTTTTTTCTACCTTCAGTGAACGTTGGTAGTTCATCGTTAGTGAACGGAGATGCTATGATATTTTCTCTTTCTACCTTCAATGAAAGTTGGTAGGTCACCTTCAGTGAAAGTTGGTGATTGTTATCTTTTTGCTACCTTCAGTGAATGTTGGTAGTTTATCGTCAGTGAACGGCGATGCTATGATATTTTATCTTTCTACCTTCAGTGAAAGTTGGTAGGTCACCTTCAGTGAAAGTTAGTGATTGTTATCTTTTTGCTACCTTTAGTGAATGTTGGTAGTTCATCGTCAGTGAACAGCGATGCTATGATATTTTCTCTTTCTACCTTTAGTGAAAGTTGGTAGGTCACCTTCAGTGAAAGTTGGTGATTGTTATCTTTTTACTACCTTCAGTGAACGTTTGTAGTTCATCGTCAGTGAACGGCGATGCTATGATATTTTATATTTCTACCTTCAGTGAAAGTTGGTAGGTCACCTTCAGTGAAAGTTAGTGATTGTTATCTTATTGCTACCTTCAGTTAACGTTGGTAGTTCATCGTCAGTGAACGGTGATGCTATGATATTTTCTCTTTCTACCTTCAGTGAAAGTTGGTAGCTCACCTTCAGTGAAAGTTGGTGATTGTTATCTTTTTTCTACCTTCAGTGAACGTTGGTAGTTCATGATCAATGAACGGTGATGCTATGATATTTTCTCTTTCTACCTTCATTGAAAGTTGGTAGGTCACCTTCAGTGAAAATTGGTGATTGTTATCTTTTTTCTACCTTCAGTGAACGTTGGTAGTTCATCGTCAGTGAACGACGATGCTATGATATTTTCTCTTTCTATCTTCAGTGAAATTTGGTAGGTCACCTTCAGTGAAAGTTGGTTATTGTTATCTTTTTTCTACATTCAGTGAATATTGGTAGTTCATCATTATTGAACGGCGATGTTATGATATTTTCTCTTTCTACCTTCAGTGAAAGTTGGTAGGTCACCTTCAGTGAAAGTTGGTGATTGTTATCTTTTTGCTACCTTCAGTGAATGTTGGTAGTTCATCGTCAGTGCACGGAGGTGCTATGGTATTTCTTTTCCTTCTACCATCAGTAAATGTTGGTAGCTCACCTCCAGTAAACATCGGTGTTGTTATTTCTTTCCTCTTTCTACCCTCAGTGAATGTTGGTAGTTTCGCCTTCGGTAAAAGTTGGTGTATCCTTTGGCTTTTTATCATCCTTTATGAGTCGGGTCTTTTGATCCACCGGTGATTTATTTTCCTGGTCGGGTTTCTCTTTTATTTCTTTATTTCCTTTGTTACATCCCCAGTGGTGTTTTGTGTCCCTTTGAAGTTGTTCATGTGCGTTCATATTCATAAACATTGCATGGTATCTTAGGGCCGAAAATAGGGTTTGTTTTATATTTAAGTATCTTCAATCGCTTCGACATGAAGATTTTTAACCTTTGTATCTCTGGATAGAAGAAACTTAAATAAGGGCAGTTGTTGTACCCCAATTTTTTCCCCTAAGATCCCTTCATCATACCATGTTGATTTAATCACAACAAGATCACATTAGGGCTTTTGGTTCTCCTCCCCATCTTTAGCTTTGCTCTTTGACGAATCACCAAGCACCGTGACTTGTTTTCTTTTGTGATCATGAATGTTTTGTCCTGGTTTTCCTTTTGATTAATAAAATACAATGTTGGTTTGCCTTACTTGTTAATAATGTAGGTAAAGGCAATGTGGCTTAGCAAGTTGATCCATGGGTTCATGAGTTTATTTCCATGCCCTAGTCAATAAAACTTTAGAACTTCAAACCTCACCATTGAAGTTGTTTTGGAAGAAATGGCATGGAAAGGTTTGATTTGGTTCATCACATTTCAAAGTTATCAAATTGATTCAAAAGAACAAGGGGTTGATGGAAGAAGTTGTCATGGTTGGACAAGGTCTTGTTCCCATTGATCACAAGTGCATATTTCTCTCAATTCTCAAGATATGGAAGTGATTTTGGTGGCTATGAGTTCTCACTATCATCCTCAACAACTTATATTTACAAAGCAAGAGTTTTGGTACAAGAAGGTTGTTCAAAATTGTCAAAGTTCATCAAAGCATTTTCTTGATCTAGGAGCTAGGGTTTTGAACTTCAAATAAGTATATCTTGTTCATCTTTTGGTATTTTTGAGTGATTCCAAAAGCATCCATCTCCTCAAAGGTTTACTAACAAATCACTTCAAAAGTTTCAAGTAGTTTTCATGTGGAAGAAACTTGATGATGAAGAAAGATTACAAGTCCTCCAGATAAACCCCCAATTTCTCAGGTGTGACTTAAAATGATCATAACTTGGTCAATTTTTATCACCTTGAGCCTACTCTTTTTCCATAATAATCTTGAGGATGTGAACTTTATACCTTATTTTATGTGCAAAGTGAGAAAATGGATGGAAGATGCCCTAAGGATACAAAAGATTATAGGTCATTTCATGCTTTTTTGCCAACTTCAACAATTCATAACTCTCTCAATTTTTGTAGATTTTGAATGGTTCAAGTTTCAAAATATCATTCAAGAGGTCTATTTCATGCCATCTTTTTTGGTCAAGAGCAAATTCCAAGTGGAAGGCCATGTTTGGATGCAAAACATTATAGGTCACTTTTGAAGAAAAAATTGAAATATTTCTAAGTATGGAAAGTCAACCTTTTTCCCCAACTTTGACTCACTGCAACTTCCATCTCAAGCATCCATTTGATTCCATTCTTTTTCCATTGCAAATCTTGTAACCTCATCTTTCTAAATCATCAATAATCAAGCCCAAAGACCCCTTGAGTTAAATATGCCATTGTTTTGAAATTGGTAATTTGGAACTGAATTTCTCACCAAGTCAGAATTTTGAAATCCATAATATGGCCTCTAATCACAAGATTTATGCGCGTTTTTTATTTAAACTTGATTAACAAACTTGCCATAAGTGTTTAGCACCTCAAAACGCAAAGATTGGATGAGTTTTGGTGAAAATAAGATCACATTTCACTCGTGCATCAGATTCACACAAATTCCCTCCAAAATGCATCATTTACTCTTCCTTTTGATCACATTTTCTTCTCCTATAAATATATGAACTATCCCATTCATTTTCTCAAGCTTGAATAGCCAGAATCACCCTGCCAATCTTGCTCCATAACTCCATTTTCTGTAACTTCGTAATCAATATTCAAGCCTTTTTTAATCCAATTTTTCTATCGACTCACCTTCCTTGATCTTCCCTGAATCTAACCATACAATTATTTTCCAGAATCGTGCCCTATATTGCTCCATAGAAGTCCAGTTTCAGAGCTCTGTAACTCAACTTCAATAGGTAGATTTCTCCATCAATTCTTTAAAACTTTGATATCATTGTGATGCTCTCATTGCCCTGGTTCTATTTGCAACACTTACTTTTATCTGGAAACACATTTTGACCATGAAATTTCAAATCCCTTTTCAAAACTTTCCTTCCAAATTGCTTGAGCTATAGTTTATATAAATTTGTCACGAAGGTGCGGTTGTCTTCGTCTTAAAGAGACGGAGCGAATGGCATAGGTCTGAGCTTTTGATTTTACAGTTTGAGAGACCTGCAATTCATGTTGGCTGGAAGTTGAAGATGACAAATGTGTCATCTTCCAACCAATGAACGCGTGCCAGTTGTTTTTTTTTTAATTTCTGATTTAATAAGTGATCTAGTGTTTTATTCACTAATGACCATGATATGCACAGCGCGCCAGATCCCTTGGATTTGATTACTAACGTGCTTTGACTCTCATCCATTGGTCCACATCTTTTTGGTTTTTATTTTATTTTCTGATTTTTTATATTTAATTGTTTTAAACTTCAAAAAATCATAGAAAATTCATTTTGAGTCCAAAAAATTTGTAAAAATTATGAAAAATATTTTTGATTATTCTCTTTCTGAATTTTATTTTTTCACAATTTTATTTTATGTTTTGATATTTTTTTATAAATTTTCACTTTACTTGATTTTTTTTAAATGTTTAAAAATACTTTTATACATTTTTATATTCTGAAAAAATTATGGAATGATTCAATGATATTGTGACAAATATTGGTGACCTCATTTATTTTTTATTTTTGACATTGTTATTTTTTATCATTTTTGGTTTATTTTACTTATTTATTTTAATTTTAAAAATAGTTTCTAACATTTAAAAATTACCAAAAATTTTGTAAAAATATTTGAGTCCTTTTCTGATTCTTCTATGGTCTTACTTTTTATTTCTTGATTAATTTGAATATGGTTGATATTTTTCTTTTTTATTTCTATTTTAAAACATTTTAAAACCTTTTTTAATGTATATATTAAATGTAATATTATTTTGTGATTATTTTCTGCCTGATCTTGGATTGAATTTTTTATTATGAAATTTGTTAACATCATTGGATCCATGGTGTTGAGTCTAACTCCATAAAAATGGACAAATGATTTTAATAATAGTTTAATTAAAATTTAATTCAAATGTGGTTTGTATTCTTTCTCACCCATCTTCATCTCATCCATTTCTTATTGCACTAAGTGTTATTGGAGCATGATCTTTATATCATGTCTCAAAACAAATGGTGCATAGATTGCTATTGACCAGCCTCAAAATAGGTGCAACTTCTATATAAGTCCACTTACGATTGCTTAACATAGCGCTAAATTTTGTCCTGATTCAAATAAATGATCATTCATGGCCCAAACCTATGTTTGCAAGCCCAAGTATTTTAATTTGATCTCTTTGATCCAATAACCTTGAGATTCATTGTATGGAGGCTTTGGTTCTACCAATCCTCTAATGGATCTATAACACTTTTGGTCAACGCGGATCACTTAAACATTGTTGATCATTAAATGGTACTTTTGAGGATTCCAAATGGATGATATACTTGACAAAAAGCAAATGCAACTTGTTGTGTGGAGGCTTTGGTTCTACCAATCCTCTAATGAGTTCCAAATGCAAGTTTCAAGATGGTCATCCAACTAACCACTAATTACTAAATTGTTTTTACTTTATGCTTTTATTTTTTATGCTTCATGTATCATTTACTTTAAGCATTAAATTTCATGTTATTTTTATTTTGCTCACTTGAGCATTTATATTCTTGTTATTTTTATTTTGCTTACTTGAGCTTTTCCTTTCTCTTTTTAAGACACATAATAATCAACATGAACCCTAAAAAAGACTTTAATGATACTTGGACTATTTGGTTACTATCCTTGGCATTATGGAGCATTGGACTTCTTGGACTTAGGATTAGAAACATTGGCCTATGTTGGAGACCTTGTGACCTTAACTGATACTTTGTCTGGAGCTCTTGAGGTTTACCTCAAGACATTGGGTTGTTTTTTTGTTTTGTGTGCAGGTTATTGTGATTACATTCTTTGTTTGTAATCTGGAATTCACCCGTATACATTCGTTATTCTGCCCATTTTTTTTGAAGACTTAATACACTTAAAGTTTTATTCTCAAGAGGTCTAGTATCTTTTCTTGTTTGGTTTCAATCCAAAGAATCGGAATTATATCTTGACTCATAATGTCAAGTATTGGCTTCTTGTTGGTTAGATGGTTCTTATCCCTAGCTTTTACCTTATGCTTTGGGATAGTCTCTTCTTCTCCTCCTATCTTCTTTAATTTTAAAATCTTCTCCCTCCTGAAGCCACCGGCAGAAAACACAGAGCCTCCATCTAACTTTATTTATCCCGAAGGAAGGGGAAATATCAATAAAACCACAAGGGAATGGATAAGATGGTCTTGCGACCAAGAGAAAGGGTAAGGGAGTCCGTTATGCGAGGGGAAGGTATTAGCACCCCTCACATTTGTTGTACTCAACGGGATCCATTTTGTTTGTTTGTCTTTAAAGGGTGTATTTATCTACAACTAGGCTTGCTTAAAGGGAAATGAAAGGTTTTTACTATTGCGTCCGTGAGGGTTTCGCGACCCTTTGCCTACGTATCCAATGAAGGAATCAGAACACCATAGTGGACCTGGGCCTACGTACCCAACATGCTCTTTGATTACTCGTTGGACCTTAAAAAGAATAAATAAATAAATAAATAAAACAAATAGTGGACCTGGGCCGAACCGGGTCGACCCAAGTCCCACTTTCTCTTCAAACTAAAAAAAACGGGTTTGTAAACCCTGGGAAAAACGCAGTGAGGCAGCGCCTCTCTTCAAGACAGAGACCTAGATTTTCTGCATCTCCTCACTATCCAGTTTCATGCTAATCTCTCTTTCTATTCCTCTCAATCATCATCCCTACTTCAATACTTTAACCTCTCATCCCCACTCTCTGAACCTTCACTATTACTGAACCCTTCTGTAACTCGCATTAGTCACTCCATCGCAATCAATAATCCCTAGATCTCAAACGCACAAGCTTCCCCGTTCAAAGACGGTGACTCATATACCGAGATAAACAACAACAACAACACAACACCTTTTACCTTTGGTTTTTCATCATCACGGTATCCTCCAATTCGTCACCTCTTTTCTTGTTTCTTTACACCGCATGAAAGCTTAAACCTCCCTGAGTAAGAGCCCTATAGGCTCGATTTTATTTTTCGTCACCATTTAATTTCAATTTTGGGTCTAACTTAGCGCTTTTTGTTTTTGATTGGGTTAGATGTAGAAAGTTAAAAGCATAATCTGAAAAAGATAAGGGAACGCTTGGTGCTAACAGAAGGTTGCTAAGAGCGCAATGGAAGAAGTTGTCTACAATTAGTAATAAGAAGGCTGGAAGAAAGTGGCCGGAACAAGGTCATGGAGTACTCTGCTAAGTCTCAGGTCCAACGATTTTCACCCCTCCTATGTTCTATTTTTGATGCATTAATCATATCACAGCTCTCACGATTTCTCATGATTTGCAGCACTCGCGTCAACGAAACCAATGACAATGATTTGGTGCCCTGATTTACGCTCACAGTTGCCTCGCCTGAGAACCTATGGCATCAATATTGACAGCGCTCGTCTCAATCTTCTGTATGCTAACCGTTCGCTCAGGATTTCTACTTATCGGTAAATAAGCAAACAATACTTATATTTCTTTCAAAAACAACTTTTCGTTCAAAGTTTATGTTTTCTGATGAAATAACAGATAGCACCTTTTTCTATACAGGGATACAACATGATAACATGAATATATCCATAAATGACTCACCAGTGATAGCATGGGAAACGATACTGCAAGATATCATTTTTTCAACAAAACATCAAGGTATCATGTAAATAAGCAATTTGATTTAGGCTCATGTTCAAACCTTTCCACTTCTATTGCAGTGAATAAATATGCCACAACAACAAGTTATGATCGTGACAAATGCAGGGATGTAAAATTTATGCAAGAAACATGAGAGAAATAGAACCTGGATTCAAGACTGAGGTATATAGAAAACCAGAGATGAGGTAGTATGTGATCTGCTTGACTCTTTTTCATTCTTCTATTCCATCTCTTTACTTATTTGCTTCTTAAATTGCTAAAATGCTGCAGAGTTCTATTATTATCTTTTCCTAAGGTCTTCCTCTGGTTTATGTGAGTTGAACGGTTGGTATCTTTTTCTGGTTTATGCTTCTTTTCTTGGTAAAATCTCTCAGTTTTGTTGGTTGTTAGTATGCTGGAGTTATGGGTTTTTGTTGGTTCGTCTGTTTTTTCTTGCTGGCTGGTTATCTTGCTTTCTCAAAAAAACCTCTCTCTTCTCAATGAAACAAAGGTCTACTTATAATGAGATAAGGGTGAAAAGTGGGGGGGGGGGGGGGAAATAGTGAAATTTTGAACATATTAGAGTATCATGACTTTGGACTTTTTGAATGCAAGTTATCTGTTTTTCTGTTTTAGTGAAATGATGAGTTTGACATGATACAGGTTTGCAGTTATGGTTACAGGTTCAGTTTTTGCTATTTTGGTGCATACATTGGGTTGACACACTTGGCCTGTTTTGGACAGCAATTAATGCAAACTGATGGATTAGTTTTTTTTTGTGATGCAGGATAGCAGTAGAGTGGGCAGCAATGTGTAAGGTTTTGGGACTGTTTTGGTTTTTGTATAATGCAAGTTTTATCTTTTCTTCTTTCATCTTTCTATGATAAAAAGCTATTGCTTTTTTTTGAAAATTAATTCTGAAGGGTTTGCTTCTTTTGGAACATGATGACATAGAGGTTTTGGGCATGTGGTAGTTTGCTATTTTTTAATTGCTGTTATTTTATATGTGCTGACTTTGCTGCTGTTCTATTGTTGTTCTACTTTGCTATTTGTTTGCTAGCCTGTGGCTTTTTTGATGCAGCTTTGCCTAGGCAGCCTGCTGCCTTGTTCTGCAGCTTCGTTGTTTTGCTGGTCTTGTTTGCAGCCTGGTTGTTTTGCTGGTTTGTTGCAACTTTGGGCTGCTTGCTGCTTTGTTGCTTTGTTGTGATGTTATTCTTTGTTTTGGCTTTGCTACCTGGGATAGCTTTGCTTGTTTTGCTTGTTGGCTGACTGTTGTTGTTTTGCGCGCTGCCTGTTAGCCGCTGCTGTTTATGCTTGTGCTGCAATTTAGCAATGTAGCTTTAATTTGGCAGCTTGACATTTCACTTTAGCAACAAGAAAAAATGTTTGCAATTTTCTTTCTCCTTTTTGTGAACCAAAGAAAACCAATTTTGTAATTTGCAATTTGGGAGAGAAAATAAACCATGATAAAAATAACTCCCTGACTGATTCCAAACGCGAACCCTTATGATGAGACACTGATTCTTTTTATCAATTAATTCTTGTTTGGAATTTCTTTTTTCGTATGTTGATTGCTAACTTTTTCTTTTTCTTTGTCTAGTTTCATGATCACGAGAGTTGGATGGCTAATGATTTTTGAATGATAAAAATAACATGGTGAGGAGTGAGGATGAATGACTTGAAGATGAAGACTTGAAGAAACACACATAATTTCTCTCTCTCTTTTTTTGTAAACAAACAAATGTAATTTGTATTTCACACTGTAACATGCCTTTTAACTTGTCTCAAAAAATGTAATGAGCACGAATTTGACCGAATTTATCAATGATGAACTTTGTTGTAGAAATCAAATGACTCTTAAATCTTGTTTGAATTCTAAAATTCTCTCTTGAATAATTCGAATGCACATCTTAACTTTGTAATTTAAACCTCAAGAAATCATGAACAATGGTTGTAACTTATTCTTCAAGCAATCAATGCGCCTTATCTTTCAAAATCCAATCAAACTCTCCAACAAAATAAATGCTTGAGAATTTAATTCCACTGGTTAATTCGAACTCAAAACAAATGGTCACTTAAACCTTATCTTCATATCACGCCTGAACCAAACTTGCATTTCTTAAACGGAACTTTAACTTTGACACTCACATCGCAAGTAACTTGTAGCTTTAAACAACCGAAACATGTCTTGATCATCATGAACCCTCATCCTCATTTCTTGTGCCCAAACTTCACAGTCGTCAACTTAAACTTCAAATTCTCGACTCCATGGCTTAGAGACTTTAAGAAGAAACTTGAAATGCGAGGGGATGAAAGCTGACCTAATGCCCTGAGCTTTGAGCCATCTTTGAGGTAGGCGAGAGAAACATCTTCACAGAAACCGAAGACCCCAAAACCTTAGCCTTTTGACCAATAAACATAGGGAAATAAACCCTAATCCAGGCTCTGATAAATTTGAGCGAGAGCCAACCTTATAATGTGATGACAAAATTCGTTCCACGATCCACTAATCGAGAACCAGATGCATTTCCCTTTTACCTGATAAGAAAAACCTCAAAACAAGATTAGACATAAAGAGGACGTAGCCCTAATACCTCAAACCAAAGTGCCTGATCCCATGAGATGCGGTATATGCAAATGACTGATGAATAAAATGATGCAAATGGAATGCAAAGTCCAAAGCCAGACAAAAATAAAAAGATAGGGAAAATTTGGGGTACGACAGTTCCCCTATTTAATCGTCATAAACCTGAATGTAAGATTGGCGTCGGCCTTTCGTAAGTTCAAGGTGGAAGATGATTAAATACCAAGACCTGAAATTTGCCCTGGAGAGATGGTGTGAGTGTTATTCACTGGTGTGAATGTCTGCTGGGGAAAGACAAACTGGTCTTCTGGTGGACTGGTCATGAGGGATAAAACATGGTTGAATACAGTAGCTCGTACTGGGGTAACGGTGCCAATACAAGGTTCTTAAGGGAGTGAGTGGCAGGGTGACTGAAAGGATATGGTTGACAATGTCATGATCCCTGAAAGTAGAATTACTTGACAAAATGATAACTTAAATACAATGAGTAGAACTTGATGATGACAGGGAATCTATCAAGCGGTATTTCACGACCCAAAAAGAAAGGTAAAGATAATGGGTAAAGATCGGTGTATAATCTATGACCCAAGAGAAAGGTAAAAACAATGGGTAAAGATAGACGTATGATCTATGACCCAAGAGAAAGGTAAAGTGAGGGTAAGACCTGCGGGCGACCTATGACCCTAAAAAAAGATAACGTGAGGGTAAGACCTACGAGCGACCTACGACCCTATGAAAGATAACGTGAGCGTAAGACCTACGAGCGACCTATGGCCCTGTAAAAGATAAAGTGAGGGTAAGACCTACGAGCGACCTATGACCCTATGAAAGATAACGTGAGGGTAAGACCTACGAGCGACCTACGACCCTAGCAAAGATAACGTGAGGGTAAGACCTACGAGCGACCTACGACCCTATGAAAGATAACGTGAGGGTAAGACCTACGAGCGACCTACGACCCTATGAAAGATAATGTGAGGGTAAGACCTACAAGCGACCTACGACCCTATGAAAGATAACGTGAGGGTAAGACCTATGAGCGACCTACGACCCTATGAAAGATAATGTGAGGGTAAGACCTACGAGCGACTACGACCCTATGAAAGATAATGTGAGGGTAAGACCTACGAGCGACCTACGACCCTATGAAAGATAATATGAGGGTAAGACCTATGAGCGACCTACGACCCTAGCAAAGATAACGTGGGGGTAAGATCTACGAGCGACCTACGACCCTATGAAAGATAACGTGAGGGTAAGACCTACGAGCAACCTACGACCCTATGAAAGATAACGTGAGGGTAAGACCTACGAGCGACCTACGACCCTATGAAAGATAATGTGAGGGTAAGACCTACGAGCGACCTACGACCCTAGCAAAGATAACGTGAGGGTAAGACCTACGAGTTACCTATGACCCTATGAAAGATAACGTGAGGGTAAGACCTACGAGCGACCTACGACCCTATGAAAGATAACGTGAGGGTAAGACCTACGAGCGACCTACGACCCTATGAAAGATAATGTGAGGGTAAGACCTATGAGCGACCTACGACCCTAGAAAAGATAACGTGAGGGTAAGACCTACGAGCGACCTACGACCCTATGAAAGATAACGTGAGGGTAAGACCTACGAGCGACCTACGACCCTATGAAAGATAATGTGAGTACTGAGAGTTGGGGGGAGTATGACGTACTAACACCCTGGTTTATTTTAGTTGGTAGTGTAATAACAGATGTTAACTGGGAATTATGAGGATGAAATTCTTTGTGAGGATGTTTTGTTGATTTGGGATTGATTTGGGGATTGATCTGGCTCATGCTTCATATGCATTTGAGGTGTGCCATGATGATCCATGGATATGCTATGCGTTTGAGGATGCAATGCAGTATGTCGTGATAATTATTGTATGCAAAAATGTCAAAAACTCATTGGGATCTGTTGTCTGTCATCTTGAGGTACCAATATGGACTGGTGCTTGAAAACTGAGAGAATTGATTTAGCCTTGTCGAGTTCATTGGGGATTAAATCTTGCTGAGGAGAAATGACTTGATCTGACTTCCTTCATGGGTTGGAGTTTTGTGAATAACTGAAAAAGAGACGCAGGCCTCAACCAATGCCCCAAGTCTCTCTGTGTGGGAGAATCGGACGCTCGGTCGATTGTAAGGAGGCAACGAGGATGAAATCTTGGTCAAGGTGACCGTTATGACTTGCTACCTGCACAAAAGAACGAACACTTGGACGCCCCATAATTCCCTTGGGATGCCTTCATATCCATGTAATGTAGTGTTTCACATCTTAACTCGTGATTATTATTGACTTATTGTTTTCAATGCAATGCTTAACAAAGAATTTAAATCACGATTCGCATACGAAAAGTAAAGTAAAAGAACATAACAAAGATTTTTTTATGGAAGGGCAAATGTTTATTAATGAGTTCGGCCCGTGAATGGGCATTCATACATAGAAACAACTCCTAAATGAGGAAGTTGCGGAAAAGAAAAGAAATACAACGGGTAAAATGGCAATAAGAAAATCTCGAATTTCCGTTAAAACTTATATTGTTATGGTTCTCATACCCCGGGTCGTCCTAGTGTCGTGCTTTCAAAGGATAATAGTTAGATCGATCCATCCCGCATTAGGAGGGTGTACGTGAAGAGTCTTCAGACTGTAGTCTCTCGCTTTTTTGTCCCTAATTTTTGCCTGGATCGCCCTTTCGGGTTTTCAATCCACCGGGACACCCATTTTTGCCTAAGATGCCCTTTCGGGTTTTCGGCTTAGCGGGTTATTCTCTTTTTTTATTTTTTAGCCCTAACTTTTGCCTAAGCCTCCCTTTCGGGTTTTCAACTTAGCGGGTCCTTTCATGCGTAGTATTTTTTGACTGAGTCTGAATTGACTAGAAGCGGAACGTCTTCCCCATCCATGTTTGTCAGGATTAGAGCACCCCCCCTGAGAAAGCTTTCTTCACGATGTACGGTCCCTCATAGTTGGGAGTCCACTTGCCTCTTGGATCAGTGTGGATTGGGAGAGTCTTTCTTAAGACCAGGTCACCTGAGTGGAACTCTCGAGGTCGAATCTTCTTGTCAAATGCCCTCTTGAGACGTTGTTGGTATAATTGACCGTGACAAATGGTTGCCAGGCACTTTTCTTCGATGAGATTGAGTTGGTCGAGTCTCGTTTGAATCCATTCTGCTTCATCAAGTTTAGTATCCATCAGAACCCTTAAGGAAGGAATCTCCACTTTGACCGGGAGTACCGCATCCATACCATAGACTAGTGAAAACGGAGTAGCCCCAGTGGAAGTATGCACCAAAGTTCGATAGCCATGCAAGGCAAAAGGCAACATCTCATGCCAATCTTTGTATGTTCTCACCATTTTCTGGATGATCTTCTTTATGTTCTTGTTAGCGGCTTCAACTGCCCCATTCATCTTCGGCCGATAGGGTGCTGAATTATGATGCTCGATCTTGAACTCTTCACACATTTCCTTCATCATCTTGTTGTTGAGATTTGACCCGTTATTATTGATGATCTTGTTAGGAGTTCCATACCGGCATATGATCTCTCTTTTGATGAAACGAGTGACAAATTTCTTGGTCACATTCTTGTATGAAGCCGCTTCCACCCACTTGGTGAAGTAGTCAATAGCAACGAGGATAAACCTGTGTCCATTTGAAGCGTTCGGCTCAATGCGTCCAATCATATCGATACCCCACATTGCAAATGGCCATAGTGAAGTCATCACATTCAAAGGAGTGGGAGGAACATGTATCCTGTCTGCGTAAACCTGACATTTGTGGCAAATTTTAGCATATACACAACAGTCACTTTCCATTGTCATCCAGAAATAACCTGCTCGTAGGATTTTCTTGGCCATGGAATGCCCACTAGCATGAGTACCAAAAGAGCCCTCGTGTATTTCTCGTATAGTGGATTCTGCCTCGTGTCTATCCATGCATCTGAGCAGAACCGAATCATAGTTTCTCTTGTACAGAACGTCTCCTGACAGTAAAAACTTAGACGTCAACCTTCTGAGAGTCCACTTATCACAAATCGTAGCACCTTCGGGGTACTCTTGCTTCTCAAGATATCTTTTGATGTCGAAATACCACGGCCTTTCATCTGATACATCTTCAGTGGTGAGACAATGAGCAGGGAAAATATGTGTTGCCTCCTTGTAACGAAAGATCCTTATACTGGGTGCATGATTCGGGTAATTAACTTTGAACACCGTTGCTAAAGTGGCCAGAGCGTCTTCCAGTTGATTCGCTTCTCTAGGAATGTGCTCAAAGGTGACCTCATTGAAAGCGGGCAACAAATCAACTATGTAATCCATGTATGGAACTAAATTAGGGTGTCGTGTATCCTAATAACCTTGTACTTGATGTATCACTAAGGCAGAGTCCCCATAAACTTCAAGGATCTTGATCTTCAAATCAATGGCGGCTTCAAGGCCCATCACACAAGCTTTGTATTCAGCAACATTATTCGTGCAATCAAAACATAATCTGGCAGTGAAAGGTTTGTGAGTATCGCATAGAGAGGTCTGAATTGTCCCAATACCATGACCCATAGAATTTGACGCACCATCGAACGTGAGAGTCCATCGCTCCCATGGTTCAGGTCCTTCATTGTCATCAAGTTTCATAATATCCTCGTTTGGAAAGTCGAACTTCATGGGCTGATATTCTTCCAATGGTTGGTGAGCGAGATGATCAGCAAGAATTCTACCTTTGATAGCCTTTTGTGTGACGTACTGGATGTCATACTCAGACAAAAGCATTTTCCACCGAGCCAATCTGCTTGTAAGTGTTGGTTTCTCGAAGATATACTTTATCGGATCCATCTTAGATATCATAAGCGTAGAATGTGTCAACATATACTGCCCTAAACGTCGGGCTGCCCATGTAAGAGCACAATAAGTCTTCTCAAGTAAGGAATACCTCGATTCACAATCAGTAAACTTCTTGCTCAAATAGTAAATGGCGTGTTCTTTTCGTCCAGTATCATCATGTTGTCCGAGCACACAACCCATAGATCCTTCAAGCACAGTCAAATACATAATGAGAGGTCTCCCGGGAACTGGCGGTATGAGTATAGGTGGTTCTTGAAGATACTGCTTAAATCTTCTCGAAAGCTTCTTGACAACTCTCATCCCAACAGACATCCTGATTCTTGCGTAACAATTTAAAGATGGGTTCACAGGTAGCAGTAAGATGGGAAATGAATCGGGCTATGTAATTCAACCTTCCAAGGAAACCTCGTACTTCCTTCTCATTTTTCGGTGCCGGCATATCTTGTATTGCTTTTACTTTGTCTGGACCTACTTCAATTCCTTGTTGACTCACAATAAAACCAAGTAACTTGCTCGATCAAACCCCAAAGGTGCATTTGTTGGGATTAAGCCTTAACCTGAACTTTCACAAACGATCAAATAACTTCTTCAAATGAACCAAATGTTCTTCCTCAGTCTGTGACTTTGCAATCATGTTGTCCACATACACCTCGACTTCTTTATGAATCATGTCGTGAAAGAGAGTCACCATAGCTCGCTGATATGTTGCACCAGCATTTTTAAGACCAAAAGGCATGACTCTATAGCAAAAGGTACCCCAAGGAGTTGTGAAAGTTGTTTTATCCATGTCCTCCGGAGCCATCTTTATCTGATTGTAACCAGAGAACCCATCCATAAAGGAAAACACCGAAGACTGAGTAGTGTTATCAACCAATACATCAATATGAGGCAACGGGAAATCATCCTTCGGGCTTGCTCTATTCAAGTCTCGGTAGTTAACACACATACGTACCTTACCATCCTTCTTAGGTATGGGCACAATGTTAGAAATCCAAGGTGGGTAATTTATCACAGATAGGAAACCTGCTTCGAGCTATTTCTGAACCTCTTCTTTGATCTTCAAGGCCAAGTCGGGTCTGGTCCTTCTTGGTTTTTGCTTTACAGGAGGACATTCTGGCTTGAGTGGCAATCTATGCATTATTATATCATGGTATAAGCCGGGCATGTCTTTATACGACCAGGCGAAGATGTCAGCATACTCTTGAAGCAATTCAATCAACCCCTTCTTTTCTTCACTTTGCAAGGCGGCCCCTATCTTGACTTCTCTCTTTACCTCTTCAGTACCGAGATTGACGACTTCTGTTTCTTCTTGATACGGTTGAATGACCTTATCTTCCTGTCTCAAGAGCCTGGCTAGTTCTTCAGGGACTTCACAATCTTCCTCATTATCTTCGTTAGCATGATCAATTGAATTCTCAAGGATATAGGGAGCCATAGCATTATCATTTCCAACGGAGTCCGAGACGGATCTGCATGATCGATGATTTTATGTTTTATTTTTAGAAAGTGCAAAAGAATATTTAGAATAAGAAAAGAAAAGTATTGCCATTTTTATTTTGAAAAAGTAAAAGTAAAAGAAAAGACAGGGAACAAAATTGTATGCAAAAGTGTGATTTTTCATTCAATGTTAAACGAAGATTGAAACATAAGGGGCCCCTTCTACAAGCTGTCAGCATGCCTTGGGCAGGGCATATGACTTAAAATGGAAACAGAAAATTACACATCAAGGAAAACAACTTCAGGTATATCCACGGAAATCCAATTTCTGAGCTCCTGGTCCGGCGCAACTTGATAGATAAATCTTGAAATATCTTCATCGTCACCTTCAGCATCTGTGGAGAGTACCTGTCCTTCTTTGCTTACACCAACACTGACGAACACTTCAGAAATTGGGGGAACCTGCTGTCCTTTGAGAGGAACCCAACCAGCTTGCACGGAGGATGATGGTTGATACCCAAGACCAAAACGATCTTTCTTCTCTGGAACTTCAATCAATTTTCCACAACTGTCATGGGGAGGTCTAGCTTCTATGAGGGCTTTGGCATCCTTCAAAGAGGCCAGGGGTATCTCAGACTTCTTACATTCCACAATGGGGAACTTGTCAACAGTAACAATCTTCAGAGCTTGAAAGGGCAACTCTTGTACCTCGCCTTCCACTTCCATATAACAGTAGGTAGTCAGATTATTAATCACTATGTCTTCTTCCCCGCAAACGACGACAACTTGGTCATTCGCAATGAACTTCAGGCGTTGATGAAGGGTAGATGTCACAGCTCCTGCTACATGGATCCATGGACGTCCCAAAAGGCAAATATAGGATGGACGGATGTCCATAACATAGAATGACAAATATAAAGTGTGAGGACCAATCTTGACAGGCAAATCCACTTCTCCATCCACGGATCTTCTCGAACCATCAAACGCTCGAACATTTAGAGTGGAGGGACTCATAATTACTCCGTCCATATTCAGCTTAAATAAGGTAACCTTAGGCATCACATTGAGTGAAGAACCTGTATCCACCAAAACTCGAGATAGAACAGTGTCCAAACACTTCATAGAAACATGCAGCGCTTTATTGTGGGATATGCCTTCAATCGGGAGTTCATCATCACAGAAACCCAAACAATTTCCCACTGCAATATTAGTGATGATCCCTTCAAACAGGGCCACAGAGATGTCTTTGGTAACATGAGCAGAACATAAGGTCTTCAATAAGGTGTTGCGGTGGGCCTCTGAACACAAAAGGAGAGACAAGATGGAAATCTTGGATGGTGTCTGGTTGAGCTGGTCCATTACTTTGTAATCTCTCCGCTTGAGAACTCTCAAACGTTTCTCCACTTCTTGTCCTACAGAAAGTTCGGGTTGATTATCCATCACTTGCTTTCCCCTGGCCTTAGCTAGAGCTTCATTGTTAGTTTCCTTAGGAGGCGGTGGTGGAGGAGAAAAGATTCGACCACTGCGAGTCATGTTACTTGTTACCACAATGTTGGTAACATTCTTGTCACCAACCGGAGGGCACTCATACCTCCTTCCATAAATATAGACTACATTATACTCCCATAGAACTGCCTACGAGTCGTTGCTTGTAGGAGGAATAGGAGCTTGAATCATTGTGGGGGTAATAGGAACCTAAATTGTTAACGGAATACTAGGGGCGGCTGAAAAGCTTCTCGGATAGTAGGGGATTTCCAGGACATCAATCTCTTCTTCTCAGAATACTTTCTCTATCTGTAAGACACCTTCATCGATCAACTGTTGGATGGCCGTCTTCAACTCAGCACACTCTTCTGGTTCGGAAGAACACGTTAAGCAGAAGTCATGGAGTTCTTGTAGCACCTCATGCTTCAGCAAATGTTCTCTGACAGTTTCCAAAGATATCTTAATTTCATCAACCTTTGATACCAAAACCCGTTCATTAACTTCTTCAATAGCATTGACTGTTCCCCCTTGATGAGGAAGCATAGGATTATTTTGAATATTCTGACCAACAGGATTGAAGTTGATGGCTTTTGCATCGATGAGATCTTGAACTTTGCATTTGAATGCTCTGCAATTTTCAATTGTATGGCCTAGGGCACTAGAATAGAATTTCGCAATGAGCATTACTATCATATCCCCTAGGGAGAGGATTTGGCGGTGGACCGAGTTCGCGCAATTGAACCATTTGACTAGCAAGTAACTGTGGGAGAAGCTGAGCGTAGGACATGGGAATGAGATCAAATCTTCTTTCAGGGGCTCTCTGTCTTTGAGGAGCTCTCGGGCCTTGTGGTTGTTGATTCGGTTATTGATAAGTTGTAGGATGTGCAAATTGTTGTTGCGGAACATAATGTGGTTGCGGAGCGAAAGGCCGTTGTTAGGCCATCCAGGGTGCTGGAGTTGTAGCAGCATATACTTGAGGAACAAATTGGTTGGGAACAGCAACAGGTGTAGGAAAATAAGGGAATCGGACTTGAGGAAATGTGGGAGCTCTTCCTTGGTTGACGGTGATGGCACTGGTATCGCCCTCTTTCTTCTTGACAAAACCAGAAAATGGTTTCCTATTAATGCCTGCATTGTTGTTAACATTGTTAGGAACACCTTGAATCATTCCAGCTTTAATGCACATCTCAACGCGTTCACCAATAATGACCATATCAGAAAAAGAAGTAGAAGTGCTACTGAGCATATGTTGGAGATAAGGGCCTCGTAGAGTACCCATAAATAGATCAATCAATTCACGATCCAAGAGAGGAGGTTGGACCCTTGCAGCTAGTTCACGCCACCTCTGAGCGTATTCTTTAAAAGACTCTTCAGATTTTTGTACCATCCCCTGGAGCTGAGTATGGCTAGGAGCCATGGCAGTATTGTAATGGTAATGTTTCAAAAAGGCATCAGCAAGCTCTCCCCAAGTACTGACATGAGATCTTTCCAATTGCATATACCAATCCAATGATGCCCCGGTCAAACTGTCTTGAAAGAAATGCATGAGTAATGGTTCATTTTCAGCATAGGCCGCCATTTTGCGACAATAGGAACGGAGATGAGTCTCTGGGCAAGAAGTGCCTTTGTATTTGTAAAACTCTGGGACTTTGAACTTGGGAGGAATAACTACCCCATGCACGAGGCACATTGCAGTAGTATTGAATCCGGAAGCTTTGATACCCTCCATGGCTCTAAGTCGCTCTTCGAGAGCATGATACGTTTTTGCAGTTTCGGCAACCCCGACAGAAAGGTTTACTTGGGGTTCATCGAGATCAATAACATCATGATGATCGTCGACATCATTCCTAGGAGCACCAGTAGGAGTCTCAACATTTGCATTGTCATTTCTCCCATTAGCAGAAGTGGAAGGAGCAACAGTAGTAAGCTTAGCAACACTTTGGTGTAGTTCTTCTTGACCCTTGATCACAACATGAAGGGTTTCCATAAGTTGATCCATGCGAGTACCCATAGTGTCCATATCCCGACATAGTGCATTCTGATTCTCTTCAAAAAGATCCATTAGCCTTTGCTGGTTGCCTTTGGTACGGTAAAGATGTGGAGGAGTCGTCTTTGCTGTTTACTGGATTCTGAGAAAGGGGACCCCAATGAGTTTTTGCTGTGAAAAATGAATGCATGGTAATATGGATGAATGCTTTATCTTCATTTATGAGGAGATCCAAAGACTCGTCTATCTTTTTTTTTTAAATCTTTTTTGAAAAGCTATATCAACGAGACTTGTCTTTGGATTTCCCTAGATATGAGATGTATATGATGATGATATGATGTCATGGTATGCTATGGCATGAAGTCTCAGCTCCACATATTCTGGATAACCATTGCGTAGTTCATTGCACAGGCTGAAAGTAACAGGATTAAAAGTCCGATGTCACAGGCATGGAGTCAAAGTAACCACCCACGAGGTATGTACTAGGGGTTTATCACCTGCCGAACAAGGTTCTAAAGAGTTCTCGAAGTCTACACTCTTCCTTTGGATATTACCGACGTCCCAATTACTTGGTAATCAGTAATATTCGCAGGAAAAACTCGTCCGAGTGCAATATCGTGTGACAACTACTTCCGGATTACTCCGTTACAGTCTCCGCGTTGCACCTAAAAGGCCAGGATGGGTTAATGGTTCTATGGCCCTCAGCTTCTCGAGTTCCCAGGTCGAAAGCAACGACGTCTTCCCAATTACTCGGTAAACATCACTACTTTCAAGGGGACCTCCACTGAGTGGGGGATTTTCATGCCTCCTTCTTCGGGATTACTCCCTCAAAGTTAACATGACTATACCGCCCGTCCTAATCCTATGTGTAACCCAAGTCCGGGTATAGGACTTATCAAAAGTAATCACCAAACCCAACATCACAATGTATCCAGAATATGTGAGTAGCAACAATATATGCAATATATAAAAAAGAATAAGGCAATAATAAAACAATAAAGCAAAACAAAGAAAATAAATAAACACCCAAAAAATATAAATAAACAAAACTAGGAGAGACTCGCAAAAATTCCCCAGCAGAGTCGTCAGCTGAAGCCACCGGCAGAAAACACAGAGTCGCCACCGAACTTTATTTATCCCGAAGGAAGGGGAAATATCGATAAAACCACAAGGGAATGGATAAGATGGTCTCGCGACCAAGAGAAAGGGTAAGGGAGTCGGTTATGCAAGGGGAAGGTATTAGCACCCCTCACATCAGTTGTACTCAACGGGATGCATTTTGTTTGTTTGCCTTTAAAGGGTGTATTTATCTACAACTAGGCTTTCTTAAAGGGAAATGAAAGGTTTTTATTATTGCGTTCGTGAGGGTTTCGTGACCCTTTGCCTACGTATCCAATGAAGGAATCAGAACACCGTAGTTCCTCTAAAAATGGTTGGTTTGTTTGTGTTTTTTAGTGGGCGACGTTAATGCACTCATTCTAGAAATAGGCACGGCCGGTATCGCGGTAGAACGAAGATAACATGCCCTTTGAGGGAGTTTTGATTTGTTAAGTGTTTTGCGGGTTTTAAAATAAATTCGAGTAATGATTAAGTGTTTTTGGATTTTTGATTTGTGAATGAGAAGTTTTAATGTTTTAATTACAACAGAAAAGTCAAAGGGGAAATTCTAACCTAATGTTATTATGTACTTGTTGGGCTAAAATTCTACCTTGACACAAGACGGTCGAAACGGGATTTAAGCGCCTCATGGCGTTACCTAAGAGAGTATGGTATCAAATTTGAACACGCGAACGAAAAAAAGAAATTTAAATTCTAAATATTTTTTATGGTTTTTTACCAAGTTAAATGAATACAAAATTAAATTAGAGCATAATTCTTAAAGTATTCTATTTTGTGATTATTTTCAAGTA
Source organism: Vicia faba (assembly GCA_948472305.1). Lineage (NCBI taxonomy): Eukaryota > Viridiplantae > Streptophyta > Magnoliopsida > Fabales > Fabaceae > Vicia > Vicia faba. The sequence continues at coordinate 576,526,114 of OX451738.1, forward strand.
AATAAATATTATATTCAAAAGGAAAATAAAATTGTAATTCTGATATTTTATGACTTTTATGAAAAGAAAAAAAACTAAATATTTAACGAAAACAAATAAAATTAATTAGAAAATTTAAAATAGTTTAAACTAATTTAAATGGGCCAGAAACATAAGCAAATAAGGGGTATGTATGGAAATTTCGTTGGGCTTAGGGATGAATTGGCGTGAGGCCCAACATGCTCTTTGATTACTTGTTGGACCTTAAAAAGAATAAATAAATAAATAAATAAAACAAATAGTGGACCTGGGCCGAACCGGGTCGACCCAAGGCCCACTTTCTCTTCAAACTAAAAAAAAACGGGTTTGTAAACCCTGGGAAAAACGCAGTGAGGCAGCACCTCTCTTCAAGACAGAGACCTAGATTTTATGCATCTCCTCACTATCCATTTTCATGCTAATATCTCTTTCTATTCCTCTCAATCATCATCCCTACTTCAATAATTTAACCTCTCATCCCCACTCTCTGAACCTTCACTACTATTGAACCCTTCTGTAACTCGCACCAGTCCCTCCATCACAATTAATAATCCATAGATCTCAAACGCGCAAGCTTCCCTGTTCAAAGACGATGACTCAGATACCGAGATAAAAAACAACAACACAACACCTTTCACCTCCGGTTTTTCATCATCACGGTATCCTCCAATTCGTCACCTCTTTTCTTATTTCTTTACACCACATGAGAGCTTAAACCTCCCTGAGTAAGAGCCCTATAGACTCGATTTTATTTTTCGTCACCATTTAATTTCAATTTTGGGTCTAACTTAGCGCTTTTTGTTTTTGATTGGGTTAGATGTAGAAAGTTAAAAGCATAATCTGAAAAAGATAAGGGGACGTTTGGTGCTAACAGAAGGTTGCTAAGAGAACAATGGAAGAAGTTGTCTACAGTTGGTAATAAGAAGGCTGGAAGAAAGTGGCTGGAACAAGGTCGTGGAGTACTCTGCTAAGTCTTGGGTCCAACGATTTTCACCCCTCCTATGTTCTATTTTCGATGCATTAATCATATCACAACTCTCACGATTTCTCATGATTTGCAGCACTCGCGTCAACGAAACCAATGACAATGATTCGGTGCCCTGATTTACGCTCACAGTTTCCTCGCCTGAGAACCTATGGAAGCAATATTGACAGCGCTCGTCTTAATCTTCTGTATGCTAACGGTTCGCTCTGGATTTCTACTTATCGGTAAACAAGCAAACAATACTTATATTTCTTTCAAAAACAACTTTTCGTTCAAAGTTTATGTTTTCTGATGAAATAACAGATAACACCTTTTTCTATACAGGGATACAACAGTGATAACATGAATATATCCATAAATGACTCACCAGTGATAGCATGGGAAATGATACTGCAAGATATCATTTTTTTCAACAAAACATCAAGGTATCATGTAAATAAGCAATTTGATTTAGGCTCATGTTCAAACCTTTCCACTTCTATTGTAGTGAATAAATATGCCACAACAACAAGTTATGACCATGACAAATGCAGGGATGTAAAATTTATGCAAGAAACATGAGAGAAATAGAACTTGGATTCAAGACTGAGGTATATAGAAAACCATAGATGAGGTAGTATGCGATATGCTTGACTCTTTTTCATTCTTCTACTCCATCTCTTTACTTATTTGCTTCTGAAATTGCTAAAATGTTGTAGAGTTCTATTATTATCTTTTCCTAAGGTCTTCCTCTGGTTTATGTGAGTTGAACGGTTGGTATCTTTTTCTAGTTTATGCTTCTTTTCTTGGTAAAATCTCTCATTTTTGTGGTTGTTAGTATGCTGGAGTTATGGGTTTTTGTTGGTTCGTCTGTTTTTTCTTGTTGGCTGGTTATCTTGCTTTCTCAAAAAAACCTCTCTCTTCTCAATGAAACAAAGGTCTACTTATAATGAGATAAGGGTGAAAAGTGGGGGGGAAATAGTGAAATTTTGAACATATTAGAGTATCATGACTTTGGACTTTTTGAATGCAAGTTATCTATTTTTCTGTTTTAGTGAAATGATGAGTTTGACATGATACAGGTTTGCAGTTATGGTTACAGGTTCAGTTTTTTCTATTTTGGTGCATACATTGGGTTGACACACTTGGCCTGTTTTGGATAGTAATTAATGCAAACTGATGGACTAGTTTTTTTTGTGATGCAGGATAGCAGTAGAGTGGGCAGCAATGTTTAAGGTTTTGGGACTGTTTTGGTTTTTGTATGATGCAGGTTTTATCTTTTCTTCTTTCATCTTTCTATGATAAAAAGCTATTGCTTTTTTTGGAAAATTAATTCTGAAGGATTTGCTTCTTTTGGAACATGATGACATAGAGGTTTTGGGTATGTGGTAGCTTGTTGTTTTTGAATTGCTGTTACTTTATATGTGTTGACTTTGTTGTTGTTCTATTGTTGTTCTGCTTTGCTATTTGTTTGCTAGCTTGTGGCTTTTGTGATGCAGCTTTGCCTAGGCTGCCTGCTGCCTTGTTCTGCAGCTTGGTTGTTTTGCTGGTCTTGTTTGCAGCCCGGTTATTTTGCTGGTTTGTTGCAGCTTTGGGCTGCTTGCTGCTTTGTTGCTTTGCTGCGATGCTATTCATTATTTTGGCTTTGCTACCTGGGATAGCTTTGCTTGTTTTGCTTGTTGGCTGACTGTTGTTGTTTTGCGCGCTGCCTGTTAGCCGCTGTTGTTTATGCTTGTGCCGTAATTTAGCAATGTAGCTTTAATTTGGCAACTTTACTATTTCACTTTAGCAACAAGAAAAAATGTTTTCAATTTTCTTTCTCCTTTTTGTGAACCAAAGAAAACCAATTTTTTAATTTGCAATTCAGGACAGAAAATAAACCATGATAAAAATAAATCCCTGACTGATTCCAAATGTGAACCCTTATAATGAGACACTGATTCTTTTTATCAATTAATTCTTGTTTGGAATTTCTTTTTTCGTATGTTGATTGCTAACTTTTTATTTTTCTTTGTCTGGTTTCATGATCACGAGAGTTGGATGGCTAGCGATGTTTGAACGATAAAAATAACATGGCGAGGAGTGAGGACGAATGACTTGAAGATGAAGACTTGAAGAAACACACATAATTTCTCTCTCTTTTTTGTAAACAAACAAATGTAATTTGTATTTCACACTGTAACATGCCTTGTAACTTGTCTCAAAAAATGTAATGAGCACGAATTTGACCGAATTTATCAATGATGAACTTTGTTGTAGAAATCAAATGACTCTTGAATCTTGTTTGAATTCTGAAATTCTCTCTTGAATAATTTGAATGCACATCCTAACTTTGTAATTTAAACCTCAAGAAATCATGAACAGTGGTTGTAACTTATTCTTCAAGCAATCAATGCGCCTTATCTTTTAAAATCCAATCAAACTCTCCAACAAAATAAATGCTTGAGAATTTAATTCCACTGGTTAATTCGAACTCAAAACAAATGGTCACTTAAACCTTATCTTCATATCACGCCTGAACTAAACTTGCATTTCTTAAACGGAACTTTAACTTTGACACTCACATCACAAGTAACTTGTAACTTTAAAAAACTGAAATATGTCTTGATCATCATGAACCCTCATCCTCATTTCTTGTGCCCAAACTTCACAATCGTCAACTTAAACTTCAAATTCTCGACTCCATGGCTTAGAGACTTTAAGAAGAAACATGAAATGCGAGGAGATGAAAGCTTACCTAATGCACTGAGCTTTGAGCCATCTTTGAGGTAGGCGAGAGAAACATCTTCACAGAAACCGAAGACCCCAAAACCTTAGCCTTTTGACCAACAAACATAGGGAAATAAACCCTAATCCAGGCTCTGATAAATTTGAGCGAGAGCCAACCTTGTAACGTGATGACAAAATTCGTTCCATGATCCACTAATCGAGAACAAGATGCGTTTCCCTTTTACCTGATAAGAAAAACCTCAAAACAAGATTAGACATAAAGAGGGCGCAACCCTAATACCTCAAACCAAAGCGCCTGATCCCATGAGATGCGGGATAATCAAATGACTGAGTAATAAAATGATGCAAATGGAATGCAAAGTCCAAAGCCAGACAAAAATAAAAAGATAGGGCAAATTTGGGGTACGACACCTCCTTTTGAAAACCCTTCTTGTTTCTAAATTTGAACCACTTTCATAATAAACTTGGATTTAGGTCCATGCATTTTCAAAACATTTTTCATAAATAAACTTCAATCAACTTAATAATACCTTGACATTTTTTGTGAGAAGACTAAAAGTCAATCAATCTCATTTCAAACCATGTTGCCTCTTTGGCTTATTTTTATTTTAAAACCTTTCTCAAAGGTTGGACTCTTGTCAATCCTTGTAGTGATGCAAACAACTATAATTCTACAATATGTAGCAAAGAGAGATATTTTCCACTTGGGTGTTGAGTGAGGCATTGTTTATTTTAAAATCCAAGCCAGATCCTCCACTTTGAGATGATGCAAATTCTCCTTTCTCATGATTGTTGGTAGTAAGTATGTTTTCCACACGGACAATAATGATGATGTCTCATCTCATAAAATTGACCAACACACTTGTGTTTTAAAATTTTAAAAGAGTAACTAAGTGTACCCTTATCCCCTATTGCATAAATGGTGGTACATAAGCATTAAAGGTTCGCAACCACGGCGGGTGCAAAAATCATAAAAAATATATTTCTTTTCTCACCTCCACCATCTATTTTTCATACAACATTTTATAGCCAAAATATACAAATTTTTCAAAGAGGTTCCTATGGAGTACCATAGATGTTTAGGTTGCTAATACCTTACCTTTTCATAACCAACCCCCCTTACCTTGAATCTTTTCCCCCTCTTTTGGGTTACTCGCTCTTTTGCCATTCCTTTGGAAACAATAAAGCGCGGTGGCGATTTTTATTTTAATATGTATAAGTCTAGTCAACCCAATGGCTTAGTCTTAAACATTTTTACCACTACAGTTGCGCAGGCCCTTTCCTGGTGCAGACGGTCAACCTGTTGTCTGTTTTAACAGTATGGCATTGTTTTTGGCATAATCATGAGTTAAGTCAATAAGCAATCTCAAGCGGTATGTATATCTCGATGTAGAATGAACTTGAAACTTTATTGGTATGATCTTGCAGCTTGCACTAGTTTTTCCTTGGGTCTGTTTCGAATCATCCCCAGTTTAAAAATGGAACTTTTCTCACCATCTTGAAATTATTTGTACCTTCACTATGTTGACTGGAAAATGCCCTGGTTTTGTATCTCTATTTGATCTTTGCGATTTGTTTATGTGCAGGGCAGCTTTCGACTATACGAATTAACATTAATGGTGTAAGAAATGCTTAAGGATGCAACATGGTAGATGAATGATGCAAGATCGATTGATTTTTCATGGTATTGTAGAAAAGAGAAGGATGGAAGACATGGTCAGATTGTGGGGCCCAAATCTGTTTTATAGTTTAAGTTGCATCAACTTAGGTGTTTTTCCTCTTGTAATATCTCAAAATGTAATGGTATTTGAATTAATATTTTCCCTCCCATTTGCATTTGAATTCCAAGTGTAACACGGTGGGAGAACTGACTTGGGTGTTTTGCATTTTATCGCAATTAATGCGGATAGCAAGAGTCGCCACCGACTTTTCTTTTATCGAAATAAAGGAAAGGATGAAAAGAACAAGAAAGACCTTTGAGATTATTTTCTTGAGTTCGGGGGGTAGATTATGAAAAGGGAAGGTGTTAGCACCTTTTTTATCCATAGTTATCTATGGGCTCTTAGTTGCTTGCTAAATCATTGATTTTGTTTGAAATTGTGCTTTGTGGTGGTTTTTGAAAGTATTTTTGAAAAGTTCCTTCGTTTAGGCAAACTTTGTAATGATTCTCATCTCTATAAGAATGTATACAAAGTGTTGGACTTTTGAAAATATTTCATGGAAAGTGTTGGTGTATTTGAAAAGGTGTTTGTGTTTGAAGATGAGCAAGCAACTAGAAACATTCTACTTTACTCAAAATTCTTTTGTTTATTCCTCTCTTCCTTTGATATTTCTATCTTACCATTGATTGGTAAGAAGCCTTATCTTTGGATGTAAAAGGGACGGGTGTGGGCCACCGTAAAGTCATGATCGCAATGTTGTGAGATATATTAGCATTTCTCTTGAGGGACTAAGATCATTTGTAAGGCAACATTTGAAGCGTCATCGAGGGATTATGATCTTGTATTTTTTATTGTTTTTTTCTAAGACGTCTCACATGCATAACATGACCATTTTTCATAAGGAAACAAGTGGAGTTAACCCTAGAGGTGCACGTGTGTAAAGTGTGTTTGATTGCATGCATTTTTGTCTTTTGATCAGGGTGGTCTACTTGTTGATTTTATCTTGCCATACATACCCTATTTTACTAGCAATCATACAAAAGTAATAAAATGCAGAAAGATAAAATCCTACACTATTACAACCATATTGAATTGCATGAAAAATATAAAGGCAAAAATAAAACAAAAGCAAGAAAAATGGGTCTTTCAATTTAGGGCAGCAAACCCTTCGATCCTGCATTTTCTGGATCTCTTAGATTTGGATTGAAAAGAGTGAAAGCATGACTTTTGATTGGGGCCTGGAGGTCAGCATGTTGTGCCTTTCGATTGCCTCTTTTGTTTGACCTGGAGGTTAGTGTGGAAGCCAGAGGCTTTGTTTCCAACTTCATGTTTCCTATTTTCTTTCGTTTTAGTTTGAATGGCAACATGGCCTAAGGCCATGCCAACATTACCTTAGGGCCAGGTTAGTCTTTAAAGCATGTTTAAATATACAAAGAGCAAAAATCAAAAAGTTTGCTAACCATGAAATATATTAAAAGGATGGAAACAAAAAGAAAAGCAATGGTATGTACATGTTTGAAATGAAAAGGAACTGTATTTACATGTTATGCATGAAATGAAAAGTTCAAGGTTTAGAGAAACTTACCTTGCTTGAGGTTGGAGCGTGTGTTGGACCTTCAAGTGGTTACCTTGAATTCTTCTGGATTCGAAGGGAAAGACCAAGGGTGGGCCTTTGACACTGGATTTGAAAGAGCAAAACAAGGGAAGTATCCTTCTTTGTTGGATTCGAAGGATAGCAAGATGTAAGGATGTTTCATATTTGAAAGAGACAAGTAGTTGGATTCTGGGTTTGGTGTTTTCATAAGTGTTTAAGTGTTTGATAATTTTATGGTGTGTAAGAATTTCGAAGATACGTTCCCCTCTTCTTCTTCTTCTCTCTCTTTGCAAAGGATCTATCTATTTATAGAGAAAGGTTTTAGAAAGTTTGGGAGTAAAAATAATAAAATAAGGCTCAGCTGGAAAGTAAGTGTCCACTCATGCCATGATAGCAAGATGAATGGTTCAGATGGATTACTTCCTTCAGAAGGAAAACAGGCGCAAGGCCCAAGAAAAACTTTCTAAAAAGTAGTATTATACTATTAAGGGCAAGTGGTCTTTGATAGCAAATGGGTAAAAGCCTATTTTAACTTGTATAAACAATTAAAATAGAGTGAGTCATAGGTTTGAGGCCTGAAAAGGGGAAACATGTAGCCTAGCCTATGGGTCTAAATGTTCAAGTTGATCTTTTGAATCAAACCCTCCATCTTTCCCCACCTTTTGACCAAGACTAAAACAACATTCATTCCCACCAGTTATGTGTCCTTCGAATGGACCAACATGTATTCTTTGAATGGTTCTCTTGTGTGGCCTTCGACTGGGCCTTCTGCATGCTGAAGTGTATATAAATGTTTCAAAGGGGAGTCTGTGCCCAGTCGAAACTTGTATAAAGGCAGCATGTGCCTTGTGGATGCTAGCATGAAACAAGTTAGGGTAGGCATAAAGGAGGTCACTGCCTAAGCGAAGCTTACACAAAGGTGGAAAGTGCCTTGTGGTTGAAGGCAACTTTGAAGGAGTTTTAGCCTTGTGCTGAAGACAAACTGAAAAGGGATACATGCACTGGTGACACATTGGGGGGTCTTTTGCCCAGTGGGAGTTTTTGTGAATCGAGGGCCAGTTTGGAGAAGTTCTTACTTTTATGCGCTGAAGGCACGCCCAGAGGGAAAGTTTGCCTATTAGAAGTAGGAAATAATCTTGCTCCATGGAGAATAAATGCTCAATCAAAGTAAGGATCCAACTTGCATGGGGGTAGATATTGCATTTGTGAGTCAAGCCAGCATGCAAAGACAGTGGTGCAATCGAAGGATCACTGACAAGAAGCTCTTCCACTTTGGATTAAAGGAGGCTATTTTAAAGGGAAAAGATGCCCAGTCGAAGCTTGTGTACAGCAAGAAAGCAACAATCCAAGACTTCAGTAGAAACTTGGAAAATTGAGGCAGGCTTGGATGAGGATTCGAAGGTCATGTTCTGATTGAAGAACACAACTTCCACACGTTGAAGAATTAGATTCGAAGGGTCATGTTCTGATCAAAGAGTAGAGCTTCTGTATGTTAAATAGTGAGATTCGAAGGGCCGTGTTTTGATCTAAGAGTAGAACTTCTGTATGTTGAAGAGTGAGATTTGAAGGGTCATGTTCTGATCGAAGAGTAGAACTTCTATATGTTGAAGAGTGAGATTCGAAGGGTCATGTTCTGAATGAAGCAAACTTATGGCCTTTGATTCTCCCTGCTCCAGCATGATCTGAAGGAATTCTCTAGAAAGCTTGTAAAATGTCCTGCCATCACTTTTTGCAAATTCTGATTGTACTTATGTGAAAACTGGCCCAAAAGTTCTGTCTAAATTCTGACTAAAAAAATGCCCAGAATTTACTAAGTGTTTTAGCTTCATGAACACGTCTTCAAGGATTTATAACTTGAAATCCCAGCATTTCTAGGAGAAGTTATGTTCAGCAATGTTTTAGATCTCATTGAGATCTATAGCTTTTATGTCAGAAGTTCTGATTAAATCATCTTGCATCATGATGAAAATCTGGCCCAAAATTATGTAATTATCATATTTTCTTAACACTTAGAAAATTTTCTAAGTGCTTCAAAATTTGACTTTTCAAAGTAATTTTTTACTTTTGATTTCTTGATGAACCAACTTCATGTCTTGATGAAATATGATTTTTGAAACTTGATTTTGATCAAAAAGTCAAAGTTTGACTTTTCATTATGCATTTGACCATTTTAACCTTGTGAATGACTTTCTTGAAAAATTGTAATCCGAGACTTGAAACTTGACAAAAGCAATCCTGAGGGTCCAGGATGATCCCTTGAGAAATGAGAGGGAAAAGTTTGGGGTACAACAGCTTCCCCTGTTCAATCTTCTTAAACCTGAAGAGTTAGATTGGCGAGTCCGCCATTCGTGACTTAAAGGTGGAAGATGATTGAACACTAAAGTGCCCAGAAATTTGCACTCGCATGAAATAGCACTGATAGTTAATGATGTAGGGAATAGGCTTAAATATGCCATTTGGAATGATGATGGAGAGTTGTCAGAGACTGGCATATAGATGCCATCGAGAGGTGATTGTTAATAGAAATTAGACCAATTCTTAACTTAACTGTAACTAGGAGGAGTGTCAGAATAAATCTTTGGTTGATTTAACTCTGAATGATATGTTGGAATAGACTCGTGTTAAGCCGTGTCTATAAATGTATTAAAAGGAATTTGCGTAATATTACTTTATGATGTGTCATGGGTATGGCTGTTTTAGGAGATATGAGAGGGAAGCCTGGGTAGGGCTGCTTCAGGATGAGTCCTTGTAAAACTTCATCTGGAGATGAAAAGGAACCTGGGTAGGGTTGCTTCATGATGAGTCCGTGTAAAACTGCATCTGGAGATTGTGAGATGGAACTTGGGTAGGGTTGCCTTAGGATGAGTCAGTGTAAAACTTCATCTGGAAATTGTAAGAAGAAACCTGGGTAGGGTTGCCTCAGGATAAGTCAGTGTAAAACTTCATCTGGAAATTGTGAGAAGGAACCTGGGTAGGGTTGCCTCAGGATGAGTCCGTGTAAAACAGCATCTGGAAATTATGATAAGGAACCTGGGTAGGGTTGCCTCGAGATGAGTCAGTGTAAAACTGCATCTGTAAATTGTGAGAAGGAACCTGGGTAGGGTTGCCTCAGGATGATTCCGTGTAAAACTGCATCTGGAGATTGTGAGAAGGAACCTGGGTAGGGTTGCTTCATGAAAAGCCCTTATAAAGTTATATTTGGAAGTCAGAAGAAACCCGTGTAAGATTGCTTCATGATGAGCCTGCATGAAGCTGCATCTGGTAGTGAGAAGGAACCCGTATAATATTGCTTCATGATGAGCCCATGTGAAGTTGCATCTGGTCACGTAGGTAGTTGCTCTATCTTGCTTCAGAAACTAATCTTGGACCTGTCGAAAATTGTTGATGATAATTATCAGTCAACTGATCTTTCCTGAAAAGGTAAAGGGTCAGTTGTATGCAATGTCATGATGTATGAAATGCATTATGTAATGATGTTCTCAAAAATGAGGTTGTCTTGTATGCATATATCATGTATGTTATATGGTGTATGAGTGTGATGTGTTTATTGCAGTGTGTCCTTGTCTAGGAAAATAAATCCTTGACAACATGCTGGGGAATCTTGGGAGGCTGAATCCCTAACTGTTGTTGGAGAAGATATGTATCTTCAACTTTGTTTAGAATGTTTCCGCTTGGAATTCCTGTTCTTTTGTTTGAGGAGAAACTTCGCTGGGGAATATTGGCTTGTTTAAGAAGACTTTATGGAGAGTGTTGATCTCTGCTTGAGGAAAAGAGTTTAGGAGTCTTAGTTATTCGTTGCTCTACTGGGGAGTTATTCCTGAATGGAGAGAATCAAGAGTTAGCTGTTATCTGGTTGAAATCTAGGCTTGGCAGCAAATTGTTGAGGATAATGAAGTTGACTATTATCTGGTCGTATTCTAGGCTTCGCAGCGACTTACTGGAGAAGATTAAATTAACTGTTATTTGGTCGGATTCCAAGCTTCGCAGGAAATTACTTGAGAGAGTGAAGTTAGGATGTCATCTGGTTGGATTCTAGGCTTCACAATAACTTACTAACATTAAACTGCTATCTGGTCGGGTCCAGGCTTCACAGTAACTTGCTTGAATAAATGAAGTTCAATTGATATTTGGTCGGGTCCAGGCTTCACAGTAACTTGCTTGAACGGATGAAGTTGAACTGATATCTGGTCGGGTCCAGGCTTTACAGTAACTTTCTTAAAAGGATGAAGTTGAACTGATATCTGGTCAGGTCTAGGCTTCACAGTAACTTGCTTGAAAGGATGAAGTTGAATTAATATTTGGTCGGGTCTAGGCTTCACAGTAACTTGCTTGAAAGGAAGAAGTTGAATTGTTATCTGGTCGAATTCTAGGCTTCACAGTAACTTGCTTGAAAGGATAAAGTTAAACTGGTATCTGATTGGGTCCAGGCTTTACAGTAACTTGTTTGAATGAATGAAGTTGAACTGATATTTGGTCGGGTCCAGGCTTCACAGTAACTTGCTTGAAAGGATGAAGTTGAACTGATATTTGGTCGGGTACAGGCTTCACAGTAACTTGCTGGGGATAGAGGCAAACTCTACTGGGGAAAGAAGTTAAGATATTGTTTGGTTGGGTTAAGGCTTTACAGTATCTCGAGAGGTTAGACTATTATCTAGTCGGGTCCAGGCTTTCTAGTAACCTAAAATTATTTGAATAGAAATGTTTATGTTGAAGGGTGTATTGTTTTGTTGGGGAATAAACCCTGTTGAAAAGAATATTTGATGACTTGCTAGCAAGATGAATTCTTTTCTGAAGAAATCCACAAGGCTTCTGCTTTTAAGATCAACTCAGCTGGGGAGAGGGTTGTCGAGAGATTGAAACTTTGGCTGGGAGTTGTCTGGATCCAACTTTATGGGGACTTGACTGGGGATCATCCTATGAAAAGGACTTTAGGGAAACTTGTCACTCCCCCTAGTAGCAAGTATTTATGGCACTTCCAGGAAATGTTTTCCTGGCCGTACGTAACCTTTTGTTGGAATTCACTTTTAATGCTCCAAGTGATACAGATACAGACCTGCCCCTGGTATATTCAACATTTCTTGAGAGATTTCTTGGAATCTTCACTGGACTGCCCCAAATGTGTTTGGACAGTGACACGTCATACCTCCTTGCTTATAGGAGATCTGTTATTGGAAGTGTCTTCCCACTTGAAGTGATTTTGTTCATTGAGAGAGTTTTTGTTTGCTGGATATTCAGTGTGTGAATTTCTCTGATGTCAAACAAATAGCTATATGCAAGCAGCAGTATTCAAATGATGCAAAGTTTATGCTTGTCTTGAAGTTTTAACAATGCGTTTTTAGCAGATAAAAGAATTTTTGTAAGAATATAAATTCAACTCAAGATTTGGAGTAAGCCTTACAGGAGTCAGGATACCTTTTGTAACAGTATGCTTTCGAACTAACATATGCTTCAATTAGGACTTTTGAAGGCTTGTAGCGTGGCTTGGTTCACGGTTTAATAAACAAAGGATAAGGCTCAAAGTGTATTTGTACCCGCCCATTCTTCATGATGTTCTTCAGTCATAAACTCAGTTAATTGTGCGTTTGAACTCCAATTGAGTCTGAAATGACGTCTTCATGATGGTTCAGACAAGTTAATTTTGTTGGAAGGCAGACATTTTTGTCATATTTTCCATGTTGTTGAGGATTTGTAGTGACCTCTTTTTGACTTATTATCCATGATTTTTCCTAACAGTTCTTGTTTTTGAGATTACAGTCAGCGGAATGCCCCAGTTTTTCTTAAGTCTCCTTCGTAGGTTTTGACTTAGTGGGTTTTTTCTTTTGAGAGATAATGACTGCCTATTTTATAGGTAACCATCACCATCTTTTAGTTTAGAAGGAATGTTTTTTATTTCATTCATTGTATACAAAGTGAAAGTTTGCGACTGGACACACAATTGAATTAACTGAGAGACTACCCTGCCCCAGGTTTTGATTAATGGTTTTAAATTATGTAAAAAGGAAACTCCTACTTCTTTGGCTCAAAGGGGTTGACTAGGGATTATCCTCCTTATAAATCCAATGTTTAGGAATTGAACGAATGCCTGTACATCATCAACAAGGTCTGTCAAAAAGCATATTGTATGAGATTAAGACATCGTTTTCGCCATCCTCCTTCTAAAGGCTTATAACTTTTAGTAAGAGTTGAATGTCATAAAGAGAGTAAAAAGCATAGTTTAAATATAGTGAAAACGAATGGATGAATTCAAGACAAACATATGCAATGCATTAATGAAACAGAGTTTAACATTAATAGGTAAGTGTTTGAACAACAAAAGAAATTACAATTCAAAATGAACTAGAACGCTCAATGATTTGGCATGGGAGCAGTGATCACATTTGGAGTCTCAGGAGGACTGTACTCAATCACCTTAGTGTCAATCATATTTTGAATCTTGTATTTCAGCGCCCAACAATCATTATTATCGTGCCCGGGACTGCCGGAGTGATAAGCACACATTGCATCAGGATTGTAGTTAGGGGAAGAAGTTTTGGGGTTTGGATGAGGTCCTATTAATGTGATTAGATTCATCCTCAACATGTGTTGCAATAATTGTGACAGTGGCATGATGATGTTGGTAAAATGTATCTTGGGCTCGTCCTGCCTTAGCTGATTTCCCCGTTGTTGTTGTCGCACTAATGCAGGACTAGAGATCAGGACTGCCCCCACATGTTGGTTGTGGTTATTCTTGTTATGACCCTTTTGACCATACACAGCATTGGACTATTTCTTCCCATTGTATGGCGGTTTCTTAGTGTCAGAGGGAGTAGCTCCTTGGATCTTTCCGCTTTTGATTCCAGCTTCGACCCTTTCGCCAGTCAGTATTATGTCGGTGAACCTGGTCGAGGAGCTTCCAATTAGGTGATTAAATAAAGGTCATGTCAAAGTTCCTATAAAGATGTCAATCATCTCCCTTTCATTTAAGGGTGGCTGCACCCTGCCATCCAGGTCTCTCCACTTTTGTGTGTATTCTTTGAAGTCCTCGTTGGAATGCATGGTCATATTCTGCAACTGCACACGAGTTGGTGCAAGATCAGCATTGTATTGGTACTGCTTGTAAAAAGCAGCAGCTAGATCTTCCCAAGTGTGAATGTGGAACTTTCCAATTGATAGAACCACTTAAGTTGTGTCCCAACTAAGCTCTCTTGGAAGAAATGGATCCAGAGCTTATGATCAGTTGTGTATGGTTGAATCTTACGGACATAAGACTTCAGATGCATCTTAGGACAAGAGACCCCATCGTACGTGATGAAGGTAGGGATTTTGAACTTTGGTGGGATGATCACCCCAGAGACCAAACCCATGTCTCATAAGTCCAAACGAGGCACATCTTAGATCTCCACAGCTTTTAGTCTGTCTTCAAGTTGTTTGTATTTTTCATCTGTCGGTGGATATTGCTCCTTATAATAGTCTTCATCATCAGTAGCTATGTTAACTCTAATGCTTCTAGCTTCCTCTTCTTGATTGTCTTCTTCTTCAGAAGAAGCATCCTCTCTTTGAGCTAGTTGGGCATGCCCCTTGGACCTTCTTCCCATATCGAGGATGACAGTCCTTTTCTTAGTCTTCTTCTTGCTCTCTTTGGTGAAGAGTGTTTTCAGATCTTCCTGCCCCTTGGCTAAGTTCATGAGCATTTGTTGGAACTGGGCGTTTTGTGCTTGGAGATCCTTCACCGTCTGCTCCATATCCATCTTATTGAAATAAATAGTAGGAAGATAAGGAGACCTGTATGGGAGAAACCTGTCATGGTATGATGCATGATATGTGGATGCATGTTTTCAAGGATCTCACAGGGTAAACACAAGAAGATGTTAGAAGTTGAATTTTGATCAACAGCTTTGATTGGAGAACTTGGTATCGGTGGATGTCCTTCCACGAGAATCAAGCTCACCATGTCAGGTGGGTCGTAGCCCTTGACTCAAGTTACCATGCTTTGGTCTTGACGACATTTGGTTAGAGGAAAATAAATCCTCTTGCCCCTTGATAGACGTCTGGTTCAACGTGCCCCTGCATCATAGGCCCTTGAGATCCTTGAAATGGTTATTGAAAATGCTATGGTATGATGTTATGTACAAATATGCAAAGTAAGCAAGTTTTTATGTACAAATAGTCATATACACAAAGCAGACAAGTCCTTAGGTTTAGGCTTGTATGGAGTTTGTAGGTAAGTACCCTCTTGAAGTTTAGTTGGCTCAACTTGTCCTAGTAATAGTAACCAGGTTCTAAGGGATCACAATATCACTGATCTTTCTTCATCGGGCATTATTTCAGCGCAAGCCTCTTTAATGGTGACCGAAATATCCCGAAAGTCCAATCTCAATGAGCGTAGTATCAAGTATCAACCAACTTCAGACTACACCAAAGTCGGCTACCTCACTACTTCCTAAAGGCCAAGTTGTTCAAGTAAAGGTTCTAAAGTTAGTTAGTGCTTCATGAAACCACACAGTGTCCCCGTATTCTCCTTGACTACTCAATGGTTGCCGGTACCATCAAATGTGTCACACTAACTAGCTATTGCTTAGACCATGTTGGTATACTCCACACAGTTTCCGTAACTTATTGCTACTTACCTAAAAGGTTCCCGAGATCCGGGTAGAGGATCAAACAAGCCCAAACAAGGAACCAAAATGTAAAGCAAACAATTCAAACAAAGAAAAGAAAGTAAAGGTGATCCAGCCCTAAGGTAACCCCACTTTTAAGTTTATCCCCAGCAGAGTTGCCAGTTCTGTAACACAGTGGGAGAACTGACTTGGGTATTTTGCGTTTTATCGCAATTGTTGCGGATACCAAGAGTCGCCACCGACTTTTCTTTTATCCAAATAAAGGAAAGGGTGAAAAGAACAGAAAAGACCTTTGATATTATTTTCTTGAGTTCGGGGGGTAGATTATGAAAAGGGAAGGTGTTATCACCCTTTTCATCCATAGTTATCTATGGGCTCTTAGTTGCTTGCTAGATCATTGCTTTTGTTTGAAATTGTGCTTTATGGTGGTTTTTGAAAGTATTTTTGAAAAGTTCCTTCGTTTAGGAAAACTTTGTAATGATTCTCGTCTCTATAAGAATGTATACAAAGTGTTGGACTTTTGAAAATATTTCATGGAAAGTGTTGGTGTATTTGAAAAGGTGTTTGTGTTTGAAGATGAGCAAGCAACTAGGAACATTCTACTTTACTCAAAAGTCTTTTGTTCATTCCTCTCTTCCTTTGATATTTCTATCTTACCATTGATTGGTAAGAAGCCTTATCTTTTGATGTAAAAGGGACGGGTGTGGGCCATCGTATAGTCATGATAGAAATGTTGTGAGATATCTTAGCATTTCTTTTGAGGGACTAGGATCATTTGTAAGGCAACATTCGAAGCGTCATCGAGGGACTATGATCTTGTATTTTTGATTGTTTTTTGCTAAGACGTATCACATGCATAACATGACCATTTTTCATAAGGCAACAAGTGGAGTTAACCCTAGAGGTTCACGTGTGAAAAGTATGTTTGATTGCATGCATTTTTGTCTTTTGATCAGGGTGGTCTACTTGTTGATTTTATCTTGCCATACATACCCTATTTTACTAGCAATCATACAAAAGTAATAAAATGCAGAAAGATAAAATCCTACACTATTACAACCATATTGAATTGCATGAAAAATATAAAGGCAAAAATAAAACAAAAGAAATAAAAATGGGTCTTTCGATTTAGGGAAGCAAACCCTTCGATCCTGCATTTTCTAGATCTCTTCGATTTGGCTTGAAAAGAGTGAAAGCATGACTTTTAATTGGGGCCTGGAGGTCAGCATGTTGTGCCTTTCGATTGGGGCCTGGAGGTCAGCATGTTGTGCCTTTTGATTACCTCTTTTGTTTGACTTGGAGGTTAGTATGGAAGTCAGAGGCTTCATTTCCAACTTCCTATTTCCTGTTTTCTTTCGTTTGAGTTTGAATGGCAACATGGCCTAAGGCCATGCCAACATTACCTTAGGATCGGGTTAGTCTTTAAAGCATGTTTAAATATGCAAAGAGCAAAAATCAAGAAGGTTGTTAACCATGAAACATATTAAAAGGATGGAAACGAAAAGAAAAGCAATAGTATGTACATGTTTGAAACAAAAAGGAACTATATTTACATGTTAAGCAAAAAATGAAAAGTTCAAGGTTTAGAGCAACTTACCTTGCTTGAGGTTGGAGCGTGTGCTGGACCTTCAAGTGGTTACCTTGAATGCTTCTGGATTCGAAGGGAAAGACCAAGTGTGGGCCTTTGACACTTGATTCGAAAGAGCAAAACAAGGGAAGTATTCTTCTTTGTTGGATTCGAAGGGTGGCAAGATGTAAGGATGTTTCAGATTTGAAAGAGACAAGTAGTTGGATTTTGGGTTTGGTGTTTTCACAAGTGTTTAAGTGTTTGAGAATTTTATGGTGTGTAAGAATTTTGAAGATACGTTCCCCTCTTCTTCTTCTTCTTCTCTCTCTTTGCAAAGGATCTCTCTATTTATATAGAAAGGTTTTGGGAAGTTTGGGAGTAAAAATAATAAAATAAGGCTCAGCTGGAAAGTAAGTGTCCACTTGTGCCATGATAGCAAGATGAATGGTTCAGATGGATTGCTTCCTTCAGAAGGAAAACAGGCGCAAGGCTCAAGAAAAACTTTCTAAAAATTAGTATTATACTATTAAGGGCAAGTGGTCTTGGACAGCAAATGGGTAAAAGCCTATTTTAACTTCTATAAACAATTAAATATAGAGTGAGTCATAGGTTTGAGGCCTGAAAAAGGGAAACACGTAGCCTAGCCTATGGGTTTAAATGTTCAACTTGATCTTTTGAATCGAATCCTCCATCTTTCCACACCTTTCTACCAAGACTAAAACAACATTCATTCCCACCAGTTATGTGTCCTTCGAATGGACCAACATGTATTCTTCGAATGGGTCTCTTGTATGGCCTTCAACTGGGCCTTCTACATGCTGAAGTGTATACAAATGTTTCAAAGGGGAGTCTGTGCCCAGTCGAAACTGGTACAAAGGCAGCCTGTGCCTTGTGGATGCTAGCATGAAACAAGTCAGGGTAGGCATAAAGGAGGTCACTGCCTAGGCGAAGCTGACACAAAGGTGGCCAGTGCCTTGTGGTCGAAGGAAACTTTGAAGGAGTTTTGGCCTTGTGCTGAAGACAAACTGAAAAGGGATACGTGCACTGGTGACACGTTGGTGGATCTTTTGCCCAGTGGGAGTTTTTGTGAATCGAAGGCCAGTTTGGAGAAGTTCTTACTTTTGTGCGTTGAAGGCACGCCCAGAGGGAAATTTTGCCTAGTAGAAGTAGGAAATAAGCTTGCTCCAAGGATAATAAATTTTCAATCGAAGTAAGGATCCATCTTGCATGGGGGTAGCTATTGCGTTTGTGAGTCAAGCCAGCATGCAAAGACAGTGGTGCAATTGAAGGAGCACTCACAAGAAGCTCTTCCCCTTTGGATCGAAGGAGGCTATTTTAAAGGGAAAAGATGCTCAGTTGAAGCTTGTGTACAGCAAACAAGCAACAGTCTAAGACTTCAGTTGAAACTTGGAAAATTGAGGCAGGCTTGGATGAGGATTCGAGGGTCATGTTCTGATTGAAGAACACAACTTCCACATGTTGAAGAATTGGATTTGAAGGGTCATGTTCTGATCAAAGAGTAGAGCTTATGTATGTTGAATAGTTAGATTCGAAGGGTCATGTTCTGATCGAAGAGTAGAACCTCTATATGTTAAAGAGTGAGATTCGAAGGGTCGTGTTCTGATCGAAGAGTAGAACTTTTGTATGTTAAAGAGTGAGATTCGAAGGGGTCATGTTCTGAATGAAGAAAAATTCTGACCTTCAATTCTCCCTGCTCCAGCATGATCTGAAGGAATTCTCTATAAAGCTTGTAAAATGTTCTGCCATCACTTTTTGCAAATTCTGATTGTACTTATGTGAAAACTGACCCAGAAGTTTGAAGAAGTGAAAAACACAAGAAGGGGGGGTTGAATTGTAAAACTGAAAATCAATGCAATGAACAAGATATTTTTATCCTGGTTCGTTTGATCTCAAACTACTCCAGTCCACCCGTCAAGGTGATTTCGCCTCTCTCCAACGAGGTCTTAATCCACTATATTCAACTGAATATTACAAACTGCTTTAACAACTTCTAAAGCCTTCTTGATGCAAACCACAACCCGGTTTGTCAAGGAAACACTTTCTTACAAAGAAGATAAATCTAGGTGTGTGAATGTTTTCTACAAAACTATATCACAACTGTGATGTATACACAACTTAAGCTTATGAAACTAGATTGCTAAACAATGATTGAGTAAGGAGATATGTAGCGTTTAGCAAACTGAGAGAAGGAAGATTATGATTAGCTTTTAGGCGTGTAAAAAGTTGGAGAGCATTAGCCAATTCAATCTTCATAGTCTTGTTTATATAGCACTGAGATTGTTGAACGTTGGAGCAATATTCTTGATTCAATGCTAATAACAAACTTTCCTTATTGAGAAGATCTTGTCTGGAATGAGGCCGTTGGTAATAATTTGCTTTCAATGCACAGTACCGTTGCTTACTTAATGCATGTTCTGGCTTGGCTCATTCTGACTCTGCTTAACTACTGATGAACTGTTGTTTTCTTTATCAGAGTGTTGAGCGCAGTTCTGTTCATCAAGCTTCAGCATACACGTGAGTTGATCTTCTGATTCTGGTATTCTGATATAGCAACTTCTGATGCTGATGTCAAGAACCAATATTCTGATGCTGATTAAGTGTGCTCTTGTTGATACCTATGAGAGTTTCTGCAAGGCAGAACGTAATATTTTTAGGTAGAAAATAGTTCATACATGAATCATATAAATAATATATCATTTCATTTTGTTATCATCAAAACTTAAACATAGGTTAGTAGATTCAAACTTTGTTCTAACAATCTCCCCCTTTTTGATGATGACAAAAACTAGATATTTTTAATTGAAAATAACGTGAAAAAGTATCAGAGGTAACTAAATGATAAGATGTATCAGAGTAAGAGGTTATCAAAGATAAGGGATAAGAGTTGAGAGATACTCCCCCTGAATTTATTACTTCCCTTTTTGCCTTTCTTTGAACATCAGAGTATCAGAGTCTTTGACTATCAGAAGCTTTAGATCAGCATATCAGAGCAGAGCTTCAGATCAGCGTATCAGAGCTTTTCTTGTCAGAGCTTTGCTTTGGGTCAGAGTATCAGAGCTTTAGTCTTAAGAGTATCCTGGAGCTTCCTTGTACCTGTAGACTTAAGCAAAACAGAAAACATATTCAAGTATATCAGAGTTAGAATGTTCGAGAATTTCTGTCTTAGTAATCCGTTATTGTTTAAAATATCATTCTTGTTCTCCCCCTTTTTGTCAGCAATCAAAAAGTGTAAGTGATGTGCTAAAACATTTAAGGCAGAAAAACTTGTCATATTAAAAGGTTCAGAATCAAACAAAGCAGTACAACAGATAATCAAAGAAAACATGAAAATGACATGAATGGAAAACTAAGGTTGGGGAGGAAGGCGTGTGAACAAGTTCTCCAGCATGGCTTTGATCTGATCAACAGTCTCATTCTACTTGTGTATCATGCTGACAACTGTGTCAATCTTGCTATCCTGCACATCCATCCTTTCTTTCATCTTCTGGTCATTTTCATCCATCCTTTGCTGCAGACGCATGTCATTCAGCTTCAGCTCTTCCAGAGTCTGCCTGTCCAAGGCAGCTTGAGAAACATCAGAAGCAGGGAGCTTCTGAGAGCTTTCTGCAACATCTTCTGCTTGACTTGCTTCAGCTTGAATAGTCTTGTCTTCTTCTGGTTGCACCTTTGAAGCTAGCTGTTTCTCAGACCATGGCTCACTATCCAGAGGGAGCACGTCTTCCTGTGGAAGCTGACTTTCAACTTCCTTCAGCAGCTTGCTGAAGTTCTGTTGTGCCTGCTCATAGTTGATATCCTGCAACTTGAGGGCTTCAGCACGTACCCAAATTCTGAATTGTGACCAGAGCTGGTCAGAGGCAGCTGGGTCAATCATTCCAGGACAGACTTGCTTCAGAGAAGCAATCCACTGCTGCAAACCTGTTTCAAAATTCATAATACCAGAGCCAACATCTGGTTGTTTTGGTTTTGGAATGGCTATTTTATGTTTCAGATCAACAAGACGGTCAAGGATTTTTAAGTCTATGAAGGTCCTGTTGGGGTTTTCGGTGGTTTGCTTGGGAGCTGTTTGTTTTGGAGATGGAGTGGGAGAATCAGAAATTATGATTGGACTGTTTGGTGTTTTGGGAGTATTTGGTGGTGTAGATTCTGGTGAGGATGGCAGCTGGGCCATTGTGACTGTTGTTCCACATGGCAGCTGGATTGCCAGAGGTGATGGTTGAGGTGAATGAGGTTCAGAAGGTGGAGGAGTTGGAGTTTCAGAGTGATGAAACTCAGGTTGAGGTGATGGTGGATGAATTTCTGGTTGAGGAGAGGGAGAAGGAATTGCTGGTTGTGGAGAATTTGTTGTAATTTCTGGTTGTTCAGGGATAAGAGGTTCTTCTGGAATGGATGAGAGAGGTTGTTGTTGTTCTGGTTCTTCAGCAGATTGATGTTGTTCTGGTTGTGGAGAAGGAACAATTTGTGGTTCAGAGTTTGGATTAATGGAGGAGTGATCAGAAGTGTGTTGATCAATGTCAGACAACACTTTGTCAATGGCTGATGTTGTTGAGATTGTTGGTTTGGGATGTTTGGTTCTGGGTCTTCTGAGTTGTAATGCCTCAGAAGGGTCATCTTCTGGTTCAGTTTCATCTATTGTTGGGATGGGGATTGAGATTCTATGAGAGGTTGGAGGTGGAATTGATGCTGGAATAGTAGAAGAATTTAAAACAGAAGCAGCAGATAAATTACCTCTTTTCTTGGGTGTCTGCTGGGATGATCCTTCTGAAGGTGCCTTCCTTTTCTTCGTCTTCTTCAGAGTCACTTCTGGTTGAGATTGGTGCAGATCTTTGATCTTCAGATTGGGATCTGTACCATCAGCTTTGCACGCGTCCAGATATCTGAGAACTACCACTGGCTTGGATTCTATCTCAGAGAATAAAGGAAAGTCACTCAGTGGAACTCTTCTGCTGGTGATATCAGCAATAGGAGTAGCGCTGGGTTCCTTTTTGATATTCTCTATCAACTTCATTTTCTTCAAGTTCTTAGCGTTCAGAGGCTTCCCAACCGTTGGTTCAATGGTGCTTAACTCTTGAGCTTCTATCAGATGCTCTATCAGCCTATTCTCAGTCAGAATATCTGATATCAACCTTCCAAAGGGTATCCAATCCCTCTTTGTTCTTTCTTCTTCCCTGGTTTCCTTCACGCTTGTTCTGAGGTGGTTAAACAGAAGATGAGCCAAGTTGATTTTTACCTTCTGATTGATAAAGTAGATCAGAAACTGCTGGTCTACATTTATGTAATCAGGGGAACTAGTTGGCTTCCTATGGTTAAAATACCCCAGAATTATCTTCGCCCAAACTCTGTGATGATCCTTCAGATCTTTGATCTTGCTGCTGAGCACCCCATGGGTGAAAATCCTTTCTGCTATGACGCCCACGTCAGCACATCTCTCAGCCATATCAATACAGCGGATGCCACCGCCACTGTAACCGATTAACCTTGCTATGTGATCCTCAGTGATCACAATCTTCTTCCCCATAATGTAGGAGGTGACTTGATGCGTTGAAGCCGTCGCATGAATCCAGAACTCCTTGACTAACATAGGGAATGTTGGTCCAACCAACCTGTCAAAATACCTTTTCCATTTCTGTGCCCTAACTTCTTCTGTTAAGTCAAAACCGTTTTCCTTCAGACTTCCAAAATCAATGATCAATTCAGATAACACTTCAAGATTCTTCACAGGAGTGAGGAGTGTTCTGAATGGCACTTGATACTGTTCAGATGATGCTTTCTTCTGAGAACCTGCAGAAGCACTGCTGGAGGTTGCCATGTTCACACTTAGGGATTGAGAAAAACTGAGAAAAAAGTTTGAGAGAGATGAACACAGAAAAATGCAGAGAATGCTTGAGAAATAGTGAGAAACTGTAAAAGATTAAAATGAGAGTTTAACGTGTTTAAATAGGGTTCAGAATATTTTGAAATTGTAAACGTTTTTAAGAAAGAGAAATAAAATCATGATTACATTTTAAACACATGATTACTTTCATTTAATGCTTGCTGATTTTGGGGGATTTGAGAAAGATACTTAAAAACGGTTACCAGACATGTGTCTCAATGCACCCAATCAGCGTTTTGCCTTCTCAGAAGCGTGCACGCGTTCTGCTTCAGAGATTTGATGATGATTGGATGATACTTGTTTGATGTAGTGATCAGCACGTCTGTCTTTGAGCTTAGACTCTCAGATCTTTAGACTTGCATCTGATACAATCTGCATGTTCTATCTTTTCTCAAAAATCTGGAAGTCTTCAAGCTGACTTTTCATCCAGAGCATTTGTGTGCTACATCCTGCTGCTGCTATGTACTCAGCTTCTGCTGTTGATAGCGTAATTGTTGATTGCCTTTTGCTGGACCAAGAGATCAGATTTTCTCCCAGAAAATGGCAGCTTCCAGAAGTACTTTTACGCTCCACTCTGTCTCCAGCAAAGTCAGCATCGCAGTAGCCTACTAAACTGTAATCACTAGATTTTCTATAAAACAAACCCAGATTAGTAGTACCTTTCAGATACTTGAAAATTCGCTTAACAGCTGTTAAGTGAGATTCTCTAGGATCTGATTGGAATCTAGCACAAATACAAATGCTGAATAATATATCAGGTCTTGAAGCAGTCAGATAAAGGAGAGAACCAATCATACCTCTGTAGACTTTCTGTTCTACATTTTTGCTTACCTCTTCTCTTTCCAGAATGCACGTGGGATGCATTGGAATCTTTGATGACTTACATTCTGAGAGGTCAAATTTCTTCAGAAGATCTCTGATGTATTTGCTCTGATGAATGTAAGTTCCCTCTGGAGTTTGATTGATCTGAATTCCTATAAAGAATTTCAGTTCCCCCATGAGGCTCATCTCAAATTCTGCCTGCATACACTTAGCAAATTTTCTTCCAAGAGAAGGATTAGTAGAACCAAAAATAATATCATCAACGTAAATTTGACAGACTAAGATGTCATTCTTAAATGATTTACAGAATAAGGTAGTGTCCACCTTCCCTCTGGTGAATTCATTTTCTAACAGAAAGTTACTTAGCCTTTCATACCAAGCTCTGGGAGCTTGTTTCAGACCATATAGTGACTTCTTTAGTTTGAAAACATGTTCTGGATGTTTTGTATTTTCAAAATCAGGGGGTTGGTGCACATAAACCTCTTCTTCTATATAACCGTTTAAGAATGCACTCTTGACATCCATCTGATACAGAGTGATGCCTCTATTAACAGCAAATGAAATTAAAAGTCTGATAGATTCTAACCTGGCGACTGGGGCAAAGGTTTCTGTATAGTCTATCCCCTCTTGCTGACTATAACCTTGTGCAACCAGTCGTGCCTTGTTTCTGATGACTTCACCTTGTTCATTTAGCTTGTTTCTGAAGACCCATCTTGTTCCAATGACGTTGAATCCTTTTGGTCTGGGAACAAGATCCCATACGTCATTTCTGGTGAATTGATTCAGCTCTTCTTGCATTGCCAGAATCCAGTCATTATCCAGAAGTGCTTCATCAATAGAAGAAGGTTCAATCAGAGACACAAGTCCTATGAGTGTTTCTTCAGAGTTTCTGAAGCTTGCTCTTGTTCTGATTGGATCTTCCTTTCTTCCTAAGATAGTCTCTTCTGGGTGATCCAAGCTGCTTCTAGGTAATCTCTTCTGAGGTTGATCAGCAGCTGTTGTAAGATTGCTAGCAGTGCTCCTTTCAGACGTTGAAGGAGTGTTTATGTTGAGAGCTTCTGATGACTTGTCTTCAGAACCTGTAAATTCAATTTCCATACCTGCAAAAACTTCATTCTGCTTTGACTTTTCAGAGTCAAGCTTATCATCAAAACGAACACTGATTGATTCTTCCACAATCTGTTTCTGTATTGTATACTATGTACCTTCTTGAGCGTTCAGAGTATCCTAACATAATACACTTCTGTGCTTTAGAGTCAAACTTGTTCAAATAATTCTTTGTATTTAACATAAAACAGGTACATCCAAATGGATAAAAATATGAAATGTTGGGCTTTCTGTTCTTCCACAATTCATATGGAGTCTTTTCCAGAATAGGTCTTATTGAGATTCTATTCTGAATGTAACACGTTGTGTTTATTGCCTCTGCCCAGAAGATCTTAGCAACGTTTGTCTCATTGATCATGGTTCTGGCCATTTCTTGCAATGTTCTGTTCTTTCGCTCTACAACTCCATTTTGTTGGGGAGTTCTAGGACAAGAGAAATCATGCAGAATGCCTCTGTCATTAAAAAATGACTCAAAATCTTTGTTTTTAAATTCTCCACCATGATCACTTCTGACTTTAACGATTCTAAGATCCTTTTCATTCTGAACTTGGTTACAGAAGGTAACAAACACAGAGTGTGACTCGTCCTTGTGTCTTAAGAACTTTACCCATGTCCATCTGCTATAGTCATCTACGATTACTAACCCATACTTCTTGCCACTGACTGAAGCAGTTTTAACTGGTCCAAATAAGTCAATGTGCAGAAGTTCTAATGGCTTAGAGGTAGAAACAACATTTTTAGATTTAAAAGAAGGTTTTGCAAACTTGCCTTTCTGACATGCTTCACACAGAGCATCTGAATTGAACTTCAAATTAGGAAGTCCTCTGACCAGATTGAGTTTGTTAATCTGAGATATTCTTCTCATACTAACATGCCCCAATCTTCTGTGCCAGATCCACTGCTCGTTGTTAACAGACAGAAGGCACTTTACATTCTGACTTTTCAGTTCAGAAAGTTTGATTTTGTAAATGTTGTTTTTCCTCTTACCATTAAACAAGATAGTCCCATCTTTCTGACTAACAGCTTTACATGATTTTTGATTAAAGATTATATCGTAACCGTTATCACTTAATTGACTTATGGATAACAGATTATGCATTAATCCATCTACTAGCAGAACATTATTAATAGAGGGAAGATTTCCATTACCTACAGTTCCAGAGCCAATTATCTTTCCCCTCTGATTGCCTCCAAAGCCAACGTGGCCTCCAGGCTTAAGTTCCAGGCTTTGGAACATATGCCTTCTTCCCGTCATGTGTCGCGAGCAGCCAGAGTCCAGGTACCATGACTGGTGTTTCTGACTTGCTGCTAAAGATATCTGCAACATGTATTATTTTATCCTTAGGTACCCAGATTTTCTTGGGTCCTGATTTGTTAGTTTTACCAAAACTCTGGTTGAATTTTGGTTTCACAGAGTACTTACTGCTAGTGTATTTAATATCATGTGTGTGACCATACACAAAATGTGAATTTAGAGGAGTGTGTTTAATGGTTAAGTCCATGACATTCTTTAGTGTAGGAACCTTACCTTGGTATCCTATTCCTTTTCTGCCGTTTCTGCTAACTCCATAGATCATTGAAGCCATTTTGCTTCTATCTATGCTTTTAGCAAGGAACTTCTGGAAACTATGATCATACTCCTTGATGATCTCATCAGCGTTGCTGGGAGTTTCAGAAATTGGTTCCTTCTGAGAGTTTTGTAAAGTGTTTTCTAATTTTGAAATCTTATTTCTCAGCTCAGAATTCTCCAATTTGAGACTCTCAGTCTTATTAGAGTCAGATTCAAGATTCCTTTTCAGATCTCTGAATTTAACTCTAATTTGCTGATACCTTTCCAGAATTTCATTAAGGCTTTCAGCAAGTTCAGCCTTGGTAAAATTAATAGCAAAGTTAGGAAATACCTCTTCAGTGTCTGATTCAGAGTCTGATTCAGACGCTTCAGTATCTTCTGAAATGTTAGCCATGAGAGCTATGTTGGCTCTCTCATCATCTGATTCTGAGTCAGCTTCAGACGAGTCAGAATCATCCCATGTAGCCATGAGACTTTTCTTCTTCTCTCTTCCAAACTTCTTTTTGGGCTTTTCCCTCTGAAGCTTTGGGCAGTCACTCTTGTAGTGTCCTTGCTCATTGCACTCATAGCAGATGATGTCCTTGGTGTTTGGCTTTTTGCTACTTGAGGAGCCTTCAGATCTTCTGTATCCAGAGGAAGAATCTGTCCTTCTGTATCTGGAAGAGGACCCGTTCTGATCAGATCTTCTGGGATTCCTGAACTTCCTTTGCCTCTGCTTCCACAGTTGATTTACTCTTCTGGAGAGGAGGGAGAGTTCGTCTTCTTCTGATGAGGATCCATCAGATGTTTCTTCAACTGCCTGCAAAACTTTAGACTCAGATTTTTTGTTATATTTTAATGCTAAAGACTTACCTTGCTTCTGAGGCTCGTCAGCTTCTAGCTCTATCTCATGACTTCTGAGGGAGCTGATAAGTTCCTCCAGAGTGATTTTGTTGAGATCTTTTGCTAGCTTCAGAGCTGTAACCATTGGTCTCCACTGCTTGGGTAAACTTCTGATGATTTTCTTGACATGGTCAGCAGTAGAGTATCCTTTGTCCAGAACCTTGAGACCAGCTACCAGAATCTGGAATCTTGAGAACATTGTTTCAATGGATTCAGATTCTTCCATTTTGAACGCCTCATACTTCTGAATGAGCGCCAGAGCTTTAGTTTCTTTGACCTGAACGTTGCCCTCATGCGTCATTCTGAGTGAGTCAAAAATGTTCTTTGCTGTGTCTCTGTTGGAGATCTTTTCATATTCAGTATAGGAGATGGCGCTGAGAAGGATGGTTCTGGCCTTGTGGTGATTCTTGAAGTCACGCTTTTGTTGGTCAGACATTATTTTTCTATCAATCTTCTTATCGCTTGCATTCACGGGGTACGTGTATCCATCTGTCACCATATCCCACAGATCAGCATCATGTGCCAGAAAGAAGCTTTCAATTCTGTCTTTCCAGTAATCAAAGTTTTCTCCATCAAAGACTGGAGGTTTGCCGCTGAATCTGTCTTTGTCCTCATGGTTGTCATTGCTGGTGTGAGAATAGTTTCCTGCCATTGTGTTTTTCTGACGCTGGATATTGTACTGACACGGTTAAGTGTTTTAGCTCAGAACCAGGAGCTCTGATGCCAATTGAAGAAGTGAAAAACACAAGAAGGGGGGGTTGAATTGTAAAACTGAAAATCAATGTAATGAACAAGATATTTTTATCCTGGTTCGTTTGATCTCAAACTACTCCAGTCCACCCGTCAAGGTGATTTCGCCTCTCTCCAACGAGGTCTTAATCCACTATATTCAACTGAATATTACAAACTGCTTTAACAACTGCTAAAGCCTTCTTGATGCAAACCACAACCCGGTTTGTCAAGGAAACACTTTCTTACAAAGAAGATAAATCTAGGTGTGTGAATGTTTTCTACAAAACTGTATCACAACTGTGATGTATACACAACTTAAGCTTATGAAACTAGATTGCTAAACAATGATTGAGTAAGGAGATATGTAGCGTTTAGCAAACTGAGAGAAGGAAGATTATGATTAGCTTTTAGGCGTGTAAAAAGTTGGAGAGCATTAGCCAATTCAATCTTCATAGTCTTGTTTATATAACACTGAGATTGTTGAACGTTGGAGCAATATTCTTGATTCAATGCTAATAACAAACTTTCCTTATTGAGCAGATCTTGTCTGGAATGAGGCCGTTGGTAATAATTTGCTTTCAATGCACAGTATCGTTGCTTACTTAATGCATGTTCTGGCTTGGCTCATTCTGACTCTGCTTAACTGCTGATGAACTGTTGTTTTCTTTATCAGAGTGTTGAGCGCAGTTCTGTTCATCAAGCTTCAGCATACACGTGAGTTGATCTTCTGATTCTGGTATTCTGATATAGCAACTTCTGATGCTGATGTCAAGAACCAATATTCTGATGCTGATTAAGTGTGCTCTTGCTGATACCTATCAGAGTTTCTGCAAGGCAGAACGTAATATTTTTAGGTAGCAAATAGTTCATACATGAATCATATAAATAATATATCATTTCATTTTGTTATCATCAAAACTTAAACATAGGGTAGTAGATTCAAACTTTGTTCTAACAAAGTTCTGTCTAAATTCTGACTAAAAAAATGCCCAAAATTTACTAAGTGTTTTAGCTTCATGAACACGTCTTCAAGGATTTATAACTTGAAATCCCAGCATTTCTAGGAGAAGTTCTGTTCAGCAATGTTTTAGATCTCATTAAGATCTATAACTTTTATGTCAGAAGTTCTAATTGAATCATCTTGCATCATGATGAAAATCTGGCCCAAAACTATGTAATTATCATATTTTCTTAACACTTAGAAAATTTTCTAAGTGCTTAAAAATTTGACTTTTCAAAGTAATTTTTGACGTTTGATTTCTTGATGGACCAACTTCATGTATTGATGAAATATGATTTTTAAAACTTGATTTTGATCAAAAAGTCAGGTTTGACTTTTCATTGTGCATTTGACTATTTTGCCCTTGTGAATGACTTTCTTGAAAAATTGTAATCCGAGACTTGAAACTTGACATAAGCAGTCTTGAGGGTCCAGGATGATCCCTTGAGAAATGAGAGGGCAAATTTTTGGGTACAACACCAAGCTTTGGAAAACATGAACATTCGTATGGTGAGAATAACCTTCGGATTTCTTGATTTAATACAGCAGAACTTGGATGGATTTGAATGTTACTTATGTATTTTAAATTTTTCTTGATGTCACATTCTTGTGATGAGAACTTAAAAATGATACTTGAATCAATATGACTTTCAAATGAAGAATATTGGATGATGAAGGATCCTTATGCCTATTACTCGAACTCCAAACAATCCACACACTCGCACCTCAAGAAAAGTTGATTCAATTGTACAAATTATAACTAAAGTAACCACTTGAATGGATTTTGAATGGACCTTTCCTTCCCCTTGGCATTTGAATTCCAAGTTTTCCTTGATTCATCGTATAAAATGAACTGTGATACAAGATGAATGAATTGAACTTGTGTTGAATATTTGAATAAAAATCCTGAATCAAATTATGAATGAACCTTGAATCACCTTGCATGATTCCTTCAATCAGAAGCCTACTTCTATCCAAATCCACTCATATTGCGGACAACAAATGACAATGATTGCCTTGATTAAGAAGAAATCCATAAATTCATATCTTAGGTCATGAATCACGCTTCACAATTAGATCTTTAGCCCTTAACGACCGGTTATCTCAACTCGAAATTAATGTCATGAAGAACATCTTAAGGATGGACGATAAGGTTTGAAGCACGGAAGAAATTGCTTGACATGAAACCTTAGTCACACAAATGAAAACCCCACACTTGCCGAGATTGGATAAAAACAGTTATATCTTGAAGAGAAAGAAATCCTGATAACCACCCCTCACGATCTTGATTCCTCGATTCAGATGCACAGAGAAATATCCAGATGAAATATCTTTGAACCATGATTCAACAAAACCTGAATTGGTTAACTGAGGAGTGGATGAATGCCATGTCATAGTCATTAACCCTGATTAAATAATAAGCACACTTATATGAGGAGACGTCTTGATTCAAAGACCATGTATGCTAGGTCACACCATTGAATTCTTGACAATAAAAACCTTTCATCTTGATATTCAGACGAAGAGAATAGCCTTGTTGCTTGATGGAGAAGAAATCCAAACTGAACATGAACCAAAACCCTATTTCGCAATCTTCCACACCAAGAAGAAGCAGAATGATCAGTCTTATTCAACACATACACCTCAAATCAGCTATAAACCCTAGCTTCATAACTACTAATTTTTTGAACCCCAGGTGCTCTATTGAATGAAAATATATGCTATGTTAATGACCTAATGGAATATGTGCAAATGCAATGATAAGCCTAAACTAGATAAAAGAAATTAGGAGGGAAAATTTTGGGGTACAATAGCTGCCCCTATTTAATCGCCTTCAACCTGAAGGTGAGATTGACGTCAGCCTTTCAAACTTTCAGGGTGGAAGAAGATTAAATACTTAAAGAACCCGAAAATTTGCACTTCGAAGCCAGTCAGGTATTATTATATTTTTTGGTTTTCTTCTTTTTTTGTATTCTCTTCCTTTTTTGCTTTTTTAGGTAAAAGGGTTTATCGGGGATAAATGTATATCAAACCAGGGCTAGACACACAGAAGAGAATTTGGTTATCAAGGAACATTTGTTCGGAGTTAGTAGAAAACATAAGGAGGATACCGAAGATGAAGAGATCTAACAAAGTGATCTCGACCAGATATATCAAGGATTACCATCCACAGATAGACTCCTGAAGAAAGAATGTCGAACGAAGATGAACTTACCGGAGGGGAGAGAACATCAGGCAAAGGCGAACCTTAACCAACGAAAAGGGACACCGGGCGAAGGTGGACCTAAGACGGAAAGACACCGGGCGAAGGTGGACCTAAGACGGAAAGACACCGGGCGATGGTGAATTTCGGAGAAAAGAGGACGTCAGGCGAAGACGAACCTTAAACAACAAAAAAGGGACATCGGGAGAAGGTGGACCTAAGATGGAAAGACACTGGGCGAAGGTGAATTCCGAAGGAAAGAGAACGTCGGGCGAAGAAGAACCTTTACCAACAAAAAGGGACACCGAGCGAAGGTGGACCTAAGATGGAAATACATCGGGAGAAGGTGAATTCTGGAGGAAAGAGAACGTCGGTAAAAGACGAAACTTAACCAACAAAAAGGGACACCAGGTGAAGGTGGACCTAAGATGGAAACACATCGGGCAAAGGTAAATTCCGGAGGAAAGAGAACGTCGGCCAGAGACGAACCTTAACCAACAAAAAGGGACACCGGGCAAAGGTGGACCTAAGATGAAAAGACACCGGGCGAAGGTGAACTTACTGGAGAAAAGAGAACGTCGGGCGAAGACGAACCTTAATCAACAAGAAGGGACACCGGGTGAAGGTGGACCTAAAGTGGAAAGACATCGGGCGAAGGTGAACTTACTGAAGAAAAGAGAATATCGGGCGAAGATGAACCTTAACCAACAAGAAGGAACACTAGGTGAAGGTGAACCTAAACTAGAAAGACATCGGGCGAAGGTGAACTTACCGAAGAAAAGAGAACATCGAGCAAAGACGAACCTTAACCAGCAAGAAGGGACACTAGGTGAAGGTGAACCTATCAAAGAAAAGAGAACGTCAGGCGAAGACGAACCTTAACCAACAAGAAGGGACACCGGGTGAAGGTGGACCTAAACTGGAAAGACACTGGGTGAAGGTGAACTTACCGAAGAAAAGAGAGCGTCGGGTGAAGACGAACCTTAATCAACAAGAAGGGACACCGGGTGAAGGTGAGCCTAAACTGGAAAGACACCGGGTGAAGGTGAACTTACCAAAGAAAAGAGAACGTCGGGCGAAGACGAACCTTAACCAACAAGAAGGGACACCGAGTGAAGGTGAACCTAAACTAGAAATACATCGGGCGAAGGTGAACTTACCGAAGAAAAGAGAACATCGGGAGAAGACGAACCTTAACCAACAAGATGTTGATACAGTTCCAAGAAAGAGATGAAGATGAAGGTGATTGAAGACGCGGTTATGGCGCAGAGAGAGTTTCTTTTGATTTTGTGATTCTTCTACAGTTTGATCAATGAAGAGAGAGTGAAGATTGGTGGTATGAAGGTTAATGAAGGTGATGAAGAAAGATGAGAGTGAAGAGAGAGTTTTTTCTGGTTTTTCAAAGATTTAATCCTCAATGTGATGGTGCATTTTTCTGTTATATATTTATGTTAGAATGAATGATCGTGAATCCCCCTCCCTTCTTCTATTACCACTTCTGTTATATCCTTTTTGTAGTTCTTCCTGAATTCTATTTGGTTACAGTTAGTATGGTTAGAAGTTGGTTAGAGTTAGTTAGAGTTGAGGGTTAGTTAGTTAATTTTGTGAACTAAGGTTGTTAGAGTTAGTTACAGCTTGGTGAATAATAGTTGTTAGATCCCAAATCCCTGTTAGTAGATGGATGGTTGTGATTTAATATGAAATTCAGTTTTTTCTCTATTAGCAAGTTGTTAGCCTTTGAATCTATTAGGTGACAGTTGGTTAGGATTCTGTTATGACAGTTAGTCCATTATTTTTCTGATTTTGAATTATTCTGAATGGAAAAAATGACAGGATGCTGACTCTTGCAGTAACAGAAGCAGTGAGAACAGTTTCTTTGTATTCATCTGACTAATCATCAAAAAAGAAACAACTCTCATAGTTTTTCCTTCTTCCCTTAGATCGTCGGCGGCAGCCACAGCAATTTCCAACTCAGAACCAGATCCAATCAAGATAACATCAGGTTTGTTACCTGATGAATTGTCTGAAATAATGTAACCTCCCTTTTCTACTGCAGCCTGGGTTGTTCTTGAATTTTAACGCCTTGTTTCAACTACAGGTGAGTGTTTTAGATTCTTGCTCTATTGGTCACAGGTGCACTTTGATTTGGTGAGTTTAGTGTCGTGAACCTCTATAAGTTTGTTGATGTACTCAACATGTTTAAAACTGTTGCGCAGGCCCTTTCCTGGTGCAGATGGTCAACCTGTTGTCTGTTTTAACAGTATGGCATTGTTTTTGGCACAATCATCGGCTATGTCAATAAGCAATCTCAAGCGGTGTGTATATCTTGATGTAGAATGAACTTGAAACTTTATTGGTATGATCTTGCAGCTTGCACTAGTTTTGCCTTGGGTCTATTTTGAGTCATCCCCAATTTAAAAATGGAACTTTGCTCACCATCTTCAAATTATTTGTACCTTCACTATGTTCACTGGAAAATGCCCTGGTTTTGTATCTCTATTTGATCTTTGCGATTTGTTTATGTGCAAGGAAGCTTTCGACTATACAGATTAACGTTAACAGTGTAAGAAATGCTTAAGGTTGCAACATGGTAGACTAATGATGCAAGATTGATTGATGTTTCATGGCATTGTAGCAAAGAGAAGGATGGAAGACATGGTCAAATTATGGGGCCCAAATCTGTTTTATAGTTTAAGTTGCATCAACTTAGGTGTTTTTCCTCTTGTAGTATCTCAAAATGTAATGGTATTTGAATGAATATTTTCCCTCCCATTTGCATTTGAATTCCAAGCTTTAGCAAACATGAACATTCATATGGTTTTGAACTTTGAATGGTGAAATTGAATGGAGTTTATGGATGTACTGATTCGTGAGAATAACCTTCGGATTTCTTAATTTAATACAGTAGAACTTGGATGGATTTAAATGTTACTTATGTATTTTAAATTTTTCTTGATGTAACATTCTTGTGATGAGAACTTAAAAAATGATACTTGAATCAAGATGACTTTCAAATGAAGAATATTAGATGATGAAGGATCCTTACGCCTATTACTCGAACTCCAAACAATCCACACACTCGCACCTCAAGAAAAGTTGATTCAATTGGAAAAACTATAACCAAAGTAACCACTTGAATGGATTTTGAATGGACCTTTCCTTTCACTTAACATTTAAATTACAAGTTTTCCCCGATTCATCATATAAAATGAATTGTGATACAAGATAAATGAATTGAACTTGTGTTGAATATTTGAATGAAAATCCTGAATCAAATTATGAATGAACCCTGAATCACCTTGCATGAATCCTTCAATAAGAAGCCTACTTCTATCCAAATCCACTCATATTGCGGACAACAAATGACAATGATTTCCTTGATTAAGAAGAAATCCACAAATTCATATCTTAGGCCATGAATCACGCTTCACAATTCGATCTTTAGCCCTTAATGACCGGTTATATCAACTTGAAATTAATGTCATGAAGAACATCTTAAGGATGGACGATAAGGTTTGAAACACGGAAGAAATCGCTTGACATGAAACCTTAGTCACACAAATGAAAACCATGCACTTTCCAAGACTGGATAAAAACAATTATATCCTGAAGAGAAAGAAATTCTGATAACCACCCCTCACGACTTTGATTCCTCAATTCAGATGCACAGAGAAATCTCCATATGAAATATCTTTGAACCATGATTCAACAAAACCTGAATTGGTTAACTTAGGAGTGGATGAATGCCATGTCATAGTCATTAACCCTGATCAAATAATAAGCACACTTATATGAGGAGACGTCTTGATTCAAAGACCATGTATGCTAGGTTACACCATTGAATTCTTGACAAGAAAAACCTTTCATCTTGATATTTAGACGAAGAGAATAGCCTTGTTGCCTGATGGAGAAGAAATCCAAACTGAACATGAACCAAAACCCTAATTCCACAGTCTTTCACACCAAGAAGAAACCGAATGATTAGTCTTATTCAACATATACACTTCAAATCAGTTGTAAACCCTAGCTTCATAACTACTAATTTTTTGAACCTCAGTTGCTCTATTAAATGAAAATACATGTTATGTTAATGACCTAATGGAATATATGAAAATGCAATGATAAGCCTAAACCAGATAAAATAAATTAGGAGGGCGAATTTTAGGGTGCAACAGCTTGTGCTGATCACAGAAGAACCTATGCATCGGCTGTGTGTTCTAATGGGAGCTTCTTAAAGGATTTATATGCATAATGAGTCCTTTAAATGATTTAGAACCAATTTGATTAGGTTCTCTATTACGGAGTTGATGTATCACATGATGTCTTAACATCATGATTATTGATGGTTGTTTTGTTTAATGCTTAGGATTGTTCATGTGAAGTTGGATGCTTAAGTATTATTGTGAGAAGTGGCATTTCTGACTATGTGGATTAGAATATGGAGAGTCTAATCCTGTCTACGGTAGCATGCTTGATGAATGCATTAATACCTTGTTGAAGACTCCACTATATTAGCAACTACTAGTGGATATAAAGGCAGAAGGCTGCTGACAGATACTGAGGTCTGAGCAGAGCATCTTGAAGTGGTATTTTGTTTGCTGGAAGTCACTCCAGAAAAGGTTTGGAGATTTGGATATAGTAAAGCTTTTAAGTAAACTAAGAGTTTTTGTAGTTTGTGAGTGACTTCACGCCTAGTATGCATGGCATCTTTCCTATTCAAAAGGTCATTATACAGAGTGTGGTTATAAAAAGACAATGATCAAATGTGTCCTTGTGTTATGAAGAAGTCAGGGTTCCTGGAAGTATTCTCAAGGAGTGAGAATATCTTACTCTGGTTTGACTCTACTGAGGGAGTCAACATTCAGCATATGCAGGAAGTGCTGAAGTTTCTCATCTAGTGCACAAGTCTTCATCTTTAAGTGGAGAATTAGTTACTCATGACAAAGGGAGTCATGTGGATATCTGTAAATTGTTGCTGCAATGATACAGGTATTATCAAGCCAAAATACTGTTCACTTTTGTAAAGGTTCTATGAGGAAATGATGTCGAAATAACATGTTGTGACATTATGAAGTTATGGATAAACTTAACAAGACATGGTTGTTTCTAACTATGAGAAGCTTGGTGAAGATCAGAAGTTCACATATCTCTTAGAAGTTTAATGGGAAGTCTGGGAGAATTTATTTTTCTCTATAGATTTCAAAAAGACTCCTTGAGGGTCTATATTATGAAGAGGTGTCACAAATGTGATATTTTTATATCTTAGTATATGTCAATAAGTCTAAGTGAAAGAGGAACACTTAGAATCCAGTATGAACAGGTGGATAATCTGGTGAAGCATCTCTGGTTGGTGGGAGAAGATGTGTTGATCACTGAAATAAGAAGACAGTGTCTGACTAAGTGTCAGGACATTATACAGGACATGTTCCTGCATGGTCAACATAGGGTGGAGTGGCCTATGTGTTCAAACACGTGGCTGTAAACAGGGGGAAATTTGTCTGAATATGCATGTGTATGTATAGGAAGTAGCTATAGCATTCAAATCCATTATGGACGGTGCACATTGATACTTGAAGTTTTCTCCTCAAATATCGTTTCCTTTTGACCAAGATTGGTGCTACAATCTAGGATCTCTATTTTCCAAGTAAAAATACCAACTAGTTATAGAGAGTTCTCCGCATATCTGTAACCCCGTGGGCTTCTCGAGTTCATAATTCTTAAGGCTTTTATTCGAGTTTGGGTAAGTTGTGCTTGGGTATGGTATTATGAAGGTCTCCTTTGCCAAGTTTTGGCTATAAAGGGGGAGAAAGGTGAATTAGCTCAGATGTTATTTCTTCCACAAGTGGTTATTATTAATGTTTACAGATGTCAAAATAAGATGTCAAGTGGTTATTATTTCTGTGACATATGTTTGTGACCTGTGATCTGAGTTATGAACACAGTTGTGACCTGTGTTCTGAGTTATCAGGGGTGGTGGTTTATTTGGTCTTAAGGAGTTATTGAGAATTCTCTTATTCCACCATTGGTCTTCTATGTTTAGAAGATGTTCCTGCATTGAGGGGGAGTACAAGTTGTCTTCTGCTATCTTCTTCCTCGTGTGCATCAACCAAACTTTAGGACTTTCCTTCCTTTTATCCTGAAACTGATGTTTGTTAGTGTTAATGTAATTAAGTTCTTCAGAGTGCTGCAAAGAAGATGTCTAACAAGACGTTGAGACATTATTCTCAACTGAAGATCTATTGTTGTGTGCAGTATCTTCTGAATTGTTGTAATCTCCTAGATTGTAATTGTTTTTAGATTATTTGTTTTAGCCAAAATTTGCCAAAGGGGGAGATTGTTAGTTCTCTTGTTTTAGGATTGACTTAATTTTTGTAAAACAAATAACACCAGCAATGAAGAACAGATACAACAAGAAGTTCTATTACAATGTCAGATTATGTTGTGTTGAACTTTTTCAACAACTGGAACAACATGTCGAAGAAGATGTCTTAACATCGCGCCTACTGAGTTGGATTAATGAGATTCAATTTGTTCTCAACATTGGCAAAATATTCAGGAGAATATTATGCATCCTATGTGGCGCATATTTAAAGGTCCAGAAAATACAATATGAAATCAAGGAGAATGAAG
The DNA here is from genome assembly GCA_948472305.1 of Vicia faba. NCBI lineage: Eukaryota > Viridiplantae > Streptophyta > Magnoliopsida > Fabales > Fabaceae > Vicia > Vicia faba. The sequence continues at coordinate 576,564,084 of OX451738.1, forward strand.
ACTTTCTAAATAAGGAGATTATTTAGGAAACTAAAGATTGAAGACCTTTCTTGGGGCAGAAGTTTTTGCAGTTTGTTACAATTGATTTATTGTGATTGAAGGCCTAAAACCAATTGGGTAACAGGTTATACATAGAAGGGTTTGTAACCTAGAAGAAACACGGCCCAAGATGTAGAACTCTAGGGTTTGTCCAGGTAAACCTCTCGGGTTGTGGTAAGGTTACCAAGTTCACCTCAAAGCCTGTAGGTAAGAGGTGTATTGTTCTTGGAGGAAGCTTTGAAGCAACTCCGGGATGTGTTCTTAGTTAGGATCAGAGCCAGCGGAGTTTAGCTTGGAGACTTAGCTAAGTTGTCATGGAAGTGTGTCTTCCAAACTGCCTATGTGTGTGATTATAATTTTGGTGAAGGGTTTTCAATGCAGTGACTGAGGTGTTGAATGCTAGACATCATTGCGATGATTGGAAGTGGGATGGGGATATTCCATATCTAGGGAGGACCTAGGTAGAAGGGTCATTGGGTAGTTATTAAGTGTGTAGATCGTCAACGGGTGTGTTGGTTGTAGGGTCTGTAAATTGATACTACTGATAGTGGACTTCATTCCTGACTTGGTAGCCCCCAGAGTAGGTGTTATTGTACACTGAACTGGGTAGACAATTTTGGTGTGTTCGTTATCTTTTCAGTACTGTTTTATCTTGCCTGTGTGTTTATGTCAGATCAGATGTCTCGACATCCTTGTAGGACATATGAGTCTGCTGTACTAGAATTTCAAAAAGCAACATGTCTAGAGCCTCCAATAAACTCAGACCATGCTTGTACTATGCCTTGAAACCATGTTTTCCACTTTTCTTCAAAATCAAGTAACATAGTCATAACTCTATATCACACAGATCTGTCAACTTCAAGTCCTCTAACCTTTTTCATATAACTATAGAAACTATTTGCAAGCAAAGACACGAGCTCAAGCACTCTTAAACCCTCCCAAGCACCCTATTGCACAAAACTGACCATAACTTGACAGTTTTGAACTTCAAACCCCCAAATCAAAAACCACTCATGTGTTTTCAAATCTAGTCATCCATACACTCTCTATACATCATATCAAAGCTATCCCAACACCTGTTACACTCCTGTAACTCCATTTTCATCATTCACCATTTTCAAACATCAAGCTTGCAGGTTGACTTGAGTAGGGAGACTCAGGGACTTTCAAAGAAAAGTAAAGGTTGCAACACACTCAGGGAGGTCCAGACAAGCTAAACAGATCATTGGGAAACCTCAAAACTTGCTCAAACTCAAAACACGATCTCCATATGCAATGTGAGTTTTCTGAACTTCTATCTTTTTGTGACCGGTGGAAATATAACTGACTGTTTAAAGCTGGATCGCGTATGTCGCGGAAGCAAGAGTCGCCACCGTCTTTTATTTTCTCCAACATGGATAGGACAAAAGCACAGCAAAATTCCTTATGAGAATGTTTCTCGGTTCGGGAGGTAGATTTATAGAAAGGGAAGGTGTTAGCACCCTTTCTATCCATGGTTATCCATGGGCTCTTAGATACTTGCTCTTTATGTTTTCAAAATGTTTGCTTTTTAAAATGTGAGTGGGTTTGAAAAAGTTTCTTTGAAAGATTTCTGAATAACTCTTGCATCTGTCCTCAAGAGTGTTTGAAAAATTTGTTTTTGAAAGCTTTTTGAAAGTGTGAGGTGTGAAAAGTATTTTTGTTTTGTTTTTGAAGAGAGCAAGTATCCATGAGTCATCTACCTACCCTAAGGAATTAGGCTGTGTAAAAGTCCTTAAGGTAGTGCCAACCCACCATTGAGAGGTAGGTAGCACCACCGTTGGAGGTGTTCGGGTCAATTCGATTGTAGGGACAGTGTGGTCACCGAAGCAACAGTTAGGACACCTTAGAAGCTACCCTTATGTCCTTGATCCTTTTTTTTTAATCTGAGGCAACCGTTCCGAGGCAACTGTTTCGAGGCAACTTGTTTCGAGGCAACTATTTCGAGGCAACTGGATCATGGACATAAGGACCGCTAAAACGTCCTATACTTGACGACCACGTTTCGAAGGCAACAAGTGAGGCGTACCCTAGAAGTGGTGTGTGCATTGTGTGTTGTATTCAGTTAATGTTATCTTGTACATGTTATTTTATGGGCTACGAGTTGATTTTATTTAGCATGCATTCTTTCATACAAGTTAACAGTTAAAGGGGGGTGCGGAAAGTAAATTGCGGAAACGTAAAATCCTACGCTATTACAAGGCGCGGGTCTATACATCGCCAAAAATTACAAAGACCCGTTTTTTTAGTAAATGAATACGGAAAGTAAATGAAAATAGTAAAGGGTCCTATTTACTATTACATATCCGGAGCAATTACATAATAATCGAACAAATTAAATATGCGCGAATTAATCGAGAATGTTCTAAGGGTTTTGACCCTTTTAAGAAAAGAAATTAACTTTTTTGGTCTTTTTGGTAATTAAATGAAATTAAAAACTGATTAATGACTAATTAATTATTTTAATTACAAGAAAATGTTTTTTTGTTTTTTTATATTTTTTTATGAAATAAAATAGAAAAAGAAATAAAATTCTAGGTTAACCTAAATCTAAATCTATTTTAATTATTAAAATGTTAAAATGGCCTAATTAAAAACTAGTTCAATTATGGTTTATTTACAAAATAATAAATAATAATAATACAAGTGTTAATTATATTTTTTTGTTTTTTTATGAAAATGTTAGTTAAATTAATTTAATGATAGAGTAATTATTTTTTGTGTTTTGGATCAATTTTGATAATTAAAAGCAAAATAAAGGTCAAATTAATGATTATTTAACAATTAATTAAAATATGCATGCAAAAATATTATTTTTAATGTCAAAAATTAAATAAACATTTTTCTGATTAAAATGCAAAAGGAAAATATTTTTGTGAGTTTTTAAATGCATGAGAAAATTATTTGAACATAAATTAAATTAGAATAAAAATATAAAAAAAAAGGAAAAACAAAGGAAACAAGTTAATTATGGAAAAGGTGGGAAAAGGCCAGAACCAGGACTTGAACCCGTGCCCTCTGGGAATATCCACTGATGCATTGCCATCTGAGCCAGCTGTTTCAATTGACATAGCAATAAACAACTAATATTATATGGATAAGCGAATAAATCCTGGAAAACGCACGCGGAATTTTGGATGCACCAACGCCTGCTTGCCACGTCTGTCTTCTTCAAGCTTTCCTGCAAATGAAAAAATATATAGCGGGGGTTTTAAACCCCCCCAAAACACAGGCCTGCAAATAATAGCGATTAGCCCCTCGTTAGTCATAAATTAGGCGCGATGGGTCCGTTTGCTTCGTCTCATCCTTCTCAATTCAACCATGGTGGTCTGAGGTTCCAATTTTTTCAGTACGGGGAAATCCCCAATTTGAAGCTTGAAAAAAACCTAAAATGCTTTAATGGTGAATCATGTTATAACGCATTAGAAAGCAATTGGATTATCCTATCAGCTTCAGAAAGCCCCTAGCAATATAAAACAATAAAGAAAATGGATCAAATGCTTATGAAATGTGATATACAGTTTTGAAAAATGAAGCAAACCGAATGATGTCTATGGCACAATTTCTTGAGTGATTGTGCTTGGTTCTGATTGCCAAAGCTTCCTAGGAATGCCAGGAATATGTTTGGATTGGAATTGAGGCTTGAGAGGCGCTGCAACTAGGTTTTCAGTTTCTCTTTTTTCTTTGAAATTTTGAAAAGTGTATGGCCGTTTTTTGGTGCTTCTTAGGTCGTGAATTCTTTTGTGATAGCTTGCCTATATGTTATGTAATGTTTCAATTAGAATTAAGGCCAATAACACAATGCATTCATGCTTGGGATTTTCCATAAACTCCATTGAAGCACTTTCCATTTTTGAGCCAAAATTTGAATTCTTGCTTCATTTAGGCCTTTGCACGAAATTGGAATGATCATGATGGTGTATCAAAGCATTTCAATACAAAATATTCCCTTTTATTAATTTTCTTGATTTTTATTTGATTTTAAAAGATTTACAATGAATTAAATCAAATAAAATTAAATAAAAATGGAAAAATTAATTTTAAATCTTGAAATAATTTGTGGGACACGTGGGAAGCATGGCCAAGCTGAAACAAGTGGAAAAAGTGGGCCCCTTTTGTCAAAAATGAAGTTTCAAGGATAGTTGATTTTGGCCATTTCACAAAAATTCCCCAACTTCTCCAATGCATATCTTGCTCAATTTTGAAGCTATGAACATGTTCTTGGACATTTTGGAAAGGTATTGAAGTCCTCTAACCAATGTCTTTGGTCCCATGTCATTTTGATTTACCAATCTCAAGTTATGGTCTTTGACTTAAAGTACCTTTTTGTTGACTTTTGAAAATGACCTATAATGTTGAAATTGATAACTTTTTGTGAGAGCATTTCTTGGACTTGGAGTGTGAAGATGAGTTGTAGTAAATGTCTTCCCCTTCAAGATGAGCATTGGATGGGATTTTTCTGATGAACCATGAAAAAGTTATGCCTTGGTCAAGTTACAGTTGACTTTTCAATTGTCCAAAAATAGAAACTTTTGCATCTTGAGACCTTTTGAGCCATGCTTTGAGAATCATGATCAAGAATTGATCAAATGATGTTTGTGGCTTCAAAATAAGATGTTGACCAAAAATTTTGACTTTTGACTGCCAAATGACCATTTTGCCCCTACAGTTGACTGTGGAGCAATTAGGGCTTTTGACTGTGCAACTTGACCTTGTGAGCCTTGAAACTTGACATGTAGGTGCTTGACAATGTGTATGAGCATATGTGACTTGATTGAGCCCTTGAAAACCTCAACTTCCTTGCAAGAATCAAAACCCTAATTTGACTGGCTTAGGAGGGTGCTTGACTGTGTAGACTTTGAACCATTTGAGGTGATGCTTGTCAAAACTTTGAAGAATATGGGAGGACAAATTTTGGGGTACAACACTCTTCATACAAGCATCATTTGATTCTGATTTTTGAAGATAAAATGTAGATATCATACCCCTGAAATTGACCATATCCTTGGGATTCATTTATATTGCCTGAGTAGTGTGAATTTTAGTCTTGAACTTTCTGAAATATTTAGGTTGAAATTTGGTACTAATAAAATTCGTGTTCATCTTTGAGAGTTAGGTTGATTAGTTTACATATTTGGATTCGTGGTGAAATTTCTAACAAGTTTGATGTTTGCACTTTTGAGATTGGTTTAGAAATGAGCAAGTTACAGAATTCAAAAATGTTGTTCGTGGAAGCTGGCGCGAGGAAGAAGATGACACAAACCTAGGATGGGTTTTCAAATATATATTTATGGTTTTGTATTAATAAACGGATGTATCACCAACCCAGTGGTTAAAGCGCGCGCCTATTACCTTTTGGACCTGGGTTCGAGCCTCAGCGTCTGTTTTTTCATTTTTCTCTATTATTTTAATTTCTTTTTTGTTTGAAACAGTCAGCGCTTGGGCCTCCAGCAAGTGGACCTTGTACCATTTTACTCCCCTAACACCCCCGTCTACTAACAGCAATGCAGCCCATTATTTTTATTCTTCTTTTTTCTGATTACAAAAAATCATAATGGGTCTATTTTCAAAACAAAACTATTTTTTACTTCTAAACCACTTTTCCCTTTTTACACCCTTTGACCTTATTTTTATATTTTATTTCATTTTTCATTTTTCTTCATTTTTTTTATCATCAATATTATTATTAATATTATTTTTATTTTTATTAATTAAAAAATCCCAAAAAATAATTTATTTATTATTTACATATTTAATATACTTTTATCTTATTTCTTTTAAGACAAAAAGACCAAAAATGTTTTTCTTTAAAAATTTCTTTTTTTAATTAAATTAATATTAGACTTAGGTTTATTTTCTTAATTAAATAAATTTAGAACTTAGGACTTTTAATTAATTAATTTTTCATACTAGTTTAATTAAGATAAATCTTTTTTCATAAAAAACCTTTAAAAAATTGTTTTCTTGATTAAATCAATTTCTTTTTCTTAAAATAACTTAGGTTTAGTTTTCTTAAATTAGATTAATTAATTACTTTATTTTTCTAATTTAATTAACTTAAACCCTCTTATACAAAAAACTCAAACAAAAACAATTTTATTTTTTATTGCCTTTACATTTTTGTACATTATTTATTCATTCAATATGGTTGTAATAGTAATTAGATGTAATTTCTCTTATCTCCCCATTTGTAAATTGTATCCCCGTCCCCTAAATGATGTAATAGCGTAGAACTTTACGTTTCAATAAATTATGGCTTTCAAATATAAATGCTGGTAATTAGGGTTTTTATGGCAAGATATAAACTCAACAAGTAGAAAACCCTAATTCAAAGACAAAGATGCATGAAATCAAACACTTCCACACCTGCACCTCTAGGTTTAACCTTACTTGTTTCCTAAAGATAAAATAGTCATGTTACGTAAACGTGGGATACTTTAGCAAAAAAAACAATCAAAAAACAAGATCATAGTCCCTCGATGACCCTTCAATGTTGTCTTCGTTAAATGATCTTAGACCCTTACAAAATTGCTAAGGTATCTCATAACGTTGCTTTCTATGACTATACGATGACCCACGTTTGTCCCTTCATATCCAATGATAGGACTTCTTATCAATCAATGGTAAGATAACAATATCTAAAGGAGGAGGAAATGAACAAAGACTTTTTAAGTAGGTAGAACGCTCATAGTTGCTTGCTCACAACCATTTTCAAAACATATTTCAAACACACTAACACTTTCCAATGAAATATTTTCAAAAGTAAACACTTTGTATACATTATTGTAGAGACGAGAATCATTATAAAGTTCGCCTAAACGAAGGCACTTTTCAAAAATACTTTCAAAAAATCAATCACAAATTTCAAACAAAGTATTTAAAAGTGAAGTAACAACTAAGAGCCCGTAGATAACTACAGAGGAAAAGGGTGTTAATACCTTCCCTTTTCATAACCTACACCCCTGAACTCAAGAAAATTATCAAAAGTTATTTCATGTTCTTTTCACCCTTTCCTTTATTGGATAAAAGAAAAGTCAGTGACGACTCTTGCTATCCGCAACAATTGCCATAAAACGCAAACCATCCAAGTCAGTCATCCCACTGTATTACAATAGGAAACAGTCACTGCACATAATATTGTAAACCTACATGATAAATGAAAAAATAACAAAAATTTGCAAAAGGCAGGGATCAAACCCACGCCCTTATAGATCAATGCCTTAGCGCACGCGTCCTTTCCACTGGGGTGGTTGTTACATCAGGTAGTATAGTGAAAACAATTAAAATAAAAGCAAATGTATGGAACGGAGAAGCGTCGGAGCCCTAGCTCCGGTCGTCTTCTCCGGCAACTTGATTTCTTATACCTATGAAATAAAGCACGTTAGTGATCTAAGAGGACCATACCCCCTCCCTAATTTGACCCCTGCAAGTTCAATTGTGGCATTGGTTTTGGATAAATCGCCCTGTATAAAGAGATATAGTCAGAATAAAGTAAATTGGTGCAAACATGGTGATGCATGATTCTGGCATCATGGGACTCATGCGATGGTTCGGAGCTGTATAGTTACATCTCAGGAACACATTAGCATGGTTACTTTCAATCAAAGCAGCATAGAAAATAAAATACGAATTTTGAATGAAACATGAAATCGATGATGCATGGATGCGGGTTTCACGCACTTTTGATCATCAAGAGTGATCAATACTTACTCTATAGCACCTCATGAGTCGATTTGGATGGATGGTTTGCTTTGAGAAGGGCTGGAAATAGGGTTTCAAGTTTGCCCTAGTTTGGAAAAAAATTGAGATTTAAAGGGAAATATTAGGTTAAGGGAATGGGCTTGGACCTTGTATGAAACAATCTTTGATTATTGTTTGAAAATAGAATAGAATAAGATAGAAGCATGGAGATTTGATACAAAAATAGGTTCACGTGGTTTCTAATGATATTGAGGCCCCAAATAAAATAAAATCTTAAGCCCTGCACCTTCATTTAATATTTATTTGATTTAATTTGAATTTAAATGAATAAAAATCCAAATAAATGAAATAAAAATTATCATGGTGCGTGAATGGATTTAGAGGTCCATTATGAGGTCAAGAAAACGTTTGGACTCTAAAAGATAAGCCCGTTAGCCCAAAAATTCAAGTTTGCTCCATTTGGATTTCATGCATTTTCTCAAAATTTCCCAACTTGCACCAATCATATATCACTCACTTTTTATCATATGATGGTGATCTTGGACTTTTTGGAAACCTCAAGATGTCCCCTACAACCTTTATGTTGGTTATTTTTTCATTTGAAGAATTTATCTTGATATAAATTGCTTTGACAAAAAGATGTCTTTTTGTTGACTTTTGAAATGACTTATAATGTTTTGGCTCATATCTCTCAAATGAAGCATTTTTGGACTTGAGCTTAGATAGAAAAAGTTGTAGAGAATTGAATTTACTTCAAAATGAGCTTTGGTTGAGAAAAATATGACAAAGTATGTGAAATTTATGCTTGGTCAAAGTTCAGTTGACTTCTCAAGAAAACCCTAATTTAGCAACTTTTGACTTTTGATGAATCTTGAGTTTTCTTGATGAATCATGATCAACCCTTGATCAAATGATTAATGTGACTTCAAAATCTTAATGTTGACCAAGAATATTGAAGTTTGACTGTATGTTGACCACTATTGACTTTTTGCCTAATATAGTTGATTTTCAATCATCTGAGCAATTGACTGAGCAAACTTGTGATGCAAGACTTGAAACTTGTCATGAGGATACCTTAAAGTATATGAAGAATCATAGAATCCCCTTGAGGCATTATAAGCTCAATTTTATTTTAGAAACACAAAACCCTAGTTGTAGTTCAATTGCTCAGGATAAGGGTTTGTCTAATCAATCCTTGAATAGTCTTGAGCAATTGAGAACCCTAGGAGCATGAGAAGGTGTCTTGAATCAATTATCTTCACAAATTGGAGGCAAATTTTTGGGGTACAAGAGTGATGTTTGCTTTAAAACAAACATGGGAATGCAATTTTTTCTTAGAGGTATCAAACATGCTCCAGATGCCCGCTTTAATTTGATCTCTGTGCATATGCTTGATGATTGTGGTTGTGACAATCACTTTGGTTCTGGAAAGTGGAAATTCAACAAAGGTAACTTGATTGTGGCTAAAGGGGAGGAGTTTTCTAAATTGTATAAGACAAAAGTTTTGGTTGTTAGGGACAGTGTGAATGCTATCGACATGGAAGCATCTTTGTGGCACCAAAGACTTAGTCATATTAGTGAAAAAGGGCTGAATTTTTTGGCCAAAAATTTTATTATTTGTGGGTTAAAGAGTGCATATTTAGAGAAGTGTTCTCATTGCATGGCTGGTAAACAGACTAGAGTATCTTTCAAGAGACGTTCTCCCTTAAGGAAGTCAAATTGCTTCAATTAGTACATTCTGATGTTTGTGGGTCATTAAAGGTAAAATATTTTAGTGGTGCACTTTGTTTTGTTACCTTTATTGATGATTTTTCCATGAAACCGTGAGTTTATGCCTTGAAGACAAAAGACTAAGTGTTGGAAAAGTTCAAAAAATTCCATGCTTGGATAGAGAGGCAGACATACGAGAAGCTGAAATGTCTTCGTTCTGATAATGGTGGTGAGTAATGTGGACCATTTGATGCCTATTGCAAGAAGCATGGTATTGAACATGAAAAGGCTCATCTTAAAACTCCTCAATTGAATGCTTTAACAGAGAGGATTAATCAAACACTAATTGATAAAGTAAGGTGTATGGTCTCCGAAGCTAAGTTGCCCAATAATTATTAGGGTGAGGCACTTTACATGGTGATGCATGTTCTTAATATCACTCTTACTATTGCTTTGAACAGTGAAGTTCCAGACAAGATTTGGTTTGAAAATAATGTCAAGTATGATCATTTGAGAGTCTTTGGTTGTAAGGCTTTTGTGCATATTTCAAAGGATGAAAGGTCCAAGTTGGATGCAAAGTCAAAACAATATATATTCATCTGTTATGAGTAAGATGAGTTTGGTTACGAGTTGTATGATCCTGTAGGGAAGAAGCTTATCTGAAGTCGAGATGTAGTATTCATGGAAGACTAAAATATTAAATACATTGATAAGGTATAGAAGACTACGCCCAAGAAAGATACCAGTTTATCTAATGTTGGTCCAGTCCGATTACCTAATCATAATTTAGATTCTATTGGTGGTGATAATCATAATGGCGATCCATATGTTTATGTTGGTGATCAACAAGTTGGAGATGAGGTAAATATTCTAAATACTTATGATGATAAAGGGGAAAATGATATGACACTGGATGAGAATCTGGTGAAGCTCCAAAGTCATCTCAAGTTCAACTTAAGAGGTCTATCAGGTAGAGACAATATTCTATAAGGTATAATTCTGTTGAGTATGTGACCTCGAATGATGAAGGTGAAACTGAGTGTTTTCAAGAGGCCATGGAAAGTGATGAAAATAAAAAGTGGTTAGATGCAATGCATGACGAGATAGAATCATTACATGATAATCATATTTATGATTTAGTGAAGTTGCCTAAAGGAAAAGGGGCTTTGGAAAACAGGTGGATTTATAGAGTTAAACATGAGAGCAATTCTAAGTCTCCAAGATATAGGGTTTAATCAAATAAAGGGTGTAGATTTTAATGAGATTTTCTCACTTGTTGTAAAGATGTCATCAATCAAAATCGTGTTGTGTTTAGTTGCTACTCTTGATTTAGAGGTTGAGCAAATGGATGGGAAAATGACTTTCCTTCATGGTGATTTGGAGGAAGAGATCCACATGAAACACCCTGATGGTTTTCAAGTTAAAGGCAAAGAAGATCATGTTTTTAGATTGAGAAATAGTTTATATGAGTTGAAGCAAGCTCCAAGGCAATGGTACAAGAAGTCTGAGTCTGTTATGTGTGATCAAGGATACCAAAAGACTAATTTAGACCATTACTTTTTTGTTAGAAAAATTTCTAATGATGACTTTATTATCTTGTTGTTATATGTTGATGATATGCTTATTGTAGGGAAAAATATTTCTAACATTAACAGGTTAAAGAAGCAGTTAGGAAAGTCATTTGCCATGAAAGACATGGGAGAAGCTAGACAGATTCTGGGCATTAGAATCATGCATGACAGGAAAAGAGAAGAAACTTTGGATGTCACAAGAAAATTATATAAAAATAGTGTTACAAATATTCCAAATGAAAAGTTCTAAGGCGGTAAACACTCCTCTTTCTACTTATTTCAAAATGATTTCTAATAAAATTCCTTCAAGTGAAGATTAAGCGTTGGATATGAAACATGTTCCTTATGCATCTGTTGTGGGTAGTTTGATGTATGCAATGTTGTGTACAAGACCACTTATAGCACATGTTGTTGGTATAGTCAGTAGACTTTTGTCAAATCCAGATAGAGAGCATTGGAATGCTGTAAAATGTATTTTAAGGTATATTTGTGGTACTACTTGTATGAGGATTTGATTTGGAGGAGATAAGCCCACTCTAGTGGGATACTCTGGCTCTGATATGGCTAGATTTGAAATCAAGATTCTCAATGAAGAATTTTGTTTTGATGAAGACAAATCATAATGGCAAGAAGGAAAAGATGTTAATCAAGCTAAAGCATCGTGTTTAAAAACTTTGATTCAAAGCACTTGGCAATTTTTAGAAGGTATAATAACAATTCTTTCCAAGTACTTAAGTCTTAGATGCTCAAAGATAAAAACTTGATTGCATAACATACTCACATACTTTCACAAGTTTCTTAAAGCAAAAGTCAGAAAATTTTCTAAGTGCAATTGATTTACACTTAATGCAAATTGATTATGCACTGAACATTACAAATATTTTTTTCATATTTAAGCTACTTACTTGATGTGCAATCAATTTTCACTTAAGAGAAATCGATTTCTCACTGAAAGTGTTTTGAATTTTTTGTCTGTTAAAGGCTGTGCAATCGATTTACACAAAGGTGCAATCGATTGCTCACTGAACAAATTTGAAAAACCAATAACTTTTAATGCACCTTTTCATACACCTTTTCACTTAAACTTTTTATTTCAACTTGACAATTGTTCATGGTATTTTTATATAATATTGCCATGTTTCAAAGAGGTGTTATGATCTTATAAATACTTGATTTTTCAAATTCAAAACTAACCTCTTCCAATCAATTTTTTCCTAAATTTCAAAATTCATAATTCAAGTGTTCATCTTTCATTCAAGAATTTTCTGCATATTTTCACATCACATAAAACAGAAATTCTTGAGAAATCTAATTCTTAAGTCATTCTGAATTATTGTTATTGGAAGAAAAGATCAATCCAAGATTGATATATTGTATCATATTTCAAAAACTCTTGTAAAAATTTAGAATACATTATTACTCCCCTTGCTATTCAGGATTGTTGAAAGCAAGTGTGTGCATTGAAGATGATTGTTCTTCTTGCACTTAGTGTTTACATCTTAAAGGTGTTAAGAACCTTTGATCTCCCTATAAGTTAGATAGTAAGTGTAATATGGTGGGAGAATTGACTTTTTGGTTTTGCATTTTATCGCAAATGTTGCGGATAGCAAGAGTCGCTACTGACTTTTCTTTTATCCAATAAAGGAAAGGGTGAAAAGAAACAGGAAAGACTTTTTGAGAATTTTCTGAGTAAGGGGGGTAGGTTATGAAAAGAAAAGGTGTTAGCACCCTTTTCATCTGTAGTTATCTACGGGCTCTTAATTGCTAGCTCACTTTTTGGAAATGCTTTGTGTTTGTGTATGTTTGAAAATATTTTGAAAATACCTAAGTGAGACAATTTTGTAATGATTCTCGTATCATTGAGAATGTATACAAAATGTTTGTTTTGAAAATATTTATTTAAAGAAAGTGTTGTTTTATGAAAAGATGTTTTTGTTTTGAAAAGTTTATGAGCAAGCGACTACGAGCATTCTACCTACTCAAAAAAAGTCTTTGTTCTTTTCCTCCTCCTTTAGATAGTGCTACCCTACCATTAGTCAGTAGGAAGCCCTATCATTGGATGTGAGGGACAAACGCGGGTCATCGTACAATCATAGAAGGTAACTTATAGGACGCTTTAGAAATTATCGTAACGGACTAAGATCATTTATCGAAGGCAGCATCGAAGGGTCATCGAGGGACTACGATCTTTTAACTGAGGGTTTTTGCTAAAGCATCACACGTTCGAGGGACATGACTTTTTTAAATCTGAGGCAACAAGTGAGGTTACCCTAGAGGTGCGTGTGTGAAAAGTGATTGGTTTCAGTTATTTTTATCTTGAAATTAGGGTTTTGCTATCGGTTGATTTTAATCTTGCCATACAAACCCTAATTACTAACAGTAATAAGGAAATCAGTAAATTGCGGAAATTAAATGTCTTACGCTATTACAATACTTCAGGAGTGGGGGTACAAATTTATGAATGGGGATAAAAAAATAGTAAACCTTAATTAAAGTTATTACAGACCATTGAGCAGTTACAATAATTGAGAAATAAAATAGCGAAGATTTGTAAATAAAGAAAAGAGAAAGGAAATTGTTTTGCGATTTTTTGATAGAAAAAAAGTTTGATGATTAACCTAATTATTTGATTAATTTTCATTAAAAAAAAGTTTAGTAAAAACCTAAAGAAACTAAATTAAAATTAATAATAAATGAAAAAGGTGAATTAATTTAATTAATTAAAAAGAAAGCTAATTTAGTTAACTTAATTAAAAAAATCTAAGTCTAAATTAATTTTAATTTAAAAAAAAAAGAAATTAATTGTTAGAAAATAAGTTTGATGTTTTATTTAGAAAAAATAGTTTATAGTGTAAAATAATAACAAAACCTAATTATAAATATTTTACAAATTAATTAATAAAATAAAACAAAGTGACCAAATTAAATTAATTTTTATTTATTAAAATTAAATTAATTAATTAAAATCTAAATCTAAATTTTTTATGATTTTATGATTTTTGTTGATTAAAATATAAAAAAAAGATTAAAAGAAAACAATTAATTTAAAACAAAAAAGGAAATTTAATGGGCCTGCTGTTGCAAAAAGAAAACTAGGGTATAAAAAAGTAAAACATCCAGGCTCAAATCCAAAAGCATTGGCTCCTGTGAGATTCAATGTGGACAACTCAATAGGGTGCACAGTGGGGGAAATCTCCAGTAGCATCAGATCTGGATTGATTGAGATCAAGTGGTTGAGGGTTGAAGATGTATGGTATGCATATTGGGCTTGTTCACATTGAATATGCAAGAAAAACATGTGAAAAAAACAAAAGGGTATCGTTGGGGCTCGAACCCAAGTCCCTCTAGTATATGCGCGCTTGTTTTACCACTGAGGTGGTTGTTTCATCCGGTTATGAAATGCCCCCTGTAAATATATTACAAACTTAATTATCATAAATGAAATTCCTACTTCTTCTTCTTCCTCGCACCAGACCTCAACAACACATTTTTGATTTTGTAAAATGCTCGTTTCTCAACCAAATTGAAAACTTCCAAAACCAAACTTGCTTGATTTTTTACTACGAATTCTGTAAAATCAATCTTATCAAATGAACTTTTGTTTTGATGAAAACAAACCATGATTGACAAAGAAGGCAAAGATTTATGATCAAGCTCAAAGCATCTATGGATAAAATCTTCAATTCAAAGCTCTTAACAACTTTCAAGGCATAATGGTATTATTTACTTTGATCTTAAGATATAGATGCTCAATGGTGAATAAGAAATGTTTTACAAATCATTACTCAAGTTTTTCAAAGTTAAAATTCATTTTTTACTTGAGTGCAATCGATTTGCATATTAGTGCAATTGATTGCATACTTAAAATTTTCAAAACGTTTGCTTATTTTTCTCATGCAATCGATTTACATTGCTTGTGCAATCGATTTCACTCACTTATTTTTTGCTACTGACTTTACATGAAATCGATTGACATTTCTTGTGCAATCGATTGCACACTTAAAACTTTTGAAAATATAGTTGTTGAAACCCTGTGCAATCGACTTACACAAAGGGTGAAATCGATTGCATGTTGCACGATTTTGAAAAACAACAGCTTTTCACATGCCTGTTCATAATACCTTTTCATTGAAACCTTTCACTCAATCTTGGCATTTGTTCATGATTCATTTTCAGAACTTTATGATGTTTCAAAAAGGGTGTTATGAACATATAAATATTCATTTTAAAAATCATTTTCAACACCTCTTCCAAATATACTTTCTGAATTTTCAAAATACAAACTCAAGTATTTCTTCACTTTCATACATAAGTTTTCTGCATATTTTCGTACGTTGTTAAACATAAAACTTTGAGCAATTATATCTTGAGTCATTGTACAATATTATTATTGGAAGAGAAGATCATTCATTGTTAAATCACTCTAAGTGATTAAGACTACTCAACTCATTCAAAATCAATTATTGATAGTTACTTACTTATTTTTTCAAGATTGTTGGAAATAAGTTTAAGTGTTTTTTAAATCTTGTCTTTCCAGGATTGTTGGATACAAGTGTAGTCACTTTGAGAGGATTGTTCTCATAGTTGACATAGTGAAAATACAATAGGATTGTTCTTGGTCCGAGAGGATTGTTCTTGGCTTTTTTGTAGTTCTTGTTTAAGTTTGCCACAATAAGGAAATCTCTTTCATGTTGAAAGGGGACTGGAGTACTCTCGGACTTTGAGGGGAACCAGGATATATCGCTCGTGTCTCTTTATTTTTCTGCACTTTAAGCTTTCCTAAACTCACAATTAACCAGAAAAATAATATCCATCATCACTAAAACCAGAATTTTTTAAAGTACCTAATTCACCCCCCCCCCCCTCTTAGGCGCACTTCATACTTACAATTGCCATCAGAGCAGGTTATAGGTAACCTGTTCCTAAGAGATCCAGAATGGCTTCCTCAAATCAAAATCCCGTTTTCAGAGATGGTGGTAGTAACAACAAGCCTCCTCTATTTTGTGGTGAATATTTTGACTTCTGGAAAATACGCATGAAGACACATCTAGATGCACAAGTAGAAGAAGTATGGGATGACGTCAAGAATGGTCCATTTATTCCTATAACGGTAATCAATGGTGTTGGCTCATCAAAGCCTAAAACTGCATGGGACGATGATGATAAGAAGAAATTTCTCTATGATAAAAAGGCAATAAACCTTCTTCAAGGTGCACTTAGCATGGATGAATTCTTCCGTGTCTCAGCATGCAAGACAGCAAAAGAAATATGGGATACCTTGGTACAAACTCATGAAGGAACGGTTGAAGTAAAAAGATCAAGACTAAATACCCTGAGTCAAGAATACAAATTATTTTGAATGCAGCCCGGAGAAACCATTCTTGACCTACAAAAGAGATTTGTGCATTTGACAAATCATCTAAGTGCTCTTGGTAAGACTTTGACGAATGATGAACTAAATCTAAAAGTACTTAGGTCCTTAACTAGGGAATGGAAACCAAAGGTAACGGCAATTTTAGAAAATAAAAGTCTCTCCTCCATGACGTCCGCAAAATTGTTTGGGAAACTTCAAGAATATGAAATGGAACTTGGAAGACTTGAAAAACATGAAAATCAAGAGAAGAAATCCAAGAATATTGCCTTGAAGATAGATTCCAATGAAGTTGAAAAGGAAGACAATCTGGAAGAAGATGAAAATTTCATGATTCTTGTTAAAAGGCTTGGTAAGTTCTTTGATAGAAATGACAAACCCTTTTCTCATTCAAAAGGAAAGAAACAATTTAAGAAAAAGGAAGCTTCCACATCAACACAAGAATTCACATGTTATGAATGTGGTAAGCAAGGTCATATCAAGCCGGATTGTCCAAAACTCTCCAAGAAAGGTGGCTTCAAAAGCAAAAAGGGATTCAAGAACAAAAAGGCTTATGTTGCATGGGAAGATAATGAGATAAGTTCCTCATCCTATTCCGATAGTGATGAAAGTGCAAATCTAGCATTGATGGCCTCACACCATTCCGATGATGAAGACAATGAGGTTCTCTTTTTGATAGTGATGCACAAGGTGCTATAAATGAACTATTGAATGAATGCAAAATTCTGTATAAAACTATTTCATCACAAAAGAAACAAATTTCATCCTTAGAAGAAAAATGTGAATCTATGGAAAAAGATTTCAAAGAAGAAAAACAAAAATTAAGTGATGAACAAAAACAGAATTGTGTATGCAAAAATTGTGAATCACTCTCTTTCCAAATTGTCCAATTAAAAAGATTCATTGAAAGATATGAGAAAGGCCAAATTGGTTTGGAAGGTGTTCTTAGCCAACAAAGATACTCCAATGACAAAAGTGGTCTTGGATATTCAAAGTTTTCGAAACCAAGTTCTAATAAAACTATCTTTGTTAAGGCTAGTGATCAATCATCCAAAGAGAAAGTGAAAAAACCTAAAATAGTTCATCACTATCCTAAAAAGAAAACATTTCCTAAAAAGAAATCTTATCCTTCTAGATATAAAAGTAACTTTGAACCTACTTGTTTTTATTGTGGTATTAAAGGTCATACACCTAATGCTTGTTATGTTAGAACCTTTAGTGTGGCAAGTGGGAATTATGTGTGGGTAAAGAAAGGCACTAATTATGAAGGACCCAAAGCAACTTGGGTACCTAACAAATCCTAATTTGTTTTGCAGGTATGCTTGAAGACCACATGCAATCTTTGGTATCTTGATAGTGGTTGTTCAAAGCATATGACAGGAGACATAAACCAATTTTCAAATATAGTGCTAAATGCCAAGGGTTTTGTCACTTATGGAGACAATAATAAGGGAAGAATCCTTGGCAAAGGAAAAGTTGGTGCTCCACCTTTCACATCCAATGAAGATGTTCTTTATGTTGAAGGACTAAAGCACAATCTTCTTAGTATTAGCCAACTTTGTGACAAAGGATTCAAGATCAAGTTCACCAAGGATGAATGCTTGATAGAAGAAGAAGTCATACATGAGGTTATACTTAAAGGTAAAAGAATCAATGATATATTCATGATTTCCCTTGATGATCCATCTTTGAAGGTTAAATGTCTCATGGCGAACAACGATGATTCATGGCTGTGGCACAAAAGAATTGCTCATATTCACATGGAACACTTGAATAAACTAATAAAGCATGATCTTATCATTGGATTGTCTAAGAGAAATTTCGTCAAAGATAGACTATGCGATGCTTGTCAAAAGGGGAAACAAATAAAATCAACTTTCAAATCTAAGAATGTGGTGTCCACTACAATTGTTACATATGGACTTATTTGGTCCATCAAGAACAAGGAGTTTCAGAGGTAATGTATATGCTTTGGTTATTGTTGACGATTTCTCTAGATATACTTGGACATTCTTTTTAGTGCAGAAAAGTGATGCATTCAAGGCATTCAAGAAGTATGCTAAACAAATTCAGAATGAGAAGTCTCTAACAATTTCCCCAATAAGAAGTGATCATGGCGAAGAATTTCAAAATGCTCTATTTGAAGAATTATGTGGAGAACATGGAATATCTCACAACTTCTCGGCACCAAGTACTCCTCAACAAAATGGAGTGGTAGAAATAAAGAATAGGTCTCTTGTGGAACTTGCTAGAACAATGCTTGGAGACTCAAATCTTCCAAAATACTTTTGGGCGGATGCGGTGAGCACGACATGTTTTGTTAGCAATAGAGTTAACATAAGACCAATATTGAAGAAAACTCCATATGAACTCTTCAAAGGGAGGAAACCAAATATTGATTTCTTTCACATCTTCAGATGCAAATGCATTGTCTTAAACAATGACAAAGATAACCTTGGTAAGTTTGATGAAAAATCCGATGAAGGTATTTTTCTTGGCTACTCTCTTTCTAGTAAGGCATATAGAATCTACAACAAAAGAACTTTAACAATTGAAGAATCAATGCATGTATCTTTTAATGAAACTAACCCCTCAGAGGAGGATAATATTGTTTGTGATAATGATGATGAAATACTAGAAGGTCCTCAAGAAAATTCTTCCAAAGATTAACCAATTCATCACAAAGAATCACTCCAACAAGAGTCAAATCTCAATGATATACCAAAATAATGGAGAACTCATAGAGATCATCCTATCGATAAAGTAATTGGTGATCTAAGTCAAGGTGTGACAACAAGATTAAATCTCAAAGACGCTTGCCTAAACATGGCGTATGTCTCTCAAATTGAACCTTCCATAGTTGATGAAGCCTTAGGCGATGACCAACGGATTATCGCGATGCAAGAAGAACTAAATCAATTTGAAAGGAATCAAGTTTGGGAACTTGTCCCTAGTCCAAGCAACAAACACATTATTGGAACAAGATGGGTGTTTAAAAACAAACTTGACGAGAATGGAATGATTGTTCGTAACAAAGCAAGGTTGGTAGCACAAGGCTACAATCAAGAAGAAGAAATAGATTTTGAAGAAACTTTCGCTTCGGTTGCAAGGTTAGAAGTTATTCGTCTCTTACTTGCATATGCTTGTTCATTAAATTTTCAGCTTTTCCAAATGGATGTTAAAAGCGCATTCTTGAATAGATATATCTCTGAAGAAGTCTACATTAAGCAAACCCCGGGGTTCGAAGATTTCAAGAATCCATCTCATGTATTTAAATTGAGAAAATCTCTCTATGGATTGAAACGATCACCAAGGGCATGGTATGATCGTCTAAGCAACTTCTTATGCGAAAAAGGTTTTAAAAAGGGAAAAGTTTACAAGACTCTGTTTATTAAGAAAATCAAAGATGACACTTTGCTAGCT
The DNA here is from genome assembly GCA_948472305.1 of Vicia faba. NCBI lineage: Eukaryota > Viridiplantae > Streptophyta > Magnoliopsida > Fabales > Fabaceae > Vicia > Vicia faba. Next base: position 576,583,917 of record OX451738.1, read on the forward strand.
CAAGTCTATGTTGATGATATCATTTTCGGTTCTTCAAATTAAGAAATATGTGAAGAATTTTCAGCAATGGCGCAAGGAGAATTCAAAATGTCCATGATGGGTAAAATGAACTATTTTCTTGGACTTCAAGTCAAACAACTAAAAGATGGCATCTTCACCAACCAATCCAAATATTGTAAGGAACTCTTGAAAAGATTTGACATGGATAACTGTAAGGCAATGTCTACACCAATGGGTTCCGGTTCATATGTTGATCAAGATGAATTAGGTGTTTCCATCGATATTACAAAGTATCGAGGTATGATTGGCTCCTTATTGTATTTGACGGCAAGTCGTCCTGACATAATGTTTAGTGTTTGTCTCTGTTCTCGCTTTCAATCTAATCTAAAGGAATCTCATCTCACGGCGATAAAGAGGATCATGAAGTATCTCAAAGGAACAACAAATGTCGGATTATGGTATCCTAAAGGTAGTGTTTGCAATTTAGTTGGTTATTCTGGTGCAGATTATGCAGGTTGTAAAACGGATAGAAAAATCACAAGTGGTACTTGTCACATCCTTGGAAATGCATTAGTAGCATGGGCCTGCAAGAAACAAGCATGTGTTGCTCTTAGCACGGCCGAAGCTGAATATATTGCAGCGGGTAGTAGTTGCGCTCAAATTTTGTGGCTCAAACAACAACTTCATGACTACGGACTCGATCTAGGATGCATTCCTCTATGGTGCGACAATACGAGTGCAATAAACATTACGAAAAATCCTGTCATTCATTCAAGAACTAAATACATAGACATACAACATCATTTCCTCCATATCATGTTCTTCAAGGAGATGTCGAGGTAACCTTTGTAGATACTCATAATCAGCTTGCCGATATCTTCACTAAACCTTTGGCAAGAGAACCGTTCTACAAGATTCGACGAGAGCTTGGCATACTTGACGAACACGACATATAAGGTGCCTTCTATCCTTGATTATGATTTTGTATATATGTTTTTAATATGCTATATATGAATATATGTTAAGTGGTACTTAATTTTTTTTAAGAAAAAATTGGTTTTGGTCATTTTTTGTTGATGCAAATCGATTGCACAAAGAGTGTAAATCGATTGCTCACTGATTATTTTCAATTCTGACCTTTCTGTTTCAAGTGCAAATCGATTGCACCATAAATGCAAATCAATTGCACTCTGTGCGTTTTAGTTTTATTTTGATTCTCTTTTATGTGCAAATCGATTGCACCTGTGTGCAAATCGATTGCACGTATTGTAACTTGCTTTTATGACAGAAAATTATGTTGGTCTGAATTCCTCTCTCTCATATTCCCAAGCCAAATAAACTTTAATACAATCCACTCATTCCCTATCTACTCAAATTATTTCCAAATTTTAGCTCTCAAACACCTTTCTCTCTCACAAAACCTAAAATCCTCAAAACCCTAAACTTCTTACCCATGGCTTCAAGACAAAAAAGAAAGGTGCCAGCTTCAGAAAAAGGGAAGAAAAAGGTTGATTCATCTTCTAATCCATTGCTTTCATCTCTCACCGAAGAACAAGAAGCCAGATTCACAAAAGACTTTCAATGGAAAATAGTATCCAATCCCAAATATGGTATGCTATCATCCTTTCCACAAGAATTCTTCTCTTTTCAAAATGATTTAGCTGCTTATGGTCTAGAACCATTAATTTCATCGTTCGGTCCATATTATCCGGATTTGGTAAGAGTGCTTTTCAGCAATCTAACTCCCCAAAAAGGCAAAATGGTGACATATGTGTTGGGTACTTGTATCTCTCTAACTCCTCAGGTTGTTGGTGAGATTCTTCATATTCCTTACACTGGAAGTTCCCTGTATGACCCTGAAAACGAGATATGGGATGACTACCGGAAAAAGGATTTCTTTTACAGCATTGGGAGATTAAGTGAAGCTGAATTCCGTGCCAAACGGATTTGTGGTCTAGGCGGAGTAATTCGATCTAAAGACTCATGGAGTGCAGGTAACTTCTATATATACGATCGTCTATTTCATTAATTTATGGTCTATATTATGTTTCCAAGAGCTGGAAACCACTGCACTGTGACCGACTTGGAAATGCAGCTGATTTATGCAAGAAAGAAGGGGATAAGTTTTAACTGGGCAAGACTTATAATGGTGCATATGCTGAGAGTCGATGCAAAATCAAAATTTCTTCCATATGCTTATTTTGTTACTTTAATTATGGAGGAATTTGGAGTGGATTTTGATGGGTTTGAAAAAGTGCATATGGATCCAAATCTAAATAATATTTTCATCAAGAATGTTGACTCCAGAATGGGCGTGCACTACAATCCGGAAACAAAAACTATCACTTGCATTGGTGAATATGTTGTTGGCGATGAAGGGAACGATCACGAAGTCGAAGGCGGTGAAGTTGTGCCTCCTCCACCTACTGCTCCCTCTGGTCCAAGCAATCAAGAGCTTATGGATTACATTTCTCAACAATTTTCTTGCATGAACACCAACATCAACAACCAGTGGAATGCAATCAATGATTCTACGACAACCAGGATTAATGACTTCCGCAAAGATGTGAATCAACAATTTTCATACCTTTATTCTCATCTTCACATTCCACCATATGATCCAAATAATCCAGCTGCACCTCCTCAACACTACACAAAACCCCCTCTTCAACAACAATTTCCGAATCAAGGCTCTTGGTCATACAACCACCAGAACATGCATCACCCTTGAAGTTATGGCCAACTCTATTTTTCTGTTATGTCCTTGTCTTGTTATTCTATGTTTTGTTTGTTAAATTTTTGTGTAATCATTAAACAATTTGTGTTGCGTGTTTAATTAAAGTTTTCTCAATATATTGCTTTATTACTGTTTGTTTTTTGCATCTTTCCCTTCTTTTTGATAATGTAAAAGGCGGAGAAAGATGTGGTACTTTATGCTTGTATTTTTTCCTTGTCTTAATTTTTAAAGGTACTCTCCAACCAAGATGAACGAATACAAAGGATTCCAACCTTCTCATACATAGGGGGGGTTTTGAATCTTAGGGGGGAGAAAAGCTCATTTTGGAAACTACAACGCATAAAGCAAGATTGTTTGTCATCATCAAAAAGGGGGAGAATGTAAAATCAAGCTTCTCAAATGAAATTTTGTTTTGATGAAGACAAACCATGATTGACAAATAAGGCAAAGATTTATGATCAAGCTCAAAGCATCTATGGACAAAATCTTCAGTTCAAAGCTCTTAACAACTTTCAAGGTATAATGGTATTATTTACTTTGATCTTAAGATATAGATGCTCAATGGTGAATAAGAAATGTTTTATAAATCATTACTCAAGTTTTTCAAAGTTAAAATTCATTTTTTACTTGAGTGCAATCGATTTGCATATTAGTGCAATCGATTGCATACTTAAAATTTTCAGATCTTTTGCTTATGTTTCTCAGTGAAATAGATTTACATTGCTTGTGCAATAGATTTCATACTTAAAATTTTCAAAATGTTTGCTTTTGTTTCTCATGCAATCGATTTACATTGCCTGTGCAATCGATTGCACTCACTTATTTTTTGCTACTGACTTTATATGCAACCGATTGACATTGCTTGTGCAATCGATTGCACACTTAAAACTTTTGAAAATATAGTTGTTGAAACCTTTTGCAATCGATTTACACAAAGGGTGCAATCGATTGCATGCTGCACGATTTTAAAAAACAGCAGCTTTTCACATGCTTGTTCATAATACCTTTTCATTGAAACCTTTCACTCAATCTTGGCATTTGTTCATGATTCATTTTCAGAACTTTATGATGTTTCAAAAAGGGTGTTATGAACATATAAATATTCATTTTCAAAATCATTTTCAACACCTCTTCCAAATATACTTTCTGAATTTTCAAAATACAAACTCAAGTATTTCTTCACTTTCATACATAAGTTTTATGCATATTTTCATACATTGTTAAACAAAAAACTTTGAGCAATTATATCTTGAGTCATTGTACAATATTATTATTGGAAGAGAAGATCATTCATTGTTAAATCACTCTAAGTGATCAATACTACTCAACTCACTCAAAATCAATTATTGATAGTTACTTACTTATTTTTCCAGGATTGTTGGAAATAAGTTTAAGTGTTTTTTAAATCTTGTCTTTCCAGGATTATTGGATACAAGTGTAGTCACTTTGAGAGGATTGTTCTCATAGTTGACATAGTGAAAATCCAAGAGGATTGTTCTTAGATTTTTGGTAGTTCTTGTTTAAGTTTGCCACAATAAGGAAATCTCTTTCATGTTGAAAGGGGACTGGAGTACTCTCGGACTGTAAGGGGAACCAGGATATATCGCCCGTGTCTCTTTATTTTTCTGCACTTTAAGCTTTCCTAAACTCACCATTAACCAGAAAAATAATATCCATCATCACTAAAACCAGAATTTTTTAAAGTACCTAATTCACCCCCCCCCCCCCCCCCCCCCTCTTAGGCGCACTTCGTACTTACAAATTCAACCATATAACTTTTGAAAGCTATAAGTTAAAGACTGAAACAAATTTTTTTTGTACCAAATAAACCCTAACAAAATTCAGTTCTAAAATTCTCATCACACAGTCAATAAAAATGAAATTTAAATGCATGGATAGCTTCACATACATGATATCTACATTTTTGCTTTAGAATGTATTTGCAAATGATGCTTAAATAAGGATTTCAAAGTTTGGAAAACTTACCTCTTGAAGTGGAAACTCATAACACGTATGGATGCTTCCAGGTGCAAATAGATGATGCCATAAGCTTCCTTGGACCTTGGTGAGTGTGTTGCAACCTTTACTTTGCTTTGAGGATCGCTGAAACTTTCTACTCAAGTCAAGTTGCAAGGTTAGATTTTGAAAATGGTGGGTGGTGATAGAGTGATTACATGAGTGAAATAGGTGTTTGGATCACTTCTATATGGGGTATAGATGATGTTTTAATTATAAAAAGGGAAAATGCGCGAGTGGATTGAGAGTTGGATTCTTAAGGCTCGAGATATGCACTAATGGAGTTTTCTTGGTGAGTCTGAGTTTGAGAGTGTGTGAGAGGTTTAAAGGGCTTTTCCATTCGTATTTTGGATTGCAAATGGACCATCTATTTATAGAGAAAATTTTTTAGGGAAAGGGATGATCAGGTTTGTAAGTTATGGAGTTAAGGATTGGTTGAAATGTAACTTGAAGTTTCTTGTAAAATCAAAATTCCAATGCATAGTACCATGCCTTCTAGAGTGGTTGAAAACTTTAGACATGTTTCTTCTGATTTGTTAGGTCGAGTGTATGCAGAGGCAACAACTTAGAGACTCAAGGAGAGTTGACAATTGTATAAAGCATGCTTTTCCAAAATGGAAGTGTTAACTTTGTGCCATTAATGGAATGATGCATTAGACAATGCTTGAATCAAATGGACTATAGCTCAAAATCTTGTGTAATATTCTGATTAGAGATATATTTACAAGTTTAGAGGCCTGCAAAGTGAGATCTCTAAGCATGGTGTGATATTTGGCCATATGTTCATCACAAAAATGACCTATAATTCAAGAATGAAATGCCGACTTCATATCTTTGAATCTCTCAGTTCAAGTATGACCTTTTAATGCTCTTGGACATTTTAGAAAGCTTAAAACATAATATTCAACTTTCATGTTGACCATTTTGTCTAAATCAATAGGGAAATTGGTGAAAAATGGCCAGGAAATTGAGGTGTAAAACTGATCAAAACTTGTTAAAATTTTTTCTAAGTGTTAGATAAAAATATCACAACTTCATGGGCCTATATCTCTTAATCCAAGAAATTTTTGAGGATCATCCCAAATTAACAAAGTTGTAGAATTCATTAATCCCTACAACTTTCATGTTGAAAGTTGTCCTTGAATCAACTTGTATCTTGAGGAAACTTGCTTGTGAAGTTAGGGTTTTCTAAGCACAAAAAACTTGAATTTTTTCTAAGTGCTTGAAAATCTTCCAACTTTGACTTTTGTTGAATTTATTAATTATTGATGATAAATTTTTATAGTTTTGAATTTTTTTTATGATTCTTAATTTTTGAATTCCAATGTTGACTAAAAAGTCAAAGTTTGACTTTTATGTGACTGTTGACTTTTATCAATTGATTCAATTTCTTCAAATATTAATCACTTTCATCTTTGGAAATGTCTTGAGGAATTTAATTAGGTTAAGATTTTATATTTGAGCTCTCTAGATCATGCTTTAAGCCATTAGGTCATGCACTAGGCCAACAGTCAATGATCAGTCATCTTCAATCAAAACCCTAATTTTGGAAAAAAAATTTGACCTTTGATGACTTGAGGGATTTCCTTGAGGAATCATGATCAACCCTTGATAAAATGATGAATATCACTTCAAAATGTTGATGTTGACCAAAAACCTTGAAGTTTGACTGTATGTTGACCATAATTGACTTTTTACTCAATATAGTTTATTTTCAATCATCTGAGCAATTAACTGAGCAAACTTGTGATGCAAGACTTGAAACTTAACATAAGCATTATTGAGGACCTATGATGAACCATGAAAGTAATTTGAGACCCTTGCAACCCAATATTATTTTAGAATCACCAAACCCTAGTTGAAGACCCTTGCTTAGGAGGAGGTTTGACCAGTCAACTCTTGAGTGGCTTTGAGTATTTGAGACCTTTGTGAGCATGTTTTTGAAGAAAATGGGAGGGAAAATTTTGGGGTACAATAGTAAGCATCAAAATTGGTGTAAATAGGTTGTACAATCATTCTAATTATAGTTAAATCTCTTTCGTGTTGAAAGGGGACTGGAGTACTCTCGGACTGTGAGGGGGAACCTGGATATATCCTTGTGTCATTTACTTTTCGCATTTTATCGATTTCATCACTTAACCAAAAAAGACCAGAAAAGAAAGATCAAAGATTCATACAATCGGAAATAATTTTTAAAGTCCTAATTCACCCCCTCTTAGGAAAACCTTTACTTACATTTAGCATTAGAGCATGTTATAGGTAACTTGTTCCTAAAGATCCAGAATGGCTTCCGCAAATCAGAATATGGTCTTTAAATATGGTGGTAGCAACAATAACCTCCACTATTCTATGGTGAATATTTTGAGTTCTAGAAAATACGCATGAAGGATCATTTAGAATCCCAAGGAAAGGAAGTTTGGAAAGCAGTGGTAGAAATCCCCTTCGTCCCTACTACAGTTGTCAACGGTGTTGGTTCTGTTAAGCCTGAAAGTGCATGGGATGAAGATGATGAAAATAAAGTTCTTTATGACAAGAAAGAAATCAATCTTATCCAAGGTTCTCTTAGCATGGATGAGTTCTTTCGTATCTCCGCATGCACAATGGCAAAAGAAATATGGGTTACTTTGGTAGAAACTCATGAAGGAACCATTGAAGTTAAAAGATCAAGATTGAATACCTTAAGTCAAGAATACGAGTTATTCACAATGCAGCCCAGAGAATCCATTCTTGACTTGCAGAAAAGATTCGTGCACTTAACAAATCATATAAAAGCTCTTGGTAAGACTATTACTATCGAAGAACTTAATCTTAAAGTGCTTAGATCTTTAACCCAAGAATGGCAACCAAAAGTAACAGTGATATCTGAAAATAAAAATATATCCCGAATGACTTCCACAACATTATTTGGAAAACTTCAAGAATATCAGACGAAACTTGGAAGATTGGAAAAACATGAAAATCAAGATAAGAAATCTAAAAGCATTGCTTTAAAGTTTGATTCCAAATAAGTTCAAAAAGAAGACAATCCAGAAGAAGACGAAAATTTCATGCTTCTTGTTAAAAGGTTAGGAAAATTCTTTGGATCTAAAAATAATTTTGGTAATTTTAACTTTGTAAAAAGGAAGAAATTTTCAAAGAACAAGGATAAAGAATCCTCCACATCAACACAAGATGTCACATGTTATGAATGTGGCAAGCAAGGTAATATAAAGCCGAATTGTCTGAAACTCTCCAAGAAAAATGGATTCAAAGGAAAAAAGGAGTTTAAGAATAAAAAGACTTATGTTGCATGGGAAGATAATGAGATAAGTTCCCCATCCGATTCAGATAGTGACGAAAGTTCAAATCTAGCATTGATGGCTTCACACCATTCCGATGATGAAGATAGTAAGGTTAGTTGTGATTTTTCTCTCTTGGATAATGATGCACAAGGTGTAATAAATGAACTCTTAAATGAATGCAAAATTCTATACAGAACTATATCATCTCAAAACAAACAAATCTCATCTTTAGAAGAAAAATTTGAGACAATGGAAACGATTTTAACAATGAAAAAGAAAAGATGATTAGTGAGCAAAAACAGAATTTTGTATGCAAAAATTGTGAATCACTTTATTTACAAATTGTCCAATTGAAAAGAACTTTTAAAAGATATAAAAAAGGACATATTGGGTTGGAAGGTGTCCTTAGTCAACAAAGATACTCTAATGATAAAAGTGGACTTGGATATTCAAAGTTTTCAAAGCCAAGTTATAACAAAATTATCTTTGTTAAGGCTAGGGACCAGACAATCCAAGAGAAAGTGAACAAACCCAAAGTGATTCATAATTATCCTAAAAAGAAAATTTATGTTAAGAAGAAATCTTATCCTCCTAGATATAGAAGTAATTTTGTACCTACTTGTTTTTATTGTGGTATTGTTGGTCATACACCTGATGCTTACTATGTTAGAAACTTTAGTGTAGCAAGTAGGCATTATGTGTGGGTAAAGAAAGGTACTAATTATAAAGGACCCAAAGCAACTTGGGTACCTGTTGTACCCCAAAATTTTCCCTTCCATTTTACTCAACATATGCTCATTAAGACCCTTAACTTGCTCAAGGATACCCAAGAGTTGACCAGACAAACTCTCTCCTAAAGCAATGAACCTCCAACTAGGGATTCCATTTTCATCAAGATGGGTGAGCTCCAAAGGGCTAATATTCTCTCCATAGTACTAATATGTCCTCAAGATCATCTATGCCAATTTTCATGCCTTGCACAAGAAGTTTGCTCAGTCAACTGCTCAGATGCTTGAAAATCAACTATATTAGGTCAAAAGTCAATTGTGGCCCACATACAGTCAAACTTCAATATTTTTGGTCAACATCAACATTTTGAAGTGATATTCATCATTTTATCAAAGGTTGGTCATGATTCCTCAAGGAATGCTCCTAATTCATCAAAACTCAAAAGTTGCTAAATTAGGGTTTCTCAGGAAAAGTCAACCAAACTTTGACCAAACATAAATTTCTCATACTTTATCAGAAATTTCTCATCCAAGGATCATTTTTAAGAGAACCCAATTTTCTACAACTCACCTTCAGCGCTCAAGTTCAAAAAATGCACTCATAAAAAGATATGAATTTCTAGATTATAGGTCCTTTTGAAAAGTCAACAAAAACACCTTTTGGGTCAAAGCTTCTTACATGAACATGGAGACCCAATTGAGATGAAACCAAAAGGTTTGTTTAGGGGACATCCTAATATTTCTAAAAAGTCAAAGAACACCTTCCTAGGGTCAAAATTGGAGGAGACATGCATTGTTAAAGTTGGCCATTTTTGGAAAATTGTCAAAAGTCAAGTGTGCTCAAAAGTGCATTTTTTGTCAAATGGGCCTAGCTTTTCATGATTGTATCTTGTTGAAGACATGGTCCACGACCCAAATCAGCATCCATATATATTTTCTATATTTATTTATTTGATTTTGATTTTTATTATTTAAAAGTCAAATTAAATCAAATAAATGGAAAAAAAAATATAAAAGATTGATTTTTTATCTGATTTTTGTTAGAATCAAATCTAATCAAGCTGGCCTAATTAGATCAAATCAAATCAAGGCAAATTGGGGCAAAAAATATCATGATTAGGATGGTTTTTGAAAGATATCATATAGCAAACAAATCACATTCAATTTCCATGATTGGAAAAGATTCAATATGTTTTTGTTGCCCTAATTCATCACACTGCATATATAGAACAAACACAAGCCAAAAGAACAAGGGTTGCAGTCGTGAGAGCTGAAGAAGAAAACTCAAAAATTAGACAAAATGTGTGGATCTGATTTCTAACCTAGGGGACTATTCAAGGCTATTCAAAGCTTCTAATCGCTTCCTGGACATTTCCTGAAGCTAATACGATCTTTTGCAAGCCTTCCCAAGCCCAGAATCGCTCCTGGTAAACCCACGGTTTGCACATACAAGCTTGATTTTGATCTTACAATTTATGCATGATTAACCACTCTTAAGCATAGCATTGTGTTTGTATCATCATTTGGAATGTTTTGGTTCAATTAATTTTGTGTTTTTATGCATATATTGATGATTGCCATGGCTAGGGTTTAAGAAGTCGTTTTAGGGCTTCTCTATACAAGCAAAATTAGGCCAAGAAAAGGATACCATGATGTCTGTGGGATCAAGACGAATTGATCCATGTACTCACTTTTAATTTATCATGCGATTTGTGGATTTTTGAAGCTTGCAGGGCTATGGCTATGGAGTTTTGTCCGTAGGTAAAAGGTATTGGCCTAAGACGACGGACAAGAGAAGAAGATGATGATTTGGCACAACACCATTGGCTTGTTTGAATTATGCACGTTTTTCAGTTTATTCACCTTGTTTTGTATATTATAATTTAGTCTTATTATATTGACAGCTGAACAATATGGCCCAGTGGTGAAGCGTGCGTTGGATAGTGGAGAGGACCTGGGTTCGTTCCCAGGTCTCTGTGTTTTATTTATTTTCTTAAAGTTCATTTGCAGATTCCCTGTGTTGTACCCCAAAATTTTCCCTCTCATTTTATCAAGTTTTTCCTCACAAGACTCTTTGGACTCCAGACAGAACTAGGGTTTGCTCAGCTCAAGACATCTCCTTGCACTATTGATCTGAAATTAAGGTTTGAGTTTGCACAAGGATTTTTGGACTACCAATGCCTCATTTGACTTTCATACTTCATGTTGGACCTATATGAATGCCCATACCAAGTTTCAAGCCTTAAATCAAATTTTTGCCCAGTCAATTGGATAGTTGACCTAAAAGTCAGCTGTATTGGGAAAAAAGTCAACTATAGCCAATTCACAGTCAACCCTCATAATTTTTGATCCACATCAACATTATAGACTCATATGAACCATTTGATCAAGTTTGGACCACAACTCCTCAAGAAATTTGATCAGATCATCAAAAGGGAAAAATGGTCATTTTTAGGGTTTTGACTGCAGAAGGGCAATTTCTGATTTTTAACCTAGCCAATAGCAAATAGGGTTCAAGCATGATTTAAAGGACTCAATGGCATCATCTTTACCTAATCACAAGGTTCAAAAGATCTCAAATGCATTGGATTGACAGATGAATTTTCCAGTCAACTAGTCAAAAATCAACTGTACACTGAAAAGTCAAACTTTGACTTTTTGGTCAAAATCAAGTGCCAAGGGTCATTTTTCATCAAGATGTGTCAAAACATGAAACCTTTTCACCAAGAAACCTAATTTTGAAAATTAGGGTTTAAAATGGAAAATTTTCATAACTTAGAAATTTTTAAGTTATGAAAATTTCTTATTTTTCCCAACTTTTTCACCATGATGCAATTGGATTCAAAGAAAACTTCAAAGATGAAAGTTGTAGTCCTCCACAAAATCTACAACTTTAATTCACAAAGTTTTCCCAAAAGATGCTTGGATCTCAAGTTATGATTTTGTGAATAAGGGTCCATGGAACTTTTAACTTAGTGAAATTTTGCCCTAGTTTAGGCAGGATTTTGACCTATCTTCATGGCAATTTTTCACATAGTTCCAAGTGGAATCTCAAAATTCATTTCAAATATGGATTGTATAGCATGTTACAAGCTTTCCAAAATGTCCAAGAACTCTCCAAGATCATTTATGGTTAGGGAGAATCGAAGGAATGAAAATGGCAAATCATCACTTTTGTCCAAGGCATTTTGCACCATGTTACAACTTGCAAATCTGTCCTAAGCATGTTTGTACTTGGTTTACAGGTTCTAATCTCTTATACACTCAAAAATTGAATGCAAATATAATGGTTAATGGCATTGTTTTTGTCTTGGAAGCTTTGTACAAAGGTTTAATCCAAAAATGGCATAAAGGTAACATTGCCACTTTGATAAAGCATGCTTTATGTCAAATTGTTTATCTTGAGCATTGGACCAAAGCTTTTGCTGCAAACCAACTCCACAAATATCAGGAAAGGTGTACTAACTATAGGTAGACCTTGATCTAGCTTGTACAACCTTGGCCTTTGTCATTTCAACTTTTGCTTCAAAAAGAAGTCAACTTGCAAAAGGTCCATAACTTTAGTATCTGATAAAAACAAGTCTTGTGTTCATTTAAAATAAGTTCAACACATTGTAGCAAGCAGAATACACGAGTTACAAGCCTCTCAAACACCCAAATACACCAAAAACTCCATTTCTGCCCAAAACAGGGCAAGCCCTGCAGAACCACTTCCAAAACATTTTCCACTCGTGCGTTTTTCCTTGAACCACTTCAAATACATTGCATACATCCCATACAATCTACCCAAGTCCCTGTCCAGCAACTGTAACTTCATTTTCAAGCTTCACCATTTTCAATTTCTGAGTTTGCAGGTTGAGTTCTATAGGGACATTCAGGCCATTTCAAAGCAAGCTAAACATTGGGAAAGGTCAAGGGAACATCAAGCAAGCTCAAAAGTCCTTCAGGCCTCATTCAAAGTTGTTGCATTGCCATATTCGAACTTGACTGAAACTGGTATTTTACAAACTTCTATCTCCTTATTTAGGAATCATTAGGCTTAGGTTTGTGAAGCAAAAATGTAGCCCTTAATGTCCTTGAACTGTACATATGCATAACTTGTATTTATATTAACTGAGCTAGGAGAATTTGGATGATGAACATGCTGAAAAAACTAGGTCAGAATTTAGGGCCAATGAAATTCTCTCTGGTCTTTGAGAGTTAGATCAAGTTTTTTATATCATTAGAATCGTGTGATGATGAGCTATAACTTTCATGTTGCAAGATTTTGTTTTTAAGCACGTATGCAGGAGTTACAAGTTTGAACAAGAAACGCGCGTTTTTTTTCTGTCTCAAGGACAGGGATGAAGGGACATTGGGTTGGGCCTGGCTTGTTCTGCTTTTGACACCCCCATGCTTGCTTTCTGCACCCCTTGGCCCATTTCTTTATTTTTGCATATTTTTCATTTCTTTTTTTTATTTTATTTTCTGACTTTATTATTTTTTCTTGAACATTTAAAATCACAAAAAATATTTTCTCTATTTTTGGCATTTTATCATATTTTTATTTGCATAATAAATAATTATTAGGTTAATATTACTTTATTTTCTTAATTAAAACTTGTAAATAATATTAAAATACTTATATATTTTATTTTATTATATTATACATATAAAAATAATATTTTCTCACATATTTTATTTTTAACATTTTTGTATATATTTTTATTCATTATCTTGTACATAAAAATGAATAAATAAATAATATAATATATTTTCTTTTAAAACCAAAAACTAGGGTTTTCACCCTTTCAAAAAATAATCATTAATATTTTTCTTATTTTGAGACATAAATAATTTATTTTACATACATAAAATAAATACAAAAACATCCTTTGCATATTTATATTTATTTGTACATTTAAATATTTGTCTATTTATTTATTTGTGCAATATTTCAATTTGGTTCTAATAATAGTTTTAGGATTTTATTTTGAGCAATATCCCGTTATTCAAACTTGTATCCCCCTCCCCATAATAATGTTGTAATAGTCTTAGATTTACTTTACGCATTTATCGCTTTCAAATACCATGATAGTAAATTAGGGTTTTGTATGCAAAGACCAAAAAATCAAACAAATAGTATGACTAAACAAGACAAAAACGCATGAAAAATGACAACACCTTGCACACAAGCACCCCTAGGGTTTCATCCACCTTGTTGCCTTAAAAAAATGTCCATGGTATGCATGCTAGGTATCTTGGCAAAACAAAAACAAAACAAAAAGATCATAGTCCCTCGATGACGCTATCTTGGTTGCCTAAAAAAATGATCTAGTCCCTCAAAAACTTGCTAAAGATACTTGGCAACATTGCTATCATGGTCATACGATGACCCACGCCCGTCCCATTTAACATCCAAAGATAGGGTTGTTTACCAAATACAATGGTAAAACAACAATGTCAAAGGAATAAAAATATGTAGGAAAGATCTTTGAGTAGGGTAGACAACTCCTAGTTACTTGATCAAATTTGCAACCATCCTTGTTATTTTCAAAAACACACAACACAATTTCAAAACATTTTCCAAACAAACTTTCAAACATTGAAACATTTTTCAAAAGACAAACACCTTTGTATACATTCAAACAAGAATCATTACAAAGGTTGCCTAAACAAATGCCTCTTTTCAAAATACTTTCAAAACCACACACACAAAAGTACCATTTCAAACAATTGAAAAGCAATAGCTACGTTAGTGCGACATATTTGTGGGTACCGGTAGCCTTTGAGTTAATCAAAGAGAATACGGGGCCGCTGAGTGATGTCATGAAGCACTAATGGACTTTTAGAACCTTTACTTGACCAACTTGGCCTTTTTAGGGTAGTGAGATGACCAGCTTTGGTACAGTCCGAAGTTGGTAGATACTCGATACTACACTCATTGAGGGTTGTTTTCATGGAATATTTTGGTCGCCAGTAAAGTGGCCAAACTGAAACAATGAACACAGAAAATAATCCAGTGATATTGAGCTCCTTAGAACCCGGTTACTATTTATAGGACAGGTTGAGCCAACTAAACTTCAAGAGGGTACTTACCTATGAAACCCCATGCAAGCCTGAAACTAGGAACTTGTGTGATTTTTTTGTACATATATACTTGTGCATAACATCATGGACATCATGAAGCATCATATGTATCCACTAACCATTTCAAGGATTTTGGATCTTCATCTTTATTCCTGTTTTGTAGGTAATGGAATCACTTCGCAGGAAAACTATCAAAGTCAACCTTGTAAGATTTCCTGCTCAACTCAAGGAGCTAGCTTCAAGGATTCCTGAGAATTCTCCATTCACCGAGAAGCATGGTCGTCTTCTCAACTTAGTCACTGTCAACACTGAGGAGGATATGCTGAAAGTTCTCTTCCAGTTCTTTTACCCTTTGCATCATTGCTTTACATTTCCTGACTACCAACTTGTGCCTACTTTGGAGGAATTTTCTCAACTCTTGAGGATTCCTATTCTCAATCAACTACCCTACAATAGTACGGAAAGATATCCAAAGCCTGAAGATGTTGCTCAAGCCCTACACTTGCAACCATCTGATATCATAGGCTATTGGGAAACTAGAAGTGGTGTCAAGGGTTTCTTGTCAAAGTTTCTGTTTGAGAAGGCCCAAAGCTGCTGGAATTCATTGGACTTACAAGCTTTTGAGGAGATTGTATCTCTTCTCATCTATGGGTTGGTCTTGTCCCTAAACCCTGACCAGCTTATAGATGTGAATGCTGTCAAAATCTTCATGGCTCACAACCCGGTGCCCATATTGCTTGGGGATATTCTCCACTTATTTCGCACTCGAACAATGAGGAAAAGAGGTGTTCTCATGTGCTGTACTCCTCTACTGGCAAGATGGTTTATTTCTCATCTTCCCCAATCAGTTTTAAAGAATGAGCAAGGCTTGAGGTGGTCACAACGATTGATGACTCTTAAACATTCAGATGTTCATTGGTGTTCTCGATCCAGAGAAAATGTTATCATCATTGATTGTTATGGGGAATTCCCTAATGTCCCGCTACTTGGCATTAGGGGAGGCATCACCTACAACCCCTGCTTGGCTCTGAGATAGTTTGGGTATGCCCGAAGGGATGGCCCACATGACATGTTGATTCCAGACTTGGTTTTTGATTTCGACAACAACGATCAAGGACTTCGACAAAGGTTTATCCAAGCTTGGAGGATGCCCAACAAGGTGGACAGTAAGACCTTGGGACACAAGAATTCCATCCCCCTTGAGCCTTACCTCAAGTGGGTACGAACCCGCGCCCAAAGTCTTATGATGCCTTACCCCTACATTCTACCTGTGATCAAAGAGCCTGTTATGGAAGGAGAGGTTCCATACACCCTCCTACATCCTGACATACCAACATCACTAGAAGATTTGCAAAGGAGTTAGATACAGCTCAAGGGAGAGCGCGATACTTTTAGAGCCCAATTCTACGTCAGTGAGAAGAAGGTTTTGGAACTTACTCGTCAACTTCACGAAGAGCAGACTCTCAACACCTACATTGCACCAAAGAGGATGCACAACGTCTTTTTACATTAGAATTTTGTATTATTTTGCCCATGGGGCATTGATGTACTAACAAATTCTATCTTATTAATATGACGTGTGTTCCTTTTTGTTTAAAACAAATTTGAATTTCTGAATCCTTGAATGCATTACATGAATACATATCATTCATCATATGCATAAGCAGGTCTTCACACCAGGTTTCCTTATCTCTCTGCTATTTATTTCAGCAAGATGGATATTGAGCAGACGGTCAAAGACTTACAAGCGCATAATTCATAGTTCCAACAGCTACTCATGACCTTGGCTAAGGGTCAGGAGGAGCTCAAAACCTTGCTGGAAAAGGAAAAGGAGAAAAAGAAAAAGAAGAGGGTTGGTGTGGCTACCATGGGTAGGAGATTTGAAGGTCAAGCTAGAAGAGTCCTGGATTTCCCCTCAACATCTGATGAAGGGGTAGGAAAAGGAAAGGGAGTTGCAGTGCCATTTGAGTCTGAGGAGGAAGAAGAAGAAGAAGAGGATGAAGACTATTCTAAACAGCAGTACCCTCCTGCAGACGAAAAATACAAGAACCTGGAAGAGCGTATAGCTGCCATGGAGGTGCAGAGAGTTCCTGGGCTGGACTTTGAAGAGTTAGGGCTGGTTACTGGGATTGTAATCCCCCCGTAAATTTAAAGTACCTCTTTTTGCTAAATACGATGGGTTGTCTTGTCCCAAGATGCACCTACGGTCTTACATCAGAAAAATTCAACCGCATTCTTCTGACAAGGATCTGTGGGTCTATTTCTTCCAGGACAGTCTTTCGGGGACGCAGTTAGATTGGTTCTACCAGCTAGAGAGGTCTGATGTGCACAATTGGGAGGATTTGGCAGCTGCCTTTTACAGACAGTATCAATATAATGCGGATTTAGCACCAACCTGTACTCAATTACAGAGTATGGGCATGGTCTCAAATGAAGGTTTCAAAGAGTATGCCCGGAAATGGAGAGACTTGGCGGGGCGAGTACAACCACCTCTATCTTATAGGGAGCTGGTAGATATGTTCTTGGGTACACTGTCAGGCCCCTTTTTCAATCACCTGATTGGAAGTTCGTCTGCGGGGTTCACCGAGTTGATTCTGACCGGTGAGAGAGTTGAAGTCGGCATAAAGAGCGGGAAAATTCAAAAAGATGCATCTGCTTCCGCTGCCATCAAAAAGACTTTTCCAGCAAAGAAAGAAGTCTCAGTTGTCTACTCCCAGAGAGATCAAGGAAGAGTTGAGCTCCGGCCAGCGGTGGGGGCTGTAATGATTCAGAAGTCTGCAGTTGATCATCCTAGAAACAATCAACCCAGAACCAACCAAGCAAGGGTGGAAAGGCCTGCACGGCAATTCACTCGGATAAACATGACTCCCGCTCAGGTTCTCCCCCATCTCTTGAAGTTAAACCTTGCAAGTTTGAAAGAGGCACCGAAGAATATGAATACATCTTCTCCTTACTACCACTCAAATGCCAAGTGTGCTTATCATTCAGACAGCCTGGGGCACGACACCAACAATTGTTGGGCCCTCAAAAATAAGATTCAGGATTTAATAGATGCTAAAGAAGTTGAATTTGACGCCCCTGAAAAGCCGAACGTGATCTCTGCTCCAATGCCAAAACATGGTCACAATGCCCATGATGTTGAAGAAGATCTTTTTGTTGCTACTGTTGATGATTTGATGACTCCGCTACCGATAATCAAGCTGAATTTGCTGAAGGCTGGGATTTTCCCAGGATGTGAAGAAGATTGCTGCCTTTGTTCATCCTTACCAACCGATTGTCCGTTGTTGAAGTTAGGCATCCAACGCCTAATGGATAACCAAGAAATCCTTTTTGAAAAGACTCCTGTTATACCGACTCATGTCAATGATGTTTCGATAATTACCATATCCGCCAATCTTTCTAAGGTCTCCAAAAGACCTGTTAAGATTACATCTGATCTGAAGATTGCACCTTTGAAGATAACCATGTCGGGGCCCGTCCCGTACAAGTCTGACAAATCAATACCGTGGAACTATGGGGGAGAGATCTTTTACCACGGTGTTAAACAAATTGAATTAACTGAAGAGAGTTCTGATGAAGAGACTTCCGACATTGGAAACATTGCCGGAACGAGCAAAATTACCCGCAGTGGAAGAATTTTCTCTCCGGAGATTTCCCCTCTAAAGGCAATCTTCAGACCCTCAGCTGCTCCTAAGGTTACCCCTGTTCCAGTCAACATATCTGAGAGAACTCCGATTATTGAAGAAGTTATAACTCATATGGTTGTCCCCTCTACTGTTGCTGATGATAGAGGGAAAGGGATCCAAGAAGCGCCCGTCAGGACAAGGGCTCAGTCGTTGATCATCCCTAAAACCTCTCAAAAAGAAATGGAAGAGATTTTGAAAATAATCAAGAAAAGCGATTATAATGTTGTGGAACAACTGAGGCAAACCCCCTCAAAGATCTCCATGTTGGCCTTGCTGCTTTGTTCAGAAGCTCATGCCAAAGCTTTGATCAGATTTTTGAAGACGGCCCATGTGCCACAGGAAACCTCCACGGATCAGTTCCAGGAATGTGTAGCTAGCCTAACAGCCGACAATGGTCTAGGATTCTCCGATGCTGATCTAACAATCAAAGGGAGAAAACACAATGACGCTTTGTATGTCTCGGTAGAATGCAGAGGGACTACTCTAGCACACATTCTGGTAGACACTGGTTCATTGCTGAACGTCCTACCGAAGAAGGCATTGGATAGGCTGGATTGTGAAGGTCTAACTTTGAAGCCCAACAACATCATTGTCAGAGCCTTTGATGGTTCTAAAAGGATGGTCCACGGGGAGGTGGACATCCCGATTAAAGTGGGAACTGAAACCTTCAACTCCACATTCTACGTGATGGACATCCGTCCTTCCTATTCTTGCTTGTTGGGAAGACCCTAGATTCACCATGCTGGAGCTGTTACCTCCACTCTACATCAAAAGCTCAAGTACCCTGTCCAGGGGAAAATTGTAACTGTTCACGGCGAAGAGGAATACATGATAAGCCATCTAAATTCTTTCCGCTATATGGAATTGGATGGTGAATTCATCGAAACCCCCTTTCAGCATTTTGAAGAGGTAGCTCAGGAGATTGCGGAAACCAAGACAGTGTCTTATGTACCCATGATTACCAGACCTCCGCCTCGGATGTCGTCTCTCAAAGATGTAAAGGTTGTGATTGAAGAAGGAGGAAGCACAATCTGGGGGCAACTTCCCGATTTTCCGTTCAAATCTGATAAATTCGACTTGGGTTTCACTGCTTCTGCTCAAAAGGTTATACGCCGCTCCCGGGCTGGAGGGCCACCAGTGAAGATCACCCATCATGGAGTCAACGCTTTGGAGGATAGTGAAGAGGAGAGCAATTTGGAAGACTGGATTTTCCCTACTATTGAAGGAGGACTATGCAATTGGGAGGCAAAAGATTTTGTTCCCATTACTTTCATCAATCAGTAATTTATCTTTCAAACATTTTTGTTGGTTTGTAATAATTCTTAAACAATTTGTACACTTTTAACCTTGTGCCTTACCCGAGGCACATAGGTCCATTTGTAAGGGTTTGATTTTTTCATCTTCATATGCCATTTTAATGAATCATGGACGTTTTCACATATAAACTTTTGTGTTCATTGTCTTTCTTTTTACATTTTATTTGTTTAAAGGTGGTTATCCGTTACACACACCCACACTCACAAATGCAGGTACCCATCCATTCTGGATTCCATGGGTAACAATTCTGCTATGACCTTCAGTGACTCTGAAGATCTGGTCTACCATGCCGAATACGAAGGTGAGGAAGACTGTGAAATGCCGGGAGAATTGGCTAGACTACTACAACAGGAAGAAAGGGCTATTCTACCTCACGAGGAGTTGTTAGAGACAATCAACTTGGGTACAGAGGAAGATAGAAAAGAAGTTAGAATGGGTGCCAACCTAGAGCCAAGTGTCAAAGAGCGCTTAGTTCAGCTGTTGAATGAATATGTTGAGATCTTCTCCTGGTCATACGAAGACATGTCGGGACTCGATATAGACATTGTGGTACACCGTCTACCCACAAGAGAATATTGTCTACTAATTAAACAGAAAGTTCGCCGCATGAGGCCCGACATGTCTGAAAAGATCAAACCAGAAGTTATGAAGCAGTTCAATGCTAGATTTCTTGTTTTTACTTCCTATCCACAATGGGTTGCTAACATTGTGCCCGTGCCTAAGAAGGACAGCAAAGTCAGAATGTGCATGGATTATAGAGATTTAAACAGGGCTATCCCTAAAGATGACTTTCCACTACCGCACATTAACATCTTGGTTGACAATACAGCTCAGCACAAGGTATTTTCTTTCATGGACGGATTTTCAGGGTACAACCAGATCAAAATGGCCCCTGAAGACATGGAGAAAACTACTTTTGTTACACAGTGGGGTACGTTCTGTTACAAAGTGATGCCATTCGGACTGAAGAATGCCGGGGCAACCTATCAACGCGCCATGGTAGCTTTGTTTCATGATATGATCCATCATGAGATAGAGATTTACGTGGATGACATGATAGCCCGTTCACAAACTGAAGAAGAACACCTCGACCATCTGCAAAAGCTGTTTGTCAGGTTGAAAGAGTACAAGCTCAGACTAAACCCTAACAAGTTCACTTTCGGAGTCAGGTCCGGTAAACTCTTGGGTTTCATCGTCAGTAACAAAGGCATCGAGGTTGATCCTGCCAAAGTCAAAGCTATACAAGAAATGCCTGCCCCTCGCACTGAGAAGGAGGTCAGAGGTTTCTTGGGACGCCTAAACTACATTGCAAGGTTCATTTCTCACCTAACATCTACCTGTGAGCCAATCTTCAAGTTGTTGAAGAAAGATCAGATGGTTAAATGGAATGATGACTGTCAAGTTGCTTTCGATAAAATCAAGGAGTATTTTCTAGAACCTCCTGTTGTACCCCAAAATTTGCCCTCCCATATTCTTCAAGAAATTGCCAAGTCAAGCTTCAAAATTCCCCAAGGATTGCACAGTTCAAGGGCCTCCTAAATAGTCAAAATTAGGGTTTTGGTTCTGACAAAGTAAATGAAGTTTCCAAGGGTCCAATCAAGTCCCACATGCCTATAAACATGGTCAAGCATCCTCATATCAAGTTTCAAGACTTTCAGCACAAAATTGCACAGTCAAAAACCCTAATTGCACTACAGTCAACTGTAGGGGCAAAATGGTCATTTGACAGTCAAAAGTTCAAATTTTTGGTCAACATCTCATTTTGAAGCCACAAACATCATTTGATCAATGCTTGATCATGATTCTCAAAGCTTGGCTCAAAAATCATCAAGATGCAAAAGTTTCCTTATTTGGAAAGTTGAAAAAGTCAACTGTAAATTGACCAGGGCATAACTTTCACATGGATTATCAGAAAAATTCCACCCAAAGCTCATTTTGAATATAAAGACATTTCATACAACTCCTCTTCACACTTCAAGTCCAAGAAATGCTCTCACAAAAAGTTATCAATTTCAACATTATAGGTCATTTTCAAAAGTCAACAAAAGGGGACTTTAAGTCAAAGGCCATAACTTGAGATTGGTAAATCAAAATGACATGGGACCAAAGGCATTGGTTAGAGGACTCAAAGACCTTTCCAAAATGTCCACGAACATGAGCAAATCTTAAAAATTGAGCAAGTTATGCCTTGTAGAAGTTGGGAAATTTTTGGATATTTTGAAAAGTCAATATTGCTTCAAATGACCTAAACTTGCTAATGGGCCTCTTTTTCTTCCACAATTCATCATCCAAGGCATGTGAACGACCATGTGGCCCAAAGGGAAGTTTTTTATCATTTTTATTTATTTATTCGGATTTTTATCATTAATAATTCATTTAATTAAATAAAATACATGAAAAATACTAAACCTAATCTTTTGAATCTTTTTGTGCATAAAATAATCTCAATATTTCGTGTACAATCAAATATGGAAGGAATTAGGGTGATTGGATGTGATTGAAGCCAAAAAGCATGAAAAAAAGATTTGGAAAATTATGGCTTGAAAATCAAATATTGCATAATCAATTCAAGGATTCTTTGATCAATTTTTTCAACCCTAATCATTCACAGGTACATATACAAGCTAACCCTATTCAGAAAAGACTCCAAGCTGCGCCATAGACAAGAAACAAAACTTGAGTTTTTGCCAAGAAAGTTGAAAACTGAAAACCAGGTTTTAGGGCTTTTCAAGGTCAAATAATCGCTCCAATAGCTTGCCAAGGTTGCCAGGAAACGATTCCAATCAAGAACTTTGTCCCATACTCGAGGAGGTGGTATATCTGAGTCCAGCTTTGCACGAAAAATTCCATGGTCGAATCATGAATCTCATGCATTTTTCTTGCGTTTTCTTTATTGATTCATGTTCCTTGATTAATTCTAAAGCTAACCACATTATTTGATTGAGTTTTTATGTGCCATATACAAATCTGCCATTGTTATATTCTAGGGTTTTGCAAGCTTTGAATTGGGCGTTTTTTAACGCTGTAAAATTAGGACCTCACAGTACCATAACTGGATTCAGCGTGCTTGGACGAAGAGAACACGACCCTCGCGCCCAATTTATACGGCCGGACGGCCTAATCGTTATTTTCAGATATGGCATGTTTTGGGGGGGGGTTCAAAACCCCCGCTAACCACTTTCTATTTTCAGGAAATAAACAAGCCAAGGAAGAAGAAGGGTGCGTGGCCATCAGTAATTGGTTGATTCAAATTTTTCACGCGAAAGGAGCACTAACTCGTGTTTTCTTTTATATTAATTGATTGTTATTCAATATACAGCGCGTGTAGAGTGGCTCAGTGGCAAGCAGGCTTAGTGGTAACCCCTGGGACCTGGGTTCGAATCCCAGGTCCCCCACCCCTTTCACATTATTTTTCTACTAATGCTTATGTGCAGCTTCAGTATTGAAGACCACCATACATCATCAAAATCAAACCATCCACTTGGCCAATGGAAGCGATCAGAAGGCCATGATCTGAAGGAGCATGGTAAACCCCAGTCAACGCACTTACACGCTATCCTGGAAAGTCAATCAGGCCTTGAAACCTTGGGCCAAAATTGCTACAATTACACCTCCACATTAGGGGCAGAACCCCCTAGGTTTGCAACATCTTTCTCTATTTTATGTCATTTTTTTTCATTTGGATTCAATTATTTCTATTTTACTTTAAATCTTTATAATTATTATTTTCATAATATAAAAAACACAAAAAAAAATCAGAAAGGACAAAATAAATATATTTATTTATTTTAACATTTTGTAAATAAAACCTTTATTAATTAATTAGTTTTAATCTAGGGTTAATCTTAATATTTTTCAATAAAATCTAAAATTGGTAGAATTAGGGTTTCTAGTATTTTTTTCATCTTTTTTTTATTTTGCTATATTAATTATTAATTCTTAATTATTTATATTTATAAATCAAGTTGCAATTAATTAATTAGGATTAATTTTAGATAATTGTCATATTTTCTTAATAAGTTAAAAATAGTTAGAATTAGGGTTAAGTTTCATTTAATTCTCATAAAAGTCATAAATACCAAAAATCTCAAAAAAATAATTTCCTTTTCTTTTTAATTTCAATTAATTTAATCGTTCAATTTAATTTAATTTCTTTAAAGGGGTCCAACGCCCTCGTTTCCACTCTTAATTTAATTCGCGCGTTTACTTTCTTTTCGTATAATTATTAATGTAACTCTCCCAAAGCCTTGTAAACTCGGACAGTTTATACTTCTCGCACATTACTTCTTTATTTTCTGTCAAATCGGGTCCTGGATATTAATTTGGCGATGTGGACCCGCGCCTTTGTAATAGTTTAGGAATTTTATCTTTCCGCACTTTTTTAACTGTTAATAATGGCATGCAAGAATGAATGGCCTAAAATAAAAACAAACGCGTAGATCACCTATACCATGACACAAGACAAAATATCTTAAAACGACACACAAATCACACACCACCCCTAGGGTACGCCTCACTGTTGCCTTGCCTCGAAAGGTGATCGTCGAGTAGAGGATGTCTTAGTAAGTCCTCATGATCCGGGAACCTGGCATGAGGGTAGCTTCTAAGGTGTCTTCCTATTGCTCTGGTGATCACCATGACTCGAACCTCGAATTGACCCGAACACCTCCAATGGTGGTGCTACCTACCTCTCAATGGTGGGATGACACTACTTTAAAGGACATTTACACAGACGAATTCCTTAGGGTAGGTAGACGACTCGTGGATACTTGCTCTAATTCAAAACAAAACAAATCAAAAATACTTTTCACACCAACATATTTTCAAAAAGCTTTCGAAAGCATTTTTTCAAACACTCTTGAGGACCGATACAAGAGTCGAACTGGAATTTTCAAAGAAACTTTTTAAAACCCACATTGAAAAGCAAACAAACCATTTTTGAAAACACAAATGAGCAAGTATCTAAGAGCCCATGGATAACCATGGATAGAAAGGGTGCTAACACCTTCCTTTTCTATAACCTACCTCCCGAACCGAGAGCAATCTCTATAAGGAATTTTTCTATGCTTTTGTCCTGTCCATGTTGGAGAAAATAAAAGACGGTGGCGACTCTTTCTTCCGCGACATTTCGCGAACCAGCGTTAAACAGTCAGTTCCAGATCCACCGATCACACCTCCTATCTTGATGCCACCCATCGAAGGAAGGCCGCTAATCATGTATCTGACTATCCTAGAGAATTCAATGGGGTGCGTACTGGGCCAACATGATGAGTCTGGCCGAAAAGAGCATGCCATTTATTACCTTAGCAAAAAGTTTACCGACTGTGAGACCCGATACTCACTGCTCGAGAAAACTTGCTGCACTTTGGAATGGGTTGCTCGCCGACTAAGGCAGTATATGTTGACTCATACCACTTTGTTGATCTCTAAGATGGATCTGATCAAGTACATCTTTGAGAAGCCTGCTCTATTTGGAAGAATCGCTAGATGGAAGATGATCCTAACGGAATACGATATACAGTACACGACCCAAAAAGCTATAAAGGGGAGTGTACTAGCCGGTCATCTGGCCCGTCAAGCTGTCGAAGATTACCAATCCATGAGGTTCGACTTCCCTGACGAGGATATCATGACATTGGACAACATTGAAGATTTCAGACCATATGACGGACCTGAACAAGGATCCCGATGGACCCTGTACTTTGATGGTGCTTCTAATGCACTTGGCAACGGTATCGGTGCAATACTTATCTCTCCAGAAGGTTGCCATACACCTTTCACAGCCAGGCTTTGCTTTAACTGCACCAACAACATGGTCGAGTATGAAGCTTGTATCTTTGGTCTCAAGGCTGCCATTGACTTGGAAATCAAATCTTTGATTGTATTTGGGGACTCAGCTTTGGTTATCATTCAGATCAAAGGATAGTGTGATACTAAACATCCAAACCTCATCCCTTACAAAGAACATGTCTTGACATTGTTACCACATTTCGAGCAGATTACCTTCGAGCACTTCCCGCGAGAAGAGAATCAGCTAGCAGATGTGCTAGCTACAATGTCATCCATGTTAAAACTTAACTGGGATAATTAGGCTCCCCAAATCACTATTGAACGGATGGACGAACCTGCACATTCTCACGAGATTAATACCGAAGAAGTAGTGGACCGACCTTGGTTTCACGAAGTCAAAAGGTATCTCGAAGCACAAGAATACCCTGAAGGAGCTTTAGTCAACGACAAAAAGTTCTTAAGGAGATTCTCTGCCAAGTTCTTCTTGAGCAATGGTATCCTATACAAGCGCAATCATGATTGCATTCTACTCCGTTGTATGGATAAGATTGAAGCTGAACAGATCATGGCTGAACTGCACAATGGTACCTTTGGCACTCACTCTAGCAGACATACAATGGCTAAGAAGATTCTACGGGCAGGCTATTACTGGTCTACCATGGAAGCTGACTGCCATCAACATTCCAGGACTTGTCACAAATTTCAAATCTATGCAGACAAGGTACATATACCTCTAGTTCCTCTCAATGTCTTAACAGCTCCTTAGCCATTCGCTATGTGGGGAATCAACATGATTGGAGAGATCAAGCCTACAACATCCAATGGACACCGCTTCATCCTGGTGGCCATTGATTACTTCACCAAATGGGTCGAAGCAGCTTCCTTCGCATCTGTCACAAAGAATGTTGTTACCTGCTTCATCAAGCAGAACCTCATTTGTCGGTATGGTATCCCCAAAAGGACCATCACTGACAACGGTACAAACCTTAACAACACTATGATCACCGCTTTGTGCGAGCAGTTCCAGATTCAACATCACAATTCATCTCCCTATCGGCCAAAGATGAACGGTGTTGTCGAAGCTGCAAACAAAAATATCAAGAAGATTATACAAAAGATGACAGTCACCTACAAGGACTGGCATGATATGTTATCGTTCGCTCTGCACGGGTACCGTACCACGGCACATGCATCAACTGGGGCAACACCCTATTCTTTGGTATACGGAATGGAAGTTGTTTTACCTATCGAGGTTCAGATTCCCTCCTTGAGAATCATGAAGGATGTTGGTTTCAGTGAAGACGATTGGATTTAGACCCGGCTTGATCAACTTAACTTGATTGATGAAAAGCGACTTATTTTTGTTTGTCATGGTCAGACGTATCAAAAACGGATGATCAAGGCATTCAACAAGAAAGTCAGGCGCCAGATATATCAAGTCGGAGACCTTGTAGTCAAGCGGATCATCTTGCCGCAAAGTGGTCCCAGGGGCAAATGGACTCCTACCTATGAAGGACCATTTGTGATCAAAAACATCTTTTTTGGTGGGGCAATGATATTAACCACCATGGACGGTGATGACCTGTCGCACCCTGCGAACGCAGACATAGTCAAAAGATACTACGCATAAATGACCCGGCAAGTTGAAAACCCGAAAGGGCGACTTGGACAAAAATGGGCATCCCGGTGAATCGAAAACCCGAAAGGGCGGTTCAGGAAAAAATTAAGGATAAATTAAAAAAAATTGTACACCCGGCAAGTTGAAAACCCGAAAGGGCGACTTGGGCAAAAAAGGGTTTCCCGATGGACTGAAAACCCGAAAGGGCGGTCTAGGAAAAAGTTAGGGAATTGAAGCGTATGATTATATCTCGTCGGATCACTTTAAGGACAATCTCTTCACAGACAAGCTCCGGGCTTCTGATCAACTCAATCATCTTCGGATAGAGCAATGAATGGACAAGATATTCAGAGTTACGAAGGCTATAGCAGAATGGGAACCCCATGGAATTTTTACACATAGCCATCTTTCTTTGTATAAATTTTTCTCATTTTTTATGACAACATTCTCTTACTAGAATGTCTGTCTCCTTTGTACAAAATACTTACACAAAGTCAATACAAAGATACTTCAAAGTGCAGAAAATTATTTGCCTTTTCTTCTTTTTTACACTTGTGTTTTATTTAAAAACGTCCAATGATTTATTAAATGAGCATATGCATTTGAATATAATCACTGGTTACAAATAAACGAAATGTGAAAGAATAATTACTGACAGATTGAAAGGATAGGAAAACTTCTTTAGGCTGTTCCAAGAGAAATCCCCTGTAGTACATCATCTAGATCCCTAGCGGAGCTAAAACCTTGAAATACAGATCCCCAGCGGAATTAAATTTCAAAATCCCCGCCAGAGTTAAACTTCAAACTCCCAATCTCCGGCGGAGTTAGATTTTCAAACCTTTAATTCCCATCAGAGTTAAATTTCAAACTCCTAAGCCACAGCGGAGCCAAAACTTTGAACTACAGACCCTCAGCAGAGATGAAACCTTCTTCCCCAGTCGAATCAAATCTCCAATCCACAGCGGAAACCATCCAATTTCCCCAACAAGTTGTCTTAAAGTCTGAGAATCAACCAGATAACAGTTAACTTTTATCCCCAACTTCGGATAATTCTCCAGTAGATTGGCATACAAACCAAACTCCTGATCTCCCCAGCAGGATAGCTACTCCCTCAGAGTTTTTCACTTATTCTCCAGCAGGATAGCTACTCCCTCAGAGTTTTTCACTTACTCTCCACCAGGAAGCCTTCTTCCCCAGAGTTTTTACTCCCCAACAGAATGAAGATTCTCATTCTTAACTCCCCATCTTGAAGTCCCCAAGGATTCAAATTCCCCTAGCAGATTGAAGATTCTCATTCTCGATTCCCCAATGAAGTTGCCAGAGTCTTCATTACTCTCCATCATGAATTTGTCAGAATTTTTAATCCCCTGCAGATCGAAGATTCTCATTCACCACTCCTCAACAGATTGAAGATTCTCATTCTTAATTCCCCGCAGAAGCCATCAGAGTCTTCCTTATTCTCCAGCAGATCAAGGTTTTCCTTTGATCCCCGGTAAAAATCACCAGAGTTTTCCCTATTCCCCAGCCGAGTAAGGATTCCCATTGTGTAATCCCCAGCCATAGTCTTCAAAGTTCTCGGGATTCCCCAAGAAGGTTTCTCAGGAAACACTTGGCATTACTTTCGTAACAGAATGATTATCATATTCCAATTCCAAAGACTTGAAGGATCCCTATATCCTCAGGAAAGTCATGAAGGATTCCCCACATCCCCACAGAAGTTGTCAAAGTTTTTGATAATCCCTGCGAGTTGCCAAGGATTTTCTATCCCCAACAGTAGTCAGCAAGGATTTCTCATCCTCAGCAATCAAAGATTTTGAATCTCCAGTAGCGGTCAAGGATTTATTTTCCCCGGAAGCAGTCGAAGATTTTATTATCCCCAGCTATCAAGGATTTATTTTCCTCAGCAATACAGCGAATCAACTTACATGTGTATACATTACATTCATATATCATAAACATTGATAAAGCACATTTTATTGCATCATACATTTCATGCAGCATAACTTTGTGTTTCAGCTAACATTTTACCCTTTTCAGGATAAGATTAACAGCTATCTTTAACAAATATTCAAAGATTTCAGATACAATACGGATACACTCCAGACACGGAAGTCATTCTGCTACTCATTCAGATCTCTTATTCAGATACAGTATAGATACACCCCAGACACAGAAGTCATTCTATTACTCATTCAGAATTTCAAGTCAGATACAGTTCAGATACGCTCCAGACATGGAAGTCATTCTGTTACTCATTCAGACTCCAGCTATCAGATACAGATTACATACGCTCCAGACACGGAAGCCATTCTATTTCTCATTCAGATTCAACTATCAACTTCAAGTTCAGATACACTCCAGACACGGAAGTTATTTTGTCACTTATTCAGATCCCAGTTACAGTTCAGATACACTTCAGACACGAAAGTCATTCTGCTACTCATACAGATCTCAACTTCAAGATACAGTCTAGATACGCTCCATACACGGTTGCCATTCTATCACTTATTCTGACCTTATCCCCAGCCCAAAGATTCTCCAGACACGGACGTCATTCTGTCGCTTATCCAGATTTCAGATTCAGATACAATACAGATGCACTCCTGACACGGAAGTCATTCTGTTATTCACTCAAGAATCAAACACAGTTATAGCTCGGATACGCTCCAGACACGGACGCCATTCCATTGCTCATACAGACTCAGTCTCCAGATACAATTCAAATGCATTCCAGACACGGATACCATTTCGATACTCATTCTTATGACTTACAATGTACAGTTCAACAAACATTATTGGATGGCATATTTAAGCCCATCTCCAATAAGATTTTATCACATATCCAAATGGCATCTTTAAGCCCATTCCCTCAACCACATTTTGACGAGTGCAAATTTACGGGCACTCTAGTGTCCAATCATCTTTTACCTTCGAGTCACGAACGGAAAAAGTCGCCAATCTAACTTTTCAGGTTCAAGAAGATTGAACAAGGGCAGCTGTTGTACCCCGGAATTTTCCCTCTCATTTTATCAAGTTTTTCCTCACAAGACTCTTTAGACTCCAGACAGGACTAGGGTTTGCTCAGCTCAAGACATCTCCTTGCACTGTTGATCTGAAATTAGGGTTTGAGTTTGCACAAGGATTTTTGGACTTCCAATGCCTCATGTGACTTCATACTTCATGTTGGACCTATAATAATGCCCATACCAAGTTTCAAGCCTTGAATCAAATTTTTGCCCAGTCAATTGGACAGTTGACCTAAAAGTCAGTTGTATTGGGGAAAAAGTCAATTGTAGCCAATTCATAGTCAAACCTCATAATTTTTGATCTGTGTCAACATTATAGACTCATATGAACCATTTGATCAAGTTTGGACCACAACTCCTCAAGAAATTTGATCAGATCATCAAAAGGGCAAAATGGTCATTTTTAGGGTTTTGACTGCAGAAGGGCAATTTCTGATTTTTAACCTAGCCAATAGAAAATAGGGTTCAAGCATGATTTAAAGGACTCAATGGCATCATCTTTACCTAATCACAAGGTTCAAAAGATCTCAAATGCATTGGATTGACAGATGAATTTTCCAGTCAACTGATCAAAAATCAATTGTACACTGAAAAGTCAAACTTTGACTTTTTGGTCAAAATCAAGTGCCAAGGGTCATTTTTCATCAAGATGTGTCAAAACATGAAACTTTTTCACCAAGAAACCTAATTTTGAAAATTAGGGTTTAAAATGGAAAATTTTCATAACTTAGAAATTTTCTAAGTTATGAAAATTTCTTATTTTTTCCCAACTTTTCCCAACTTTTTCACCATGATGAAATTGGATTCAAAGAAAACTTCAAACATGAAATTTGTAGTCCTCCATAAAATCTACAACTTTAATTCACAAAGTTTTCCCAAAAGATGCTTGGATCTCAAGTTATGATTTTGTGAATAAGGGTCCATGAAACTTTTAACTTAGTGAAATTTTACCCTAGTTTAGGCAGGGTTTTGACCTATCTTCATGGCAATTTTTCACATAGTTCCAAGTGGAATCTCAAAATTCATTTCAAATATGGATTGTAGATAATGTTACAAGCTTTCTAAAATGTCCAAGAACTCTCCAAGATCATTTGTGGTTAGGGAGAATCGAAGGAATGAAAATGGCAAATCATCACTTTTGTCCAAGGCATTTTGCACCATGTTACAACTTGCAAATCTGTCCTAAGCATGCTTGTACTTGGTTTACAGGTTCTAATCTCTTCTACACTCAAAAATTGAATGCAAATATAATGGTTAATGGCATTGTTTTTGTCTTGGAAGCTTTGTACAAAGGTTTAATCCAAAAATGGCATAAAGGTAACATTGCCACTTTGATAAAGCATGCTTTATGTCAAACTGTTTATCTTGAGCATTGGACCAAAGCTTTTGCTGCAAACCAACTCCACAAATATCAGGAAAGGTGTACCAACTATAGGTATACCTTGATCTAGCTTGTACAACCTTGGCCTTTGTCATTTCAACTTTTGCTTCAAAAAGAAGTCAACTTGCAAAAGGTCCATAACTTTGGTATCTGATAAAAACAAGTCTTGTGTTCATTTCAAAGAAGTTCAACACATTGTAGCAAGCAGAATACACAAGTTACAAGCCTCTCAAACACCCAAATACACCAAAAACTCCATTTCTGCCCAAAACAGGGCAAGCCCTGCAGAACCACTTCCAAAACATTTTCCACTCGTGCGTTTTGCCTTGAACCACTTCAAATACATTGCATACATCCCATCCAATCTACCCAAGTCCCTGTCCAGCAACTGTAACTTCATTTTCAAGCTTCACCATTTTCAATTTCTGAGTTTTCAGGTTGAGTTCTATAGGGACATTCGGGCTATTTCAAAGCAAGCTAAGCATTGGGAAAGGTCAAGGGAACATCAAGCAAGCTCAAAAGTCCTTCAGGCCTCATTCAAAGTTGTTGCATTGCCATATTCGAACTTGACTGAAACAGGTATTTTTCAAACTTATATCTCCTTATTTAGGAATCATTAGGCTTAGGTTTGTGAAGCAAAAATGTAGCCCTTAATGTCCTTGAACTGTACATATGCATAACTTGTATTTATATTAACTGAGCTTGGAGAATTTGGATGATGAACATGCTGAAAAAACTAGGTCAGAATTTAGGGCCAATGAAATTCTCTCTGGTCTTTGAGAGTTAGATCAAGTTTTTTATATCATTATAGTCGTGTGATGATGAGCTATAACTTTCATGTTGCAAGATTTTGTTTTTAAGCACGTATGCAGGAGTTACAAGTTTGAACAAGAAACGCGCGTTTTTTTTCTGTCTCAAGGACAGGGATGAAGGGACATTGGGTTGGGCCTCGCTTGTTCTTCTTTTGACACCCACATGCTTGCCTTCTGCACCCCTTGGCCCATTTCTTTATTTTTGCATATTTTTCATTTCTTTTTTTTATTTTATTTTCTGACTTTATTATTTTTTCTTGAACATTTAAAATCACAAAAAATATTTTCTCTATTTTTGGCATTTTATCATATTTTTATTTTATTTTTATTTGCATAATAAATAATTATTAGGTTAATATTACTTTATTTTCTTAATTAAAACTTGTAAATAATATTAAAAAACTTATATATTTTATTTTATTATATTATACATATAAAAATAATATTTTCTCACATATTTTATTTTAAACATTTTTGTATATATTTGTATTCATTATCTTGTACATAAAAATGAATAAATAAATAATATAATATATTTTCTTTTAAAACCAAAAACAAGGGTTTTCACCCTTTCAAAAAATAATCATTAATATTTTTCTTATTTTGAGACATAAATAATTTATTTTACATACATAAAATAAATACAAAAACATCCTTTGCATATTTATATTTATTTGTACATTTAAATATTTGTCTATTTATTTATTTGTGCAATATTTCAATTTGGTTGTAATAATAGTTTTAGGATTTTATTTTGAGCAATATCCCCTTGTTCAAACTTGTATCCCCCTCCCCATAATAATATTGTAATAGTCTTAGATTTACTTTACGCATTTATCGCTTTCAAATACCATGATAGTAAATTAGGGTTTTGTATGCAAAGACCAAAAAATCAAATAAATAGCATGACTAAACACAAGACAAAAATGCATGAAAAATGACAACACCTTGCACACAAGCACCCCTAGGGTTTCATCCACCTTGTTGCCTTAAAAAAATGGCCATGGTATGCATGCTAGGTATCTTGGCAAAACAAAAACAAAACAAAAAGATCATAGTCCCTCGATGACGCTATCTTGATTGCCTAAAAACAAAATGATCTAGTCCCTCAAAAACTTGCTAAAGATACTTGGCAACATTGATATCATGGTCATACGATGACCCACGCCCGTCCCGTTTAACATCCAAAGATAGGGTTGTTTACCAAATACAATGGTAAAACAACAATTTCAAAGGAATAAAAATGTGTAGGAAAGATCTTTGAGTAGGGTAGATAACTCCTAGTTACTTGATCAAATTTGCAACCATCCTTGCTATTTTCAAAAACACACAACACAATTTCAAAACATTTTCCAAACAAACTTTCAAACATTGAAATATTTTTCAAAAGACATACACCTTTATATACATTCAAACAAGAATCATTACAAAGGTTGCCTAAACAAAGGCCTCTTTTCAAAATATTTTCAAACCCACACACACAAAAGCACCATTTCAAACAATTGAAAAGCAAAAGCAAGTGATCTAAAACAAGTAACTAAGAGCCCATGGAAAACCATGGATGAAAAAGGTGCTAGCACCTTCCCTTTTCATAATCTACCCCCCGAACCCAAAAACAATCTCAAAGGTCTTTCTTGTGCTTTTTTACCTTTCCTTTTGGATAAAATAAAAGTCGGTGGCGACTCTTGCTAAACCGAAACATTTGCGAACACAAACGCAAAACCTCAAGTCAGTTCTCCCACCACATTACACCCTGTATACATGTTCCAAGCGCCTACGTGTGGTCTTAATATCCAGCCACTGGATCATTACCAACACAGATCCAACGCTCAAACTAAGGAAGGACCATGGTGTATTATCCAAACGTGGCTACACAAAATCAGGCGTAGGAATGAGCTCAGCCTTCATGGGCTTGGCACAAATTCAAAAACGCAGCCCCCTAATTGCTCATCATATCAGGCCCAATTCTTTTCTTTTTTTATTTTAATTTCTTTTTATTATTTATTAGTTATTTCTTTTTCTAAATAACACCAAAAATCAGGCTTTTTTTTATTTAATCAAAAAAATCTTAAAAACATCAAAAATCATTTTTATAAAAAATATTTTTATTAATTAATTAGTTTAATTAAATTAAGGCAATTTAATTCTTTTTTCATAATTTAAAACAATTAGAATTAGGGTTTAACGTTGTACATAACCTAATCTTTCTCAAAAAATAACCTAAATATTTTCTCAATTAGATTTTTAGGTTTTCCAATTATTTCTCGTATTTAATTCGCCGCGCGTGCATTTAATTTTCCTTTTTCTATTATTGTAATTGCTCAGAGTTTGTAGTAGTAATTAGGGTTTTAAATTTCCTCATCTTTGTTTACAGTCAAAATAGTTATGTATCTGCGAAAGCCTTGTAATAGCTAGGACTTTAATTTCTCGCATTTTAATTTACGTAAACTATAAACTGCTACATGTATGTTAATAGGATTGTATGGAAAGACAAATTGCAATTAATACAGTAGAAAACCCTAAATGTGCAAAGATAAATAAACTGAAAAAACACACTTGCACATGCTCACTCCTAGGGTTTACTCCACTCTGGTTGCCTTCGGTAAACGGTCATGAAGTATAGGGAATGTTAGTGGTCGTCCTCTAGTCCCAAAAGATCTAAAATGACCCATTCGGGTGTTGCCTCGGAAAAAGATCTTTAAGGCTTTAGGATGATTACTAAAATTTCCTAACATTGCTTTTGTGATCGTACTTGTCCCTTCGAACGTCCCTTAAAACTCCAACGACGGTGCTACCTATTCCTTAATAATAGGATGGCATTATCTAAAGGAAAACGAACAGACTTTTTTTCGAGTAGGTAGATTAGTTCCTAGGTACTTGCTCAAACAAAAATTTTCACACAAACACTTTTCAAGCACAATTTTCAAAACAACTTCGTCACACTATTGAGGACTGATACAAGGGTTATCATGAAGTAAAACTTTTCTTCAAAAACATAAACACACGAAATAAATTTCAAAAAATGAGCAAGTACCTAAGAGCCCATGGAAAACCATGGATAGAAAGGGTGCTAACACCTTCCCTTTCTATAATCTACCCTCCGTACTTAGAAACTCTCGAAAAAAGGTTTTTTTCTGTTCTTTTTTCTTTCCTTTGTTGGATGAAATAAAATTCGGTGGCGACTCTTGCTTACCGCGACATTTGCGAATACAAAATGCAAACCAGTATTAACAGTCGGTTCTGCCACCGTATCACAGTACCTAACAAAACTTAATATTTTTTTTAGGTATGCTTGAAGACCACATCAAACCTATGGTGTCTCGATAGTGGTTGTTCCAAGCATATGACGGGAGACATAAACCAATTTTCAAATCTAGTGTTAAAGGCCAAGGGTTTTGTCACTTATGGAGACAATAATAAGGGAAAAATTATTGGTAAAATCAAAGTTGTTGCACCATCTTTCACATACATTGAATATGTTCTTTATGTTGAAAGACTAAAACATAATCTTCTTAGTATTATCCAACTTTTTGACAAGGGCTTCAAGATCAAGTTCACCAAAGATGAATGCTTGATTTTGGATGAAGTCACCAATGAAGTAAAACTCAAAGGTAAAAGAATTAACAATATCATTATGGTTTCTTTAGATGATTTATCTTTGAAAGTAAAATGTATCATGGTAAACAATAATGAATCATGGTTATAGCATAAAAGCGCAACACATATACATATGGAACATTTAAATAAATTAACCAAACATGATATTGTCTTTGGCTTACCAAAGATAAAATTTGTCAAAGATAAATTATGTGATGCTTGTTAAAAGGGAAAACAAATCAAATCAACTTTCAAATCTAAGAATTTGTTTTCCACTACAAGGCCACTACAATTGTTGCATATGGACTTATTTGGTCCATCAAGAACAATAAGCTTTGGAGATAATGTATATGCTTTAGTTATGGTTGATGATTTTTCTAGATATTCTTGGACTTTGTTCTTTGTGTAGAAAAGTGATGCTTTCAAGTCTTTTAAGAATTATGCAAAGCAAATTCAAAATGAAAAATAATTAAAGATTCTATCTATAAGAAGTGACCATGGTGGAGAATTCCAAAATGCATCTTTTGAAGAATATTGTGAAGAAAATGGTATCTCTCATAATTTTTCAGCACCAAGGACTCCACAACAAAATGGAGTAGTTGAAAGAAATAATAGATTTCTAGTTGAACTTGCAATAACAATGTTGTTGTACCCCAAAATTTTCCCTCTCAATTATCAAATATTTTCTCACAAAGATCTCTCTTGGCTCAAGACTGCACAAGGATTGGTCAGCTCAAGACACCTCTTTAAGCACTGATAACTAAAATTAGGGTTTGATATTGTACAAGGATAATTGAACTTTTAACGCCTCATATGACTTTCATGGATCATTATGGAATCCCAATATTACTCATGTCAAGTTTCAAGCCTTGAATCACATTTTTGCTCACTCAATTGAGCAGTTGACCTAAAAATCAACTATATTGGGAAAAAAGTCAACTATGGCCAATTTACAGTCAAACTTCATAATTTTTTATCCACATCAACATTATAAACTCATATTTATCATTTTATCAAGGTTGGACCACAATTCCTCAAGAAATTTGATCAAAATCATCAAAAGGGCAAAAGGGTCAAAAGTAGGGTTTTGACTGAGAGGGGGAAATTTCTGATTTTTTGACCTAGCAAATGGTTATTTGGTTTAAGGCATGATCTCAAGAGTTCAATTGCATCATTTTTACCTAATGGCATGACTCAAAACATTGCTCAAGTCCAATTGATTGATAGATGAATTTTCAGTCAATTGATCAAAAGTCAACTGTACACTGAAAAGTCAAACTTTGACTTTTTGGTCAAAATCAAGTGTCAAAGATCACAATTCATCAAAACATGTCAAAATATGAAACTTGTTCATCAAGAAATTAAAAAGTCAAAATTTCATTTTGAAAAGTCAAAGTTTTCAAACTTAGAAAATTTTCTAAGTGTTGAAAACTTCATGTTTTTTCACAATTTTGAGCCATTTTTCACCATGATGCAAGATGATTCAAAAGAAACTTTCAAAATTAAAGTTGTAGATCTCCATGAAATCTACAACATTTCTTTACACAACTTCTTCTAAAATTTCTTGGATCTCAAGTTATTAATTCATGAAGTCATGGTCTTGAAACTAAACACTTAATGAAATTTTGAACATTTTTGGTCAGGATTTTGACCTAACTTCTGACCCAAGTTTCACCTAGTTACATTTGGATTTTGCAAAAGTGATTCAAATAGGGGTTGTAGATAACATTACAAGATTTCCAAAATGTCCAGGAACTCCTTGAGATCATTTGTGAGCAAGGAGAATCGAAGGTCAGAAGTTGGGGTTTCAAGTTGTTTTACAAGGCAAATTTTGTGATGAACAAAATTCAAATCTCAAACCTATGTTGCATAATATTTGCTTTGCAGGCCTCAAACTTGTTAGGCACTCCATAATTAAATGCTTGCACAGCTGTTAGAGGCCTCAACTCAAGCATTTAATGCAATGTCATGCTTTATATCCATTTTAGGAAGAAAGTGCACAATGTCATTTTGAAAAAGTAGCTTTATGCACAAAACTTGTTCTTGAGCCTTGAAACTGATTTCTTCTGATCATACACGTCCTATAACTCAAGAGAAGTTTTTCTCAAGCCTTACAATCATTCTGCTCATGCTTGTACTTCATCTTGGAACCATACATTCATTTTTCTTAAAAATCAAGCAACCTAGCCATAACTATATAACTCATAAATCCTTTGTGCAAAACCTCTCCAACCTTTGGCTTATAGAAACACAAGTCCTTGGAAACAAAACACACACATGCTTAAGCCCCAAAACTCCCAATAACTAAGAACTGCATCACATGCCTCCATTCTTTCATAACCTGACCAAAAGTTTGAAACTCACATCTCCCTCGTGCGTTTTCAAGCCTTTTTGTTCCTAAAGCTTCTAAACATCATTTAGAACTCATCCCACACCCTGTTACAAGACTGTAACATCATTAACACCATCCTCTATTTTCAAAAACAGAGCTTTGCACTTGGACTTCTCCAGCATGATTTAGCCACCTCTAGCACAAACTAAGCATTACATTAGCTTCCTGGGACCTCAGTGGAGCTATTCTGATCATCACAACACCTTGAGGAGTGCTCAATCTCAAAATACGATTTCCAGTTTTTAGGTAAGTTTCCTTAAATTAGAACTCTTCATACAAGCATATTTAATGTTTAATTTGTGAATGAAAATGTAGATATCATTACCCTGAAGCTAACCATGTCCATAATTTTTATTTATGTTCCTTGAGCTTAGAGAATTTTAAGATTGAAATTTCTGGAAAAGTTAGGGTTCAGATTAGGGCCATTAAAATTCATGTTTGTCTTTGATCTATAGTTTTAATGCTTTACATTTCTAAAATCTTGAGGAAATTTTCCACAAGTTTCATGTTTACACTTTTGCAAATGGATGAGAAATGAGCAAGATGCAAGCGGTCTGGCCAGGCGCGAGGTTGAAGATGAAGTTTCCCTTCAGGAAGCAGTTTCTAATATATATTTATGGTTTGACATAAGTTAATGGATGTATCACCACCCCAGTGGTTAAAGCACGCACCTGTCACCCTAAGGTCCTGGGTTCAAGCCCCAGCGTGACCTTTTTGCATTTTTTTTTCTTCATTTTTTGACATTTTCTTGTTTTTTTGCAGCGCTTGGGCCAGTAGTTTGGGCCTGACTTTTTTTTTCTTACCACACTCCCTGTTTCACTTATTAACCTCCCTGGCTTTATTTTTTATTTTATTTTTACTCTTTTATTTATTATTATTTTTATTATTTTTATTAATAATAAAAATCCAAAAATATTTATATTTTATTATTTATATTTTTAGTTTTTTTTTCTTTACAAAAATAAAAGAACAAAAACATTTTCTTTAATTAATTTCTTTTTTTTTAATACTTAGATGATTTAATTTTAAATATTATTATGTTATTTTCTTGTAAATTAAAATCAATTTAGAACTTAGGATCTTTTATCTAATCATTTTTCTTTACTAGTTTAATTAAGTTCACAAAAACCCTAAAAAATAATTTTCCTTAAATTAATTATTTTTATTAACTTAACTTTAATTTTCTTTTTTTAGTTAATTATTTTATTTTAGTTAATTAGGTTAAAAAATCCTTTTCATGAAAAACCAAACAAAAATCATATTCCTTTTCACATTTACATTCTTGTATTTCATTTGTACATTTTATTTATTTATTCAAAAATTCAATATGGTTGTAATAATTATTTAGATTTCATTTCTTGTAATATTCCCCATTTGTAATTTGTACACCCCTCCCCTAAATAATGTAATAGCGTAGTAATTTTAAATTCTGCAATTTATCGCTTTATATACAAATGCTAGTAATTGGGGTTTTGTATGGAAAGATTAAAATTAATGTATAGCAAACCCTAATCAAAGATAAATCAAGCATGTAAGTCAATACACTTGCACACAAACACCCCTAGGGTAAACCCACTTGGTTGCCTTACAAAAATGGTCATATTATGCATGTGAGGTATTTTAGCTAAAACAAACAAAATACAAGATCATATTCCCTCGATGATGCTATCCATGTTGCCTTTCAAAATGATCTTAGTCCCTAAAGAAAATGCTAAGATACCTTACAACATTGCTAATCATGGTTATATGATGACCCACGCCCGTCCCTTTTACATCCAAAGATAGGGTTACTTATCAAATCAATGGTAAGATAACAATGTCAAAGGAAAGAGGAAATGAACATGAAAGACTTTTGAGTAGGTAGAATGTTCCTAGTTACTTGCTCAATTTCAAAACTAAAACATCCTTTCTATTTTCAAAACAAACACCAACACTTTCAAAACACCTTTCAAACTTGAAAACATTTTCAAAAGATAAACACTTTGTATACATTCTTACAAACGAGAATCATTACAAAGTTTGCCTAAACAATAGCCTCTTTTCAAAAATACTTTCAAAAACCACACAAAGCACATTTTCAAACAAAAGCAAGTGATCTAGCAAGTAACTAAGAGCCCATGGAAAACCATGGATGAAAAGGATGCTAATACCTTCCCTTTTCATAATCTATTCCCCAAACTCAAGAAATAATCTCAAAGGTCTTTCATGTGCTTTTTCACCTTTCCTTTTGGATAAAAGAAAAGTCGGTGGCGACTCTTGCTAACCGCAACATTTGCAATCAAACGCGAAACAACCAAGTCAATTCTCCCACCGTATCACAGAACTGGCGACTCTGCTGGGGAAATTTATAAAAGTGGGGTTACATTAGAGCTAGATCATATTTATTTGCTTTCTTTGTTTGACTTGCATGCTTTACATTATGGTTCCTTATTTGGGCTTGTTTTAATCCTACACCCGGATGTGGGGTACCTTTCTTAGGTAAGTAGCAATAAATCGTGAGGGAACTGTGCGGGGTATACCGACACAGTTGAAACAATAGCTATATTGATGCGATACTTTGGCGTGTATCGGTAGCCCTTGAGTAAATCAAGGAGAATACGGGGCCACCATGTGGTGTCATAAAGCGTCGATTGACTTTAGCACCTTAATTGACCAACTTGGCTTTTAGGACATAGTGAGATAGTTGTCTTTGGTGTAAACTCAAAGTCGGTTGATACTCGATACTACACTCATTGAGGTTTGATCCTTGAATTTTGTTTGGTGGCAAGTCAATTGTCTATCGGAACGAGAATTGAGGGAAAGACCGGTGATATTAAGATCCCTTAGAACCCGATTACTATATTTAGGACAAGTTGAACCAATCCAACTTCAAGAGGGTATCACCTTAAAACCCATGCAAGCCTTAAACCTAAGGTCTTTGTGTGATTTGCTTGTGCTTATCTGCTATATCTGAGCATAGTCATGACATCATAACATAGCATGTCATACTAACCATTTCAAGGATTCTTAGGGTTTATTTTTGTCTTGTTTTGTAGGACATGGCTCTCGCCCACAGATTCACTATCCAAATCAGTCTGGTAAAAGTACCTCCTCGGCTTAAGGATTTGGCATCAAGGGTTACCGAAAGCTCCCCATTCACAGAAAGACATGGTAGACTTCTCAACTTGGTCACTTCAAACCCTGATGAAGAAATGTTAAAAGTGCTCTTTCATTTCTTTGACCCTCTCCATCACTGCTTCACTTTCCCGGATTACCAGTTAGTGCCTACTATGGAGGAGTTTTCTCTGTTGTTGGGGGTGCCTATCCTTAATGAGGTACCTTTCAATGGTATGGAAAGAGACCTTAAACCTGAAGATATTTCCAAAGCTTTGTCCTTACAACGGTCTGACGTAGTAGCAAATTGGGAAACCAGGAGAGGTGTCAAAGGTTGTTTGGCTAAGTTATTGTTCGAGAAAGCTCACCATTTATGGCATACCTTGGACTTACAAGCTTTTGAAGAGGTGTTAGCCATTCTCATCTATGGTTTAGTATTGTTTCCTAATCCGGACCAGCTCATATACGTGAATGCGGTTAAGATTTTCCTGTCACGTAATCCAATACCTACCCTGCTTGGAGTTATCCTACATTCGTTGCATACTTTCACTATAAAGAGGAGAGGAACCCTTCTGTGTTGCACGCCTCTTTTGGCTAGGTGGTTTATTTCGCACTTACCCCGATCCGTCTCGAAGAATGAACAAGGTTTGAGTTGGCCTCAAAGGCTGGTGACTCTTACACATTTAGGCATTTATTGGTGTCCCCGGTCCTCGAAGAATGTTACCATTATCGATCGCTGT
This sequence comes from Vicia faba, assembly GCA_948472305.1. NCBI lineage: Eukaryota > Viridiplantae > Streptophyta > Magnoliopsida > Fabales > Fabaceae > Vicia > Vicia faba. The sequence goes on from OX451738.1 coordinate 576,626,200, forward strand.
GGTGAATTCCCTAATGTCCCTCTCTTAGGAATTAGTGGAGGAATCACTTACAATCCTTATTTGGCACTACGGCAGTTTGGATACGCAAGAACGGATGGTCCTCATGATGCACTTATTTAAGGAATCGTCTTCGACTACGAGAATGATGCTCAGGATTAAGGCAAAAGGTTCATGAGAGCTTGAAGCATGGTACATAGAGTTGATAGCAAGACATTGGGGCACAAGAATTCCATCCCTATTGAGCCATATCTCAAATGGGTACGAACTCGTGCTCAAAGTCTTATGATGCCTTATCCCTCTATTCTCACAGTTATTATAGAGCCTGTTGTGGAAGGAAATGTCTCATACACTATCCTGCATCCTGACATGCCCACCTCTCTTGAAGACTTGCAAAGAGATTGGATACAGCTTAAAGGGGAGAGAGACACTTTTGAGGCCCAATTATATTCCAGCAAGAAGAAGGTTCTGGAACTCACCAAGAAGCTTCATGAGGAGCGGAGTTTGAATGCCTACATCGCACCAAAGAGGATGCGTACAACTTTTTTATCTTAGAGTTTTTTGTATTTTTTTGTAAGCCCAAAGAGGCATGATGTACTCAAACTTTGATTTATTAATATAACGTGTGTTCCTTTTTTGGTCTAAAGCAAATTTAAATCTCTAATTTCCTTGAAATCATTGCATGTGCATCTACCATTCATCATAACATAAGCAGGTTTCTTACAACAAGTCTCCTCATCTTTCTACTGTTTATTTCAGTAAGATGGATCTCGAGCAGACAGTAAAAGACCTCCAGGCACATAATGCTCAGTTTCAACAGATGTTCTTGACTCTAGCCAAAGGACAAGAGGATTTGAAAACTTTGTTGGTTGAAGAAAAGAAGAAGAAAGCAAAAAAATAATCGGAGTTCTGAATATGGGAAGAAGGTTCCAAGGACAAGCCAAACGGACCCTAGACTTAGCAACGTCATCTGGTGAAAAGGATAATCAAGAAGGGAAAGGCAAAGAAGTAGCTGTCCAACCAGAATCTGAAGAGGAAGAAGAAGAGGATTACTCTGAAGAGCAGTATCCCCCGGTCGACGACAAATACAAACATCTGGAGGAACGACTAAGCGCAATGGAGATTCAGAAAGTGCCCGGGCTGGACTTTGAAGAGTTGGGTTTGGTGTCTGGGATTTTTATTCCACCCAAATTCAAAGCATCAGTATTCGTTAAGTATGACAGAGTTTCGTGTCCCAAGATGCATCTCCGATCCTATGTAAGGAAGATACAGCCTACACTGCTGACAGAGATTTATAGGTCCACTTCTTTCAAGGCAGTCTATCCAGAACTCAACTTGATTGGTTCTATCAACTGGAAAGGGCCAATATTCACAATTGGGAAGACCTCGCCGCTGCTTTTTGTAAACAATATCAGTACAACACAGACCTTGCTCCCACCCGTACTCAACTCCAGAGTAAGGCTATGGTTTCAAGTAAAGGTTTCAAAGACTATGCTCAGAAATGGAGAGACTTAGCAGGAAGAGTCCAGCCTCCCCTGTCCGGAAGAGAGCTAGTAGACATGTTTCTGGGTACCCTGTTTGGTCCTTTCTTTAATCATTTAATTAGAAGCTCCTTAGCAGGCTTCACTGAATTAATCTTGCCCTGGGAAAGAGTGGAAGTCGGGATTAGGAGTGGGAAGATCCAAAAAGACGCATCCTCTGCCGCTGTAAGAAAACCATTTATTGGAAAGAAATAAGTTGGTGTTGTGTATCCTCAAAGGAATCAAGAAAGAACTGAACACCGTCCAATGGTGGGGGATGTCATGACCCCTAAGCCTGCACCTACTCAACAAAGGAACGATCATCCTAGAACAGAAACACTTGTAAGACAATTTACCCAGATTAATATGACATTATCTCAAGTCTTACCACATTTGTTGAGATCTAATCTTGTAACTTTGAAGGAAGCTCCGAAGAATCCTAACACAACCTCTCCTCACTACCATCCTAATGCTCGATGTGCTTACCATTCAGAAAGCCCGGGCCATGATACCAACAACTGTTGAGCTTTGAAAAATAAGGTGCAAGACCTTCTTGAAGATAAAGAAATTGAGTTTGATGCTCCTGAGATCCCAAATGTTATCACCGCTCATATGCCCAAGCATGGTCGTGGTGTTAACGATGTTGAAGATGATATGTTTGTTACTGTTGTTGATGAACTTGTTACACCTCTCCTGACTGTCAAGAAGAACCTTTTGAAGGCCGGTTGTTGTACCCCAAAATTTTCCCTCCCATATTCCTCAAGATTTGTCAAGAATGATCTTCAAATTGTTCAAGATTGCTCAAGAGGAAGACAGTCAAATCACCTCCTAAGACAGCTGAAATTAGGGTTTTGATTCTCTCAAGGAATTTGGGGTTTTCAATTGTTCAATCAAGACTCATAGGCCCATATACATTCTCTAGCACCTACATGCCAAGTCTCAAGACTCCCAGTGCCAATTTGCACAGTCAAAAGCTCCATTTGACCTACAGTCAACTGCAGGGGCAAAATGGTCATTTTGCAGTGAAAAGTCAGAATTTTTGGTCAACGTCTTATTTTGAGTCCACAATCATCATTTGATCAAGTCTTGATCATGATTCCACAAGAATGGCTCAAAAATCATCAACATGTAAAAGTTACTATTTTTGGACAGTAGAAAAGTCAACTGTATCTTGACCAGGGCATAACTTTTTCATGGTTCATCAGAAAAATTCCATCAAATACTCATTTTGAAGGGGATGACATTTCCTACAATCCATCTTCACATCCCAAGTCCAAGAAATGCTCTCACAAAAAGTTATCAATTTCTACATTATAGGTCAACAAAAAGGCATTTTAAGGCAAAGGCCATAACTTGAGATTGGTAAATCCAAATGACATGGGACCAAAGGCATTGGTTATAGGACTTCAAGACCTTTCCAAAATGTCCAAGAACATGTTCATATGATCAAAATTGAGCAAGATATGCATTGGAGAAGTTGGGAAATTTTCATGAATTTGCAAAAGTCAACTTTGCTCAAAACACCTTATTTTTGCTAATGGGCCTCAAATTTCTTCTTGAAACTTCATCCATGGCCTATGCACGACCCATCAAGCTTAATTGAATTCGTTTTCTTATTTTTTATTAATTAATTGGATTTTTAATCAATATTAATTCATTTAATTAATTTAAATTGTAGGAAAATGCAAGATTTGATTTTTCAATCAATTTGTGAAGCAAATGTGGTCAAGATATGCTGGCAATTTCGTGTACAAGTCAAAGATATAAAACATCCAGAATTGGCAACTTTCTTCAATCATGAAAATGCAAAAAGATTTGATTTTTAATCAAATATTCAATCATCATTCCAATGGATTTTTGTGCAAGATTCTGACCTAATTCCATTCCTCTATAAATATGCAAGCTAACCCTAATGCCACAGACGTGAGAGAAGCTGCAGAAAAGCCATAGCATATTGAAAAAATTTCAAGAAAAACTCAAAATTGATTTCTATATTCCAGGGCGATTTAAAGACTTTTTTGATTCTAATCTATTGCAGGAGGTTCCCAGAACGTGTGGCAATCAAATTCACGTGCTAAAGCTCAAGAAATCACTAAGAACAGAATCACGGTTTGCACATTTTTTTCAAAATCGTATTGTCCAATTCATGCGCATTTAACATGATTTCTTGTTTGTTTTGCATTGCTTGAATCCATATGAAGCTAATGGCATAAGTTAATTGAATTATAATGCACAGAATCAAAAGTTACCATGGACGATTTCTAGGGTTCATGAGCTGTGAATTTGGGGCTTTGCAATCCAAGAATAATTAGGATTCCTAAGATAGATGGTTGGATTCGTGAGAATCAGACGAACATAAACCAACCCTCGCAAAACATTTATATAAAACACAGCCCTAATCACTATTTTTCGTCACACTGTTTAGTGGGGGTTAAAAACCCCCGCTATTTGATTTTGTTTTTACAGGTACAACGAAGAAGATGAGTATGTGTTAGTACGTGGTTGGTTAATTCAAAAAAAGGCACACGTTTTATTGGTTTTACAGCTTAGTGTTTTGTTTCTTAATATAATAATTGTTTATTATATTACTAATGACTAAAGCGTGATGGTGGAGTGGTTGGCCAAGCATCCAATAGGCGTTGGGACCTGGGTTCGAATCCCAGGTCCCCCAAAACAATTATTTGTTCTTTTTCTTCACAAGATCACATGCAGGTTGCAAAAGCAGGTTTACCATGTACCTCCAAACATCAATACGCCATGTGGCTGCAGGCATAGATCCAATGGCCATGAGATGATGATCACCCTACTCCCAGTCAACCATGCGCCTGGACAATCACCAAAGTCAAAGCAGGCTTGAGATTAATGGGCTTCAGAATTGATAATAATACCTCCTAATTGGGCCAGCACCCCCCTGGTTCATTCTTTCTTTTTTCTTTTATAATTTCCATTTAATAATTTTACTATTAATATTTATTATAATTATTATTAATACTAACCAAATTAATTATTTTCATAATAAAAATCAGAAAATTAAAATATTTTTATTAATTTCACCTTTAATTTATTATTTTTGTAAATAAATTCTAATGTGATTAATTTAGTTAATTAGGTTAATTTTGACTTGTTTCACAATAAATAAAATTAACATAGAATTAGGGTTTTGACAATTTTAATCATCTTTTTATTTTATTTTATTTTCATTAAAAACTAAAAAAATACTTTTTTTCTTTTAATTAATTAATTAATTAGTTTTAGGTTTAATTTAATTTAAAATAATCAAATTTCTTTCTTTCTCAAAAAGGGTCAAAACCCTAAGAACTTTTCCGATTCAATTTTTCTCGCGTGCGATTGTTTTTTGATTAATTTTTTATCCATTATTTATGTAATTGCTCCGAGGATGTAATAGCATTAATTAGGACTTTTTATCGCTTTCTTTAATTTCCCGCATTTACTTTTCAAGGGTTGTTTTTGGCGATGTAAATACCCGACGCCTTGTAATAGTTTAGTTTTATTTTCCGCAACCATTAACTGCTAGATGTATGAATAATAGGCTATGCATGACAAGACTTATCTGAAAATTAAAATCAAAACGTAGCTCACCATAACATGTACAAAGATAACATAATCTGAATCCTGACACACTCGCACATGCCACTCCTAGGGTACGCCTCACTTGGTTGCCTCGACGTGGTCATTGAGTATAGGGTGTTTTAGAGGTCGCCCTCTTGTCTAAAGATCCAGTTGCCTCGAAACGGTTGCCTCGGATAAAAAGGATCTAGGACATTAGGGTTACCGCTAAGGCGTACTACTATTGCTTTGGTGACCACATGTCCCTATAATCGAATTGACCCGAAAACTCCAACGAAGGTGCTACCTACTTCTCAATAGTGGGATAGTACTGTCTAAAGGACATTTACACAGCTTAATTTTGAGTAGGTAGAGGTTCTAAGGTACTTGCTCTTTCAAAACAAAAAATACTTTTCGCACCTACACTTTTCTGACAAAAGTTTTCAAACAACACTTCATACACTCTTGAGGACTGATACAAGAGTTAAATCGAAGTTTTCAAACAAACTTTTTCAAAACCTACAAACACAAGAAAAGCAAACATTTTTTGAAAACATAGTGAGCAAGTACCTAAGAGCCCGTGGATAACCACAGATAGAAAGGGTGCTAACACCTTCCCTTTCTATAATCTACCTCCCAAACCCGAGAAACGTATCGAAAAGGAATTTTGTTGTGCTTTTGTCCTTTCCTTGTTGGAGAAAATAAAAGACGGTGGCGACTCTTGCTTACCGCGACATTTCACGAACCAACATTCCAAAACAGTCAGTTCTATTTCCACCGATCACAGAACTGGCGACTCTGTTGGGGAAAATTATAAGTGAGGTGTACCTTAGGATTAGATCATTATGTTTTCAATTTGTATGCCTTGAATGCTTTAATATTGTGGGCTTGTATCAGAGTTTTATAGATCCTAACCCGGATCTGGGGATACCCTTTAGAAGTAGCAACAAACTGTGAGGGAACTGTGCGGGGTATACCGACATGGTTGAAGCAGTTGCTACATTGATGTGGAACTTTGGTGAGTACCGGTAACCCTTGAGTCAAGTCAAGGAGAGTACGGGGCCGCCGCGTGGTGTCGTGAAGCATCAACTGACCTTAGAACCTTACTTGACCATCTTGGCCTCTTTAGGGGTAGTGAGATGACCGACTTTGGTGCAGTCCGAAGTTGGTAGATACTCGATACTACACTCATTGAGGGTTGTTTTCTTGGAATATTTTGGTCGCCAGTTAAGTGGCTAAATCAAAACAATGAACATGGAAAACAATCCAATAATATTGAGCTCCTTAAAACCCGGTTACTATTGATAGGATAGGTTTTGAGCCAACTAACTTCAAGAGGGTAATACCTAAAACTCCATGTTGGCCTAAACTCTAAGGGTTGTCTGGTGTGACTTGTGTGCCTTTTCCATGTTTGCCTTTTGTGAATATTTGTGGTGTGCCTTTATCATAACAACATAACATCATAACATCATAAAGCATCATGTGCATCTACTAACCACTTCAAGGGTTCGAATCTTCATCTTTGTTCTTGTTTTGTAGGACATGGAGTCTCTCCGCAGGAAAACAATTCAGGTCAACCTTGTAAGGATCCCTCCTCAGCTCAAGGAGCTTACATCCAGGATTCCCGAGAGCTCTCCCTTCAGTGAAAGACATGGTAGACTCCTCAGCTTGGTCAACACCAACATTGAAGAAGATATGATAAAAGTTCTCTTCCAGTTCTTTGACCCCCTGCACCACTGTTTTACTTTCCCTGATTATCAATTGGTGCCTACTTTGCAAGAATTTTCTCAACTTCTGAAAATTCCTATTCTTAGTCAACTACCCTACAACGGTACGGAAAAGGAACCAAAACTTGAAGATGTTGCTCAAGCATTACGTCTGCAACCATCTAACATCAAGGGGCATTGGGAAGTTAGAAGTGGTATTAAGGGATTCTTGGCAAAGTTCCTGTTTGAGAAGGCACAAGAATGTTGGAATTCTCTTGATCTACAAGCCTTTGAAGAGATTGTGGCACTCCTTGTCTATGGGTTGGTGTGGTTCCCAAATCCGGATCAACTTATAGATATAAATGCTGTCAAGATCTTTATGTCCAGGAATCCCATACCTACATTGCTTGGGGACATCCTCCACTCATTTTACACTCGAACAATGAGAAAAAGGGGTGTTCTCATGTGCTGCACTCCTCTCCTGGAAAGGTGGTTTATTTCGCACCTTCCACAATCAGTTTTGAAGAATGAGCGGGGTTTAAGGTGGTCACAACGATTGATGACTCTTACACATTCTGATATACATTGGTGTTCTCGGTCCAGAGAAAATGTTACTATCATTGATCGTTGCGGAGAATTTCCTAATGTTCCTTTACTTGGAATTAGAGGAGGCATCACCTACAACCCCTGTCTGGCTTTGAGGCAATTTGGATATGCTCGGAGGGATGGCCCTCATGACATGTTAATTCCTGACATAGTTTTTGACTTCGACAACGATGCGCAAGGACTTCGCCAAAGGTTCATCAGAGCTTGGAGGATGCCTAACAAGGTAGATAGTAAGACACTGGGGCACAAGAATTCCATCCCCCTTGAGCCTTACCTCAAGTGGGTACAAACCCGCTCCCAGAAGCTTATGATGCCATACCCTCACATTCTCCCCGTGATCAAAGAGCCTATTATGGAGGGAGAGGTCCCATACACCATCCTACATCCTGACATGCCAACATCATGGGAAGAAATGCAGAAGAGTTGGATCCAACTAAAGGAAGAACGAAATTCTCTTGAAGCCAGTTTACATGCCAGCGAGAAGAAGGTTATGGAGCTCACCCGCCTACTTCACGAGGAAAAAACCCTCAACACTTACATTGCTCCAAAGAGGATGCGCAGTGTCTTTTGGCATTAAGTACTTTGTAATATTTCGCCCATGAGGCACTGATGTACTAAACAGATTACTTCTTAATATGACGTGTGTTCTTTTTTTGTTTACAACGAATTTGAATTTTCGAACCCTTGAATGCATTGCATAAATAGCATACCATGCATCATATGCATAACAGGTACACTTTTTACAGGTCACTTATCGTCTTCGCTGTTTATTTCAGCAATCATCATGTCGTCTGAACCTACTACTGAACAAGCTATCAAGGCCCTCCAGGCCCAGAATGCCCAGTTCCAGGAGTTGGTTATGAGCCTAGCCCAGGGTCAACAGGAGTTGAAGACTCTGATTCTGAAGAAGAAGAAGAAGAGGATCGTATTGTTCAACACTGGACGCAGATTTGGGAGTGGACTACAGAATGAGGCTGAGCTGACTACTTCCTCTGTAGGCAAAGACAGTCCCCAAGAGAGAAGGTTTCCTAGTCCCGTGGTCTCCGACAACGAGACGGATTATAATGATGAACAATACCCTCCTGTTGAGGATAGGTATAAACAGTTGGAGGACCGCTTAAGTGCTATGGAGATTCAAAATGTGCCCGGGTTAGACTTTGGAGACCTATGCTTATCCTCTGGGGTGGTGATCCCACATAAGTTCAAGGCACCTGCTTTTGTCAAATACGACGGAGCTTCCTGTCCTAAGCTGCACCTCTGATCGTATGTAAGGAAGATCCAACCTTATACAGCTGACAAGAATTTGTGGATCCATTTCTTCCAGGATAGTCTTTCAGGGACTTAACTCGAATGGTTCTATCAGCTGGATGGAGCCAGTATTCGTAACTGGGAGGATTTGGCTACTGCGTTCTATAAGCAGTATCAGTATAATTCCGACCTCGCTCCTACGTGTACCCAACTCCAGGGTATGTCACTAGGGACGGGTGAAGGATTTAAGGAATATGATCAAAAGTGGAGAGACCTGGCTGGAAGGGTGCAGCCACCTTTGACTGACCGTGAACTTGTGGATATGTTCTTGGGGACCCTGTCTGGTCCGTTCTTCAACCATTTGATTGGAAATTCTTCTGCCGGGTTCACATACCTTATCTTGACTGGTGAGAGAATAGAAGCTGGTATCAAGTCTGGGAAGATACAGAAAGGTGCCTCCTCAAGCATTGAAAAGAAACCCTTCAAGAAAGAATCTAGTGTTGTCTATGGTTCAAGGAGACAGAATAAACCGGAACGCCGCAAAGTAGTCAACGCGGTGGTTATTTCAAAGCATGCTGCTGCTCCTCAGCAATATAACCAACAAAGGGGTGAGAGACCTAGAAGGCAGTTCACTCGACTCAGCATGACCCTGTCTCAGATATTGTCGCAACTACTGACAACCAATCTGGTAACCATAAAAGAAGCTCCGAAGGTTGTAAACACAACGTTCCCAAAGTACAATCCTAACGCCCGCTGCGCTTATCACTCTGATAGCCCGGGGCATACTACGGATGATTGTTGGGCTCTGAAGAATAAGGTCCAAGACCTGATTGATGCTAAAGAGATAGAGTTCGAGGCACCCGAAAGGCCCAATGTTGTGATAGCCCCCATGCCCAAGCATGGAGTAAATGCTATTAGGGATGAAGATGACGTGGAGGAATCTGAATTCGACAGTTGGATCTATCCTACGATCAATGATGGACCAAGCAACTGGACGGCGAAAGACTTCGTCCCTATTAATTTTGTCACTCAGTAATGAACTCCTTTGTTTTGAATTTGTAACAGACAATAATGTGAAACTTTTATGGCCCGGTGTCTTACCCGGGGCACCGTGGCTTCATTTGTGAGGGCTTTTGTGTGTCATTTTCATATATCATTAATAAAAGCATTGGACGTTTTTTGCATTTCAAATCTTGCGCTCCTTGTCTTGCTTTATTGTATATTGCAAAACAGCTATATTTACACATACTCACATATACAGGTCCCAATCCACTCTGGATCTCACTGGTAATGACTCTGCTACTGCCAGTTATGATTTCGAAAATCCGATCAACTTAGCCGAAGACGAAGGTGAAGATGATTGCGAAGTGCCTGGTGAGCTTGCAAGACTGCTACTCCAGGAAGAGAGGGCCATTCAGCCACATGAAGAGCTAGTGGAAACGGTAAATCTGGGTACTGAGACAGACAGAAAGGAAGTCAAGATTGGTGCCAATCTGGAATCTAGTGTGAAACACGGTTAATTCAGATGCTGCATGACTACATGGAAATCTTTGCATGGTCTTACAAAGATATGCCTGGGTTGGATACCGACATTGTGGTTCATCACTTGCCTACCAAGGAAGAATGCCCTCCGGTAAAACAGAAAGTTCGCCGTATGCGTCCAGATATGTCCGAGAAAATCAAAGCTGAGGTTATGAAACAATTTGACGCCGGTTTTCTAGCAGTAACTTCTTACCCTCAGTGGGTTGCCAATGTGGTTCCAGTACCGTAGAAAGATGGTAAGGTCCGAATGTGTGTTGATTACATGGATTTAAACAGGGCGAGCCCTAAGGATGATTTCCCTCTGTCTCACATCGACGTTCTGGTTGACAATACTGCTCAGCATAAGGTATTCTCCTTCATGGACGGATTCTCCGGTTATAATCAGATCAAGATGGCTCCTGAAGACATGGAGAAGACCACTTTTGTTACTCAGTGGGGCACCTTCTACTACAAGGTCATGCCTTTTGGGTTGAAAAATGTTGGGGCAACCTACCAATGTGCCATGGTTGCTTTGTTTCATGACATGATCCATCATGAGATTGAAGTATACGTCGATGATATGATTGCGAGGTCCCAAACTGAGGAAGAACACCTTGACCATCTACAGAAGTTGTTTGACCGGTTGAAGTTGTACAAGTTGAGATTAAACCCGAACAAGTGCACCTTCGGGGTGAGGTCTGGAAAACTACTAGGATTCGTCGTGAGCGACAAAGGTATTCAAGTGGACCCTGCCAAAGTGAAAGCCATACAAGAGATGCCAGTTCCCAAGACAGAGAAAGAAATCATAGGCTTTTTGGGACGGCTGAACTACATTGCCCGATTCATCTCACACCTGACTGCTACTTGTGAACCAATCTTCAAGCTACTGAAGAAAGATCAAGTAGTACGTTGGAATGATGAATGCCAGGCCGCTTTCGAAAGAATCAAAGAGTATCTCCAAGAGCCACCCATTCTTATGCCACCGGTTGAAGGGAGACCTCTAATCTTATACTTGACAGTACTTGACAACTCAATTGGATGTGTGCTGGGGCAGCATGACGAGTCTGGCCGAAAAGAGCACGCTATTTATTACCTTAGCAAAAAGTTTACCGACTGTGAGACCCGATACTCGCTGCTCGAGAAAACTTGTTGCGCTTTGGTATGGGCTGCTCGCCGGCTGAGACAGTATATGTTGACTCACACTACTCTGTTAATTTCAAAAATGTATCCAATCAAGTACATCTTCGAAAAGCCTGCCTTGTCCGGAAGAATAGCAAGATGGCAGATGATCTTGACTGAATATGACATCCAGTACACGACTCAAAAAGCAATCAAGGGAAGTGTATTGGCAGACCATTTGGCACATCAGGCAGTGGATGATTACCAGTCGATGAACTTTGAATTTCCAGACGAGAATATCATGGTAGTGACTGATTGTGAAGTACCTGGACCGGATGAAGGACATGAGGAAGGATCCCGATGGTCTATGCACTTTGACGGAGCCTCAAACTCTTTAGGTAATGGCATTGGCGCTGTGATCATATCTCCTAAAGGCACCCATACTCCACTTACCGCCCGACTATGTTTCAATTGCACCAACAACATGGCGGAGTATGAAGCATGCATCATGGGTCTTCGAGCTGCAATTGACCTAAGGATCAAGTTTCTGAGTGTCTTCAGAGATTCCGCTCTCGTGATCAGTCAGATCAAAGGCGAGTGGGATACGAAACACCCAAATCTTATTCCTTACAAGGAGTATGTGTTGACGTTGATTCCCTATTTCTAGGAAATAACCTTTGAACACTTCCCAAGAGAGGAGAATCAGTTGGCGGACGCGCTGGCTATGATGTCTTCTATGTTCAAAGTCAAATGGGACAACGAGGCTCCCCGGATCATTATTGGGAAATTGGATGAACCTGCACATTGCTGTGATCTTGAGACCGAAGAGGTAACAGAAAAGCCTTGGTATCATGAAGTAAAGAGATACCTCGAAGCTCAAGAATACCCCGAGGGTGCATCCGTTAACGACAAGAAGTTTCTGAGAAGGTTCGCGGCGAAGTTCTTCCGCAGCAACGACATTCTTTACAAACGAAACCATGATTCAGCCTTACTGCGTTGTATGGATAAGACTGAAGCAGAAAGGATCATGGCAGAGCTGCATGAAGGCACCTTCAAAACGCACTCCAGTGGACATACCATGGCAAAGAAAATCCTTCGGGAAGGATATTATTGGTCCACAATGGAAGCCGACTATTATCAGCATTCTCGGACATGTCACAAATGCCAGATCTATGCTGATAAGGTGCACATTCCTCTGGTTCCTTTGAACGTCTTGACAGCACCTTGGCCTTTTGCAATGTGGGGCATCGATATGATCGGTGAGATCAGACCTACGGGATCCAACGGGCATCGCTTCATCCTGGTAGCAATTGATTACTTTACGAAGTGGGTTGAAGCAGATTCCTTTGCCACCGTAACCAAGAACGTCGTGGCACGGTTCATTCGGCACAACCTGATCTGTCGATACGGTGTACCAGAGAGGATCATTACGGACAATGGTACCAATCTCAACAACAAAATGATCATTGAGCTCTGCGAGCAATTCAAGATACAGCACCACAACTCTTCTCCTTACCGGCCGAAGATGAATGGGGCTGTAGAAGCAGCTAATAAGAACATTAAGAAGATTGTGCAGAAGATGACAGTGACCTACAAAGATTGGCATGAGATGTTACCATTTGCTCTTCATGGGTATCGTACCTCAGCACGTACGTCAACAGGGGCAACACCATTTTCTTTGGTCTACGGCATGGAGGCAGTCCTGCCCATTGAAGTTCAGATACCCTCTCTCCGGATAATGAAGGATGCAGGTTTGAGCGAAGACGACTGGATCCAGACTCGGCTTGATCAATTAAACCTAATCGACGAAAAGAGACTCACTGCTATTTGCCATGGTCAGACGTACCAAAAACGGATGATCAAGGCATTTAACAAGAAAGTCAGACGACAAGAGTATCAAGTTTGGGACCTGGTAATCAAGCGCATCATTCTACCTCAAGGTGATCCCAGGGGAAAATGGACCCCTACGTACGAAGGGCCATTTGTGGTTAAGAATATCTTCTCAGGAGGAGCGATGATTCTAACTACCATGGATGGTGACGACCTTCCTCACCCCGCTAATGCAGACATAGTAAAAAGATACTACGCATGATTAAAGACCCGCTAGGTCGACTGGCCTAGGCAAAAATAAGGGCTTCCCGGCGAACCAAAAGGGTTCGGGCAAAAATAAGGGATGAAAATAAAAAATCTGTACACCCGGCAAGTCGAAAACCTGAAAAGGCGACTTGGGCAAAAATGGGTATCCCGGTGGACTGAAAACCCGAAAGGGAGGTCCAGGCAAAAGTTAGGGATAAGCGTAATACTATGTCTCATTGGATCACCTTGCATCCAGACTTCGGTATCAACTATCAGGCTCGGACGGCACCAATCAATCAGCTTCATCTCCAACTAAGCAGCAATGTGGTGAGACGCTTGAGGATATAAAGGCGATAGCAGAGTTGGAACCCAGTGGGATCTTTCACATAGCTGTTTTGTTTCCCTTTCACAAATTGTATAAACTTTATTTTGTTCGGCGGTGTTCTCTTACTAGGACGTCAGCCTCATGTATACAAAACGCCTATTTACAGGCAAATTTCAAAATCAATATAAGCTCATTTTCCAGACAAATCGCCAATTGTTTTTCCTTTATCTGTTTTGTTTTGCAAAGAACGTCTAATGTTCATTTTTGATATATGCATTTGACATTAATTGCTGCTCATAAATACTTGCATACGAAACAAAGGACCAATTACAGGTGACATCGGAAGTAGGGGCAATAAGAATTGTCTAAGCGATCTAGTTGCTTTGTCCACCAAGGTACCAAGGTAAGTTCAGCTGAGGAAATTGACTAAGATACCTTCACTCCCTGCAGAGTAAGACAAGAATCAGCAATACTCTCCCCAAACAGAGTTAGTCTCCCATCAACCCTAAAAAGGCACAGTATCCCCAGCAAGTCAGCAATACTCTCCCCCAAGCAGAGTTAGTCTACCATCCGTCCTGGAAGAGTTGGGTATCCCCAGAAGATCTTAATATTCCCTAGCAGAGTATACAGATATTCCCTAGCAAGCATCCCTGGCAGTCTTAATATTCCTCGACGGAAATATAAGATTGTTCCCCGGCGGAATACAGACACCCCAGTGGAGCCATTTCCCCAGTGCAGTCCAAAAAGTTTCCCCAGGAGAGTTGAATCATCTCCCCAGTAGATTCTGGAAGCTTATTCCCTGCAGAGTACAAAAATCTCTCCCCAGCCATATTCAAGAGGTCATCCCCCACCAGAGTCTAACTGGGTTATCCTCAGAAAATTGCAACAGAAAGATTGTCCTCAACGAAGTTCTTCATATCCCCAGAGGAGTTCATCAAATTCCCCAACAGAGCTTATCCACGGAATCCCCAGCGGAGTTATCGTTAAAATCTCAACGAAGCATCTCTTCCCACAGAGTAATTCCCCGCAGAGTAATCTCTTCACCAGGTTTATTCCCTAACGGAGTCATCTTCTCCTACCGGTTTATTCTTGCAATCATCTTCGTTCATCATCCCCAACGGAAACGAAGAACTCTACTCTTCAACATCAGCCCAGGATTTAACAAGCTCCCGGCGTTCGTCAAGGATTTATTTTCCAGACGAAAATACATTCATAAACATATCACATCTCATACCTCCTATTTACATACATGATAGAGTGCATACAACACGATCTCATTTTAAGAACATCATGCATTTCATACATCATGACATTGCATACTACTAGTGTTTTGCCTTTTTAGGAAAAGGTCAATCAAAAGATGATTACTAT